>CM052441.1:100240305-100270252 GCA_028533085.1 Varecia variegata
GAGTGCTGAAGTGTATTTGCACAATAAAGCTCAACATCTTGCAGTAACAGCCTTTCTGGCTGTGTTCCCACAGCCTTTCCTTGGCGGATGGTGGCTGAACAGCCCTGAGAACACATGTAAAAGGTTAAGTTCACAGTACAGAACTTTAGTTGCAGGTTGGGTGGGTTAGTTTGGAGGACAAGTGAGTCTGAAAGGTGAAAATGAAGCAAATGCAGCCTCTCTCCTCACTCGTCTCCCATTTTGCCTATGGCCTTCAGTAGGGATGTTTTACAGATTGAAAAGGATTACGTGCCATCGTTAGCTGCTTCAACACACTGGGTCATTGAGTTACTCATTCCTTCGTGCACACACTCCTACTCATTCATTCATTCATTCACTCATTCATTCACTTCCTTCCATATTTTCTGGCATTCCATTTTACAAACACTTGCTAACTGCCCTCTACATGCCTAGAACTCTGTTTGGTTTTGAGGATTCAGAGATGAATGAGACGTGGTCTCTCCTTCCAAGACACTCACTAAGAGGAGACAGAACTAAAAACCCATAATTGCAATTCAGTGGGATAAGAGAGAGCACTGAGGCTTGTAATGAGGACAAGCATGGAGTAGTCCCACTTAGAGAACATCATAGGTGTCAATATCTGGCAAAGATATTAATTGTTTTGACCATCAAATGAAGCGATTATTTTGGTATGGTCTGTGCACACAGCCTATCTTTCTCATGGATAAAAGCATTGACTTTAGAAGGAAAATGCACTTCTGAAGAGTTATAACCACACACACAGAGTTTATTAAGGGGGTTGATTTTTCAGGGTCTCTCTCAAGATGTTCTCTCTCTTACTCAGAAGTTTAAAAGTCTGTCCAGATGACTTGGTTACCTGGTGTGGAAGGCTGAGGCCAGGCTCCACAGGTGGTATCTCTGTGTTCTTGAGAGACTGAGACCCAAAGGGATCTTGCCAGCAGCATCGGGGTTTCCTTCCACCCTCAGCCTGGCTTGCACCCTGGAGGCAGGCAGCTCACAGTACCGGTAGAAAATAAAAGATCCAGGTTATATTTCTTTGTGACTTTCATGTTTGTCACTCATTTAGGAGAAATCATCCTGAAAGCTCAGCAAAAAGATCCAGATAATGCTTTTCTTTTCTTTAAGAGACCATTGGCATTTTCCTGAATAAATAACAATGGGTTCATTTCGTGGTTCAATTCCACTGATCCTGTTCATTCAATTAATAAGCATTGCTTGAGTACCTACCGGCAGGTGCTAGTCCTGTGCTAAGCCCTCGGACAGCCACTGCCACACCCTGGATGGAGCAGAAGCGGGGGGGGGGGGTCCCCTCGTGCTTTCATCTACGATTTTGTTTCCTCTTTCCCATCCCCCGTATCCCTCACTCTTTTCCACTCACGCCACTCTCACGGCACTCTGCATACTCGGGGCCACCACGCACTTCTGCATTGATTTGAGTCTCTGCTCTAATTGGATCCATTACTAATCGCTCTGCCTTCAGTAGGTTCCCTGCAGAGCCTCTAAATAATGTAAGCACTCAGGTTGCTCTAAAAGCAGCTTAGGAGACTGAAACCAGGAACCCAACTGGGTAGCTGCAGTCTGTCCTGAAAATTCACAAAATATTTATACAGTCATGTACCATGTATTGACATTTGGTCAGTGGTGGTCCCACAAGGTTACAACGGAGCTGAAAAATTCCTGTCGCCTAGCGACATGATAGCACGATGCATTCCTCACGTATCTGTGGTGCTGCTGGTGTAAACGCACCCGTGCTGCCAGTCGTATAAAGGATAGCACACGCAGTTACACGCATGTCACACCTGACTACTACAAGAAACAACTGCTTCTGGCTTATGTATTTACTATACCACACTTTTATTGTTATTTAACTATATTCCTTCTACGTATTTTAAAAAATTAACCATAAAGCAGCCTCTGGCAGGTCCTTCAGGAGTTGTTCCAGAAGGCGGCATGTTGTCGCAGGAGATGACAGCTCCATGCGTGTTTTTGCCCCTTGAGACCTAGTAGGACGAGATGTGGAGGGAAGACAGTGACTTTGATGATGCTGACCCTGTGTGGGCCTGGGCTAATGTGTGTGTTTGTCTTAGTTTTTAACAAAAAAGTTTAAAAAATAAAGAAAAAATTAATAGAGAAAATCTTGTAGAATAAGCATATAAAGAAAATATTTTTCTATAGCTGTACCATGTGTTTGTGTTTTCAGCTGAGTATTATTACAAAAAAGTGTTAAAAAATTAAAAAGTTTATAAAGTAAAAACGTTACAGTAAGCTAAGATTAATTTATTATTGAAGAAACAAAAATAATATTTTATAAATCTATTGTAGCGCAAGTGTGCAGTGTTTATAAAGTCTACAGTAGTGTCCTGGGCCTTCACGTTCACTCACCGCTCACTCACCGCCCACCCAGAGCAACTTCCAGTCTGGCAAGCTCCATTCCTGGTGAGTGCCCCATCCAGGGGTACCAAGTTTTGTCTTTCATACTGTGCTTTTCCTGCATCATGCTGTGCAGGTTTGCAGCCTAGGTGTGTAGTAGGCTCTCCCGTCCAGGTTTGTGTAAGGGCACTCCGTGACGTTGGCATAACAACAAAATTGCTTACCACTGCATTTCTCTGAGCAAATCCCCGCCATGAGTGATGCATGACTTCTTTCAACCCTGATTTTCCCCTGTCCCCAGGTGATGTTAAGATTGTAATCTAGGGCCAGGGAGGAGCAGAAGGAGAGTGGGAATTTTTCCGGACACGTGGGTGTGAGCTTGAGAGGACCCCACAGCGGGCAACATTTGATTCATTCCCGTATTCTTTCCCTGAATCACTGAACGCGGGAGCTGGTTGCTGCCTTGGGGATTTTAGGAGGCCCCTGCTGACAGTTGGTAGGAGGGGAGAAGATGAAAGAGGTCGCAGGAGGGTATCAGAGGTGGGGTGCGAGGGACGCCCTACGGGCCTTGGTAGGTTCCTGTCCCAGCTGTGAGTGAGGATGAGTCGATCCAGTTCACTGTCCTTCTTCGTATCAGAAAGGCTGCTGAGCTCAGTGGGGGCCGCATGGAGGTCTGTTCCTGGCTCTGGGTTTGGATCTTTGGTGCATCTAAGCCCTGCAGGTAGACAGAGCTTTTCCTTCCCTACTCTTCACAATTCTGCCCATTCCAAATGCAAACTGTTCTAAACTGTAAAACAGTTGCAAGTAATTCCTAAGCATATGCTTGGGCTGCTTCATGGACACACTAGAACTGAGTTGACGTCCCTGCCCCAGAGTTGACGTCCCACCCCCAGACTAAGTAAGCAGGGCCCAGGGTCCCGTCGTCTGCTGCAAGGGCCGGAGGCCGGCTCACGCAGGGGAGGCGAAGGCATGATGCCCCTCCTCACCCATCATAAGGGTCCCACAAATACCCGTGTCACAAAAAACAGCTTAGGAAGAGAAAAGCACAACAAATGCACTTAGGCAAAGTTTTATATGACACGGCGGCCTTCAGAAGTGAAGACCTGAAGACCCAGGGAAAACCGTCTATTTTATGCGTAGGCCGGATGAAGGCAGAGTGGACAGCTGTGTGGGACAGTGATGGGACAAGGGTCAGCTCTAGTCACGCTAACAGGCTGGTGGAGCCCAGCAAGGCCCGTCTGCTCAGATTCTTTTTGGCCTGTGGGGCATTCCTTCCTGCCGGGTATGGGGCAGGACCCCTCTGGAGGGAGGGTCTTGGAGGGAGAAGGGAGAGAGTGCCCTTTCTAGGTTTTGAGGCTGGCTTTGGGGGAAGGGTGTTCTGGTGTCTATGAGCAGCCTTGGGGAACAGGAATGACTCACTTCGGGGGAGGAGGACGGGCGGCAGACAGGAGGGCAGGAGGTTGCTTCTGAGGCCTTCCGATCGCCCTTAGTTCTAAGTACTCAGCTGCAAAGCACCATATTATGGGGCGTCGTGCTCTGAGCCCCAACACTCCTCTGAGTGATCAGAGGGCACGGGGCTTTGAGGGACTGACTCACCGGAACCGAAAAGCACACATGACCAAGAAAGATGCCAGAATACGAATCCAGTAATTTACAATGACAGACCGTTGTCACAATGACTGGAAAACGCAGAGTGTGTGTGATCAGCACATTCTCTCCCTGCAGGCAAAAACCAAACACAATCAGATCACGTTATAATCCGGAGGCTGCTTGCCCAAAGTGGAGCCGAAACTGGGGAAGTCAACGAATCAGGTGGACAAAGGCATCTGTCTGACTTTTGTGTGCTGGTGCGGGAAATGCCAGTGTGTATCTCTAGGTCTCTCCTTTTGCTATGTTTTTAAGACTGACCAACTCTACTGCTTATTGGAAGTTGTTTAGGTATGTAAATGTATTCAAATAAATTATGAATAGCTGGAGGCTATTTTTTCTGCTCCAGTTGATTTTATATCTGTGATTCAATCCCTCATGTGTTATTCTCAAAATCTTATTCTCCTAAGCAACTTCTTTCCCTCATTTCCTCATTAATTTTTTGTGGGAACCCTGGGGGTGGGTGATGAAGAAGAAGGAATGACTTACTGCAGTTCTGGAGAAAGGTTACATTTCCCCTCACTGCCAAATACGAAAACTGATATGATTACAGTCATATAGTTTGTGGCAAAGCTGGGAGTAGAATCAAAATATTATTTTATTCCTTCAATCAACTCGTTTGTTGAGCATTTGTTAGGTGTTGTTATAGGCTGAGGAAACAGGGCAGCAAGGCTCCTGCCTTCGTGGAGCCTGCACTAGAATTCAGGAGACAGACAATATAGAAATAAAAATAAATAAATTATAATGTCAGACAGAGGTGGAATTAAATTAAGATGATATGATGGCAACAGAATGTCAAGGTGTGCTGCTCCAAGGAATTTCTCTTTGAGAAGGTGACACATGAATGGAGACTTGAGTGATGAGAAGGAACTAGTGGCTTAAATAGCCCAGGAAGTGCATTCTCATGGAAGTGGAAACAGCAGGTGCAAAGCCTTTGTATGTTCAAATAACAGGAAGAAATGAGGAGGAAGAGTTAGGTTTTCAGAGCAATGAGAAGTCCCTTGAGGGTGCTAAGCAGAGGGTGCCGCCCTCCGCCCCATGATGTGAAGCGCCATTCTCATTGCTATGTGGGGTGTGGGTTTTGGGGAATTAAAAGTGGAAGTTGGTTCCAGTCTTGGTTTCCAATCTTCTGCTCTCTTCTCTGTGTGATCCGCCTTCTTCAGATGGTTCAACAGATCAATTCAGTTAAAAAGAAAAGCAAAGTGTCATGTTATTTGCCAGTGTCATAGCATTTCAACTTCTCATCGATGGAATAAATGGATTCTTTTCTTGATGGGCTATTGTAATATTACATAAATACAGCTTTAGTCTGGCATGTATTAGAACTTGCTCTGAGTTACCGATATTTATTGAAAAAAGTAGACTGAGTTAAGATGGCTTAGCTAAGCTTGTTTGAGACTGAGTTTTCAATTTTAGGAGCTAAAGACTACTGAACAAAGATTCCCATTCAATACTATACATATATATATATATATATATATATAGAGAGAGAGAGAGAGAGAGAGAGAAAGAGACGAGAAGGAAGAAAGAAAGGAACGAAGGAAGAGAGGAAGGGAGGAAAGAAAGAAAGACAAAGAAAGAAAGAAAGAGAAAGAAAGAAAGAAAAAAAGAAAAAAAAATTTTCTCCTATTTCTAGTTGATCTACTTTAAAATATTATGACAGGTGACATCCTTCTCCTATATTCACCCTGGGAGCCTAGGAATTCTGGGCCAAAAGATTTTGGAGCAAGTTTGGGGCATATTTGGTGCCCTGAGCAGCCACCAACCAACAGCTTTCTGCCTATTTTAGAAAGCATCAAAATAAGAAATCAAAGCCTGCACTTGATTGTCTGGCTAGATTTCCACAGGAGTGCACAGATCTTAGAGATTGTGAATATTCATTGGCATCAACTACTACTGTTTCCTCATACTCTCTAATATGACCCTAAACCTGTATGTAGAAGGTTCATGACTTATTCCTCCTTTCGGAATATCAAAGACCCAGAGTGATTTTCATTAATACATTTTCCCACAGAAACTTTATTTCCAATGATTTTGGCTGTTCTATTTCCTGCCCAGTAAAGCCAAGATTGATGGACACATTCTCCTGAGTTTAGACACTGAAGTTTGTTCATTGCAATGATCCGCTTCACTCGGGATTGTCTCACCACTTTTCCTATGTTAGGCCTGTGGAAGACCAATTTCTTGTACTAAGTAAAACAGCGTTTGAACAAGGTCATAGCTCGTGGGAACATCATCTGAACACACTCCTTTGAGGGTTTGCAGGAAGACCTGGGGACAAGAGCTACAATAATCTAATCTGGCCACTGGGAAAGAATAAATCACTGCTCTCTGTAGTGTACATGACCTTCACCCCAGTTATATGTTTGAAATAATCACACGAGAGTCTATCAGTGGTGACTATGAGAGAGTTAAAACAGAATTTATAATTGAGTGGTCTGTTCACCCTTGGATGTAGCTCAATGTCGTGAGATAAATTTGCAGTTGAAATGACAAAATGTCTAAAATTCCTTCAAAGCAGCAATTTCATTCAGAAAAATAGTCAATTATGTATAAAATTGGATAGAACAACCATATCATTGACCTGCAGATAATTTTTATCCAATGGCTAAATATTTTGATTTGATACATCTAGTCTGAATTGAATACTTGTTCAATTTTATTGATATATCATTTCAGTTAAACAATAGATCCTATAGCTCATGTCAATTCATGCTGGACATAAATGCATATAATTGTTGATTATTGTTTTGGTCAAATGTGGACCCAGTCTCAGTATATTACCTTATTGTGTCAATCTCAGCTCTTGACTGAGAAATACTAATGTAGGAAAAGAAGGCTAATATTCTTTGTTGGCTTTTTAAAATTGAAATTTATCTTTGTTGATGTTCTTAGGGCCTGTGAGATAAAGTTTTCTCAAAAAATGTGAAACTACAGACCCAATTATATACTGTTTACAAGAGACACACCTTAAATATAACCCATGTAACCATTAATCATAAGAAAGTATGAGTGACTCTATTAGTATCAAAAAATTGACTTCAAAACAAGGAGTATTACCAGAAATAATTTTAAGAAGATAAAAGCAAAATATGACAGGAAATAGACAAATGCACAATTATAGTTGACAATTTTAACAATTGTCTTTCAATAATTGGTAGAACAAGCAGATGATACACAATAAAAAAGAATATAGAATATATGAACAATACTATAATTGAACTTAACCTAATTGACATTTATAGAAATATACTCAACCATAGTGCAATACATAGTATTTTCTAGTGGGTATGGAACATTCACCAAGATAGACCATACAATGGGCCATAAAGCAAATCTTAGTAAATATAAAAGCATTTAATCAGACAGAGTATGTTTTTTAATACAGTGGAATTAAATTAGAAATCAAAAACAAAAAGATAGCTGGAAAATCCTCAAATATTTAGAAAAAAAAATCCATGTATTCCCAACTAACCCATGGGTGAAAAAATAAATTATAAGAGAAATAATTCAAACTGAGTGATTGAGGAAAAGACAACATAGTAAATGTAGGAAAAATAGGGTTCTTAGGGAAATTTATAACTCTAAATATTTACATGAGGAAAGAAGAGTGGTTTAAAATCCATTACCTAAGCTTCCACTGTAAGGCACTAGGGAAAAAAACAGTGAGTTAAATCCAAAATAAGTGGAATGAAGGAAATAATAAAGACCAGAAACTAGTGAAGTATAGAATGGACACAGACTAGAGAAAAATCAGTAATGTCAAAGGTGGTTTTCTTTGAAAGATCAATAAAATTGAAAAACCTCTAGTTATTAATAAATAACTTGTAAATTGATACTACTTTAGCTAGACTGATAAAAATAATGCTAGAAAACACAAATTACTAATATCAGAAAGGAGAAGGGACATTACTACAGTCTACAGATATTAAGATAACAAGAGAATGTTATGAGCGAAGTTATGTCATTAAATTTAACAACTTAAACGATGTAGAAAAATTCCTTGAAAAACAAAAATTGCTAAAACTAACACAAGAAGAAACAGAAAATGTGAATAGTCTAAAATACATGCAATTAAATTTAACTGATAATAAAAATATTCCCTCAAAGAAAACTTCATGCAAGGTTTCTTCACTAGTAAATTATATCAAACAGGCAAGGAAGAAATAAAACCAATTTTATACAAACTCTGTCTGAGAATGTTGAGGCCGCTGTAACCCCAATACCGAAACCAAACAAGGACATTATAAAAACAAACAAAGATGACAACAAACCACAAACCACAGATCAGTATCCCTCATGAACATAGACTCTAAGATCCATGATAAAGTATTAGCTGATTGAATTCAGCTATATATAAAAATGATAATACATCAAGAGAGTGTGTTTTTTCTTCAAGAATGCATGACTTGTTTTTACATTAAAAATAAAGCAGTATATTTCACTACATGAAAAGAATAAAGGAAAAGATTTCATGATCAACTCACTTTATGCAGAAAGAGCATTTGATAAAATTTAAAACTCATTCATGATAAAAAAATCTTAACAAACTAAGAATAGAAAGAAACTTATAATGGGGAACTATGAAAAATGTACGGCTAACATCACAGGTAATGATAAAAACAAACAAAACTCAACACTTTGCTCTTAAGGAACAAAACAAAAAGTAACTATTGAAGGAGCTCAGGAAATTCCACCCAAAATATGACTCCTTGGTATAAAGAGTATTTTGAATTAAAGGCCCTTAGAGATCAACATGCCTTGGAAGGGGCTCTCCCTCTATCTGCATGAATTAGACGGACCCATCAAAAGAACATTCCAACTTCCCATCCCCTCCCTGTTATCTCACCATATTACAGGAAAGAAGATCAAGAATGCAACCAGATCTGGCCCAAATCATTTTAAATATAATACCTGTCTTTCAGGTTCATTTAATTCGCAAAGAGAATCATTTATAGGTCAATTTGTTTCCCCCGAATCCATTCATTCTCCAAAGTATCTGTTCATCCTCCCTAGAAATTATTTATTGCTCCTAAACAGAATTACCTATATTCCTCCTTTCCCTCTCCCCTCTAAAAGGAGGGTACATAAATTTCAGGACCCAGATGGGATATTGGGTAGTGGCTCTGTGATTCTCCCTGTGACCATGGTAAATAAACCTCTTTCTCCTATTAATTTGCCTTTTTGTGAGTTGATCTTTCAGCAAACCTTCTGGGATGAAGGGGAAGTTTCCCCTGACCCCCACATCATTGTCCTAGATTTTATGCTTGTTATTCCTGGGCTGCTTCTTTACGTATATGTGTGTGCTTCTTTTTAAACCACGTATGTTCAGGTTGTGTATTTTTGAACTTTATAAAAATTGAGTTACGCCATACATAGTTTTGGGATTGGCTTTTTTTCACTCAACATTATAGTTCTAAGATACATCTGTGTTGTTGCTGTAGCTTTGTTTATTCATTTTCTCTGTGTGATATATTCCATTGTGGGTACATATCATAGTATCAGTGGGCACATATACAGTATCACCTAGATGTTTAATTTGTTTCTGTTTTGTTGTTATTGTTATCATTTCATTGGTCTTTCAGACCATACCTTGGCATAAACTTATAATTTAAACAATATTTAAAAACAGAAAATTGCATAAAGTTACCAACATGGAACTTGCAAATATTTCATGACTCTATTTAACAACCTCCCTCTGACCTCAGGGGTTGTATAACCAAAATGAGCAGGTTTTATTCTCCCCAAATTTCTTGCCAGTCTAGATAGTTTCTGCCAGTAATTCGTATGTCAGGTTTAAACTCTATGTCACTGGTCCTTACACTTTCGAGCCTTAATGTGGCTGTGAAGGTAACTGAGAGTGAACAAAAACATGGCTATGACACCGCAAGTCCCTTACAAGAAGGATACACCAGCAATGGCCTGTTCTGCGCATAGTGGAGAATACAGTGACCCAGTTTGGGATGTGAATGGAATCTCAGGCATAAAGTCGTTTTCTAACAAATGAAGAAATTGAGTCCTGGAGAAAGAAAATAATGAAGTCATGAAGGTTATCAGAGGCATAGCAAAGACCCCAATTTCTCTGGGGTGAGTGATTGTCTCTAGATAACCAATTAGCATGCAAATAAGTTACATTATAGAGAAAACACATCAACCTGCCAGGATCATTAATGCATTAACCGAATTACCTTTATTAGAGTGGCTGACTGTTACCTAGCAGAGAGCAGGCTGGAGGGAAAAGTCCCCTGGAAGGGTCAGTTTTGACTGTTCCTTTAGCCTGTTCTGTTGTCTGAGAACAGCAGGCCCATAGGAGAGGCCCAGGACAGTGCCTCCAGGCTGGTCCCAAGGAAGCAAATGAAAGCGCTGGCTCCTTTGCAGGCCAGGATTGCAGGGCAGGGATCAACATCCAAAGAGGAGAGATGAGGCCATTTAGAAGTGTGATAACTGTGTGCATGTGCTTGTTTTTGCACGAATGTTTCTGTGTGCAAGGAAAGAAATAGCTACTTCCTACTTTTCTTTAGGGAAGGCTGTGATTATCACAAAGGCAAATACATGGAGAAATCTTTGGGTTCTCTGCTTTATTCCCTATATTTCCTCCTCACTGTCATTTGTTCTGCCATCTGCTCCCTTCCCAATGCCTCTGTCCTCTTCGAAGACATCATCATTTCTGTGTTGGATTTTGATAATTTTCTTACCTAGTCTACTTGCCTTGTTCTGCCTCTTATCCATAGAACCCACCATTGCAGCAAATTCATCATTCCACCTGCTGCTCAAAATCCTACAGTCGCTCCTCGTTAGCACAGAACAAATCCAAATGCCTCTGCTTCTCAGGCAAAATATATACCACAATGTTATTAACAGCAGCAGACATCTCACCCACTTGTGGCTTTATTGTTTTTACAATGAGTTCCCATCAGATGCCCTCTAACCTATGAACCTTCTTCTTCCAATCACTCAAAGCCATTGCTGCAGCCAGCCAGTCTCCTGGCAGTCTCATCTCATAACCCAGCCTTGCCCCGACAACCGTCTCACATCTCGGGGTCTCTGCAAAAGTGGGTTCCCAGCACAACCGTGAGCAATGCATGCCCTCCCTGCCCAACTCAAACCCTGTTTTGTCAGCTGGTCCTTTGCTGACCTTTCCAATATACTTTCAGTTTTATCTCTTTTTTTTATTTCAGAGTATTATGGGGGCACAAATGGTTTGCTTACATAAATTGCCTTTGCACCGCAAAGCTTCTGCACAGTCAGGGAAACTATCATTAGAGCAAATAGACAACCTACAGAATGGGAGAAAATATTTGTGTGTTATACATCCAATAAGAGGCTGATAACTAGAATCTATATATGATAGAACTGAGGAAAATCAGCAAGAAAAAAATCAAACAACCCCATTAAAAAGTGGACAAAGGACAGGAACAGAAACTTTTCAAAAGAAGATAGACTTACAGTCAACAAACATGAAAAAATGCTCAACATCTCTAATCATCAGGGAAATGTAAATCAAAACCACAATGAGATATCCCTTATCTCTAGTGAGAATGGCTTTTATCAAAAAGTCCCAAAACAACAATGTTGGCATGGATGCAGAGAGATAGGAGCACTCACACACTGCTGGTGGGACTGCAAACTAATACAACCTCTGTGGAAAGTAATATGGAGATACCTCAAAGAGATAGAAGTAGAACTATTATTTGATCCAGCAATCTCACTACTGGACATCTAACCAAAGGAAAAAAAGACATTCTATAAAAAAGACATCTGCACTCGAATGTTTATAGCAGCACAATTCACAACTGCAAAGAAGTAGAGACAACCCAAGTGCCCATCAATACATGAGTGGATTAAAAAAAGCCAGTAAATAACAAACTGAACAAAACAATTATAACTACTATTTCCTGATGCTCTGGAATGCGGCACTGTTCTAAATGCCCTCCACAGTTTCTGTCATGTAAGCCCCTGGGAAAACTGCTGACCGAGGTCCCATTCTTATTCCCATTTTACAGGAAGGAAACTGTGCATGGCAGAAGTGGCGTTCAAGCCCATGTCTAACTCCAAACTCCTCCAGCTACTGTGATGTGCTGCTCCCTTTTCATGACCTGCGTTAATGACAGCCCACGGGTTCATCTCTGCAGAGAGAGCTGGTTGCCTCAGTGTGATCTAAACCCTCCCTTATGTCCTGCAGTTCGACAGTGTTTATCAGAGATGCTGTCTCAATTCTTTCTAGAAATGAGATGGAGGGCCAAAAAACAGATACACTGCATCCATGCTAAGGAATTAGTACTTTATCCTGTGGGTGATGGAAGATTCTAATGGGGGATGACAAAGTTCAATTCATTTTTGTTTGTCTGCTTGTTAGAAATTCCTCCCTTGTGGTGCTGTGGAGGGTGGGTTGGAGTGGGGAAGAATTGTGACTGGAACAACAGTTACTGCAGCCCTGTCATCTCTCAACAAGTGAATGCAACATATATCTATCTATCTATCTATATATATATATATATACACACACACACACACACACACATACGCATCTATAGAGTTCATGTATATTTTTAGACTTTATAAATATAATTTTCTTACAAATTTTTTTTTTCCACAGAGTAACTTTTGCTACTCATTTTTCATTGCCTTGTGGTCCATAGTATAGTTGGCACTTTTATCAGCAAGGGTGGGTGCAAATAATGCTGCAGCAACCAATAACCCTGAAATCTCAGGGCACCAATAGACGACAGCTTATCTCTGATCCATACAAGGGCCAGCATGAGTCGGGAAGCTCTCAAGAATCCCAGTTGCTCCCAGCTCTGGGCCCTGCCCTCATGCCACGTGGTCTCCAAGGCCACCACCAAAAAGAGTGCTTGGATGAGGCCCGCTGACTTTTTAATGCCTCAGCTCAGCAGTGAAATATGTCAGCTCTGCTCACACCTCATTTTCCAAAAGGGGACCCCACCCAACTCCCCGGGGCTGGGAAGCAGGCCCAGCAGGAGGAAGGTCGGCACAGGTGAGTGCCATCAGCCTCTATTCTAGCTCTCCGAGAACATCTGGGGAACGAAAAAAATTTTACAAATAAGAAATGCAGGAGACATTGATATTCAAAAAAGATATACACTGAAATTTTCATGTTCATGAATATCACTGGGGAATATAATTTCCCTCAGTGAACTTTTCCTAGAGCCTATGCCCAGCCTTTTTCTTCTCATTTTCTTCATGTTGATCACCAGCAGTAGTGGTTGCATGTGAATTTCTTGAGATTCAAGTTGCCTTCTATGCGTCAAGAAGAGATAACATCTTTAGAAAAGCTTCTCAGGAATGACGAGTCCTTGTCAACCAGCAGACCCAGCGGTGCCCAGGGAGAGGCAGGTGCTGGGCCCTGGGTGGCTACCATGGATCATTCCTCCAGCTGACCCGCTCACCCGCAGTTTAGCCTGTGTGATTCACATTCTTGGCTCAGAAAGATTACAAATTGCTACATGGCATCACCCTTCGAGGTTATTCTCAAATAATCAAAACCACACATATTAAATCCTTGAAAGATGTACTGTAGAGCTATAATTTGGGGGAGAGTCTTCTTTCAGTCATGCATAGTTCTTGAGTTCAATACAGCAAATATGGCCTTTTGGCCCTTCATGGATTATGTGAAAACAATGAGAAAAGGAAAAATGTAGAACTAACTTTGTACTTCAGTTGTTTATGTGATCTCTTATTACCCCTGAAATAACCAAAGAATTAATCAACAGAAGATGCTTCGAGGGCTGGAGAAGCTGCAGCAGTCTCGCCCTGCACACTTGATGCTGTTTCCAGGGCTGCATTTGCAGTGGAAAACTTGGTTAGGGGAGTGAGTGGGCAGATCAACAGCATAGAACAAAAGAATTTCTACTACTCGCCCCTTGCGCACTGGGGCAATGAAGGGATGAGACGCATCTGCCTGTGTCCGAGGTCTAAGTGCAGGGCTGTGTTCCTCCTAAGCGAGGAGTTTGAAAGGGTTGGAATATCCAGCACATCAAAGTAGCAGGATCTAATTCATGGCATCTTCATTTTGTTCCCAATTTCCCTTCCAAAATCCATTAGAGGTAACGTTTCATACTTGATTGGCTCTAAAAACACAAAACAAAGCCATAGTGTGTTTTTTTTTCTGCTGCCGTTCATTGTGACACTTTATTTGAATCAGAAAACACCTTCAACAAAAACAAGAGCAGAAGGCTTAGAAGTTGATGATGACACTCCATGGAAAACATTCAAAGTGAGTCTCTTTAGGGCAATTTAGAAATGGAGAAAGGTATGAGATAAGCAGAAATAATTTTTTCCCTATTGCAGAGTTCATTTGCATGGAAACTACCTTACTAATTGGTTTAACTTGGCACCTCTAATATGCGCATTATGTCTTGTCTTCATCTTCAAAGTATTCCATGAACAATGGGCCTGATTCTTCGCCCCGCCCCAGTTCCCTCTAACTTTCTGTGGCTGTGAGTGGCAAAGTCCCCTGCATGGGGTGCAGGGTGTGTCTTGGGCAGGGGCTGTGCTGACAGCCCAGCCCCCTGATCTGAGCCAGCACCCAGGGCATGTGCCCCACCTCAGCTCTCACCTGGGGAGCAAGGTCACCCAGGGAGGTACAGTCCCCTCAGAAGAACAAAGAAATAGGAAGGACCCTGAATATGGGAAATTTGCACATGACATTTCTGCAAGATAGGAGGATGGTGGCAGCTACAAAAGCTGAGATTGGGAGAGCATTTCAGGGGAGTTTAAAGCAAAGGAGATGAGGTTGTCCTGGAAGCTGCCTTGAGCTGCTAGTAGATCCCAAACAACAGAGCCCTGCGTAGGGCTCGGGTAGGACTTTGGAAAATATACCTGCCCCTGGGCTTCTCCTCCACCGCACCTGGCATTCTGCCCAGCAGTGAGTCAGGGTCCTCTTTTAAAATTCAGACAAAAGAGTGCTTTAAATATATGTATACATGGAATATTATTCAGCCTTAAAAGGGAAAGACATTCTGACATGCTACAGCATATATGAAACTTGAGGACATTATGCTAAGTGAAATAAGCCAGACACAAAAAAACAAGTACTGTACAATTCTGTAACCAGCTCTGTGAACAAATTTCAATGACCTATGTATGTTTTTTATAATCCTCTCCCTTTCATATTTTAGATTCTCTGGCCAGTAAGGGATAATGACTAGAACCCCAAAACTTTTAACAACTACTTGACCTTTCTGAGTTGTTTCCCAGGGATGGCAAAATTTCTGCAAGAAAAGGAGCTGAGATTCTGAAGGCCCCGGAGAGACTTCCTGATGCCAAGACTGTCCCCCCCACCTGCCCCAGTGCATGTAGGTAGCCCCTTGTTAATTACGCTACTACTTGGCCCAATGCACGTAGCCCCCATAATCTCCCTGAGTCAGGGAGATGGATTTGAGGCTAATTCTGATTCCCATTCTGCCCACAGATGTCTTTCGTATTAAGAATTCCTTTCTTCCTTGGCAGTCCTCATTGTCTCAACAATTGGCTCTTTGTGTTGTGAGTAAACTGGACCTAGGCCGAAACCCCCTTGCAGTTTCAACAGCAATTCCACTTATGAGAGGGACATTTCTAGAGTAGTCAATTCACAGACACAGAAAGTAGCCAGGTGGTTGCTGAGGGCTGGGAATGGACGAGTGGGGAGTTTGACAGGTACGGAGTTTTAGTTCTGCAGGATGAGAAGAGTCCTGGAGATGGTGGTGATGACTACACAACAACGTGAATGTGCGTAACCCCACTGAACTGCACATTTAAAAATGGTTAAAATGATAAATTTTATGTTATGTGTATTTTACTACAATTAAAAAAAAAAAAGAGAGACCTATCTCTTAGTACCCAGCTAAGGTCCACCGCTCTGGAAGATTAAAGCCACGTTCAGCAGGAGGAGGAGGTGGAGCAGGAGGTGCCTGCAGGGAGAGGGCAGGGCGGGCAGAGGAGAGTCCATCGGGCTCACAGGGCAGTCTGGGGGCCCTGGGCGGGTTCTCATGGGGGGAGAAAGTCAGTGACGCTGGGATCTGCTGTGACATTTCACTTTGTAACTGTCCTGCTCCTCTCTTCATAGCTGGGCTCTGGCTTCTCTTGTGAGAAAGGAGAAATTTCTTTATCTTCTGGGTTTTGCGTTTTCTGTTTTTCCGAATAGATGCATTTAGGGATAAGTATTTCTCTGCAACCTTGGCCACACCTGGACTTTGACCTGGAGGGTTCTCAGTGTTGCCATTCTCAAGCAGTTTGTAAATTCAAGTTTGTTGTTTCAATTTTGTGTTTCAATTCCGCATGGAACAGTCTGTGAAGGCCCCTGGCTGACCTGTACAGCACGGGGCTCCGGGAGGGGCGGGGGCGATGTGGGGGACAGCGGGGGAGGGGCAGGAACGAGGTGGCGGTGCCACAGCCCCAGCTCCCAAAGCCGGTCAGTCTGCTGGCCGTGGGGTCAGTCTCCACTGCCCGGGGCGCTGCTCGTGACCGACTCCCTGGTGCAGAGGGGCGCGGGTGCCAACCAGCGGGGGTGCCAACCAGCGGGGACGCCTCCCCTCTCCAGGGTGGTCGTGGGTCCTCCGAGGTGCCCCAGCGCCTGCCTCCGCGCTCTGAGCAGTGTCTCCTGCTCTGCTTTCCCTGGTCACTCGCCTCTCACCCGCCTTCCTTTTTCCTAGCACTCGCCACAACTCCTGACCCGTCAGTGACACCACTTTTTATTTTTCAGAGCTGTCACAAATCCCGCTGCTGTCCATCTTCCCTGTCAATCCTAGGAACGTGGGGCCGAGCCGCGGCGGCTCTAGGGCTCTCGGCGGCCACAGTCCCACCGACCCTCGTCCCACACCCCGCAGAGCTCAAGTTCGCTCTCCTCTGGGCTCACGGTCTGTTAAACAGCTGACTTTTCGTTGCAAAGATGAAACTGGCTGAGGGGTGGTTATTCAGGGGTCTGGGCAGTTTCTCCCAGGGAGGGTCCGCAGTCTCTTCTCCAGAGGAGGTGGCAGCCCCCTCTGCAGGGCCAGTCCCCTGTCCATCTCTCACTGGGGATTGGCCAAGACTTGACACCGAACTCTCTCCTCCTCCGCTCCACACTGCCTGCCCTGGCGAAGCTCAGTGACTAATGTCTCCCAAATTTATATAACAACAGCTGAGACACCTTTTCTCGGCTCCCGGCCCAAATACACCATGTGACATTAAACTTGCTAACAACTCTTCTCCACACCTTTGCTTCTATTTCTGTGAAAAGCACCACCTGTATTCCCAACAGCAGATTCCCGAACATTCTGCCCATCACTTCCTGACTGTGCAGTGACCTTTCTCTCCAGTCCTCATCAGTTGTCCTTTGCCAGAGTTGGCCCCACGGTTCCCTGTGGCCTGGGTCACTGCAACAGCCCCTACCCGTCTATTTACTCTCCACATGGGTGGCAGAGTTGTGCTTTTACAATGATCCCCTTAGAACATTGAAAATAATCACATAAGAATTAAGTGCTTTTAAACACAAGCAGTACATAAAGATAAAAATAATACACTCCTCCCTCTTTTTTTACAAGCTTGTGATCACTAATGTTATCAGTTCGCTGTGTATCTTTCCACACCTTTTTTACACCCATTTAAATATTTTCATACATACATATAAATATATGTCCACATTTTTTCTAGCTTTAACACAATCGTGCTGTAGACAGTACTCTGCAAGTTGCCCTCTGCAGAGCCAACACATGATTCTAAAAGTGCAAACCGTGTCTCTGTCCTGGCCATGACCATTTATTGCTTCACTTTTCCTTTGGAAGGGCAAACTCTTCTGCGGCTCCGGCTTCTGACCTGTTTCTTTGGCTTAATGTGCGTCCCTCTCAGACACTGGCAGTGCTGCCCGCTTTCTGCTCCTTGAACGCCACCCTCTCTCCTGCCTCTGTTCACAGTTTCCCTTGCACAGAGCGCCTGTGTGTCTGGCTCCCTCCCACTTACTTTGGGGACTCAGTAGAGATGTCACCTCCTCCCTCCCCAAAGCCAGTTTGGTTGCCCTCCCCCTCCCAAGACCCCTGTGGGCATCACAGGGCCTGGAACACTGGGCAGCAGTCCAGTTGTCTGTGTCCCCACGTCGAGGGCGCAGGTCATGTCTGCATGGGGGGCTACGTGCTGCATGGTACTTAGGAGAGGTGCACAGTGGTGCTCAGTAAATACTTAAGTAGATGGATTAATGAATAATAAACAGATCATCCGTTACAAGGGCCAAATACCCAGCAGTTATCTTTGAATCTTTCTCCCCCACCTCCTCCCATTACTACTTAACCTATCAGTACAGTGAGTGAGCTCCGCTTCCAAAATGCAGCCCAGATCAATCCACGTCTCCCCGTCCCCACGGCTCCCACCTGCTCCAAGTACCACGTCCCTTCCTCAGATCCCTGGGCTGTTCTCCTTCCTAACTGGTCTCTATGTTTCCACTCTTGTTTTAACAGAATCTGTTCTATTCTTCACATAGAGGCCAGAGGATCTTTAAAATTTGTTAATTGATTATAGTTTCTGCCTCAAATCCTTCAGTGGCTTCCCACTGCCCTTGGAATAAAGCCCGGCCCCTTACCCTAACGTGCCCCACCTTGCCTTTAAGAGTAATCAGCATTCCTTATTTTTTTTTATATCCCAGTCACACTATTCATTTTATTGACCATGTGGAGAATAAATAGACGGGCAGGGGCTGTTGCAGTAACCGAGGCCACAGGGGACGGTGGGGCCAACCCTGGGAAAGGACAACTGGTAAGAACCAGGGAGAAAGGTCACTTCACAGTCAGGAAGTGATGGGCAGAATGTTCAGTAATCTGCTGTTGGGAATACAGGTGGTGCTTTTCACAGAAATAGAAGCAAAGGTGTGGAGAAGATTAGCAAGTTTAATGTCACATGGTGTATTTGGGCCGGGAGCTGAGAAAAGGTATCTCAGCTGTTGTTATATAAATTTGGGAGACATTAGTCACTGAGATTCACCAGGGGAGGGAGTGTGGAGCAGGAAGAGGAGAGGGCTTGGTGTCAAGTCCTGGCCAATCCCAGTAAGCTAAGCCTGTTCCTGCCCCAGGACCTTTTCATCTGCTGTTTCCCCAGATCTTCCCATGGCTGCTTCTTGTCACTTGGAAGTGAGCTCAAACGTCGCTCTTCAAAGAATCCTGAATGTCTGGCGGCATGCACTGACGTGGTCCTACTTCCCCAGCTGTGCTCTATTTCCCATAGCATTCTCTGTGATTTTATTTATTGTTTTGCTTTTTTGTTTTCTGTCTTAGCTCCCTCCCCCCACTGGAATTGGAGCTCCCCAAGGGCAAGGGGCTTGCTTGTGTCATTCACTGTTGGGTCGCCATTGCCTAGAGGAGACCTGACTCATAGTAGGTGCTCAATGAAGAGCTGTCTGGCAAATGGATGGACCTAATTCTGACAGTATGGAACAGTGGAAAAACCACGTAATTTAAAGACAGACATTCTGAATGATATCACTGTCTCTGGTGTTTACTGAACATTTCTTAAATTCTTAACTCTTATGCAAAATGGCAATAAGAATAAAACTTGCCTTTCTTACCTTACCAGGTTCCTATGAGGTTTACATTGCCTAATGATGTGAAAATGCCCTACTAAGTGCAGTAGCGATACATTATCATCAGCCGTAGAGTAGGCGAATAACTTTTAATGACCTGAACCACAGTCTCTTTGACATCAAATAGAGCACGTCTCTCTGGCCTATAGCTGCCATTGCACCCACAAAGCCCATTCCAAATCCCCGGGAGCATCATCTCTTCACTTAAGAAATTAAGAGAGTGGAGTGGACAAGCTCTCTAGGGGAGACAGCAATCAAGAGAGGATGAAATATAAAAAGACGGTGCTAATCTCTCAACATTAAGTACATGAGAACAATTTCCATGAAGGAGGAATAACATCTTTGGGGAGTTCCCTCTCAGGAAGGCACCATTTTGAAACACTGAGTTCCCCCAAAGCCTCACGTACATTCCCCCAGCCCGGATCTGACACTGGGCACACATGCCTATGACACAGGCAGAGCTGTGTGAACGCCACCAGCTGAGGGCTCTGGATCTGAACTAATGAAAGATGCAAGACACCCTCATTATTTATTCATCAGTTTTTTTAGTGGCGTCAGACTGGCTGAAACTGGTTATAGTTTCTTCTATTTATATTTTGCAAACCACCAACCATTCTTAACCAGTAAGCCCAGCAAACATTTGTGGCTGTTTGGGTCTTGGGTTCCTTCTAGAAAATAAGTACATTGAGATGTTGCAGAAAATGGAAAAGTAAGAAAATAACCCAGCTCTGTTGGATAGAGGAGGCTATTCATATAAAATAATAAACAGATGCCTGACTTCACTCTAACTTCCAAGCAACTCTTTAAAATCCTTAGAAACTCTTGAAGGGACTTTGACTTTTACCTCTCTGTATCCTCGACAGTGTCTTGAACATGCTGGTTGTTTAACAGTATTTTAATAAATGCATAAAAATACATGGATCCTGCATTCATCCTACTTCCTTTGCCATCATTGGATGTAGGTAGAGACAATCTTTGCTTGGGAACTTTCAAGGAACCCAATTGTTTTCTATTCAACTTATATTTCCTTTAGCATAAAACTTTCATTGAGAAGAGGCCATATTCTCTTAGATCTTTTCAATTTTCATATCTTGGCAAACACTATTCTAATGTGCATTTGAAAAATATAAAAAGATGTTTCAGAACTTACTTTTATGGTTTAATACTCATATGCTATCTCCGTATCTAGCTATTATTTAGATTCTAAAAAAGAATATTTGCTGTTTTATTATTATTAAACTAATGCAAATTCAATAAATATAGTTTGGGAAATATTTTAGCTATTTTCTTTAAGTTTTTATATACTTTTACATTTAAAAAATGGGATTATACTCTATTTTTGTTTGGAACACTTTTTCTTCACTTCACACGTCCTTGGGAACATTTCTTTTTGGTTTCACATTCCTCAAGATTCACTCTAGAATGTCTATGTGGTATTGTGTATTGCTTTGTCTGTATATCATAATTACTTAGCCATGTTTCAAATTTTCTACATTCAGATAATTTCTAATTCCTTGCTGTTATTACATTCAGAGCATGCATATCTTCATATATACATCTTAGTACCAATTTCTCTCTCAAAACTCTACTTATTTATTCTAAGTAGAATAAATTTTTTGGAAAAGAAGGTAATAGAGTGAGAGTACAAAAAATTTTCAAGGCTTTTCTTATACATTTCCATAGTTTTCTTTGTGAAAAAATAATTCCTTTAGAGTTATGCTTAAAAATGCCTACTATGGTGAATAATTATAAAATATTTATCTATGTTTTCTTCTAGTTATTTTATGATGTACTTTAACATTTATTTTTTACATATGTCATGATATAGAGATTGATTCTTCTCCCAATTACTCAGATTTTTCTGGAAAGGATTATTGAATAATTTGGTCATTATAGATTATTTTTATGTGCTATCTTCATCTAATAATAATTTCAAGCACATGGATCTCTTTTTGGCTTTATGTTCTGTTCTATGTACAGTCTGTTATTGCTCCAGTCCCACCCTGCTGTAATTATGCCGGTGTTAGTACTTCAACGAATCAAACTGGTTAGTCAGCACCTGCCCAATGCCCTGCCCTGAGCTGAGGACTGGTACATAAGAATAAACCAAAGGACACAGCCCCTGACCCCATGGACCGTCTGGCTGTGTAGGGGAGACAGACGTTAACCAAGGAAGCAGCAATAACTATATAATCACAAACAGTGATAGCCACAGTGAACCAAAAGCACAGGATTCTATGGTTAAGAATACCACTGAAGAGCTTTAATCAGGAGAGCTCTGTGATCAGATTTCTTTTCTTTCCTTTTCTGTTTTTGTTTGTTTGTTTAAAATAACATGGCTACTGAGTGAAGAGAAGTGTGGAGGTGATCAATAGTAAAAGGTGAAAGACCCATCTGCAGAGAAATCATGATAATACGACATTAGGTGGTTGCTAATGGAAAAGGAAACAGGTTGATAAATTCATGAACTCTTTAGAGGGTAGAACCAGCAAGACTGGTGACTGGTTAAACATAGAGGTGAAGAGAAGAAAGGTGTCAAGAATGACTTGAAGGTTTCTGGTGTGAGAGAGAAGGATATTGTGGTGCTATGTGCAGAGAAAAAGTAGACAAGAGACGGAGCCGGGCTGGGCGTAGGGTGGAAGCGGGAGTTCTGTTTCAGACAGGAGCACACTGGGATGACATGAAACGTGCTGAGCTGTTGCGGTTGATGGTGCTCATCCAGTTCAGAGAAGAACTGCGGGCTGGGAGACACTGGTATGTGGGTAAAGCTGAGCAGAACACAGTGATGGGATCTCACAGAATGGCTCAGAAAAGAAGGCAACACAGGACCAAGCCCTGAATCAATAAATAACTCCAGTCTTTAGATATTAGAATGAGGAACTCCAGAGTAGAATGGAAAAATGGGACCAAGAAGCAGGAAGAAACTAGCAGAGCATGAGGTGGCCAGACCAAGGGCTGGGGCGTTTCATGGAGGTGAGTGTTGAGTAGAATGTTGCTGACACCTTTGCTAAGAGGAAGGCGAGAAAGAATCCAGTGGAGTAGCAATGTTGGGGGCACGTTGGAGGTGGAAATCAGATTGGGGTAAAAGTCAAATCTGATTTTGAGAAAAGATAAAATCCTCTTCTCTTTTGGAGAATTTTGGCCATGGGGAGAAGGAACCAGAGGCAGCGAAGGAGGTTAGATACATTAAAGAATGTCTCTAAACTGACAGTCATAATCTAGGAGAGAAAGTGAGAGAAAGAGGGAGGGAGGAAATCCTTGGGAAATAAGTATATGTGGGATCCAGAACGTGGTGTCTGTAGTCAGTGGGGTTAAGGTCCTCCACAGTCACAGAGGACCGGAACGGGAGCAGGCATGGGAATCTCCATCTGTTGGCTTCCTATTTTTATTTTCCGAAATGAGGTAGGAGGGAAGTCCGGGAGTGGGCTGGGGTGGGAGGGGAGGGTGCTGACCTGAGGACTGAGGACCAGACGGCCACTGTGGAGAGTGGGAGGGAGCAGTGATGGAGAAGCAGCAGGGGTGGGACATGCCACTGAGTGTTCTTGTGTCCGTTCTGTGGCTGCACAAAACCCGCTGCTTAATGCTTTTGTTAAGTATCACCTTGCTGTTCGCATGCATTTTGTTCTTCACAGGAACTTCAGAATAATTTTGTCAAATTCCAGAAATAATATTTGGGGAATGGATGGAGTTTGCATTCAATTAATGAATTATTTTGAGGAGATTTGATGTCTCTACAATACTGATCCCTTTACACCAGGAATACACCTTGTACAAATTTTTTCAAGTCTTTTTTGTTATCCCTCGGAAAAATTTTATGAAGAACTTGTGTTCATAGAGATTCTGCACCTTTCTGAATAAAGATTCACAACTTCTATATCTTTGTTATGAATGAATTGTCCAATTTAATGCTTTTTGCCTTCAGTTCTACTTTGTGTGATATTAGTGTTGGGTCATGTGGTTTCTTTCAGTTTGCGTTTGCCTGATGTATCTGTACTCATTCCTGGTCTTCAATCGTTTCTGTGTTGCTTTGTTAAGTTTGAATCCTGCACTCTGTACACAGCCGGATTGTGTTTCTTTTGACAAATGAAAGGAGGTTAGCCCATGCCTTTTTATTGTACCAGCCCCCTGTTTGCTTTTATTCTTTCTTATTTTCTTCCTTGCTCTCTATCGTGCTTTTTATATATTGCTAAATTGTCTGTCACATAATATCCTGTTTCTGTTTCTGCTAGAGGACACTTTACGTTTAAAAAATATTTTAAACTTATATTTCTTTAATGATCTGCATCATGAATGACAGTATTCATCTCACTCTATGAAAAATGGACTTTTTGAATGTTTTCACATCACATTATCTTGCCTGCAAATCTTCCCTGATTTTTGTAGTTATATTCTGTAATTTAAACAGAGATAATTATTAATCATTGTGTATTCTTATGTAAGCCTTATGCTTTCATTTGTAAAATTGTTTCGTATTTGTAGTCTAGTTTTAATTTTATATTTTATTGGTTTCAATGTTCTCCCAAAATTCCTGTTATACTACAATGTTCCCATTCTTGAATTATATATTTTGACACATCATTTGATTACTGATTTATGTCTTGGTGGTTTTTAAAAGCAATGGTGCATAGATGGTATTTTTCTGTGTTCTACAATATCTTATATTACTTTCTAATTAATTGATTTTATAAATAATTAGATAAGTATTCTTGGGTCACAAGATTTTCACCTTGTCAATCTGAGAATGTTACCCTCATTTTGTTCTAGTGTTTAATATTATAGAGAAGAAATCTTAGATAACACATTAAAAAATTATTTTATAGATAATCTCTTTTGATTTTGTTGAAGATTTATAGCCTTTTATTTATTTTTGAAACACAGTAATTTCATAATGAGAAGCTTTGTTTAAAGTTAATTTTGCCTGGAACTTGACAAAATATTTGAATCTGAAGACTTTGAACTTTCCTTGATTTTAGCAAATTACCTTGCATTACATTTGTTCCAGTATCTCTTTCAGAATATAAATTGTTTAATAAACTAGATATCCACTCTGTTTTTTGGTCACTGATTTCTTTGTTTTTTCTCATTTCCCGTTACTTTGAGAAACTTCCTAGGTTTTCTCTCCAAATCAATAATTTCTCTTGTGTTAGTGTTAATTCTATTTTTTTATTGCTTTTAATACATATTTTAATTATGCTATCATATTTTAATTTTTTTCTTGTCTTTCCTTATTTTGTCCTTTTCTCCTTTATTTTTTCTTCGAAGTCTGTTATTGTATTATCTCATCTTTTGTACTAGTATTCAAGTCGTAGTTGGAGGTTTTTTGGTGTTTTTTGGGGGAAATTTATTTAGAACACAAATCAGGTGATTTCTAAAATGTACTCATTTCCTGCAGTAAACATTGTTTTAAAGTTTACTGATTCTTGCAACATTGAAAGGTCTAAACTTCTTCTCCTATATAGCTGAATAATTTTTTAAAATTTCAAGATTAAGGGGGTACAAGTGTTTTTTGTTACATGGGTGAATTGTATAATGCTGAAGTCAGGGCTTTTAGCGTACCCATCATCAAAATAGTGTATATTGTACCCAATAGGTAAATTTTTATCCCTCATCCTCCTCTCCATTAGCAGAGTCTATTTACTCTGCTGATTATTTCCTTTGCTGTGCAGAAACTTTTAAATTTAATTACATCCTATTATTTATTTATTGTTGCTATATTTGCCTTTGGGGTCTTTGTCATAAGTTCTTTGCCTAGTTCAATGTCCAGAAGAGTTTTTCCCACAATTTCTTCTAGAATTTTTATGGTTGCAGGGCTTATACTTAAGTCTTTAATCCATATTAAATTTTATATATGGTAAGAGATAGGGATTCAGTTTCATTCTTCTGCACATAGCTATCCAGTGTTTCCAGCACCATTTATTGAATAGGGCATCCTTTCCCCAGTGTATGATTTTGTCTGCTTTGCCGAAACTCAGTTGGTTGTAGCTATATGGCTTTATTTCTGGATTCTCTATTATATTCCACTGGTCTATGTGTCTACTTTTAAACCAGTACCATGCTGTTTTAGTTGTTGTAGCCTTGTAGTATACTTTCAAGTTGGTAATGTGATGCCTCCAGATTTGTTCTTTTTGCTTGGGATTTCTTTAGCTAGTCAGGCTCTTTATTGGTTCCATGTGAAGTTTAGGATTGTTTTTTCTAGATTTGTGAAATGTGCCATTGGTATTTTGATGGGAATTGCATTGAACCTATTAATCACATTGAGCAATATTGACATTTTAATGATACTGTTTACCCATGAGCATGGGATGTTTTTCTAATTGTATTATCTATGGTTTCTTTCATCAGTGTTTCTCAGTTCTCCTTGTAGAGATCTTTCACCTCCTTGGTTAAGTATATTCCTAGGTATTTTATTTTCTTTGCAGCTATTGCAAATGGTGTTGAGTTGTTGATTTGACTCTTATTGACTGTTAAAATCTAGAAATGCTACTGATTTGTGTACATTGACTTTGTAACCAGAGACTTTACTGAATTTATTTAAGTGTTTTGTGTTTTTGAGGAGTCTTTAAAATTTTCTAGATATAAGATCATATCATCAGCAAACAGGATAGTTTTATCTCCTCTTTCCCAATTTGGATGTCCTTTATTTCTATCTTTTGCCTGATTGCTCTGACTAGGACTTCCAGTATTATGTTGACTAGAAGTGGTGACAGTGGGTATCCTTGTCTTGTTCTAGTTCTTAGGGGGAATGCTTTTAATTTTTTCTCATTCGGTACAATATTGGCTGTGGGTTTGTCACATATGGCTTTTATAATTTGGAGATATGTTCCTTCTATGTCTAGTTTGCTGAGTGTTTTTATCATAAAAGGGTAGTGGATTTTACCAAATGTTTTTTCTGCATCTATTGAGATGATCATTTGGGTTTTTTAAAATTCTTTTTATGTGGTGAATCACATTTATTGATTTGCATATGTTGAACCATCCTTGCATCCCTGGGTTGAAACTCACTTGAGTGTGATGTATTATTTTTTTGATATGCTATTGGATTTGGTTTGCTAGTGTTTTGCATATATGTTCATGAGGGATATTGGTCTGTCATTTTCTATTTTTGTTATGTCCTTTCTTGGCTTTGGTATCACAGTGATATTAGCTTCATAGAATGAATTAGAATTCCTTCTTTCTTGATGTTATGAAACAGTTTCAGTAGGCTAGGTATCAGTTCTTTTTTGTAGGTCTGATAGAATTCAGCTATGAATCCATCTGGTCCTGAGCTGTTTTTTTTTTGTTGGGAGATTTTTCTTATTGTTTCAGTCTCACTACCCCAAGATTGGGAGCTTGTGTGATTTCAAAAATTTATCCATTTCCTTTACATTTTCCAGTTTGTGTGCATAGAGGTTTTCATTGTAATCTTGGATGATATTTTGTATTTCTGTGGTACTTTCTGTAATGTATCATTGTTTGTTTGTTTGCTTGCTTTTTTGAGACAGAGTCTTGCTCTGTTGCCCTGGCTACAGTGCAGTGCTATCATCATAGCTCACTGCAACCTCAAACTCCTGGGCTCAAGTGACCCTCCTGTCTCAGCCTCCTGAGTAGCTGGGACTACAGGCACGTGCCACCATGCCCAGATAATTTTTTCTGTTTTTAGTAGAGATGGGATCTCACTCTTGCTCAGGCTGGTCTCAAACTTCTGAGCTCAAGTGATCCTCCTGCCTTGGCCTCCCAGAGTGCTAGGATTACAGGCATGATTATATGCCACCATGCCTGGCCTCCTTTTTCATTTTTGATTGAGCTTATTTGAATCCTTTCTCTTCTATTTCTGGTTAATTTAGCTAATGGTTTATCCATTTTGCTTACCTTTCCAAATAACCAACTTTTTGTTTCATTTACCGTTTGTAATTTTTGTTTCAATTTTATTTAGTTCTGCTCTGATCTTTGTTATTCCTTTATTCTGTTGAGTTTGGGTTAGGCTTGTTCTTCTTTTTCTAGTTCCTTAAAGTGTGACATTAGGTTGTTAATTTGTGATCTTTCCGTCTTTTTTATGACAGCATTTAGTACTATGAATTTCCCTCTTAGTTACTGCTTTTTCTGTATCACAGATATTTTGATAGCTTGCATTATTTTGGTCATTCAGTTAAAAAAATCTTCTGATTTTCATCTTTATTTCATCATTAAGCCAAGGATCCTTCAGCAGCAGATTATTTAATTTTGATATGTTTGTGTAGTTTTGAGAGTTCCTCTTGGAATTGATTTCTAGGTTTATTCCACTGTGGTCTGAGAAGATACAAGGTATGATTTTGATTTTTATGAATTTACTGAGACTTGTTTTATGACCTAATATATGGTCTGTTTTTGAAAATGTCCTATGTGCTGATGAGAAGAATGAATATTCTGAAGTTTTTCAATAGAATGTTCTCTAAATGTCATTGTGTCTATTTGGTCTAGAGTCCCATTTAAGTCCAGTGTTTTTTTTGTCAATTTTCTGTCTCAATGATCTGTCTAGTTCTGCCAATGGAGTGTTGAAGTCCCCAGCTATTATGGTGTTGCTGTTTCTTTCTTTCCTTGAGTCTAGTAGTATTTGTTTTATAAATTTGGGAGCTCCTGTGTGAGGTGCATACATATTTAGAATTGTTATATCTTCTTGTTGAGTCAATTGTTTATAATTATATAATGACCATCTTTCTCTTTTTGTACTGTTGTTGTTTTAAAGTCTATTTTATCCAATATAAGAATAGCTACTCCTACTCACTTTTGGTTTCCATTTGTGTAGAATATTTTTTTCCATTCCCTTATCTTGAATCTCTAAGAGTCTTTATGAGTTAAATGAGTTTCTAAAAGAAAGCGTGTATTCGGATTGAGATCTTTTATCATTCTGCCAACCTCTATCTTTTAATTTGGGAGTTTAGACCATTTAGAGTCAATGTTACTATTGTCAAGTGACATTCTGTACCAGTCATCATATTGATTGCTATCTAGTTGCTTTGTTTTTTTCCTTTGTGTTACTGTTTTATAAGAGCTGTGAGTTTTCACTTTCAGTTATTTTATACTTATGGGTATTGACTGTTCTGTTTGATATTTTAAAGATTTCTCACAAGGAGGGTCTAGTGGTGACAATTACCTTAGTGCTTGCTTGTCTGGGAAAGACTTTATTTCTCCTTCATTTATGTATCTTAGTTTTGCAGGACACAAATTCTTGGCTGACAGTTATTCTGTTTAAGAAGATTAAATATAGGACCCCATTCCCTTCTAGTTTGGAAGGTTTCCTCTGAGAAGTCTGCTGTTAGTCTTATGGGTTTTCCTTTGTAAATTACTTGATGCTTTCATTTCTCAGCTTGTAGTATTTTCACTTTGACTTGGCCAATCTAATGACTATGTGTCTTAGAGATGTCCTATTTGTAAAGAATCTTCCAGGAGTTCTATGCCCTTCTTATATCCAAATATCTAGATCTCCACCAAGACCAGGAAAGTTTTCCTCCATTATTCCCTTATGTGGATTTTCCATGTTTCTTGATTTTTTTTTTCCTTCTCTCTCAGGGATACCTACAATTGTTATGTTTGAGACCAGTGGAACAGAACTGAAAATCCAGATATAAAACCATTCTCATATAACCATCTAATCTTTGACAAAGCAGACAAAAACATACATTGGGGAAGATTCCTTATTCAATAAATGGTGCTGGGAAAACTGGATAGCCACATGTAGAAGACTGAAACAAGATCCACACCTTTCACCTCTCACAAAAATCAAATCATGGTGGATGACAGACTTAAACCTAAGGTGCGAAACTATTAGAATTCTAGAAGAAAATATGGGAAAAACTCTTATAGACATTGGTCTAGGCAAAGAATTTATGAAAAAGACCCCAAAGGCAATCACAGCAACCACAAAAATAAATAAATGGGACCTGATTAAATTAAAAAGCTTCTGCACAGCCAAAGAAACTGTCATGAAAGCAAACAAACAACCTACAGAATGGGAAAAAAAATTTCACATGCTACACCTCTGATAAAGGGCTGATATCTAGAATCTATTTAGAACTCAGGAAAATCAGCAAGAAAAAATCAAACAACCCTATCAAAAATTGGGCAAAGGACATGAATAGAAACTTTTCAAAAGAAGACAGAAGAATGGCTAACAAACATATGAAAAAATGCGCAGCATCTCTAATCATGAGGGAAATGCAAATCAAAACCACAATGAGATATCACTTATCTCCAGTCAGAATGGCCTTTATCAAAAAGTCCCAAAACAATAGATGTTGGTGTGGATGCGGAGAGATAGGAACACTCATACGCTGCTGGTGGGACTGCAAACTAGTGCAACCCCTGTGGAAAGCAATATGGAGATACCTTAAACAGATACAAGTAGACCTTCCA
>CM052441.1:100270752-100302131 GCA_028533085.1 Varecia variegata
ACAGCCTCATCTTCAAACTCTGAATAATGCAGATAGAAGCACTCATGTGACAGTATTGGAATTCTTTTGTGAGGAGGCTATGCTTGGAGCCATGGCAGCCATCTATCCACCATGCAGTGCAAATCTGAGGATATGAAGTGGAAGGAAAGAAAAAGGGTAGGAACTTGATGATATGTTTGAGTCAATGCGCCAACTTTAGGATTCCTTATCAGGTAAGTAATATGTGTCTCCACAACTAGTCAAATTTTCTCTGAATTGCCATAAAAATTTCCTAACCAATGAAAGGGCTAGTCATGTCATGATTTATCTAGTTAACATAATTAATTTCCATAGCACATTTTAATTCATGTTTATGGTAGAAAGAAGACTTTAATATTATGTATTTTTTAAGTAAAAAAATTTCTGATATTTCTATATGAGTCATATTTAAAATTTTACTCTAAATTTTCATAGGTGGCAACTTACGTGCAGTGAATATTAAATTGCAGTGACTAATACAAGAGATTCACATTCTAATATTCATACTAGTTATCAAGAGTCTTGGTTTTTAATGTGGCTGGATGCTTTTGCCTTTTCTTCCTGTTAAGCTCAGTCTCTTTATGCTATGCTTCTTGAATGGAGGGTGATTATCTCTCTTATCTTTGCAAGTTGGAAGCTGCCAAGAAGCCAGTGAGTCCCCTTGGAAATATTGAGACACATTAAATTCATTAAAAGTAGCCATCCAGAAGGCTAAAGGAGAGAATCCTCACTGATTAAGAAAGAGAAATAGACTTGTAACTGCTGCCTAATTAGCAATCTGATCTTAAAAGCATCAACATTTTAAAAACCTTTATCTCAACACTAATCTGCACTCTGAACAGACTAAGTCTATTAAGACCTTGGCTTTGTTAGTCATTCTTTGCTGCCTCCAGCCCACATCCATTTCCCAGAGCTGAAGTATCAAGTGTGCCCCAACATAGAGTCATCCAAATCTCTGCGTTAATGGTCACCCCTGGATCAACACATACCAAGCCATTCTCTCTTCTGCTTAGCAGGCTTTCAGACATGTAAAGATCTTTGCATTCCTTAAATCTCCTTTTATTGAGGTCAAATGTCCCTTCTTCCCGTAATTGCTATTCACAAGACATTATTTACAGAGCCTTTACTCTCTGGGTCTCTATGTGGAATGCAATCTCTCCTGTCAATATCCTTCATTCAGGGTGGTGCCTGCAACTCCACATGGTAGTGTCTTAGGCTGGGCTTTCCCAGAAGCAGACCTTCGGATGAGGACTGAAGTGGAGGTGGATATTTGGAAGGTGATCCTAGCTACTACAAGTAGGGAATGTAGAAGTGAGACAGGGCAGGGAAGGAAGCAAATACAGGCTGTGTTAACGAGCATGTTACCGCTATGGGCAAGTGGGGTGGCGGATGTTCATGCTTTGGATCTCTGGGACACTGTGTAGGACTTACTCTCAGAGACGTTGACTCATGGTTGAAGAAGCTGGGATATTTATCTAGTCTCCCATCCGTGATTAATATGCTATATGATCTAATAAGCACAAATTATCATAAACACTCCCTGCCTTTGTTAATATAGTCTAGGATTCTTTGATTTGTTTTTTAAGCAGCTAAATTGTATCCTTGAATCCTTTTAAATATGTTATTGATCAAAACCCATGGATTTACTCACTGATAGCCAAATCTCTGCCAACTTATATGTGAACAATTTTTAAAATTTATTATTTGATGTGTTGGGTGTGTCTCAATGTAGCACCTTTTGTGTGTGGCTGACCTCTCTCAGCTGGTTGGCCTGAATGCAGACTCCAACTTGTAAAGATCATTTTTCTGCCTGCAATTTCCCTGCTTCCAGAGTTTCCATTTCTTCACTTTCCTTTGGTGTGAGGCAGGTCTTCCCTGTTCTAACACTTTTTCCTAACCAGTGACCTCCTGGTCCGACCTGAGATCTCAGTTCCGACATGGGTTAAATTGTTAAGAGTGCACATTATTCCCCGATGAAGCTTTGCACATTAAAAAATGAAGTTACACAGCTGTCACAGATAAAACCCAGGAAAACGATTCAGCTATTTTGCCTTCTAGTTAAAGAACTCAAGGAAACTGGCTTTTCTCTGTGAATGCTCATGACTAAATCTAGATTTTCCATGCAGAATAATGAAGTTAGTATGTGCTGCAAGGTTGCAAATTTACTTACACTGCATTTAGATGTGTTAAATTCAAACTTCTTCATTTCCTATGATGTATCGATTTTCCTCAGAATTTCTTCACCATGTTGGAAAGAAGAGGAAAAATTAATTTTAAATTTGCCAGCGGTTGTTATCAGATAAGTTGTTTCTAATATAATTAGGTTTTCCAATGACTCAGTCTCTTTTGAGAAAATGCTTGGTCTTTCAGATGTTTTTCTCTTTCTTCTCACTTCTCTCTGCCCCGACTGATCCTGCTGGGTGTGGAGAGGGCTGTGTGGAGCTGGGGGCCGGGATGCAGGCAGTGCAGCCCTCTCTCAGGACTGCTACCTCTGGGATTTATGCTCTGGAGCAGTGGCTTCTTTGCAAACACCCTGCACCCTGCAGCCTCTTTTTCTTGATTTTGAGGCTCTGTCAGTCCATCAGCCTTTCTGCCATCTCTGTATCCCCTTGGTGGGGCACATGGAGCCTCAGAATCCTTTGCTTTCTCCACGCAGTTGTGGTCTCCCGAGCCCAGCACCAGGCTTATCTGTCCAGCCAGCTTCCCCCAGAAAGCCTGCCCCCCCCTGGCAAGGCTGCCCCCTACTCCACACCATGCTGGGCGTGTGGACCCTGGAGACTCCACAGCAGCTTCTCCAGGCTAGGGCCGGGGTCTCCTGACATTCTTGAATGTGTCTACACTAGTCTAGATGTTTCTGTTGTTTCCCCTATTTAAGGATTTATTGCAAGAAGGAGAAAGTAAGAGCTGTCTCTTCCCTCTGTGGATGGGACAGTTAGTGCTCATCAGATAGTCCATTCCAGTCTCTTGCAGGCTGCCTGCCCATCGAGCCAATTCTCACCTCCTGGCTGATACGGCTAACAGCTGCCGTCCCTCCCCCACCCCATCTTCCTGCCTTGACGACTCACCAGCAGCCACAGAATTCCATATCAGACTAAAAAACCGAGAAACAAGCCCTATTGTGCTAAGCCCCTGAGATGTCGGGTGTGTTAGAGCTGTGTGGAGGTGATCACCTGCATAAAACGCCCTTTCTGAGTCTGCTGAAGCAGGAGGGGACAGATTTCCCACCTCCCCCTCCCGTCTGTTGGTTAAGCCCCCAGTTTGTGGCATTTTGTTATAGCAGCTCTAGGATACTGATACAGGATGATACACACTAATTTCAGGATACAGTTACTCCAGGGAGCGAGATGAAAAAGGATGGGTGGCAGGGAGGGAAAAAAAGAGATCGGCACAAATATGGTAAAGTATTAAACGTGTTCAATCCGGGTGATGTGTATATGGGTGTCATCTTTCCTTGTGTATTTTTCTGTCTGTTTGGAATTCAGCCAAACCCCACAGTAATCGGGATATAAACTGAAGGGCTATGGTTTCCCATCCTGCACAGCGGGTTCTGCCTGGCTGCCTCATTAACTTTGCATCCCGTGACCCTCCCTTTACACATTTGAATTTTCTGGACCCTCCACATACAGAGTTATTCATAATTTCAAATTTGCAATATTCACCGCCATTCATAATTTAACATTTAAAAAATATGGTTATGCTTTTCAGTAGCAAACCCAGCGACAGCAGCAGCAGTAGAAGCAGCTTGTAAGGCTCCGTGGGAGGATCGAAGCCGAAAGCAAGGGCACTTCCTTCTCCCTCCAGCTGGACAGCTTCCGAGGGAGGGGTAGCGGGCTCTCCCTTGTGGACCTGAAGCTCCATAGAGCCTGTCAGGAGCTCTGGAAGCTGCCCTGGCTTGACCTGAAGGACGGTCATTCTCGCAGCCTTGCTGAGGAGGGCAGCGCAGGGCCGGTCCTCAGCCATAGCAGCGTCTTTCAATTCAGAACCCAGTAACCCTGGCATTTTTATAAAGTGGCTCTGGCACAGTCAAAACCTATAGTTAATACTTTTTGGAAGTTTGTTTTTAATTTTGAGAACACACAGTGACCCTTAGTGTGTGCTTCCTAAGGGCTTTGACCTTAAGAAAGAAACCTCTCTGGGCCTCAGTTTCCCCATCTGTATACGGAGGATAACAACAGGACAACTTATTAGGGTTCCTGAGATGATTAAATGAGCTAATTACATATAGACTGTGTAGCATAGAGCTATATAATTATTTGTAATCATTCTAAATTTAAGAAGCATTTTGCCACTTTGAAAGTACTTTCTCGTTTTATGTTAACTTGAATTGCGACAGGCCTGTGTTATAGATGGGAACTATTAAAACCACCAGCCACCAACTCTTTTTCCTTTTTTAAGAAGAGGAAATGAAGTTCCGAGGGCTTACACAGCTTGCTTCTGGTCACATTGATAGCAAGTAGAAGAGCCAGGTCTGAACCTTAGGCCACTGTCACACCCTGGTGACAATTCATACGCACTGGGCAAGAATTGAAAAATCAACCCTTTGTAAGATATTTTCCAGGGACTTGTGTTAGGATTTCAGAGGCCACTTATTTGATAATTGCAGAGATGCTTTACATCATAATTCCTTTCTGATTGGTCCCCTGTCACAACATATTTCAAAATGTTATCATGAAATATCTGACCCTCCAAGTCTTCTGTCGAGTGGTTAATATCCTGTCAAGAAATACTTGTGACGGGAAACCTGCAACTCGTCCTTTCACGGCACGCCGCCAGGTACCCACAGTGGAAGGGATCACCCCTCCTCGACTGTGCTTTGGGCTCTGTTTAAGCAACACGTTTGCCTCTGAGCCCTGAGAGCTGCACTCATTCCGAACCCTGCTTCGCTTTCTTCACCTTGAAAGAGTCCTGGTGATAAGGTCCAGCCCCTCCTCCCGGTGAGGGGACTCTGGCCTGCCTGGACAAGAGCGTGACCACCACCAAGCCAGCCTTCACACAGCTACACAGTCTACACAAATGTCCAGATGCTCGGTGAAAAAGAAAAAAAGGCCCACTTCAACAGGCGTAGTTGAAGGCCACACAAACAGTGGCGAAGCTACTAAATCTATCTGCATTTCACACCCAGTAATTTCAGATTCACTCTCTGAAAACCTGTGCCTTAAATTAGAAAGTGTGATTGCTCAGCATGCCGTTCCCTAACCCTCCCAGGTGTGAACAGTGGAAAAACATATACAGACAGCAGATCGTCTGCACAGGGACGAGCACAGCCGTTTGTGTGTCTTGGTTTTCCTCTTCTCCTCTCAGGAACTAAGCATTCAAGGCCTCTGGGTGCCTGGCTCTGTCCTGCGCACGCGATGTTGCATTTTCAGAACAAACCTGTAAAGTTTCCCAAAGGAATGTGGTTCAGGGTGCCCTTTGGTTCAAGGCATGAGCTCACTGTCTTGCAAGAGCAGTAAATTATTTCGTGCTGCAAAGGAATTGTATGAGTTTTGAATGGTAGGCTCATAAAGTCATGATTTATAATTAAATTAGACCTCAGGAAAATGTCCCAAGTTATATTTATTTGGCTTTCTCTGGCTTTCTTGAAGGTCTCACAAACAGACTGAATGGAAATTTCGCTTAAGAAATCGTTGTCATAAAATTTTATGGGACCATCTCAGTGGTTAGGGGACTGTTAAACATCCCTGCAGGGGGAAAAACAAACACAATTAGACACAGACTAGCTGCTCTGTTGGGAGGGTGAAAGCCAAAGTCACAGTGGAAACGCCACATCCACAGAAGCACAGCCCTGGGCCTGAGCTGGATTTTCCGATGTGAGATTATCAGTAAAAATCTGTTGGGTTCTAACTTTCTTCTCTTTTCTTTATTTCCTGTTTTTTATTAAAAAAAAACTATTTTGCTTTTTCCCCCTTAAAATTATTTTTCATTTCAATTGTGGTGAAATACACATAAAATGTACCATCGTAAACATGTTTTTAAGAGTACAGTTCAGTAGCATTAAGCGCATTCACGTTTTCATGCACCTGTCACCGCCATCCATGCCCAGAACTCTTTCCATCTTGCAAAAAGAAACTCCGACCCATTAAACACTAACTCCCCACTCCCTTCCCCAGACCCCGCAGCAAAAAGAAACTCCGACCCATTAAACACTAACTCCCCACTCCCTTCCCCAGACCCCGGCAGCCACCACCCTGCTGTCTGTCTCTATGCATTTGACCGCTCTCTTGGTACTTCATATAAGTGGAATGATCCACACTGGTCTTTTCATGACTGGCTTGTTTCATTTAGCACCACGTCCTTAAGGTTCATCCATGTTGTAGCATGTGTCTGAATTTCCTTTCTTTTAAAGGCAGAATCATATTCCATTGTGTGGACATACCATATTTTTTATGCATAGGTTCTTTTCCTTTCTATTATTAATATATTAATTGGTGGTGCCTTAAGTTTTGGGCAGGGTTGCAAAGTATAGTTTTACTGGTTGTCTGGTGTAAAAGTTTGTTGCCATTTTCAGTGATCCCAGGTTTGCGTGAACTGAAAAAGCTCAATTTCCTTTGCTCTTCACGGCCGCTCCTTTTGAATCTCTCACAGCCCAACACTCTAGGAGATAGCTCCTGTGTCTTACTAGAAACCCACTTTAACTTGGTCTCCTGTTGCAGTAAACCTGGCTGTCTTCCTCCAAAAGCCTATGTTTGCTTGAACTTTTCCACTTCTTTTTCTTTAATAACCAAAGCACTTACATTCTTTTTTGAGCCAACTTAGGTCAATTTAAGTGACAAATTCTCACTTCTCACCAAATCTCTCAAAAATACTAATAATAGCAACTGATGTATATGGAGTGACTTATGATATCTGTCAAGAACTCTGGTAGGTGCTTTACATACATTATGTTGTTTAATCATAACAATGCCTTACTCTAACTGTTATTATTATTCCTGTTACATAGACAAAAAGCCTGACTCAGTAATATTCTGTGACTTGCCCAAGGTCACAGAGTCAGGCAGGGGTGGAGGTGGGATCCCATTCCTGGATGTATGACTGCAATACTTTTTGATTTGAATCACTGACTGAGAACACTCTGTCATATCAGAAAGGGAGTTCAGCTCAAAACCCCTTTTGTGGTTTTAGCAAGAACTAAGTGAAAAGAGTACTTAATACAGTTATATTTGGACTAGCATTTTGCATATCTGGCTTCATTTTTTATTTTTATATTTTATTTAATATTTTATTCTGACCTCACTTAAAGTTAACCATCTTCCTATTTTTCCCACCATCATCAAGAAAAAAAAAAAAAAAACCAAAGCTAAGTGTACAGTAGGAAGACTTGTTTGCTGTAAACAACAGAAATCTTGACTCTAACTGCTTAAGAGATATAGATATTATTTAACTTCCCACATATCAGTAAGTCCAGAGGGCGAATGGCTGCTGGGGTTGGTTGATGTTGGGATTGGCTGACACCAAATGTACACTGTCCTGAGACGTCCAGGCACTGGCATCTTTGATGATGGCTTCCTCTTCTGGCTGACAGCACGAGGGCTGAGAAGGTCCTAGGCATTGTATCTAGACACACAATGTCCACAGGGAAAGGGGCTTATCTTCTCATGTCTCCTTGGGAGTGGGAAAACACTTTCCAGCACATTCCAGCCAACTTTTCATCTTTTCTCATTGGCCAGAATTGAGCCAGGAGCTATCCTAAAACATACCCCTGAAAAAGTGGAATGGAATGGACTTTTTCATGGTTAGCCAGTCATTTGGAGTTAGCTGGTCATGTGGGGGTGAAACTGACGTCTGGGAGTCGAGTTCAGTGATGACAATATGAACATAGAATGTGTATGAACACAAACAAATATGTTATTATTACCTGTAGGGTAGATCACATGATATAGGTATTCCAATTGCTGCTTCTCTTATAATTCAAAACAATTCCTTCTACTGGAGCTGAGGTAGGTCATAGTGCTGGCCCGAGGGGAGCCTCATAGGTGGGGGAGTGCGTAGGGTGCGTGTGAATGGGGGGTGATGAAAAGGCGAGGGGAACTGTTTCGGGGAGAGGGACCTGCCAGTGGGGGCAGAGAGTTGGGAAGGGACAGGATGAGCTCCTGGGAGGGGATCGGGTGGTGACGGGGTGAACACCTGGCCGGAGGATTGGGAAGCGTGAACGTGGACAGACTGGAGGAGGCCTTGAGAGTCAGGTCCAAAGAACTGGCCTCTCCAGTGAGGTGATATAAAGCAGATGTGTGCAATGATGAAAGGACAACCTGAAACAAACAAGGCAGAGCAAAGGGCAGTGTTGACCGTAAGTCTACTCTTGCACATAATAACATTCAAAAATCCAGGTCCCACTCTCCTTCTAACCAGGTTACTAAGTTAAATTCTTTCTCCATAAAAGTTTCCTGGCTGGGCATGGTGGCTCACACCTATAATCCCAGCACTTTGCTAGCCTGAGGTGGGAGGATCACTTGAGCCCAGGAGTTTGAGATCAGCCTGAGCAACACAGCAAGACCCTCTCTCTACAAAAAACAGAAAAAAATTAGCTGGACATGGTGGTGTGCACCTGTAGTCCCAGCTACTTGAGAGGCTGAGGTGGGAGGGTCACTTGAGTTTAGGAGTTTGAGGCTGGGATTGTGCTGCTACACTCCAGCCTGGGTGGCAGAGCAAGACTCTGTCTCTCTCTCTCTCTCTCTCTCTTTTTAAAGGAGCTTTTTAATTTAATTGTCTCATTTATTTATTTTGGTTGTTGCTGTATTTACCTTTGGGGTCTTAGTCATAAATTCTTTGCCTAGGCTGATGTCCAGAAGAGTTTTTCTATGTTTTCTTCTAGAATTTTTATGGTTTCATGCCTTACATTTAAGTCTTTTATCCATCTTGAGTTAATTTTTGTAAATGGTGAGAGGTAGGGGTACTGTTTCATTCTTCTGCATATGGCTATCTGGTTTTCCCAGCACCATTTATTGACTAAGGCTTCCTTTCCCAGTGTATGCTGTCTGCTTCTACACAGCAAAGGAAATAATCAACAGAGTGAATAGACAACCTACAGAATGACAGAAAATATTTGCAAACTATACATCTGATAAAGAGCTAATACCAGAATCTACAAAAACTCAAACAAATCAGCAAGAAAAAAACAAACAACTCCATTAAGAAGCAAGCAAAAGACATAAACACAAGTTTTTCAAAAGAAGATAGACTGATGGCCAATAGACATATGAAAAAATGCTCAATATCACTAATCATCAGGGAAATGCAAATTAAAACCACAATGAGATACCATCTTACCCTTGTCAGAATGGCCATTATAAAAAAGTCAAAAAACAATAGATGTTGGTTGGCAGATGTAGTAAAAGGGAAAGGCTTACACACATGGGTGCAGAGATAAAGGAATGCTTATATTCTTTGGGGGGACTTCAAATTGGTACAACCTCTATGGAAAACAGTATGGAGATTCTTCAAAAAAAAAATAAATGCAGACCTTCCATTCAATCCAGCAATCCCAGTGTGGGTATCTACCCAAATGAAAAGAAATCATTTTGTAAAAAAGACACCTGCACTGGAATGTTTATTGCTACACAATTCACAATTGCAAAAAATGTAGAATCAACCCAAGTGCTCATCAGTTCATGAGTGGATAAAGGAAATGTAGTGTATATATACCATGGAGTACTACTTTGCCATAAAAAAGAATGAAATAATGTCTTTTGCATGAACTTGGATGGAACCGGAAACCGTTATCCTAAGCAAAGTAACTCAGGAATGGAAAAACAAACACCACGTGGTCTCTCTAGTTATTGGGAGCTACATGATAGGCACACACGGACACAAAGAGATGTAAAGGACACTGGAAACCAAGAAGTGGAGAGAGGGAGGTATAGAAACTTACCCATCAGGTACAATGAACACCATTTTGGTGAGGGCATACTAAAGCCATGATTTAAGCACTGTACAAGGTATCCATTTAACAAAAACATTTGTACCCCCTTAATATTTTGAAATAATAATTAAAAAAAGGTTCAAGTCCTCCTGGTGATAGTGATTAAGAATGGGAGGATATGACCCCCTTGTCCTCTCCCCTCCACCTCTTTCTTTCCTTTTGTTCTTTGCTTTTCCTTCGTCTTTTCTTTACTCAAGGGCACCCTTTGTTTGTGCAGCTCTCAGTGCAGTGCCTCGTGCATGAAGGCGCCTGGTGATCACCTGTTGAACAAAACTGAAGTTTTCATTCTGTCTTCTCCCTTTTTTAGTTTTAGGGTAACATTCTCTTCATTTTCATTGACTCTCTTCTCTGCCGAACCTTAAGTCTTTCTAAGGTTCCAGGGAAATGTATTCATCCAATTAGAGGTTCTCATGGACAAAATGTTTCTGTTCCCTGTGTTCAGCATCTCAGCTGTTTGTTGGAAAGTGAAATATCAGCCCTTCTGTTGGAGTAGAGGTCCTTAAGGCAGGATCCAGGGGCCCTGGTGGACCCATGCATGAGCTTCAAGGCCCACATAAACACTCTGAAATCCTATGTGTTTTGTGTGGCTAGTACATTTTTCTCAGAACTTGACCAGATGCATTTTTTTTTAAACAGAATTCTCCAGGTGGTAGTAATCCACCAAATAAGGTTAAGCATCCCTGAGATGTGAGAGGGCTCCATGGTTATTAGTCACAAACTTTGCACTTAAGCCGCTTATACCAACTTGATAGAAGTAAGGCAAGGATTTAAAAGGAATCCTTGAATGCTATTCTTGCCAGGTTTATTATTCTCCTTCTCTCCCACCCTCTGCAAGACCAAGTCTCCATCCACCCCTCTCTGCCTTGCTCTGTGCCCTGGGAGTCTGAGCTGGCACCTGGCTGGGGTTGGTCCCCAGGAGGCAGAGGAGACAGGAGGACAAGAGGAGCAAGGTAAGTGGATCCCATCTCTGCCCACTCCTTGGTTTGTGTCCAGGTTCTGGCCCCTCTGGGGTGGCCCTTCCTCCATGGCTCCAGGCCCCAGGCCCCTCCCCTGGTGCACTGGACCCTGCTGTTGCCTCTTCCCACATTGCTTGTCCTCAGGTGCCTCTGCTCCCCCCTAGTACCTGTGCACTGCATCCTTCCTTAGACTCTCTTCATCTGAGCATCTGGGGTGAATGTTTCCCACCAGGACACTGAGTGATCGATCCCCTCACTAACTCCCTATGATCCTGTGAGATATGTATATTTTATCTATCTATAGTTGGTCTTCCTCTCTTTGACTCTCTGGAGGGAGTAACACAAGTGTCCTCGCTGTGGTGATGAGGTGACTGGTGGCTGGAGCCCTCCTAGGTAGCTTCAGGATGGGGCCGGCTGTCAGGGGAGCAAACCATGTCCCCCACCAACACACACCCGCCTGCAGGGAGGGCAGAGGGACTGAAAGTGAAGCTGAGCTCCAATGGGCAATGGTCTAATCAATCATGCCTGCATAATGCAGCCTCCACAAAACCCCAAAAGACAGGGTGAGGGGAGCTTCCAGGGAGCTGAACACGTGGGGGTTCCTGGAGGGTGGCGCGTCCAGGGAGGGCATGAGAGCCCTGCGCCTCTCCCCACCTGCGTCTCCCTACACATCTCTTCCATCTGGCTGTTCCTCGGCACCTTTGTACTATCCTTTGTGATAAATGGGTAAAGGGAAGTAAAGTGTTTCCATGAGTTCTGTGAGCCGAGGAGGGGGTCATGAAACCTTGATTTACAGCCAGGTGATCAGCAGTATAGGTGACCACTCACTACTTGCGCTCAGCATCTGAAAGGGGGGCAGTCTGGTGGGGCTGCACCCTCAGGATGAGGGGTCTGACGTGATCTCCAGGTAGATGATGTCAGAGTTGGATCGAATTCTGGAGAACTGTTTGTCAGTGTGGGAAAAACCCACACACAGTTTGGTGACCAGAGGTGAATGATGTGGAAGAGTAGAGAGAAGGAAAAACACCTTTATTTTTCCTTTATCTCTTGCTCACCCCCTGTGACATTTGTGGAAAGATTGATAATGGAATATGAAACCTGAATCTATCAATCCGCTCTCAGTGACACAAGTGTGGGGAATAAGATCCCTTGCTGGTAACTGAGGTCTTTGTTCCTGCCACTGTCACGTTGTCTCAGGACCCATTGTTGAGTCAGAGGCCCCCTCCCCTCAGGGCGAGGCAGACAGAGCCAAGAGCAAAGATGGCAGGACAGTTTCTGGATGTTGGTAAAAATTAGTAATAGAGACATGGTCTTGGAAGCTGGGGCTTTCTGTGGCAAGAGCTGGGCTTTTTACAAGAGTGTTTCTTGAGCCCAGAAAGACTCTGGATCTGAAAGACTTGGAGGACAGAGTTTCTTCCACAAACCACAATGTGCAATGATGTAAGAGAACGTTTCCAAACCCAGAGCAGATGAAGGGCGGAAGCCGGCAGTAGGAGGAAGACTAGAGAGCACATGACTTGCAGTTTGGTGCTAGTAGATACCTGAAAAGGAGCCACGGATAAACCTCTCCACTGAGCGAAGCCGCATGGGATACCAGAGAATCCGCAGATAATTGCAGGCAGCCACAAGCAGCCTGCCCCTTACATTTCAGGTAGAGTTCAGGAAAGCCAGGAGCCTTCCAATGGGCTCGCCTTTTCTAGCTTATGAGGTAGAGCCTCATACAACAGAGGCCATGGTGAGATGTGGCTTATATAGAGAGAGAACACCCAGTGTCACTTCCCTCCTGAGTCTCCCATGACCTCAGAGTGGTGCCAAAGGGGCTGTGAGTTTTCTGCACCTCCAGGAGGGGTGTGGCAGGGGATGAGGGACAGTTGGGGACCCGGAGAGGTCTCACTGCTGGGATGAGATAATGTAGAGGGGACTTGGTCCTGGAGAGGGGGACACTTCAGCAGTGGGTGTGGCTGGGGAGAGCCACAGTACAGCCGGGGGCGGGGGGGGGGGGAAGGAATCACATTAGCACGGATTCCTGGATGTGACCCTGGGTCACTTGGCAGTGAGGAGGGAAGCAAGGGGGCTTGGGGGCAAGTCTTGGGCAGGACTGCGGGTTTCTCCAAAAGACACAATAATCATCCTAGAAGGCACCGAGTTCATCTTGAATTGGAACGTTTCCATTTTCTACCATCATCGCAACGGGGATTTGATAGCTTTGTTATGTTCAATTACAGAGAAATTAATAGAGTTCTTTTTTTTTTCATGTCCAAGTTCATGACTGTGACATTCATACCCTCCACACGTGATCATTAATCTCTACGTGAAATTGGCCAGTGGATGCTCCTCTCTATGGTTCCTCTGGGCCAACTAAGCCTGGGCCTCTACAGAGCAGAGTCAGGAAGGGGCCCCGTGGGGTAGGAACACTTAACATCTGAGCCTGTGTGTCAGTGTGTGATGTGCAGGCGTGCACAGGGGGTGTGCGTGTGTGTGTCTGTGAGGATGTGCGTGCATGTGCATGTGAGTGTTGTGTGTACATGTGGTGTGCATATCTGTGAGTGCGTGTGTGTGTCACACATGTGTGCCCATTGTGGTGTCTTCACTGTCATGCCAAACAAATACTGGACATATGGTTAACATTTTTATCATCTTTGTCTCACTTTCCTTCACTGGGTGCAAATCATCAAAAGCTGATTGATAATTTAAAGACATGCATTTAAAAGTACTAACAAAGCACTTTCCTAAATAATGTTTTTGGTTACTTAAAAAAAGTATCTTGAGAATGAAGGTAATAGTAGCCTTTTACTTCATGTTGCCAGATTGTATTGAAATATTTTATTCACTTCTCAGGCCATAGGGCAAAGGGCACATGGCCTGGCTGGATGTCTTTCAGGAGGGGAGGACCAGAGTTGGTGAAGACTATGTACGCCTTAAAACCATGCAGTATGAGGAAATGTTGGGAAAACTATATTACATAAAAAATAGCCTAAAGAAAGGAAGATTCAGGGTTATAAAGACAGTTTTCAGGTTTCCGAAGAGGTAGAACCAAAATTAGACAGCCTTCTGCATCAAATGAAGGCGTGCTTTCCAGCACTCAGAGACTGGTCAGACGATGCCAGTGTCAATCGCGTTCCTTCGGAGACCAGGTGAGCGGAACTCTGTCCTGGGGTGCCATGGAGGGGCCTCCAATAGAAGAGGCCTTGACGGGGGCTCCCGGGGTTCCTTTCATCACTGCAATTCTGAGATTTGATGACATTTCCATGCTCTGTAAACTTAAACAGGACCATGACCTGCTTTTTCCCTCCTTTTACATTTTTTTCCTGGCCTGTTAACAAAGATTTAATGACCTACTAATGCTTGAGGCACTCTTGACAAACCACTGTCGGATTAGCACTTGGTTTTTACAGAATGAATCTCTTTCTTGGGGTGGTAGCCTTTTCCCCCAAGGAACATGCACGGCTGTGTTCCTCTCCCCACCTGGGTTTCAGGACTGGGCCTCGGTGAGAGAAGATCTGCCTGGTGAGATAAGATGAGACCCATTTGAAACATTAACTCAGGTGAAGATGTGTACTTTGCACTTAGAAAAAAGGTCGCTCCTCTTGCACCCAACTTCTGGCTCTTCCTCCCGCTCTGACGACTCTGTCTGTGCTCTGAGTGGCATGTGGGTGACCTGCAGTGACCAGTGGCTTCCAAGAGTTCCCCTCCTGTGTGGCCGGATGTCGAGAGAGGCCTCAAGTCATAACAACCAGAAGGAGAAAATTTAGAGAGAGTCTGTGGTTCTGATTTGCTACAACAAATTTTTCCTAAATCCAGTCATCAACGTGAGCACATTTCAGTGGTTCCCAGAGGGGAGGAAAAATGGAGCACTCTTATCTGGGTTTATGCAGTGGTATTTGCCACATGATTTCCAGTTTTTGTAACTTCTGCAGAGACAGAAGCTGTAGCCTGGAATGTCCTCCCCATCTTTTCCAAACATCTAAATCCTGTTTATCCTTAAACACTGCTGAGAAGCTTTCCTCACCCCCCCAATCAGAGGATAACTCATCTCTCTCGGAATTTCCAGAGCATGTTGCTTATGTGCCTGTTTAGCATAAATTTCATTATGCATTGCTTTTTCCATCATTTGTTCCCCACAAGATTGCAGATTTCTCAATGGCGTCTTCATCTTTATATCCCTCCCGCGGTACTTGGTACAATGCCTGTTAATTGGTAGGTGGTGGGTTGTTTGTGGAGTGAGCAGATTAGCCAATCTGTCATAACTCCTTCCCTTACCACGTCCTTAAACTGTGGAACAGCTCCCGGGGCAGGAAAAGACTCTGAAGAGAGTAAATGAATTAAATACTTGATGCTTCAGAATAATTTTCATTAGGTTAGCTTGAGAGCTATGAACTTCATCATTAAATAGTCTTTGTTCTTAGAACTGCCCCCTCCCTCTCACTGAAAGATCCGATATCTGCTTTGCAATCAGGCTCCAAATTGAATGTCTGCATTTACATTACAAGCTCCTGTTTCACTTATTTTCCTTCCCTCATGCACTTGGCCTCACTTCAGGCAATTGTGGGGTCTTCTCTAAATATTTTATGAATTTCTAAAAAAAAAATAAAGGAAGGCAAGAATTCATTTCAATGCATATTTTACTCCATAGGATGCCAAAACTTTAAGGACAAAAGTTTTTACTTTTTAACCATTAGTATGGGTTCAACCTACAGGATAAAAGATACGGAACTGAAAAATGGGAAAAAATTTTGGCTACTTCTAACTAGCAGGTTAGAATTATGAAAGAGGCAGTAACACACAAAAAATAAACTGACAAAAATGTGGTGGATTCTGTGGCCTCACGTGGCCACAGCTAAGGAGAATTATCCTACTGAATAATGAATGTAGGGTGATGGTCATCTCCTGTTTAATGGTTTCCAAACTATTGTTTAAATGCAAATGAATGGTTTATATCAAAATCAAAATAATATAGTCCTCAGCCAACAGACTGTATGAATGTTGATCTTGGATTGTCGATGGTAGTGTATTAGTAAGAAGGCTGAAAGATTATATTATCTCTGTGGGTTACACAAATAGATTTACACAGCAAATCTTTTTGTGGAATAATAAGAGTAATCTTATATATGGATAGTGAGAAAGGCATTGTATTTGGCACCTAGAGACCTGGATCATCTTTCTGGCCCTGTAACCAACGACCTCCCTCCTCTGAGAACCTCAAGTTTTTCCCATCTTCCTGTGGCAGAGCTTGCAACTATGGTATAGTTAACCGTATAAATATTTGTATTCCATCACCTCTTCTAAGTCAGAGCTGTCTTGTTTATCTTTCAATTTCCAGTGCTTATCAGAGTGTCTGGAGTGTGGATGCTCAATTCATATTCAGGGAATGAATTGAAATGAAGGGGTTGGATAAGATCATTAATTTCTGCTTCTAAGGTTTGGAGATGCTCAAGATCAGAGAAATTCAACACACACAGGTTAAATTACCGGCTCAAAGATTTTTTAGGGAGAAACCATACAGGACATTTAGTCTATTTTTTTTTCCAGAAGTGAAAAGTAGAGCAATTCAGTCTCTACACCTTGCAGATAATACAATAGAAACCATCAGACTGAAACTCCTGCAATTTTCCCTGTGAAACAGATAACCTTGACCATCAGTAGCCATCTCATCTTCTTTCTCCTCAGCACCGTAAGTTCTAGCACCTCCTCCTGTGGGTTACACACTGCCTCTCCATCACCACCTTACTTTTGCTTGTATATGAAAGGTTCCCTTCTTAACTTGGCCTAGCCCAGTGTTTTTTTTTTTTTTTTAACATTCTTATGTCTCTTCTACTTATACACACACACACATACATGTGCGTGCACACACATGTACACACAGACACGCACACACAGATCCCATAGCTCTGTCCATCTCAGCCAACCTTCTGGAAAGAGTTGCCCACACCCACCTTCTCCTCTCATCACCCTTTCACTCTGCCCTTGTCTTCCTCACACTATCGTGGTAGCCCTTGACTACATAGCCCTTGACAAACTATGAATGATTTGTCCCTGAAATGAACAGAATTCTGGTTGCTCCTTTTCAGGGTCATCTTTCTCAACAATATCTTTCAAATTGGGAATTCCTTAAGACTCAATACCCAAACTGATTCTCTGCTCATTCCAGATTCTTACTGCGCTATCCCATGGCCACACTCTCATGGTCTCTTAAATATGACCCTTCGATTTATACCTGCAGCCCAGATCCCTCATCCCTCACGCCCTTGGGGCTGCCTCACAGACATCAAGACAAACATGTCCCCAAACAACCCATTATACAGTATTTCGCCCTACCACCAAAAATGTTGATCCTCTTTCAGTATTTTCTACTTTTGTGAAGGGTGCTGACGGAACATCCAGTTATGAAGTCCATATCAACTCACTGCCGTATCAGGTCCTTCGCCAAATCCTGTGGATTTTTATCTCCCTGATATCTTCACTCTGTTATGTCTCTTCATCTTCTCTGCCTACACACAGGCTGAGTCCAAGCTGTCATCATCTATTTCCAGGACTACTTATTGCCTTATAAACAGTCATGTATGTCTTCTCTTGACTTCTTCCAATCCAATCTCCAAAGTTCAAACAGATGGGTCTTATCAAAATTACTATGTGTTTGAATTATTTATCCTGCTCATAAATAACTGCTGATTGCTCTAAGATGAAGACTAAAATGTTTAAAAAACTTTTCTAATTATGCATGTTCCAGCCCCTACCTAACTCTCTGCTTCAGCTACCATCATTCTCTTCCTCATGCTTTGTACCCCAGACACTCAATTGTCTTTCTGTCCAGTATATCTGCTGTCCTCCCTCCAGTGCTTTAGGGCTATGGTCCCCAACCCCCAGGCAGTGGACCGGTACTAGTCTGTGGCTTGTTAGGAACCAGGCCACACAGCAAGAGGTGAATGTCGGGTGAGCAAGTGAAGCTTCATCTGTGTTTACAGCTGCTCTCCATCCCTCCAATCACTGCATAAGCTCCGCCTCCTGTCAGATCAGCAGCAGCATTAGATTCTCATAGGAGCATGAACCCTACTACTACAAACTGCACATGCGAGGGATCTAGGTTGAGTGCTCCTTATAATAATCTAATGCCTGATGATCTGAGGTGGAGCTGAGGTGGTGATGCTAGTGCTGGGGAGTGGCTGCAAATACAGATTATCATTAGCAGAGAGGTTTGACTGCACAGTAAATGTAATGTGCTTGAATCATCCCAAAACCATCGCCCCCCCAACCCACTGCCCTGAGTCCATGGAATGATTGTCTTCTGTGAAACCAGTCCCTGGTGCCAAAAAGGCTGGGGACCACTGTTTAGGGTGGTGTGCTGGCAGTTGATTAAAAACTAGCTCACAAGAAACAAACAAAGAAAATTGTTTCCTCTCCCCTAACACATTCTGATTTTGTAGCATTTGCTAATTTTCATTTCCCACTGTGTAAATATTCCCAACATGATATCAACTGGCTTGTAAAATTCCTGAAAATTCAATGATCTGATCTTGTGAGACAGCATGATCTGGGTCCTCCTACACATGACCATAGCTGTTTCCTCTGCCTTGATTCTCTATTCTTGCTGCTTTTAAAATGCCTCCTTCATTGAAAGAGCTCAACTAAATCATCACTTCTTTGGGAAAGCCTTCCTTGATTTTTCTGACTAGGTTCAATCCTTCTACCAGATGTTCTCAGAGCGCCTGCCATGGCTTTTTAAGGCACTTACCACAAAGTACTCTTACATTTATTTCACAGACGTGATTAATGCCTATCAGACTTTAAGCTTCCTGGGTAAGATGGACATGTCAGCCTTTGGTCAACACTGAATCCCCAGGACTCAGCACAGTGTCTGGCATACAGTAAACATTCAATATATATTTGCTGAATCAATAGTCAAAAGGGACTTTTGACAGCATTTCAGTTTACTGATGTCTATTTCCACATACATCTGGAATGGAAATGTTTGGAGTGGGGTCACTAATCTACTCAAAGTGCACTCAGATATACTCTCTTATAAATCTACACTTAAAATTAATCTGCTTTTCCTCAAGAAATGAAGTAGGGCCGGGCGCAGTGGCTCACACCTGTAATCCTAGCACTCTGGGAGGCCGAGGCGGGCGGATTGTTTGAGCTCAGGAGTTCAAGACCAGCCTGAGCAAGGACAAGACCCCGTCTCTACTAAAAATAGAAAGAAATTATATGGAAAGCTAAAAATATAGAAAAAAAATTAGCCGGGCATGGTGGTGCATGCCTGTAGTCCCAGCTACTCGGGAGGCTGAGGCAGGAGGATGGCTTGAGCCTAGGAGTTTGAGGTTGCTGTGAGCTAGGCTGACGCCACGGCACTCACTCTAGCCCGGGCAACAGAGTGAGACTCTGTCTCAAAAAAATAAAAAAATAAAAAAATAAAAAATAAAAAGAAATGAAGTAGGTTTGATGGAAAGGGAAAAAGCATGATTGGGTTGAATCTCATTCCTTAAGTTTGTTTCTTAAATTATCTTTAGTTAACTGCTTATTCTTTGAGTAAATTATAATTCTCCTGATTTCCATCTCCTTCCTTTCCTCCTCTTCTATGTGGAAAACCATCGTGCCGGAGGCAGGGGTGTGGCTTATGTGGCCTCTTGACAGTAGAGGGGAGTCAGGATCCCAGGTCCACACGGAGCAGGTGTCTCTGGGCTGCTAAGGTGTGGGTTGGATGTGTACAAATGTCTGCTGGTGATGTGCATGGTCCGATACCTGTACTGGTGTGGTCAATGCCACCAGCTTTTCCTGTTGATCTTGGTTCAACATTTAATCTCACCTGTGTTGCAGATCCCTTGAAGGCTGGCTACAACCAAGATCATATTTGCCTGGCTCAAATTGTCTGCCTTTTGGCTCTTGGCTACAGGGTCCTTTGACCATGGTTTGGCAAACAGATCTGGCAAATTTCCCAGGCACACTTCCAGCTAATGAGGAGACGTCCTGGGATTTTAGGGCCCCTCCCTTGCTTTGTGGAAAGCAAGTGAAACTTGGAAGAATTAGTGCAAACCCTTCTTGTGCCTACCAATGCTGAGGAGCTTTTGATTTGGGGACTTGGATCTGGAGAGAAGATATGTGAACCCACAAACAACAATCTGCATCTCCTGCTTCTGGGTCATACTTATCACAATCCACTGGGTACTCCAAACGTTATTCTCTCCATCTTCCTGTCTGCCAGAAAGTTCCCTTAAGTGAGATACCATGATGAAGTCCACCAGGGGAGCCTCCTCATATGGAAAAAAGGAAAAATGAGAAAACTTATAAAATCCTCTGTCTCAAGAAACCTGAATTTCAAGGTTATCTTTAATATAAATCCTATTTTGATTATCAGAAATGGAATATTAATTCTTTTCATTCTTGCTGTAAATGCCTAGGTTCCTACTCTACTCCCTTAGCAGGTAATGAATGTCTTTGAAGAAATTAATGTTCAAGAAAATGCAAAAGAAGAAAGAACAGAAATGTACTTGCCAAGAATGGCCCACCTTACTCTTTGAGTCCCTTGCGTTTTTGCAGATCCAATGTGATCCCACCTAAGAACTAGAAAATGCCTTCCGTGACTTCCCACCAGTCCGTCCTGAGCACTGCGTCAGCCCACCCTTTCAAGACCCACTTTGCCCTTTCGTCATGCCACTCTGCTCTATGAACCTTCCATAGCCCCATGAAGGGCGGGATAGAATACAAAACTTCTTTGGCTTCCAGGGCTCTCCTTAAGCTGTTTTAAGACTTTTCCCATCTCAAACTGGGATGACCTTCATATCCATTGAATACGTTTTGAACTTTTACTTCTCTGTGCTTTTCCCATGACATTCCCCTCACTGTAAAGCCTCCATCCATGCAGATTTCATGCCAACCTCACCTCCTCCTAAAGTTTCCATTCTATAGTCCAGGCCAGGGGGACTGAACCCACAGAGATGTGGCTGACTTTGGCATCTACTAACACTGAACAGTGCGTTGATTGATCCCCCAGCTGTGCTCTAGTGATTGAGTAATCTCGGGTAAGTGTCTTTACCTCTGCAGGTTAGATTCCATGTCGAGATTGGGGATGCAGAAAGACTAAGGTGAAAACAGGTGTTTGGGTGGCCTCTCAGAGTTCTTAAGACTGAATTTACCTGTAACTCATAACCTACAGGTAATGCACTTTTAAAGCTCAATGCTTTAAAATACTTTAAAATACTTCAATAGCAGTGGCCAACATTTAAAAATTGGGAGATTTCACATAAACATCTACATTTCTGTGTTCTTTCACAATAGATTTGGCAATATTGGGCTGTCATCGCCACATGGCAACAATAGGCAGGTGCTGAGAGGTTACCCCATTAAATGGGGACTGTGCTCTCTGGCGCCCCCATCCCTGCCGCACTCTTATTTTTAAGCTACTTGGCACATGTGAACACCAAGTTTCTGGCCTTGGCTTTAGGTGGTTCCTTTTGCCATTTCTTATACTAAACTATGATTCTTGTATTGTTTGATGGTTTATGATTTAATAACTTGTTTCCTCGGGTACCCTATAATTGTCTTGAGAGCAAGGCTTATATCTTATAATAAAAATGGTAGTTAGCACTTTTGAGCACTTACTATATGCCAGGCACTGTTGTAAACACTTTACATGCATTAATTCATTTATTTGAACTTCTTTATTCCCCAGAGCAGCTAGGCAAATGTATTGCATGTAGTTGTTGCCAGTACACTGATGGATCGTTTCATGAACGATTTGGCAAAGAATCAGGCTGGAGTCAGGCTCCCTGCATTCATATTGTGTTCAAATCCCACTTCCACTGTAACTGTATAACCTTGAGCAAATAGATAATCTTGTTTAACCCCAAGAAATGCTAAGCCCTATCTATCTATCTATGTGTCTATCTATCTATCTATCACTACCCTTTTGAAATGTGATTCTCATAAAACAAAATGCACAGTTCAGTGGTTTCCACAAGCATGTGACAAATACATATACCTGTGTAACCACCACCTCAATCAAGATGTAGAATATTTCCATCATCCTGAAAGTTCCCTCTTGTCTTTTTCCAGTCACTACCTACTCTCCTTCTGATTTCTGTCTGTATAGATTAGTTTCACCTTCATATAAACAGAAGTTAAATAATTTAACTTCATATATATAGAATCATATCATTTGTATATTTTTTTGGCTGGTTCTTTGCTCAACGTAGTGTTTTTGTGATTTATCCATGTTGCAACACACATCAGTGGCTCATTCTTTTTTTTAAATCACTGAGTAGTATTCCCTTATATGAATATACCACAATTTATTTATTCATTGATTTGTTTGGTGGACACTTGGGTTATTTCCAGTTTTTGGATTACTATAAATAAACCTTTTATGGATATTTTTATGTAAGTTGGTTTTTTCTAGACACTTTTCCCCCTTAGCTTTCTCATCTGAATGATGGCAAAATAATATCTATCTCCTACCGTCTTCTAAGGATTAATTGAAAACTTGCATATAAAACCATACCACAAGTCCCAACACATAGTAAATTCTTTCATTTAATTTTATCTATTATTATTTTACAAGGGTAACTAAAAGTTGACTTTGCTACGTACATAGGAAGAGTTGAGTACTCTTTAGTCTACAAACAAAAAATAAAGCACATCATTTTAGATCATTCTTTACTTGAACTACATGGACACTTACATTTGAGTTATCTGGATAATGTCTGCAGCTCAAACCAAAGGTATTTAATTTGACTTAAACTCAAGTCACGCAAACACATGCAAAGTTGAACAGGGTGCAGAACCAGTAATTGAAAGAATTTGTTTATAAGAAGGACTAATACCAACTTCATACAAGAAGCTCATATAATTTTCTGAACTTAAAATGAATCTTATGGGATAATGTTTTGATAAGTTGAGTAGAAGTGAATTAGGACCATGTGGGAGTACATTTTCTATAAAAGGAACTTGAATGTTTACATATAATGGAAAAAAGATGCTTGGGGCCAACAACGCCTTTAAAGCTTTGAGGTACTCACAATGCGCAACAGTTGCATAAACATAAAGGCCATTACTGCTTAGTGTCTCCCCAATGGTGAGAACGCCCTCTCCCACCTGTCCCTTGGCTCACAGGCACATGATGAAAACACACCTTTTGTGTTGGCAGGAGAACTAAACCTGGCATATTCCACCCGTGGGTGACTTATCAGCCCTTTGCCTCTGTCACCACATCTATTTACATTCTTGCTGCATGTCTAATGCGTCCCACCTGCCCTTTATTCTGGCAGTGTCTCCAAGACAGGCTGGCTAGTGGGTGATAGAGGTCACCAATCCTTTAGCCACTTTTGGGATGGCTGCTGACAACAATGACAGATACTAATATTAGTCAATTTTCTATACATCTATTACTTTGCTCTCAACTGTTATAATTGCTGGAAATAATCTATTCTAAGTATGCATGGCTGAATGGGTTAAATGGGGTCTAATAAAAGCAAAAATACTTTTTTAATTCAAAAAATATTTGTTGCGTATCTAACATAGGAATGATGTTAAGATAGTTCTTTGCCCTCTCAGAACGTACCTCAGAAAGGGGAGCTAAGTCACATGTACACAAAAGCCACCTGTACTCGAGACCTGGCAGTGCAGTTATGCCTAAGATTCCTCCTCTTTCCTTCATCCTCATGGCCATAGAACGTGAGTTATGAATCCCATCTTTCAAAAAATTGCTTTTAATATTTTTATGTTTTCCTCAAATTCTGATTTTTCTGTGAAATTTTCACATATTTGAGATCAACCGTACTATATCTATTTTCACTGAATATTAATAATATTTCTTGATACAATTAAAACACTTTCAAAATATAGTGTTTAATGACCATACACAATTTAATCTTATGGATCCACCATATCTTCTTTCCACATTTCATTATTGCCAGGTGTTTAGGTTTGTTTCCTATATTTCATCATGATAAATGAATATCTTCACAAATAAAAGTTTTTTTTATATTTTATATTAGATCCTTAGTCTCATGTCTCAGATATGGAATTAGGGGTGTCAAAGTGTATGAACATGGCCAGGCTCTTGGTCCACATTACCAACTTGCTTTAGAGTGTTCGTACCAATTTTCACTTCCTTAATCAGTTCACGATGGCTACCACACCCTACAGCAACATTATTGTTGGAAAGTCTTGGCTAGTCTGATAATTGGAAAATGGTCTTGTATTGTTTCCAGTCTCTAGTTCTCTGATCACTAATGAAATTGAATAGTTTTCATATGTTTATTAGCTATTTAACATATGATGTTAACATTTAGAAAGACACCAGTTTGTTCAACAAGTGTGTATTGAAATCCTATTATGATAGCAAAAAGGTGAAAACAACACAAATACCCATCAATGGATGAAAGGATAAACCAAATGTGATCTATCCATACAGCAGAATATTATTCAGCTATAAAAATGTCTGAAGCACTAATACACGATGAACCCTGAAAACATTACGCTAAGTGAAAGAAGCCAGCCAGTCACAAAGGTCACGTGTTGTAACATTCCATTTATATGAAATCTGCACAGTGCACAGATCCATAGGAGCAGAAAGTGGATTAGTGGTTTCCAGGGGCTGAATGAAGGGAGGAATGGGGAGTGACTGCTAATGGGTGTGGGGTTTCTTTATGGGGTGATGAAAATGTTCTGGAATTGGGTAGTGGTGATGGTTGCCCAACCTTGTGAATAGACCAGTGAACTGTATACTTTAGAAACATGAATTTAATGGTATGTAAATTATATATAAATTTAAGAGAACCTATTATGCACCAGGCATTAGGCTATTGTTGGGGATACTAGATAAATAACCTGCAGCTTACTTATGTTCCTTGGGGTAATAACTGGTTATTTAGGAAAACAGGGAAATGCACGTAACTAGGCTGTGGCATTATTTTAAAAGCCAATCTCTCCAGACTTATAAGTGGAAGAACAGTTAGAGGCAGGAATGTCTTTTACAGATTTTCCATGGTTTCTGTGATTTGGGGTCTAATTTTGTTTCCTTTGGGAAATCAGATGTTTCAGTTAGTCACTTTGATTCAGTTAACTAGGAGATGATCAAAGTTTTCTTGCATTGTGGGCTACATATGAGAACGTGCCACATTTTTTTAACATTTATAGTGTGATATCAAACCCATCTCTCCCCTGGAGAGCATCTCCCGGGGAGTATCTTTGTGTTCCAACACCTAACTCAGCGACTAATATACAGTAGCTGTTCCTTAAATGACTTCTAAACTTTACTCAAGAAGTAAATAATTCATCCATCACTTAAGTTGTTTTTTCAATAAGTGTAAAATAATTGTGGCCAAGTTATTTATTTTATTTTGTTTTAATTTTTACAGGTCTGTTTGCAAATCTTGCCTTAATGCTAATTGTGTTGAATTTGTTCCATGACCTGCAAAATGGAAAGGATCTAAGTCAAGCTGTGATGTGGCTGGAGTAGAAGACGGCTGGACAGATGACCTGGGGACTTGGTTTTAGTCTCCTGCCCTTCCCCTCGCCCCCAACTCTTTAAGAAGTTGCACAACACTATGCAAGTTTCATCCTATGGGATTCAGACATCTCACCTGAAAAATGTGTAATTTTCCTGCATTATCTATTTCATAGAATTAATTGTAAAGATTAATTGAAAAAACAAGTGTGATGTTTTGTAAAGCAGAATACATTCTATTAATATAAACTGGAATATCATCTCCATCATCATCACCATAAGTGTTACTTCAGATGCAAACTTCTTTCAGTTGTTCAAGAGGTATGGTACAGAATAATATTAGAATAGAAAATTATTTTCTCTTAGTCCTAAAAACCAATACCAAGTAAGGTAATATTGGTCACCCTCTTGGTTACAACTACAGAAAAATATCACATTGAACTTATTTGCTCAAATTATATGATAAAATAACAGAGTGGTGTTTATTTCTGGGTGGATTGATCATTCGTCGGGCTGATTTATCTGAACGTAAGCAACATAGCTAGGATGTGCTGTAACCTCTAGGCAGTGCACATCTCATTACTTTGTGAAACCCATGAAGGTTTTCTGGAAAATGAGGTTGAGTTATGGCTGGTCCTGGCAGGCTGTGTCATTTTCATTTGCTGTCAGTGAGTGTTGGAGAGTGAGGAGTCACAAGGGCATTATATTTTGTGTCATGTGAGATTGCCCTGTGATAAATGATTACTGTGCAGGGATGGGAGACCAAACTAATCAGTCACCGGAGGATGATGTTGATAAGCACCTATCACCCTGGCAGCAGGGAAGCAGGGGACGGGGTGAAGAACCTGTGCTTTACAGATGCTTTTAAGAGCCAACTGTTACCTTGTGAAGGAGGAGGAGGAGGAGGAGGCAGCGATTTGCCACCATCTTTGAACCTGGTGACCTGACATTAAGGAGTATTTCCTAGACCATGGAAAGCATGTTCCAGGGTGCTAGTACAATCATGTGAGGATGGTTAAATAAATTAGGATGGAACGGAGAACATCCAGCTACTTTGCCTGGACTGTGAGGAGATGGGTTTATCCAAGACTGCGTGGGGCTCTAGGCTGCACTTTTAGAGTCCAGTTAGAAAATTCCTCTTCACTTAGTTTCTCAAGATCATTAGAAGACACTCCATAGGGGGAAGAGATTTACAAAAATAAAAAAAAAAAATTGTCCCAATGGCAGCTGGCTCCAGGGGTATGGAATTTCCCACTTCTTTTCTGCTGAGACATCTTAGGCTTCCTGGACCCACAGCATCACCACCACGCCTTATAAGTTGGCTCTGGAAACTCTTCCATCAGAGAGTCATTTCTTCATGAACATACTTTCTCTGTTCTTCCCTCAAAATGCAAATACTACAGTTTAATGAGAATGAGGTTTTTAGGTTGCTTTTCTTGCAGCAGAAGAGAGAGCATCTGAAGTCTTGAAAGCGATGAAGTCAAAGGAAGAGGGAGGATGACGTGGGAGAAAGGGAGAAACTCTGCTTTCTTCTATGTCTTCCAGCTGGGCTGTCCCAGATGCTTCCATTTGGAAGAAGATGTATCAGCAGGTGTGACCTTTTTGGAGTGGAAGGATAATTGGGGGTAGATCTGGATAGCTCTCACCTTCTCAGCCACACCTCGGAAAGGACAGCAGGTGGGTACAAGCTGGCCTCACCCTCTCTAATGGTTGCCTTCCAGATCCACCCGGGGGAGGCTGTCAGAGCTGGGCATCCAGGGATCAGAGGGAACCTCCCTTGTTTGTTTTTCATCCAAGGTAATGGAGCCATTCCCACACCCTTCTACAGAGCTGTTCTAAATTCTTAATTCCTTCACCGGCGTGAGTAATAATCCCTTTGACCCTCTTTCAAGGATTAGAACGCCTAGATGAGAGGCCGTCCCCATTGCAGAGTGAGTGCTGTAATCGGAGAGAGTTAATTTTCCCCATCTTTTGTTCCATTGTGCACACACACAAACTTGTATTCTTTATACACAAATCAGAAACAAAAAGAACATCATTAAAATTCATGAAAATACCTCTACCTTGGGATAAATATGGTTGATCTTTTGAAGCATAACCTTTAAGACTTTTTCTCTGTGTGGGTACACATATATTTTTTTCAAAAATAGAATATTTTAAAGTCTACTTTGCAGCCTAATTCTCTTCATTTACATTATTATGTGCATATCTTATGTGAAATACATACCAATGTCATCTTATTAAGAGACATCCATTTTACCTTCATTTTATTTGTTTAACCAATTTCATATTGTTGAACAATTATTAGCTTCTCCTTCCTTCCCTCCCTCCCTCCTTCCTTTCTTCCTTCTTTCCCTCCATTATTTATCCATATTTATCTCTGTGTATATGTTATTTATCCATATCTATCTCTGTATATATGTGTATGTATCTACCTACCTCTCTATGAATCTGTGTATGTATGTATGTTTGTATGCATGTATATATCCACCTATTGCTATTGTAAATTAAGCTGCAAAAACACTCTTGAACATATATTATATGGTTACATCATTATTTCCCTAGAAATGAGATTTCTAGATAAAATGATGTATTTAAGGCCCTTATACATATTCACACTCTATACATTAGTGTAGGGGTGTCCACCTCCACACAGTTTAGAACAACGGTTTTCAACCCTCACTACCCATTAAATAAAATCATCTGGAGACGGCTGGGGAAAACACCAACGTCTGGGCCGTACTACAGATGAATTATAGCAAAATAATTCATTTTGCTATATAGAGGCCCAGGCATCAGCATTTTCAAAAAGCTCCCCAGGTGATTCTAATGCACAGCCAGGGTCAGGAAAGTTACTGGTCAGGGTCAGTCTTCCCCACTCGCTACACTTTGTCCCTGGCAGACATCACCAATCGTTCTCCCTGAGACTGAACTACCCTTCCAAGCTGACTGCCCCAGACAAAAACCAACACGTGACAGACGTTGACCTGAGAGGTCAGATTTTCTGTGGCATAACTGAATTTTTTTTTTTTTTTTTTGGTCTAGGTATCCTATTAATTGCTGAGAGGTGATGTTAAAACTTCCTAGGTAGGATTTACCAAATTATCTATTTCTTCCTTTAATTTGATTCTGTCAATATTTGCTTTATCTAGTTTCAAACTCTGTCAGGTGTATACCCATGAACAATTCCTATGTCTTCTTGATGGATTTATTCTTTTATCATTAATATTTCTCTTAGTTACTGTTAGTACTCTGTCTTGAAGCTTCCTTTCTTATTTAATATAGCCAATCCAATCTATGTGTAAGGTTTGCATTGTATGCCAATTTTCATTCCTATATTTTTATACCAGCCATGTCTTTGTGTAAATACTATTTAGTTGGGTTTTGCTGCTTTAGCTGTTCTGACTAACTCAGAGCTAATCGGAGTTGGTCGAAGTCTGCCATTTTATTATTGGTTTTTTGTTTATCCACTCAGGTTTTTTGTTGTTATTGTTTTTGTTCTTCTGTTCCTCCTTCATGCCTTCTTTTAGATTATTTGAACACATTTTTAATGTTTCATTTTAATTCAGTTTTTGCTGTTAAGAAATTTTGCATTATATTTTTGGTGGTTGTGGAATGACAATATAGATCCTTAACTTTTCACAGTTTATTTACCTTTCATATTGCACCATTTCATGCAAAATGTAGAAATTGCATAAGTATCATTAAGGTAGAGTTTTTAAAGAAACTCAAATCTCGGAGCATTTATCTCTTACTGGAGGAATTTAAGGCTTCATCTTCCTTTCCTTACTCCTCCTGCTTCTCCTCCTTCTCTTTACTTTTTGTAATCACTAATATATTAATATTCTGTGAATTTAAAAACACCTCTTCACAGCTTTCTTTCCTTTCTTTTCTTTTTCTTCCCTCTCCTCTTCTTTCGTTTTCTTTTCCAGTTCTTTATTATGTTGCTTACACATCTGTAATGTATTAGTTAAGGGCATGCGCTTTGAAGTCAGACTGCTTGGTTTGAATTCCAACTTCACCCACTAGTTGTAGGATCTTGGGAAGTCAACCTCCCTCAGTTTTCTTATCTGTAAAATAGGGATGGTAATAATACTAATAGTTCCCACCTCATAGGACTATTATTATTATTGAGTTGACATGTATAGTGTGCTTAGAACAGAAACTGGCACATCAAAGTATCAACATATACATTTATCCCTTAGTGATTTGAAATTTACAGATTCTGGTTTTATTTCTAACAGTGGTTGCCCTTATTAAGAAAAATAAAGGAACCTCTACTTCTCTAACAGTATCAAGAATAACATCATACCTGTTAAATCAACTAGTAGAAGAATAGATTAGGCAGATCCTTTTCCTATTTTTGCAAATTAATCATTTTTGATTAGAATAATTTTTAAATCCATATGATGATGATGCTTATAAGCATTTTCTTTCAATATTTCTTTTGACATTTACATTGTTTCATCATCATGTTAGCAATAACTATGTTATTTCATCGCTGGCTCTGTGTTCCTGATTTGATTTCTCTCCATGATTTATTTTATGCCATGTCTTCTCCAAAATTTATTTATTTTTTATTTCTACTCATTATTAAGTTAGCTGGATAATTTTTCTCCAAAGAATTTGGGGGACTAGGGGTGGGTAGGATAGGACAGAAGGTAGGGTACCTTTGAGTGCTTGCATTGCTGAGAATTTCTCTTTATTTCCTTCCAAATGAATGATATCTAGATTGAACACAGAATTTTAAAATTATTGTCTTCCCCCACTCACCCACTATTCTCATTATTTTGTGGAATTTAGTATAGTGGAGGAGAAGTCTGATGACAATCTTTATTTTTCCTCTGTGGGAGAAAAAAGTCAGGAGTTTATTATTTGGCCATCTTGGTGATGTCATCATCATTCTTGAAATAAGAAATTTTACCAGATGCTCTATGTGTAGATGTTTTCTTATAAATTTCAGTTGTTGTATTCTAAGGCCTTCTTTTCTGAAGCTTGAAGGCTATTTTGGCATGGGAACATTTGCTTTTATGATTTCTTTGATGACCTTTAAGAGTTTTAACTGAATGAATTTTGTTTACTCTTTCCATCTACATTGTTGAAAATCCCAGTTCACATTAGATTGAGTTTTTATGGTATTTGGTGAAGAATTCATGATGATGATGAGGTGATTCCATTTCAGTCTCTCCAGGTAGATCTCTCACTGTTTCCTGTCATGCTCTGGGGCAGATGGGGTTGCTGGTTTCAGCAGCACCTTAGCTAAAGAGAACAGCATTAATCAGAGGAGTGCAGACTGACAGGTGCCACCTAACCGGTGTGAATGGGACACTTAGGATGTTCTGGCCCCTTCCCCAAGTCATTGGGGCCCCATCCCTTGCTCGTGATTTGTGCAAGTCTCTCTACCTCTCTGTGTCTGTTTCATGTCAACGGGGGAGTAAGAACAGAGGACTTCATCAAAGCATACGATTCAACAGAAGAACAAGTATCCCCTCTGCTCCATATTTTTTTTTTTTTTTGCTGACAAGCAAGGTCATGGAAAGTTTTCTTTTTCTTTTTTTTTTTTTATTTCAGCTTATTATGGGGGTACAAAAGTTCTGGTTAGACATATAGCCCATGCCCCTCCCATCCACCAGAGTCTGAGCCTCAAGCGTGTCCATTCCCCAGCACATCACACTCATCATGTAGGTATACACCCATCCCCTCCCCACCCCCATCCCCCCGAGTCAGAACTTCAAACGTGTCCATTCTCCAGACAGTGCACATCGCACTCAACATGTAGGTGTACACCCATCCCCTCCCCCCACCCCCCACCTCTGTCCAATACCCAATTGGGGTTATTCCCAAATGTGTATTTAGGTGATGATCAGGGAAACCAATTTTCTGGTGAGTACATGTGGTTCTTATTTTTCCATTCTTGGGATACTTCACTTAATAGAATGGGTTCCAACTCTCTCCAGGAGAACCAAAGAGATGTCGTATCACCGTTATTTCTTATAGCTGAGTAATACTCCATGGTATACAAATACCACATTTTACTAATCCATTC
>CM052441.1:100302631-100447289 GCA_028533085.1 Varecia variegata
GCAAGAAGAGATTGGGGCCCCATCCTCACTCTTCTGAAACAGAATAATGCCCAGCCTAGAATCTTGTACCCAGCCAAGCTAAGCTTTGTATACGAAGGAGAAATTAAGACATTCTCAGATAAACAAAAACTCAGAGAATTCACCAAGACAAGACCAGCTCTCCAAGAAGTACTCAAAACAGAGTTACACACAGTCCAGCACAAGAAAGACTCACGAATGTAAAACTACTCAAGAGATAAAGATCAAAACCCAGTTATCACAATGGCTCAAGAGAGAAAAATTCTCTCATTAAATGTGAATGGCTTGAATTCACAGTCTATGTCACTCAAGAGATATAGACTGGCCCAATGGATAAAAAAACACAAGCCAAGTATCTGCTGTCTTCAGGAAACTCATCTAACCTGCAAGGATGCATTTAGACTGAAAATAAAAGGGTGGAAAACGATATTTCAAGCTAATGGAAGCCAAAAGCTGGTGTGGCGGTTTTAATCTCCGACAACTTAGTTTTTAAATCAACAAAAGTAATGTTTGCTCCATATCTTTTCCAGATACAAAGATAGCAGAAAACTAATGAATATTTATAAAACGATCTAAATGCTCAGTCAGCATATATTTCACTATTGTTTTTATAATCAATTTCTAAAGATTTTTTCATAAAATAAAATGCACATTTTAAAAGAGTATATAGTGTATTGAGTTATGACAAATGTTTATGCTCATGTAACTATCACCCCAACCAAGATCTAGATCATCTCTATCATTCCATAGTTTCCTTCATGTCCCTTCCTGGTCAAACCTTCCTCCTACCTCCTAACCAGATGGCCTTTGATCTGCTTTCTATCATGATAGCTGAGTTTTGCCTGTTCTAGAACCTCATGTAAATGGAGTCATACAGTATGTTTTCTCCTCAGAAAATGTAGGTGTCTGATTGGCAGCTTTGTATGCTTTTTAATTTTGAGAATAATTCATGTTGTTTTGTTTACTGGTAGTTTCTTTCTTTTTTTTATAAGTAGTACTCCATCACATGGATATATCACTTCATTTGTTTAAATTATCTGACCAGGTACAGTGGCTCACACCTGTAATCCTGTAATCACAGCACTTTGGGAGACTGAGATGGGAGTATCTCTTGAGGCCAGGAGTTTGAGACCAGCCTGGGCAAAATAGTGAGACCCTGTCTCTACAAAAAATAAAAAATTAGCCAGGCATGGTGGTGAGTGCCTGTAGTCCCAGCTACTCAGGAAGCTGAGCCAGGAGGACTGTTTGAGCCCGTGAGCTGGAGGTTGTAGTGACCTGTAATTGCAGCACCGCACTCCAGCCTGGGTGACAGAGTGAGACTCTGTCTCTAAAAATAAATAAATAATTTATTTACTTATCTGAACCTCCTGTAAGTTTGTGAGCTCCTCAAAAGCTCCTCATATTGCACCTCATATTTGTGAGCTCCTCAAAAGCTCCTCAAATATTGCACCTCATATAGTGCTTAGGACAAAGTAGATGTTCAGTAAATGTTTTCTTTTATAAAAAATAAATAAATAAAGGGCACAACTTTGGGGACATTCATCTGGATCCCTGTTTGTCAGAGCTGCCTCTCCCCGTGGAGATGCAAATGGAAGATGGGCCCAGGAAATAACAGGACAAGTGGAAGATGCCAGATGCACGTTGCTGTGGATATTTCTCCTCCTTCTGGGCAGGGTCCTCATGTAAACCCAGCCTGCCCTTGGACTTGAGTGTGGGATGCGGGAAGGAAATGTGGAAAGACATGAGAGGAATTGGTAAGAGCAGGTGGAAGAGGGTGAGCAGTTCTGGGAATGAGATAGAAACCACAGGAACCATCTGATGAAGAAAACATGTCAGACCTAGGCCCACATATCAAATCCATTTCTTAGTTCTTATGTGACTTTGGATAAGTGATTTAATCACCCTGAATCTCCACTGATCATATATAAAAGGACAAAATTGGACTAGGTGACCTCAGTCCTCGAAGCTTTGAGAAACTATGAAACCTATTTTATACAGATGATCTAGAGAAGGAAACTTACCAATGCACTCTCAAAACTCTACCACCAAGGCCTGGGATGACTGGCCATTTGCAAGAGTTTGGTTTTACCAGGCAACTCCCCAGAAAGTGGCTGTTCTTAGATTCTTTGCCTGAGGTTCTGATCCAAGGCTGTTCATTAGGCAAGTGCACAGGCTGGGAAATGCCACTGCTGGGCAATGCTGGGTCACTGTGAGCAGGAGGTCAGAGTCCACAGGTCAGGGCATAGGAGACTGGTTTTGTTAAGTGGGTTCCTGTCTCAGAACCAGGGAAGGCTCATTCCTTATTGATGTTTTCACCGAGAGTGCAGAGACAGAGGGCTGTTGCAAGGCCAGGGGCTGGAGCTAAGCACAAATATCTGGATAACTCCTTTCCTTTTTATTTCTTTAGGAGCTGAATGTTATCTATGACGAGAATGTATGTTTTCTCCTTAGTAAATGTGGATGTCTTATCCCCAGCTGTTATTTTTCAATTTCATAGCTAGAGCATTCATTGTTGGCGGTAGAAGCAAATGAAATCTTCTAGGCAAGCTTGGGTGTTTACTACAGGAATTCTCTTTAAATCCCCCTCCTGGGGACAGATTTTCCTCTGTGGCTTGGCTTCTGTTGGGCGAGGAGGACAAGGTTCAGGCATAAGGGCTTATGGCAGGATCTTAGTAGCAAGAGATCAACCTTGCCATTTCAATTAGCACTTAGCAAATTCCATATCTGGGTTTCCTTTCCAGACAACTTGCTGTCAAAATCTCAATGCTGGCTGTATCCCTATAGACACTGGAGAGTCTGCATTTTGTGGGACGTTGCTGCTTAGGAAGGTCAGAAGCACTCACTGTGGCTGCTGGGATCTCACCCAGTTTGTGGGCTACTCTGCAGTCTGTCGTTATTGCTCAGGGTGTTCATAGAAAGCTGTGTCCATGGTATATGCAATTTTCCTAGTATTTTGTTCTTGGGACATGGTTAATACCCTTGAAAGCCATAAAATATTTAAAAAGAAACGTGCACCTTCACAATGGACTAGGTGAATTATAGTCAGGCTGATTAATGCTTTTGCAATATTGAGTTTGCTGTAATAATTGATTGAACATTATGTGAATGCTAAGCATCACTGTAAATGCAGGTGACCTTGTTCTTAAGTGGATGACTGGGGCAGGAGGCAAAACTGACATTTACCACTTGCAGGCTGTGTGCCAGTCACTTAGCTTTTCTGGGCTTTAGTGTCCTCGTCTGTAAAATGAAGAGGTTGGAGGTAATAATTTTGAGGTTCCAAATCTGGGTCTAGCCAAGATGTTGGACTCAAACAACTGCGGGATCCTTCTGCCAAGAGAAATAATCTTGGAGACACCAAAGAGGGAAAATAAAAGGAGCGGAAGAAAGCTGTAATAAACTCTGGGGGAAAGGTGTGTGTGTGTGTGAGTGTGTGTGTATGTGCATGTGTGTGTGCACATGTGTGTGAGAGTGTGTGTGCATGCATGTGCGTGTGTGTGCCAGTGTGTGAGTGTGTGCATGCATGTGCATGTGTGTGCCAGTGTGTACGCGAGTGTGTGAGAGTGTGTGTGCATGTATGTGTGTGCATGCATGTGCATGTGAGTGTGTATGTGAGTGTGTGTGACAGCGTTTGTGAGAGTGGGTGTGTGTGTGAGAGTGTGCATGTGTGAGAGTGTGTGTGTGAATGATTTAGTACACTAGAAGACAGATGGAGGAAATCTCCCAAACTGAAGAAGAAAAATAGAAAGAAATTTAAAATATCAGGAAAAGCCATGGTATGTGCAGGAGAGACAGGAAGTGCTTTTTATGAGTGTGTTTATGAGTTTGACTTTTTTTTTTATTTTGATTTTTCAGATTTTTTTTTTTAAATAGTGAGGTGATGCAGTATTTATATTTCTGTTTCTGGCTTATTTCAGTTAGCATGACGCCCTCCAGGTTCATCCATGTTGTCTCAAATGGCAGGGTTTTCCTTTTCCTTATGGCAGAATAATATTCCATTGCATGTACATACATAAGACTAGTACAAACAATTTAGACACACACGCACACACACACACACACACACACACATATATATAAAAATCATGGTGTCAGTTGTAATGTCTCTTCTTTTATTTCTAATTTTACTTATTTTAGTCTTCTCTGTTTTTTCTCAGTCTTAGATAAAGGTTTGTCAAGTTTTTTTTTTTTAAAAAACAACTCTCAGTTTCATTGATCTTTTCTAACACTTTTCTAGTCTCTATTTTGTGTATTTATTTTTTTGATCATTGTTATTTCCTCCTCTCTCCTAACTTTGGGCTTAGTTTGTTCTTCTTTTTCTAATTACTTTAGGCATAAAGTTAGGTTTACTTTAGATTAGAAGTATATTTAATTCCTCTACTATTATGGTATTGCTGTCTATTTCTCCCTTCAAATCTGTTAATATTTGTTTTATATATTGAGGTGGTCTGATGTTGGGTGCATATATATTTACAATTGTTATATTGTCTTGATGAATTGACTCCTTTATCATTACATAAAGACTTTCTTTGTCTCTTGTGAGTGTTTTTGACTTAAGTCTATTTTGTGTGTCATATGTATAGCTACCCTGCTCCCTTTTGGTTTTCATTTGCATGGAATATCTTTTTCTATCCCTTTCTTTCAGTCAATGTGTGTCTTTAAAGTTAAAGTGAGTCTCTCTAAGCAGTATGTAGTTGTGTCTTATTTTTTTAATTGATTCTGCCACTCTGTCCTTATTAAAGAATTTAATCCATTTACTTTTAAAATAGTTATTGATAGGAGAGGACTTACTATTGCCATTTTGTTTATTGTATTCTAGATGTTTTGTAATTCCTTTGTTTCTTTCTTCATCTCTTGCTTCCTTCCTTCCTTTGTGATTTGATGATTTTCTGTAGTGGTATGCTTTCATTGTTTGCTATTTGTGTTTTGTGTATCTACTATAGGTTTTTCTTTGTGATCACCAGGAGACATAAAACATTTTATAGTTATAACAGTTTATTTTAAGCTACCAATTTAATTTTGATCATATACAAAAACTCTATATTTTACCATGCACACAGAAATATTTTATGTTTTGATTTTACAATTTGCATCTTTTTATATTATGTATCCATTAGCAAGTTTTTGTAACTATAGTAATTTTTAATATTCTTGTATTTTAGCCTTTATATTAGAGTTAAAAGTGATTCACATACCACCATTACAGTATTAGAGTATTCTCAATTTGACTATATACTTCCCTTTACATGGGAGTTTTATACATTCATATATTTTAATGTTACTAATTAGCACCCTCTTGTTTTCATTTCAGGTTAAAGAACTCCCTTTAGCATTTCTTGTAATGCAGGTATAATGGTGGTGTACTCCCTCAGCTTTTCTTTATCTGTATGTCTTTATCTTTTATTTCTGAGGAACAGATTTGCCAGGTAAAGTATTCTTGGTTGGCTTTTTCTTTTCTTCCAGCATTTTGACTATATCATCCCACATTCTCCTCTCCTGCAAGATTTCCACTGAGAAATCAGCTGACAGCCTTATGTACATTTCCCTTTTATGTAATGGTTTGCTTTTCTGTTGTTGCTTTCAAATTCTTTGTCTTTGATTTTTGACAGCATGATTATAATGTGTCTTGGTGAAGTTATCTTTGAGTTGACACTGTTGAACCTTGAGCTTCATGTACCTGGATGTTTATATCTTTCATAGATTTGGGAAATTTTCAGGCATTATTTCTATATTGAGGTTTTTTTTTTTTGCTCCGCTCCTTCCCCTCTCTGTTCCTTCTAGGAATTCCATAATGTGTACATTAGTTCTTGTGATTGTGCTCCATAATCTCACAGGATTTCTTCATTCCTTTTCATTCATTTTTCTTTCTTTTCTCTGACTGGCTACTTGCAAATGGTCTGTCTTTGAGTTCACAGATTTTTTCTTCTGCTCAATGAAACCTGCTGTTGATGTTCTCTATTGCATTTTTCATTTTGTTCACTGTATTCTCAACTTCAGAATTTCTGATTGGTTCTTTTTTATGATTTCTATCTCTTATTGAACTTCTGGTTTTTTGTTCATGTATTGCTTCTCTTATTTCACTGAGTGTTTTCTATCTGTGTTCTCTTGTAGCTTGCTGAACTTTCTTAAGACACTTATTTTGAATTCTTTGTTAGTTTATTGATCTCCAGTTTTGGAGATTGGTTACTAGAGCTTTATTAGTTTCTTTTGGTGGTGTCATGTTTCTCTGATTATTCATGGTCCGTGTAACCTTGTATTGATGTCTGTACATTTGAAGGAGCAAACAACACTTCCTGTCTTTACAAACTAGTTTCAGTGGTAGAGACTTCCTCCTGTCAGGTCCCTGGGCTTGTGGGTCTGCCTCTGGGATCACAATTGAGTGGGGCTGGAGCTAGGCCACATTACTGTTGCACAGTATGTAGTTGAGTCCACATTTGGCAGGCCTGTATTTGGGGGAGCAGGTGTGGTTCCTCTCAAATTCCAGGTGGATGGGGCTGCCTCCGAGACCATAATTAACCAGGGCTGGAGCCAGTCATGGGGCTGCTTCCAGCTGCACACTTGATTCTGCAGATAGCAGCCTTATTACCAGGAACACAAATTAGTACAGCTCCTGCTGGGTTCCTCTGTGAGTCCTTGGGTAGGCAACATTGCCTCTGGGCCCATGAGCATGGTAAAGGACAGATGGAGGTGCATCACAGGGATGCTTCAGGGCCCACAGTTAGGACCAAGGTCAGCAGACTTTCCTATGGGGGCTTGGATAAGAATATGTCCTGCTGGTTTCCTCAGAAGACAGGATTACCCTTGGACTGTGACAGAGCAGGGCTGGAACTGAGTCTCAGTACAACTTCAAGGTTTACAGCCAGGACTGAGTATGGCAGCCCTGCTACCAGGGGCATAATGGGCATCAATGGGTGCTTTGGTGGGAAGGAATAAGAGAGGGTTTAGAGCCAGGTCACAGGGCAGCCTCAGGATTTGCAGTTGGGTCCACAGTTCGTAGACTTGTTACTGAAAACACAGATAGGAATAACTCCTCCCAGGTTCCCATGAGGACAGGGCTGACTTCAGACTGGCAGAAGGCCAATAATGGAGTCAGGTCACAGAGCCACTTCAGGATCTATAGTCAGGTCTATGGTCAGCAGGCCTGTTACTAGGGGTATGGATAAGGGTGGCTCCTCCTAGGTCCCTTGGCAGATGTGTTGATTGCAGGACCATGGGCAAGTAAGACTGAAATAAAATACATAGAGGGATGGGCTGCTTTTGGTCTATAGCTGGGTCCCTGTTCAGCAAGCCTGCTGCTAGGACGTTGGTATACCTACTCAAAGCAGCTCTCCTTGGTCTTGGGCTCACCGAGGTTTCTCAGCCTCCTACCTGAATCCAAAAGCTCCCACAAAGACAAATTTTTTCCATGGATGGCTGCAAGATCATTGTTTGTGTGGGAAGCTGTGAGCTGGGGACCTTTTATTCCACTATTGTGCTGATGTCTAAACCTCTAATCTTATAGCCAGCCAAATTGTCACTTGATTAGAGGTCATGAAATAAAATATTCTCAGGCATACAAGACCTCAGAAACTTTGCTACTCAATGACTCACAGGATATTAAAAAAAATAAAAATAAATTAAATATAAACACTTTGGTATGAATTTTTCCCCCCAGCACTAAGAATGGATAGCAAGAGATATAAGAAGGTGGTCAAATACCTTGGTAAATCTTCTTATCATCTTTCTCTAAAATAAAACTAACACCAAGAAAAAATTACTATAATAACTCTGGAATAAAAGTTTAGATAGCCACATGATATCATCAGGAGATTCAGGAGCAAGACCAAAGAATAAGAGAACATGCTGAAGCTCCTTGATTGCTGAGCTAGAGATATAGACATTATTTGGTTTTAAGTATTAAAAAAAGATGAAAAGTAACATAGGAAAAATGGGACAGAATAAAAGAATAATTAAGTTGGTAGAAATACTTTCAAATATAACAGTAATTACTATTTAACGACTAAACTCATCAGTTTAAAAAACCAAAGATTTGACAGGATTTGAAAATCAAAAACCAAAATTGAACTTGATTTCAGTTGTTTACAAGAAATATATCTATGCATAAATGCACACAAAGTCTACAGATAAAAAGATGGAAAACAATATATAAAATAAAAATAGGGACTATTCCACAAATCATTTTTTGAAGCTAACATAATGCTGATTAAAAAAATAGACAAAGACATTATAGGAAATGAAACAGAAATTACAAAGTCATTTTATTCAAGAATTAGATAAAAAGTCAAGTTAAAAGATTAGTGTGTAAAAAAACTGTATATGAAAAGCATAAAGCACTATATCCCTGTTGAAATGATCTGCATATACAAGAATTATTTGGTATGAGGAAATTCATAACTGTAATTACTAAGTTAATACATTCAAGGAGAAAAATTGTGATCTCAATAAATGCAGAAAGCAGTTGATAAAATTCAATACCTATTGCAATAAAAAAGAAAAAGTATTAGTTTAGGAATAAAAAGGGATTTCCTTAATGTGATTTTTTATACACACACACACACACACACACACACACACATATATGTATATATATGAACTCCTAGAGCAAACATACTAAGTGGGAAACCATTAGAGGCATTCCTTTTAAAATCAGAAATGTTACATGGATGACCACTAACATTATATTGGAGATTCTAGCCACTGCAATAAAAAAGATGCAAAAAACCTGCCATTATTTGAAGACATATGCTTTGTTACATAGAGTAAAAATCCAAGAATTATCTGGATTTTTTGAAAAGACAAGCAGTGAGGAGGAGCTTGCTTTATGGTATAGGAGGACTTCTTATTAAGAAGCTATAGTTATTGAGGCAGTAGGGTATTGGCACTGAGATAGACAAATTAATCTATGGAATAGAAGAGAAGATCCAAATATTAGCCCACACGTTTGATATTTTGGTATTAAGGGAGATGACCTGTCTGATTAGTGAGGAAAGAGGGATTTTAATAAGCAGAGCTGGGAAAAACTTGTTAGCCATATGGAAAAAAAAAGCATCCCTACCTCACACCACATATAGAAGTCAAACTGAAATGGATTAAGGGTTCAAATTAAAAAATAAAACTTTAAAATACTTACCAGAAATTATAAGTAAATATCATTTCAACTTTGGGATAAAGATAATTTTTAAAAAATATGGCACAAAAATTTCAGTATATAAGAAGAGACTGGCAAATTTGACTAAAATAAAAAAAAATCTTTGTATATTGAATATAATCTTAAAAGGGAAAAATAATTTTAAAACTTGTAGAAGACATTTGAAATACACAGAAACAACCCATTAATATCAAGAATAAATAACTAATGTGTATAAGTAATAAAAGGATAAAATAGAAAAATAAAAAAGTCATGAACACATATTTTACACACAACCGATGAACATGTTGATGATTGACATCATCAGTGATCAGGGAAATGCTACTCAAAAGTACAGTATTATACCACTTTATACCCATGTGACTGGCAAAAATTTGTAAGACTGGCGATACCTACTGTTGGAGAAAATACAGATCCATAGGTTTTCTGAGGTGCAATCGTTTTGAGACATTAGTTCCCCAAGTTGAACAAGTTGTGTACCCAATAACTCAGCAATTCTATTCCTAGTTGTTTACCCAACAGAAACAAGTCTGCAGCAGAAATGTACAAGAAAGTTCTTAGCAGCACTGACAATGGAATATTATATAGCTACCAAAAACAGTGACTAAGCCACATGCAATAATCTGGATATATTTTAGCAACATACTATTAAGTGAAAACCATGAGTTCATGAAGATTACATATAGCTTGATATCCTACTTATAAAACTACAAATGATATATATTCCTCATAGTCTTAGAAATACATACAGGTACAGTGAATCTACATAAAAAGGCTAGGAAGGGCGTGATGAGTGCAGGATCAGGAGGATGGCTACCCGCAGTTGGGGAGATGAGGAATAGGAAGGGAGAATCACATGGGTACATGTAAGTTACTGACAAAATCCCAGTTTCTGTTTGTGGTGGTGGGATCACAGATGCTTATTACACTATTATAAGTTAAGAAAGAAATGAAAAAAAGAAAGGAGGGAAGGGAGGGAGAAAAAAAAAGAAAAGAAGGCTATGCATGAATCAATGATGAACTTGTGCTGCAAAGCAAAGGTTATTATTGATCTGATACTTTGCACCTGTGAAACAAACTCAAACATAAAATGACAGGGTAAGGTTGGATGGTTTTCTGTGTCTAGTCATAAAGTCATCCATAGCCTTGCGATTCAAGGTGTGACCCATGGACCAACAGCATCTATATTACCTGGGAATCTGTTGGAAATGCAGACTCTCAGCCGCCCTCCAGACCTACTGAACCAGGATCTAAACTTACAAGGTACTCATGTGGTTCGGTGTGCATGTTAAAGTCAAGGAGGCACTGGTCTACTGCATTCTCCTCCTTGGAAGTGGGGTGATATTTGGAATAGCCCAAAAACCACCAGTCTTGCTCATGTCTGTCTGGATCACTCTCTGCTAGCCTCCCCAGTCTTCCTACCTACACAGGACAGCCCGAGGGTCACTGCCTCTGCGCAGGCTTTCCCAGACCCTCAGACAAGCCTGACCACGATGTGCATTATATGCCCATTGTACCCTAGTCCTGCCCCACAGTACTTTGATCCCAATACCTAACAGACTTCATCAAACTTGTTTATAAGTCATACCCCCTACTAGGCTACACAATTCTATCAGTTAGACATAATCTTTGAAGTTCCAATGGTTAGCACTGCTGCGATGGAGTCTCTTAACATATGGTTGTTTACTGATAATAATTTACCACATGACAAAAATGATTTTTCAAAATTATGGGCTTATTCAACAAATAATAAAGTACTTATCTAGATGCCTGCAATGGTTATAATCAGAACCACAAAATTATGCATTTAAAGTTCATTGAGGCATCATGATGTCATTAAAAAATGACATAGATTTCTGAGTCAGGAAATCTATTTTTATGTTTTATCATTCATTCAATTGGCAAATATTTATTGAGTACTTAACTATGTTCCAGGCACAAATACTGACTCGTGATATCAGCATCAGCAAACCATCTAGCTTGGCTGAACTTATGCTTCCTTGTTTGTAAATGCAGCTTTTAATATCCATGTCACGGAGCTTTTGGGAAAATTAACTTGTGAAAATATCAGCATAAGTTCACATTAAAGTCATCCAATTTGAGTTTACAGGTAAATTTTATCTCCCTACCTGAATTATAAGCACAAATCTGGCTTCCGCCATTACATCATTCCAGGAGAGTTGAGTGCATATGTTTTGACTGACCAAGTGGAAATCTGAGGTCATTCAGATCTAGATGTTAAGATAGATGTGTTGGAATCATGACAAAATCACCTTGTGAAGGTGTATGACTCTAGACAAGCTGCCCTGGGAGGTTTGCCCCAGGGCACTGGAAAATTATGGTAGCTAATCCTTTGCCCTATGTTGTACAGAAAAGCATAGGTGGAGAATGAAGGAGGGAGAAACCTTACCAAGTTAATTTGCCTGTCCTAGCCATTTTAAAGTAGAAATAGATAAACTTTTAATGTAAAATTGTGTGGCTATGAGTATAAGAACTGAAAGCATGTAAATAAGCATTTTGCTGTTTATAGAAAAACGGGTAAAAAAATAAAAGGAGAGGAAAAGAAGGAAGGAAGGAAGACAGGAAATGAGAAGGAGAGAAAAGAACAAAGAGAAAAAGGAAACAGGCTCATGAAATGCTGTTACGTGTCTTGGCATTTCAACAGAAGTATATTCTCAAAGTAGGCCCTCAAAAATCTCTCTGCAGCTCATCACTCACTTGGTAACTTGCTCTCCGGACTTGGGCTCTGGTTAAATCTGCATGCATTAGAGAGATTTAAAAAATGGATGCATCTGGGTATATGTATGTTTGTGAACAATTGCCTACACCCATGCCTACTGGTATAAATTTAAGAACAACACACGTGCACACACACACACACACACAATAACATGTCTTGTGTGCAGAAAAGAAAAGCCCTCCAAGATTGTTCTTCCCTCTCTTCATCGTTTCCTTCTTTCCTTTTCTTCTGTTTCTTCCTTCCCTCTCTTATTTTCTTTCTCCCAAATCTCCACACATGCTCATGCTCTGAAGGTGCAATTGTGTAGAATTCCCTGAGGGAGAAGGAACGTATTACATCTTTGTCCTAGTGGCAAAATGCATTAGGATGCATTTTGTTTGGGCAATTTGTATTTTACAGCACACATGTAAATTGCTATGTGGAATTTAATAACCCAATTGAGCATCTTCAGTTGGAGCCAAATTGGAATTTGTTTCCTGGATTTATGAAAGGGGTTTCTGGGCTTCAGGATGGGAGAACTTCTCACACATGGCAGTGTTTTGATTTAAAAGGTTTTTCTGCCGAAAGATCAGTTCCAGACTTGCCCAAATAGTAGAGCTTGGGGGAAGAGAGGAGCGGAAGGTGGTAATTTGCTAAGAAAGGAAGGAAAAACAATAATGTTTATTTGATTACATTTTCTCGTGTTCTAGTGGGGGGTAAATTATAGGCCTAATGACTCCAGTGTTGAGGGTTCGCTCTGAACAAAGCTTCCTGAGATGCTGAGGGCTTTGGCGTCGAAGGGAGCTGAGCGGAGAGGAAATGCTCCGTACTGTCGCCGCTAGGGTTTTACACGCAGATAAGCGTTTCCAATAACAGTTTGGCCATGTGCTCTTTTCCTGCTCCGCTTGCACTGCGTACAAAATGAGCACTTAAAGAAGAGTGGGAAAACCTGTGGATTACGAGCAATGAGGATATGAACATGATGCATTAGAGTTTCAAAAGCCGTCCATTCTTGGTAGTTTTTAACCCTCGTGGCAGTGCTGTGTGGAGACCCCTTACTCCCATTTTGTAAGTGAAGACTTTCTGTTCCTTGTATATGATGTACTAGTTTTTTAGACATGAACTTTGTGCAAGTGTCTCCTCCTGTGATTGTCCGAAGACCTAATTCCCTATTCTCGGCCACAGGAGTGCGGGGCCCCTCCTTAAAAATGCTCTTCAGACCCCCAAAAGACAAAGCATGAGGGGCTGGAGGGGCTGGGTGGGCTGCAGGGGGGGCGGGCCCCGCTCCCGAGTGCTGCGTTCCACCCCGGCCTCCATCTGCCGGCCCGGTGCGCGCCCTTCCCGCCTGCCGGGGTCCGCGAAGGCCCGGAGCAGAGGCTTTGAGGACCGGCCAACTTGGATCTGAATCCGGGCTCTCCCATCTCCCAGCCGAGTGATCTCGGAGGGATTATTTACCACTTCAAGCCTCACATTCCTCAGCCTTAAATTAGGGAAAATAATATCTACCTCCCGCGATCGTCGTGAGGATCAAACACTGCCACAAATGAAAGGTTAGGGTGCAAAGCTCCCAGCGCATGGCGGAGCCCTCCCCAACCGGTTTTGTTTGTGGGATCGCTCCACGTGGGATTTCCAGGGGGACTGTGACTGCATCTTAATGAAGGACTAGATTTCTCACTTTTGGGGGCGGGGGGACTAAAGGGTGAGAGAGAGGAAAACTAGCACATCCAGACCCTCTCCATTAGGACAGAATTCCTTGGGATTTCCTCTAAGGCAGGAGGGAGGCTCTCCTCTTTCTGCAGAGCAGTCCTGCCCTCTGTTAGTGATGCGGGGAGGTGGCTGCCATGGCAGAAAGAGCCCTGGATTAAAAACCCTGTGACTTGAAATCCCAACTCTGCCACTTGGTGTCTGGGTGACGCTGAGTCACTCACTTGGCCTCTCCAAGCCACATATAAATAATACTTTCTCTGTCTACTTCCTGATGTTGAAGGACATTTAAAAGAGACCAGACATGTAAAAGGATTTTAAATTATAAAGTAACCTCCAATGCAAAGCTGTATTATCTTTACCATTGTAATTATTAACATTCTACTCGGCAACATCTATTTCTCTTTAAAATTCCCCAAGGAGACTAATGCTTAAAGATCTTAGAAGACCCCACCTGCATGGACGCTGACAGCCCAGCCTCTCTGCTCAGGGGTCTCAGGGGCATCTTTTCTTTATCACTGGGAGATTTGGGGGGAATTTCTTTGGGGGACTAGATGCCAATAGATCATACCCTTCCTCCATCTCAGCAGGAAATAAATGCTTTGCAAACACAGCTACCAACCTTCAAATAAATCGTTCCCTATGACCAGGTATTTGTGAAAGGTTAATTGAAGATACATTACACATTTTCAGGGAATCTCAGTCCTGGGACATGATTGCATTTGGCGCAATTCACCAAGTTTTCATCTCTCTTCTGCTTGCTCTCATCTGATGATAAAATGCCATCTCTCTATTACTGGCATCTGACCTTTAAATGGCAAAGAGCTGCTTTGTCATCAGATAGAGTCATGAAGAGCCATAAAGGAAGAGACAGAATTGGAATACTAACGCGTCTGACACTAGCACATTAAAGCCCTGTAGGGCTCGGGCGGGGGCTTCCTGCTAAACTTCCTCTGCTTTGCTCTACTTTGTGTATTGACAGCCTGCTGTGTGCACGTCCATTCATACCCTTCCCTCTGTCAGGTTTAGACTGAAAACTCCCTTTCCTTCTGATCCTTTCCTTTTGGAATGGAATTTGCATCCACTTATATTCAAGATTTAAAGGATAATCATTTATACCTGTTTGCCAGTTGCATGCGAACCCATGGTTCTATCTCCTTGGGTTGTTCTAAACGTCCCCAGGCACGGACCCTGGAAATTCTTTGGCCCTTGGACATTCTCGGTAGGATGCTGTCAGGCAGTCTACACAGTAGGCAGGACACTCAGGAGTTAAAGCGCATCTCTGCCTCCAAATGACTGGGCAACTGTGCCAAGCCACTTAACCTTTCTGGACCTCTGCTTCCAGAGCAGTAAAGTAGAATGAGTTTAATAGCATCACCTCACCTTCTAATGGGAGTGTTTTCAGGAATAACTAATGGTAGACCTTGTAAAACACGTGGAAAAATATGAAACATGACATGAAACCTTGATCTTAACTAGACTTTTCCTCCAGGGCTGTGAGGAGGAGGGAAAAGATGTAGGAAATGGAGAGGAATGTTATGGGCTCTCAGGCAGGCTGAAGAGAGCCAGGCAATTCTGGGTTATATTCCGAGCAACCAAATCCTTTTATATTTTTACACACCAGAAATCAATATGTAACATCTCTGGCATGAAAGGCAACTACGCAGTGCATAAAAGGAGAATGAATTGGTCGATCTGGCACAACTAGCCTTCCTCACTCAAGCTGGGTTCCCTGCCTGATGTCTCAAGATCAAAATGACAACTGTCCCTTATTATGTCAGTCTATCTCCCCGTTCCCGGCCATCATCATTGCTCTCTGCCACCGTTTACACTAACCTTTGCGTGACAGGAAGTTTTCACCAAAGAGGGCATCTTTAGGAGATGTTGAGTTCATTGCTGCCCATTCAGCCCCATTAGAACCTTTGCTTGAGGCTCCAGCATTTAAACTTAAACCTGTGTCATATACCATCTTCCAATGAACATGTAAAAGTACACCTTCTGAGTGCACAAAAATTAAACAGGAATTTAGGAGACATAGAATAATAAGAAATGGTCCCTGCATTCAAGAACCTGAAAATGTAGTTATGGAAATAAGGCTACCAGTCATGGAACAATTCAGACATAAAATAAAACTATATCTAAGTCAAGATTGACTTTTGTGGCACTGGCTGTCAGTCTGTAGGGTTTTGGAGAAGAAAAACCCTATGAGGGGGAGAATTGTCAGAACACAAGTAAATGGGAACTGAGCCAAGTTTTGAAGCCAGATAAAATTGGGATGGGGCAAAAGGGGGACCGGATGGAGAGGCCATTGCAGGGAGGGCAGGATGGACAGAGGTGCAGAGGACAGGAAGGGCTTGCATGAATTAGAGGGGGGACCTCAAAGTGGCTGAAGACTGGCGTGGGTAAGATGTGTTCTGGGGAATAATGGTGTTCAATCGGTAGGACCAAGGTTGTGGGGGAATGCAAAAGCAAAGCCAGTGACCTTATTTTGTAAATGTTTAGTCGAGGAGGTTAAAGGGAGTTGCTATCACTTTTTCTATGGAATAGAATTTATGAACATATGATAGGTATGTGCAACTCAAAGACTTTCCCATCCTGCCCCCCTGCCAACTTCCTAATACAGTCTGGTGTTTTGGAAGTCTGCAGTTAAATGGAAGTCGAACTTTTAGACAGGTGAGCTTTTACACTCATCCCTGCAGGATCCACTCCATAGCATCATCATTTTGAGCAAACCCATTGCATTTGCAAGTATTTTTTAAAAGGCATAAAAATATATACTGGTAAAAGTGGGCGACAGGAGGGACCCCGATTCTGCAGTTATATAAGGTCAGCTTACCATGCAGGCAGAATAGGCAAATGCCTATTCGTGGTGTGATTTCAGGCATCTTGGAAAGCGCCCAAAGTGTCAAAGAAGAAAATTCTCTCCCACCTTCTGGCTGACTGAAATTCCACCAACAGCACTTAATCCCTTTAGTTTAAGGAGTTGATCCCTGTTAAATGTCTAGATGCATAAGAGCGGTAATAATTTAAGCTGCTCCCTCAAGCTACTGTCCCATTTTCTGCTTCCTTTCACTGTAAACTTCTTAAGTGGTCCTCACCCCACATTCCCCATTTCCTTACCACCCACTTTCTCCTTAATCTCATAAAATCTAGCTTCTGTCCCTCAACAGAAACCATTCTCTCCAAGGTCACCAGGGATCTGCTAGTCACCAACTTTTTCTCATCACTTGTGACCCTTTACCCTGCCCTCCTTGAAACTCTTCCTCCTCAGCCTCTAAGACTTGGTGCACACTGTGTCTGGTCTAGTGGGCCTCAGGGTTTTTCTCTCTAACCGTCCATGGCTCCTCTTCCTTCTCCCAGATCCTCCATAAAAGAAGACTTATAAATTGCTTTACAGGTCACTAAACATGTTCATCTACATTATCTCTGATTTTCAAAGCTTTCTGAGGTGGATATGTTACTGCCATGCCCATGATGAGAAAATTAAAGCTCAAAGAATTCCCAGTAAGGAGGAGCTGAGAATCTAGCCTAGACCTCCTGACTCCACGCCTGTACTCTACATACGGGCAAACCCCAGGTCCGGTTTTCAGCCACCTTTTCTTTCCTCTGTACTTCCCCTTACAACAAGTCCAGGTGCCTCCACAGTTCACCTTGCTCTGCCATTCGTCCCAAATTACACTAAGTTCCAGGATATGAAAACCCTGCACCTTGAATGTGGACAGCACGCCTCTAACTGCAATCCAACAGTACAAGAAGGCAAAATGGGTAGAGTCAAGTTCTGGGTTAGAATCCTGGCTTACTTCTTATTCGAAGCTTGTGTTCCAACCAGAAGTTCTGCTCACAACCCCAGACGTTTGATTTATATTACTTATTCCCAACAGCTGTGTAGTTATCCTTTCTAGGAAACCTTCTGGGACACCCCTTGTTTGTTCCTGTCTCAGCTGACTTGGCCCCAGCTCAGCCTCCAAAGGCTCCTGCCCCACACTGGCCCCTACTATGTCTCAGCTTCTCAAGTCACAATGACAGCTGCTATTTACTGATCACCTGCTGCAGGTGTCATACACAGTCCATATCATCACATACTCACCACCAGCCTGAGAAGTCAGTATCATGACCCTCCACATTTCACAGGTGAGGACATAAAGCCTTCAGGGGTTAAGAAACTTGACTAGGACCTCAAGGTTCCTAAGTGGTAGAGGTTTGAGTTACACCAACCCAGAGTATGTACTTTGTTCACAACACCACTGCTGCTCAGCACTTACTCCATTTTCAAATTACCATCTGCTACGTTGTATTAATATTTTAAAATATTTTTATGAGAATCACCTTTTCCTTAAATTAGACTATAAGCTTCTAAAGGCAATCTTCCCATGACATGAATTATCGGCATCCACAGCTGTGGACAACTGGCGTCTAGAGGCTCCACAGAGAATCAAGAGCACTGATATAACTTACAGTACATGCATGTTCTCAACCAATTTTCCATGTCCTGAGACATATGAAAACAGTAAAAGGAACTTATACTGGCCTACAGGAGCATCACTGTTCACAGGCCCTTTGCAGGTGCATGTACATATTAATTTTTAATGATACCCTTAAAAGCACTGGAATATTAGAACTGCTGGGGTCACCACAGAGATTTTGGGTCACAGTGCAACAACTTCCTGACATTCTGGGTTGGATCCATCTACCTCCATTGGTATTTCTACCTCAAGAACCAGTATTTCTGACCACAAGCGTTTCTTTTGGTAATAGTGTGTCTTCCCTGTCACAGCCTGTGTTATGATGTTTTTGTAACGGGATGCCCAGAATGTGTTTGTATCTACAACATACAAGGCAGCACTCATTCAACTTCTATTAAACACTCAGTCTGCAATGATGAGGGAAAGTTAAACATGGGACCTCAGAAATAATATTACAGATGGCTCTTCTTTCCCTCTTCTCATTCCTACGCTCGTCTAAACTTTGGAAATAGCCCCATCACTTACACTTATATTCTTGGGAGGGGAATTTCGGGATAGGTTTTCCAATAGGTAAGAAAAAACAACATTCATAAAAAGGCTGGTGAGAAATATGGAAAGATATTGTCTTGGAAAAGATGTATTTCTAGGCCAATCTTAAAGAAATGAGAATGTCTAGGGATGTGGAAGCAGAAGTTTCCTTGGTCTTCAACCAGCCTACGCCAGTGTCAAAATTCTTTCAGGCCTCGTGCTTTCTATGGCCTCTCGGGGTCCCTCCGGCCACCTTCAGTAAGAGCCACCTGGTGTGGTCCCTTTCCCCCTCCCTGCCGTCTTTTCCTCTGTGACTCCTCAGAAGCTTTTATCCCCTGGCTCCTTTCTGAACTCAACTTTTCTCTTTCATGCAACTTGGCAGAAGCCCCAAAAAGGCTGAAAATTATGGTCTTTCTCTGTATCTGTGTGTGAATCTTTGTAATTATATTCTCAATCAGAAAGGCGTAATTTTCTTTACACCTAAGCTCTGAAGCTCCCCTGTAAAATGTACAACTTGCTCCTGACTCAACCTGCTTTAAGTTACTAACTTACTAAATTCTAAGCCTACAAGAATATAATCGCTGTTAAGGCATAGTTAGTCGGAATATACTGGTGCTAAATGGGGAGGGGAAGCATTTGCCCCGGTTTTATTCCATCAGCTCTGTCAAAAAAGTCAAGGCAAACTTCATATGCCCTCAGCATCCCTGAGCCCACACGTCTACGGAGAGAGGCGTGGCATCTGTACTGACTCCCTTTGCTTTCTTGGGTAACAATTAAATGTTGAATCTAAAATAAGGCTAACAGTAATGATACAGCTGTCACTGAACATCTACTCTGTAAGATCCTGTCCTGGGCACAGGGGGAGTGAAAAAGTGAGTGAGACGCAGCCCTTGTTTCCAATAAGCACAGACTCTCCTGGGGGAGGGCGAAGTGCATCCACAAAGCAGAATGCCAAGGAAATAGAAAGGAGAGATTACTTCTGGCTGGGCACTCTGACAACCTTGTGAATGAAGCAGCATTTTGAGGCTGCGATTTAAAGGAGAGAGGTAGAGCCAACAAACAGAAACGATGGACAGGCGTTCCGGATGCACCTAGAGTGTGAACCAAGGTGACCCCAGCCATGATCTAAAACAGTTAGATATTTGGCTAAAGCACCATCAGGACCAAGTAGGGGAGTGAATGATAAGCCTGAAAACCTGGTTTGGAGTCACAGAAAAGTGGGGCTTAAACAATGTAAAGGAGTTTGAATTTTATTCTTTGGCAATACAAAGCCATGGAGATTTTCAGATACGATATGCTATCAGTTCCTTGTTAATAGAAAATTCAAAATTACCATTGGTATAGAATTTTGTTAAAATATGAATATTCATCTCTCCTCCTTGGGTATACAAGGCCTTTTTTAAGCTCATAAACAAAGAAAGCAAGCATGAAGGGAAAGAAATTAGCGATGGAGGGAGAATGAAAGCAGGCATCCTCGGTGGATATTAATGTTCCGTTTCACGGTGCCGGATGCCAACCGCCTCTAGCATCGTAGTGACGGATACTCGGAGCTCGGTGCCGGACAGGGTGTTAGTCAACACAGACCAGAGTCCTTTTGTTCTCTCAACGGCTTTGCCATCCACGGGGGATGCGTGGCCTCTCTCAAAATCCGAGCACAGTCTTTACGGGCATTCTGCCGGCGTAACAGCAGAGCGTTACCGTACAAACAGTCATTAACCGCAGGCTGCGGGCAACGCTAATCCCGAGTGCAGCGCAACCCCCTGGAACCGGGAAATCTGAGCCGCTGCTAATAGGCTTCCAGCCGCTGAGCCCTTAACCGGTTTTGGCCCAGCTTCCCAGCCGTGATAACAGGGCTCAACTCTTTCTTAGGCTTTGTTGTTTGGTTTCTGTTAGCGAATTTTTCATTGAGTGAAACAGAAATCACGGATGTAAATTTCTTTTTCACCCCCAAAATACAAAGTCAGAGATGGACAGAGATCCTAGGGGTCTGACCGTTCAGCCATTATTCACGTGTGGATTCCGAGCCCAGGAAAAAGGAGGGTCTTGTACAAAAAGTCACGTCGTGACTTTGAGGCCATCTCCCTACGTCTGAACACTGCTTCTTTCAGCTTCTACGTTCAGTAGCTTTGAGCAGCAACAGTTCTTCCTCTTAGTTTTTAATTCGTATTCACCCTTCCTGCAACTTCCCTTCTGGACATGTAAACTTAAGTATTTTCCTGGTTTCTGATCTTTTTCACTGTATCTCCTGAACACAGCCCTGCATGAATTGCTCGAAGGGATGGGTGTCAGGGGAAAGGAAAGGACTGACAGCTGAAGGACTGGAACAGTTTGGAAGTTTATGGGGACATAGGCGTAGTCTGCTTAGTCTAATGCACATCAAGGACCAACCACAGAATGTCTGTCATTTCAAGGACACAAGGAAAACAGCCCTGGATGTCTGATTTCAAAACTCATTCCTTCATTAAATAAACAAGATATGAAGGCTCCTACCATGTGCAAGGCGTTACACTGGCTTCAGAGATAGGTCGTCCTTTATGTTGTCTGAGAAGGTCCAATTTCTATGGCACAGAACCTGGATCATAGGTCCACACCCTGACTGCAAGCTGCCTCCAACCAAGATTCATAAGGGGAAGAATTTTTAAAATACAGGACTAGAGGTTCAGATGTTGAGTAGTCAAAGGGAATGATAACTAAACCGTACAGAGGAGAACATTTATCACAAAAATGCTAATTCTTGCATTGCATGCCAACAGTGGCACAGAGACCCCAGAACCCAGGAGATAAGTGAGAAGACTGCAGGTTGAAAAAAGGAGCGAGACGAAGCATTCTGAGTGGCACTTCTGCCCTTCTTATTGAGTTAGCAGAAAAGAGAGGGCTCCTGGCACATCCAGATTGTACATTATGATCTGATGAGATGATCCTGATGGGATTACTCCTCATACTGAGAAAAATGAACCATATGTGACATGCTACAAACTATGGAATAAATCCATGAAGCACTTTTTATATGGGATCCACTTTACATAATGGCTTTATGCATGAAGATAATGCAACTGATTATCATTACTTTGTGTGTGTGTGTATGTGTGTTTTGGTGGTGAGGGAAGAGTAGAATAGACCTGGCAAATTAGGGCTAATTTTCCTCTCTAGACTGAACACTTTTTGGTTCTTTTCATTATAACAAAGTGGGAAAAATCAGAATTCTAAGAGATAAACTCTGTCTTGTCAAAAAATCCCCTTTATTACTTATTAAAATTCCCTTTGCCAAGTCCAGGGGAATGGTACAGTGAACTCTGCACATTCAGTGCAGAAAGGGAGATAATTTAACAGCCTCAAAAGACTGAGTTTTAGGGAAGGTTTAGCTTTCTTAGGGATGGAGCTGAGAGCACAAGGAGGTTTCTGCAATGACTACATAGCTGATCTTTTGTGCAGATGACTTTACAGTTGTTCCAGTAGTTCAGAGATATTTTAACCCCTTTTATTTTCTTCCTTGGGGAAGAAATTGTGGTTTTGGACAATTATATCTCCTAACTTATTTGGGGCACCTAAGGGAAATTTTCTTCCTATAGATATAGATATATAGATATAGATACCGTGCAAGCATGATTTCTACACAAAGAGATTTTAAACGGAGAAATTGCAGACAAGACATATTCTCCTCCCTTGTTGTCAAAGGGTGTGGTCCCCAAAAGGGCATTTTTTTTGGCTGGTATTCTTTGTTTGGAAGTGGGAATATTATATTTAGGCATCAAATCTGTGATTTTTAGTTCTCATGAAAATCTCTCATTTTTTTGACTAGCTATACTGACACTCTCATTACCAAACACAAATTCTAGGAAAATGTTTATGAAAAACCTTTTAAAGGCAGAGATGAAATTGTAAGGAGGCAATTTCCTCTGGAGGCAGGAAAACGTGAGTGCGTAAACGTAGGCGGCTAAGGAAGCCCTAGAGCCTCTGCGTCCCGGGGGCGTCGGCTGATCTGAGAAGCCCAGAGCCCTGGCATCAACGGCTGTGTGCAAATCAGGGACAGGAGACAAAATCTTTGGCCTTTGCAGGGGAAGGAAGCAGATCAGAGCCTAACATATACCAGCAGCATGCGATAGTGTGCACCCTTAAGAAAAGGTTGAGTTAGGAAAACTCTACAAATGCCTTGTGCTTGGCTCTGGATTGGGGGATGAAGGGAAGAGTTGTCCCTTAAGAATGCATGGGTATGGCTGGCTTCACATAGGTTTATACTCCGAATTCTTGGTATTTGCATGGCCCCATAACGCCAAGTTGAAAATTTTAATTAAAAATGAAGCAGGTTTGGTAGTAGTTCAAGGAACCTGACAGAAACCAATGCTGTTCCTTTATGGCAAAGAATCCCAATCCAGGCTTAAAAGAACTTCCCCTGATGCAGTCTAAGCAAACATGTGCTTACAGTCAAAAATAACAAAATGTGAGGCCACACGGCATCATGATTTGAGAGTCAGGAAAATAAACAATAGAGTCCTGCCTTAAAATTTCAGGTTGGAATTACAGGACCCAGAATATAAGATATATATGTTTAATATGTTTAAATAAATATAAGAATGAATAAAGATTATTTTCCCTCAAAAAATATAAAGAAATCTACATGTAGACATGTCATGGTAAAATAACAGAACACTAAGTGCAACAAGACAGCTTTAAGAGCCAGAGAAAAGCAAACAAAGTATTTATAAAGGAAAGCAAGTAAACTAATATGTGACTCCTCAATGGCAACACAGACATCCAGAAGACAGGGGTCAAATATGTCTAAAGTGATAAAAAAAATTGTCAATCTAGAATTGCATTTTCAACTGAGCTATCTTTCAAAAACAAGAATTGAACAAAGACATTTTCTAAGAAGCAAAATATGAGACAGTTGGTCATGACAGACTTGCACTACAGGAGCTTCGAATGTTTGTACTTCAGAAAGAACAAAGGTTAAGAATACAAGGGATGCTGAGTAAAGGAAAGGATAGTCATTGGAGAAAAATGTAATAAACATTTATTTTGGTGGTATAAACAACAATAATGCCTAATTTATTGAGTTAAAAAATATAGAGCTAAAATACTGGGTGATAATATAAGCCAGCTGGTCATTTGGAGTTAAAGTCATCTAAGTTCCTTGTATTTTTCAGGAGTAAGGTAAAGATTGACTTTAAAATATGCTACAAATGCATGTTCATATAATTACTAGATAATATAAATGTGCTATATAAATTTCAAATCAGTAAAGGGGGAAAAATGTAACGAAGGGGAAATGCCTAAAACATTTCAAAAGAATAAGAGAAAAGAAGAGAAAAGAAATTAAAAAGATATCCTCATGTGTGTTGTCCCAAAAGCAGAACTTGTAATCAGGGCTTGTGTATAGGTGGTTCACTTGGGACCTAACTCAGGGAAGATCAGTCGGGCGATGGAAAGCCGGTCTGAGCAGGCATCAGCTAGACACTCAGCATTTCAATCCTGGAAGGCACTCTCTGAAAAGTCACGGAGCAGATACTACAGAACTGTCCACCTGAGGGGCAGAAGAAGGGAGTGTTTATCTACTGGTTTTTATCCATCGCCATTGACTGGCCAGAGCGTGTTTGATGCTTCACGATGCCGGGTCTGTACATGTGTCAGAGTGTCAGAATGGTGAGCATGTTTTCAGAGGCATCCTGTGTGGTGGCGACAGAGACACCCCAAGGGGAAGCATTGAAACATAAAAGGAACAGCCGGGATGAGCAGCTATCAGGAGTGGAGCCAGTTGCCACCACCATAACTGGAATAAAATGATGGATTAATGTGATGCAGATGTGGCAGTAGAGATGCCTGATGGAATCACAGATGGGAAACAAGAATAGGATGGTGGGAATGAATACTTATTCATCAGAATCCACAAAAAATGTAAATGGGCTCAACTCTTTAGGTAAAAGGTAGAGATCATCACTCTAAATTCAAATATTAGTTCTATGGTATCTACAAGAGATATTTTGAACACAAACACACAAAGATGTGGCAGGTAAAGGACGGAAAAACCTCTCCTCCCCACACCATTCCTGTCACTTCTCCCTGCGCACCCTGCCTGATTGCTGGCAGCCTTAGGCCAGCTTTTCCCACTGAGCTTCAGAGTGAGAATTATAGAGAAATTAGAAATCTTCTTCTTTACAAATGAAGCAGCTGAGACGTAGAGGGAGGAAGGGGCTTGTCCAAAGTCAGAAAAGCTCATTGAGGCAGACCGGGGACAAGACATGGAATATGCTAACTTCAAGTTTATTTTCCATTCCAGGGTCAGCAAAGTCTTTTTAATCTTTGCAGGCCATCAGGTCTCTGTTGCAACTACTCACATCTGCCATTGCAGCACACAAGCCGTCACAGACAACATGTAAATGAATAGCCATGCTGTATTTCCATAAAATTTTGTTTCCAAATATAGCCGGATTTGGCCCATGGGCAGTGGTTTGCTGACCATTGCACTGCATCTTGGTTACTTTCTGTTAGACCTGCAGTAATATAAAGCAACACCGTGTCCATATCACACCTCCAGAGGGACTCTCAGCCTTGCGGTCCCAGCCATGCTCCGGTCTCAGCTCAGCAGCGAGTAGTGGCGCCACCCGCACTGGAGGAAAAGAGGAGGAAGGAGACTGGACAGGACTGCCGACTGCTCTGTTTCAGGTGGTTATTGGAGCCCACACCTTTACTTCCACTTTCTCTTAGATTCCCTTTCAGGGCACCGTCCCAGTGGTCGTCTGATGTGACTTGTCGTGCTGAGTCAAGCAGGGGCAGCACCTCAGCTAACTGTCACTGCCTGGTCACCCCCCAACCCCCACTTCTCAGGCTTCTGGATAAGTTCCTCCTTCCTGTTAGGGCCATTGGTGTCCTCATTCTAGGCAAACAGAAAAGAGACCACCCAAACCTACATCAATAAACATTTCCCTCTTTCTCATTTGTCCAGAATTATAGACATTTCCCCCCTTTTTCTTATATACATTTTCTAATGTTTCCACTGGGATCATAGATTTCCTTTTCAGAAGAGAAAGAGGTGGGGGGGTGCCAGAAGGACCACTCTGTCTCCCCCCCCATGAGCTTCTCCTGCTTCAGACATGACAAAGGATGGCTTATGCTTGTTAAAATACAAAAATTGGCAACCTCAAAGCTCAAAAAGGACAGGATTTAATTTGTCCTTTGTAGTTCCCCTTTCCTATCCCTTTTGGTACTATTTCATCAGCCCTAAGCTTTTCTCAAAAGTCACAGTGTATTATTCTTTGTTTTTGAAAAAACAAAACAAAACAAAGCAAAACCCAAAGCTAACAGCCCTTCTACAGAGAACAATAGGAAATTAATAGCTGTGTCTTCCAGTGATGATTATTATTATGAATCTTTGTGAGAAAATGTCACTGGGATTCTGCCGTGGAATTGAATTCCTCTTCCAAATTTTATTGGCACTTATTGGGTCTGACAGTTTGATGAGAGAATTGTGGATTATTTAGAAGCTCTTCCATCACTGATTGGATTCCGTTTGATAAAAAGCATTTATTGAGTGTTAGTTACAACCTCAGTTACTGTGAGTAGGAAAGAGAAAAATTAAATCTGCTACCCTCCCTCCAGGACGGGAAGAAAAGGAGAAATTCATGAAAGACATTCATCTTTTTGTTCATTTAACCAGGATTTAGTCCTTCCTTAACACAGCCAAGGAAGAAAGGTAGAAAGCATTGCAATACAGAATTATTTAAACAGAATTTCTCAGGGGGATGTGGAAAAGTTGGGTGGAGATAACTGGGGCTTTTTTTGTAAGGGGTTAAACTATCTTGATGGAGAAAAGGAAGGGAGACTGTATGTTAAAGGAGTCACCGCAATGGCTATATCAAAAGCCAAGGGCAGAAGATGTACATTTATTTCTTCTTCTAAGTGTTCTAAATTTTTTTCAAGAAAAAAAATTGTTTCCCAGCTAAAAAAAAAAAAAAAAGTACCCCCTTCCCCAGCCACTGCCACTGAGCGTGGCTGGACTTAGCAAGTACGCTGGCATCTGAAGGACGGCATGCAGAAAGAAGGGCACCCTTACTGGCACAGTGGAGAAGCCTGGCCAACACGACCTTCACCGAGTGATCACTGTTAGCATTACCATCAATAAGACACACAGATGTCAGATACCCTGATATGAGAAGGGCGCTTCAATTCTGTGGCATTCTTTGCCCAGACCCATAACCCTGTGAGAAAAACATCAGACAAACTCAAACTGAAGAACATCCTATAAAATGCCCGACCAGGATTCCTCAAAACTGTCAAGGTCATGGAGAACAAAGAAGGACTGAGAAATTGTCACAGACCAGAGGAGACTAGGAGACGTGACAATTAAATGCAGTGAGGTGTCCTGGATCAGAGAAGGATATGAGTGGAAAAACTAGTGAAATGTGAATAAAGTCTGGAGTTTAGTTTATCAACTACCTGTACAACTGGGAATGCGCCGAAGTAATGCAACAATTCTTAGTTTTGACAAATACACTATGGTCAGGTATAATGAGATGTAACGGTGGGGATGCTGGGGGAGAGGTAGACAGCAACTCTGCATGATGTTTGCAACTTCTCTGTGCATCTACCAGTATTCCAAAATAAAAAGTTTAAAGCAGTATGGTATTATAACCATTCATTAAGGTATGAAAATAGTTTTGTTAACCAAAGCCTGTCTTCATAAAGGCGTTGTTATCATAGACCAGCACCTGTATTCACTTGGACACTGCAGTATCTGCCCCATGTGTAGCAAACACTGAAGACCAACTCTATGATTTCTCAGAGCACATATTCATACCCATTCAAACTTTAGTGGGATCCAAATGGTTTACTGTAGGAGGATCCAGTATAAATGTTTCACTTCATAAGAAAAAGTAATAAAACATGATGCATTTTAAAAAAAAGATAATCTGTTGTATCCGGCTTCCCACTGAAATTCACGAGGACAAGGCAGTGCACACAGGCGAAAACTCCCAACACGGAACCGTTGGTGCTTTAGGACGTTCTATCCCAGGACCCTGCAGAGCCGCTGGAGCTCAGTCGAGCAAGAACCAGAAGAGTTTGCCTCGTGATGTGGTATGTTTCTTGTCAGAACAAAGCCACTGGCCAAACGTGAGAGTCCACCTTCTTCCCCCCCTGTGTCTGGACTCAGAGATCCGGGGAGTCCACCCGCACAGAACAGGGAAGCTTTGCTTTTACCCCTGAGCACTGGCTACTAGGACAACCCCCGACTTCTGCTCTCATTCAGACAGTAGGTACCGGAAAATAAGAGGAAAGGAGGGCAGGAGCAGGGACTGAGCGTGAGAACCGCTATCTTGGAAGAGCGTTTTCCTCTCTCTCTCACACCCTAAACTCAGTATAACAAGAGATACTGTTGGCTTTTCCTTCACCACATGTCCAGAACGCTGACCACTCTCGACACCTCCACTGCCAGCTCTGTGGGCCCAGCCTACATCATCTCCTCCCAGGATTACCTCGTGAGCCTTGTAAATACTCCCCCTCCTTTTACCTCAGCCCCTTCTGTAGTCTATTTTCAACCTCAGAAACTAGGATGATCCTGTTAAAATGAAAGTCAGACCATGACACTCCCTACTCTAAAGCCTGCAGTGACTCCTACTTCACTGAGGCACAAAGCACACCCCTAGCATGGCCCATAAGCCCCTGCATATCTGACCACGTTTCTGTTTCCTTTCTCATCCCATCCTAGACTCCCCTGCCTGCTGCTCACTCTCCTCTAGCACATTGAGCTCCTTGCTACTCCCACCCCAGGGCCTTTGCATTGGCTGTGTCTTCTCCCTTTCTTAGGTATCCGTATGGCTCTCTCTTCTCCTGCAAGTCTTTCGCTATTAAAACATTCAACTCTATTAATATTTCAACTCATATCTACATGCCCTTTTCCCTAGCCTTCTTATTCCACTTCAATTTTTATAACATTCTATAAAAAGTTTTCTATTTATTAAATTTATTACTTATGATCAATCATAATGAAACCCACCAGGATGTAATTCCACGAGGAGAAGGATTTTTGTCTGTGTTGTTTCTTAAACAATGCCCAGCACACAATAGGTCCTCAGACGTCTTTGGATTAGCAAGCAGATAGTGATTTACACAGGAACAGTTTAGTAGGGCCAGATATGAAAAGAACCTCTCAGGAGCGCATGCCGGGCCATGTAGTATATTTCACGGATGGGCTCCGATATGAACGGTCCAGGCAATGTGGTAAACAACGTCTCTTGGCAGAGGACAGTTGCCCCAGTGAGTGGAACTGGGTATGTCCATGTGGCCATACACTGCAGGGCTGTGAGGTGCATTTGGCCAGTAAATCAGAATCATGGGCAGCATAAGCACCCTGTCTGCTGAGAGTCACTCAGTCTGGACAGTTCTCGTTTTAGCCAAGAGAGAGAGTTAAAAGACAATCCACAAGCTGCCACAAGTATGCTTGTGACATTTATTCCAGGCAAAGGATAAATATCCTTAATATATCAAGAGTTTTCCAGTCTACGAGCAAAAGACAGCACTAATACTGGAAAACAAAATGGGCAAAATACGTAAATAGGCAGATTACATGGGCATAAAAGTTTCAATCGATCTAGTATCCAAAGAAATGCAAATCAAAATAACGATATTCTGTATTCTGTTTTCATATCTAAAAAGATTAAAGAATATGTATTACAAAATTGTCCACCAGAAGGGATGTATCGACATGTAGCACCTTTAGATTTGGTAATGCCACGTAAAGAAATAGGCGTTTGTTCTAAGGAGACAATCATGGAGGTTGTTTCCTTGTTCCCATGTCAGCCCCACTGATGTTCACTGGGGCTTTGCTCATAGCCTCCAAAAGTTGCAAACAACCCACACATCGTATTTCACTGACTGACACAACGGATGCCCAGCGGAAAGGTGCGTGCGATCTGCAGTCGCTGCCTGTGCTTGAATCTCAGCTCTGCCCCTCTGAGCTGTGTGACTTTGCACATGCTGGTTATTCACTTTAAGTGCTTTACAGAAAGGAGCCACAAACAGCACGTAACATTTTAGGAGGGACAAGAAGTTCAGTGGGACTGGATTGTAGATTTCCTGGGTAGGGGTATGGGTGGAGGCGTGTCTGAAAAAGTAGGTGGGGTTTAGGCCTTACATGGTGTTTGCTGCCTGTGGAGCAGTGAAGGGATTCTGGGTAAGGAATCACTTGGTCACGTGTAAAATTTAACGATGAAGCAGAGTTGAGGACGGTGCCAGGGATGCCTCAGTCGGGAAGGTCTCCTAGCGCGTCAGCCCCTGGATGTGAGGATAGCGGAAATTCTGTACTTTCTCAGCTGAGTTCCATCCTCACCACCTTCCCACCAAAGTCAGCACACAGTGGGCTGAGAAAGTGAGGGCTCGTGTGGGGACGAGACTTGATTTGTTGTGTGAAAGCCTGTGTCACCCCTTCTCTGGCAGGGCTTGTGGAGGCAGCGGGGGTTCATTGTCACACGCAACTGGACAGCAGCCTAGACAATTTAGAAACCAGCCTGGGCAGAGTCTTGCTAGTTGGTTTCATGCTTTTGTTTTCTCTCCTTAAATATTTAGCAAACAAGCATTCATTTTCAACACTCTCCCATCTCTGTCCAGTGGTCGGGGAGCTGGCACTGGCCTGGGAGCAGTCAAGGGTGAGTTCTGAATCTGGTACTGCCAAGAGGACATCAGCACGTCACAGGCACGTCAGAGCCAGAGCTCTGTTTGGAAGAGAACTGCGTGTGTGTGTGTGCGCGTGGGAGTGTGTGTGTGTGTGTGTGTGTGTGTCTGTGTGGTGGGGGGGTGTAGGAAGGGAGCGAGTGAGGAAGGAGGCAGCAATTACAGACAGAGAGAAAGAGAGGGAGACCGAGCACTCCAGAAGGAAAACTGCAAGAACAACTTCAGACATCAACAGAGCCGCTTCCGCAGCTGCGTCCACCACAGCTAGCACACACAGAGAGCAATATTCAGTAGTCTTTTTGATCAGTTGCTGAGGCTTCAAAATGTGCCTTTGAAACACAGGGCACCATCTGGAGCAAATGACTTCCAGGCCACCCGGAGGCCCCACAGGCTGACGGAGCCGTGCTCTGGAGCCCGCTGTCCTGACGTGCCGTGTCCCTGCATCACCTGCTGCTCCAGGGTGAGCCTCCACGAAGCAGTTGGCCTGGGACGCCCCTAGAGCACTGAGTCCCTTTCAGCAGACTTCGTTGTGCAGAAGAGAATAGGTTTTGTATGTTTCTGCTTTGGGGTTTTTGGATCTAATTAAGGAAATATGGGGAGACAAGTACAAATCGAATGGCTCCTGAGCATAAGTCCATTTTCCTTCTCTCCTCCCTCTCCTCCTTCCAACCACTCACCTCCCACGTGATGCTGGGCAAGTGTGTAATTTAGGATTATGTTAGTTGCAAGGAACTAAAAATTATTGTGGCTTGAACAGTTTAGAGATCACTTTATCTCTTATGTAAACAAGGTGGGTAGCCTCACTCTACAGAGAGAGTTCCAACAGAGTCAGTAGGAACCAATGTTCTTTTCAACCCACAGGCGCGCACCACTGCTAGGATGAGAACTTGCTGTTGTGATCAGAAATAAAGGTCAGGGCTGTGCGCGGTGGCTCACGCCTGTAATCCTAGCACTCTGGGAGGCCGAGGTGGGTGGATCTGGATCGTTTGAGCTCAGTAGTTCGAGACCAGCCTGAGCAAGAGCGAGACCCCGTCTCCACTAAAAATAGAAATGATCTGGACAGCTAAAAATATACAGAAAAAATTAGCCAGGCATGGTGGTGCATGCCTCTAGTCCCAGCTACTTGGGAGGCTGAGGCAGGAGGATTGCTTGAGCCCAGGAATTTGAAGTTGCTGTGAGCTAGGCTGATGCCACGGCACTCTAGCCAAGGCAATACAGTGAGACTCTGTCTCAAAAAGGAAAAAAAAAAAAAAAGAAATAAAGGGGCAATAAAGTGAGACTCTGTCTCAAAAAGAAAAAAAAAAAGAAATAAAGGCCAGAATTCCAACCGTCACATCTGAGCTCTAGGTATCAAGACAGAAGAAGGGACAGCAAAGAAAAGGGGCAAAGGACACATGTCAACAATCTCTTAAAGACGTTTCTTAGCAGTAGTCTCACTCACGTACCATTGACCAGGATTTAAACACATGCTCATACTTAAATGTAAGGAAATCTGGGAGATGAAGACTCCATCAAAAATCTGAGGTGTTATTACCAACAAAGAAGGGGAGAATAGAAACTGAGTTCTCTGCCATGGTTCACCATTTTGGCTACCCAAATATTCATGGGAGGGCTTGTTATGCACAGAACACATTCGTGCCTGTCTCCAAACCAGCAAACACAGAGTTTCAAACATTTGCTTCCTCTAGTTCCAAGTCCAGGACTTACAGTCTTCAGATCCCTCTCCCTGTGCTGCTGCTTTTTGTCTGGCAAGTTGTGTTTTTAAAGCTAAGTTAGCTCTCAGCACACTGTGATAGAAAAGAAACAGACAATGAAATCTCCTGCTCTGAAAACAGGAAAATGAAAAACACAGCATTGAATAACAATGATCAAACACTGCTGGGCATAAACAGTGTGCACTCCCGATCTGGGAGTAGAGAACCTTCCTTTGTTGGAGAATGTTCCTGGTGCTGGGATCTGGAAAGAATCATTGTCTGTTGTCATCCATGGCCCCAGGCCCCTGGTTGGTTCCTGTACACAGTCCGCCCAGGGTCCACCCGAAGTTGGCACTAGAGTATATGTCCTTCTTGGGGGGCCACCCCGCTTTCCAGATCACTTTTTGCTAATGCAAGTTCAGGGGCTCAGGGTTTGTTAGAGTAGAGCAGTCCCTCGGTATCCAGGAGGCGTTGGTTCCAGGATCCTCCACAGATAGCAAAATTCTTGGATGCTCAAGTCCCTGATGTAAAAGGGCATAGTATTTGTGTATAACCTGTGCACATCTTTCCACACTTTAAATCATCTCTAGACTGCTTACAATGCCTAAGACAATGTAAATACTATGAAAATAGTTGTTATAATACATTTTAAAAAATTGTATTACTTTTCATTGTTGTATTATTGTTTTCTCAAATATTTTCCATCCACAGTTGATTGAATCTGCAGATGTGGAACCCACGAGGATGGACCAACTGTATTTACAGGCTCCTGGCTTTTGCAGGCCGATTCAGTATTTGTTGGCAATATTATTATCTTAAAAATGTAGTAGGGGTTTGGAGTACTTGCTTTCAGCTTATTGTAGGTGTAAGGGACTACAGCCAACAATCTTGTCCAGAGTTAGCTCTGACGCCTCTGGGTTTTATTTACTGACTTGTGTGTTCAGCCCGTCAGGATGCAGCTCAGGATGCTGCTTTGATGCATCTGAAATGACGGGCTTGTGAGGAAGGGCACCCTAACCCCCTCTTTCCACCAGGTTCACAGTCTTCCTCGTCTTCCACAGAGACTGCCGTTTCACAGCCACCTTGTGTAATTTCTACTGCGTGAGCTACAGAAGCATTTGACTTTCTCTCCCGTGCATGGCTCCACATTGTAGGACTCAGTGTGAGCTGCAGAACAAGGGCTCCATGCCTACAGAGGTGTATTCCCTTTCCGCTGTGTTGGCAAACTAGGTAGGTCTAGCATAACTCATCCCTCTCTAGTAGCACTTTGCTGAAAGTAATAAGAAGTCGTCAACCAAGGCTACTGTACTGAAATTTTCAGATCATTGGCCCTAACCATATATAAGGGTCCACTTTCATTCTTCCACATACGATATCCAGTTTTCCCGGCATCGTTTATTTTTTATTTTTTTTTCCAAATAACATAAATTGCTCACCCAGGACCATTTATTGAAGAGACTATCCTTTCCCCATCATGGCACCCTTGTTGAAGATCAATTGAACATAAATGTGTGGATGTATTTCTGTGCTCTCTATTCTGTTCTATTGGTCTGTGTGTCTGTTTTCATGCCAGTACCATACTAGTTTGATTACTATAGCTTTGCAGTATATTTTTAAATAAGACAGTGTGATGCTTACAGCTTTGTCTTCTTGCTGATGATTGCTTTGTCTATTCAGGCTCTTTTATGGTTTCTGACGAATTTAGAATTCTTTATTACTGTGAACAATGCCATTGGAATTTTGATAGAGATTGCAATGAATCTGTAGATCTCTGTGGATAGTATGGAGAGTTCTTCCTATCCATGAATATGGATATATTTCAATTTACTTGTGTCATATTCACATTTTTTCCACAATGTTTTATAGTTTTCAGTGTATAGATCTTTCATCCCTTGAGTAAATTTATGGCTACGTAATTTAGGTTATTTTTTATGCAGTTTTAAATGGGATTATTTCCTTAATTCCTTAAAGTTTGTTGTTAATGTATAGAAAAGCAACTGATTTTTGAATGCTAATTTTGTACCTTGCAACTTTACAGAATCCATTTATTAGCGCTAACTGTTTTTATGAAGTTTTCAGGGTTTTTTATATATAAGATCATGTCTATAAACAGAAAAATATTTTCCTTTTCTCTTTCTGTTTTGGATGCCTTTTATTTCTTTTTCTTGCCTAATTGCTCTGGCTAGGACTTCCAGTATTATATTAAAAAGAAATGGTGTGCATGAGAATTCTTGTCTTATTCCTGATTTTAGAGGAATTTTTTTTTTAATTTTTTTACTGTTGAATATAGTGTTAGCTGTGGGCTTGTCATATATGGCCTTTATGTTGTGGTAATCTTCTACAACTAATTTTTTGAGTTTTTATTATGAAAAGATGTTGACTTTTTTGTTAAATACTTTTTGTGCATCTATTGAGATGATCATATGATTTTTATTCTTCATTCTGTTAATGCGGTATATCATATTTATTGATTTATTAATACATATTTTGAAACATCCTTGTATCCCAGGGATAAATCCCACTTGCTCATGATATATGAGCCTTTTACTATGCTGTTTAATTTAGTTTGCTAGTGTTTTGTTGAAGATTTCTCCTTCTATGTTCATCAGGGATATTGACCTATAGTTTTCTTTTCTTGTAGTGTCTTTCTTTGCCTGGCTTTGGTACCAAGGTAATGCTGGTCTCATAAGACCAGTTTGGAAGTGCTCCCTTCTCTTTAGTTTTTTGAAAGAATTTGGTACATATTGGTATTAATTCTTTAAATGTTTTGTAGAATTCATTTATGAACCTATTAGGACCTGGGTTTTTCTTTGTTGGGAGATTTTTGATTACTAACTCTATCTTCTTACTCATCCTTAGTCTGTTCAGACTTTGTTTTTCTTCATGATGAGGTCTTGGTAGGTTGCATGTTTCTAGGAGTTTATCCATTTTTTCTGTTATCCAATTTGTTGGCATATAATTGTTTATAACAGTCTCTTAATAATTTCTGTGATATTAGTCGTAATGTCTCTTATTCCATTTCTGATTTTATTTCAAACTTGTCTTTTTTAGTTCATTTAGCTAAATTTTTTCTCATTTTTTTATCTTTTCAAAAACCAACTCTAAGTTTCATTGACTTTTCCTACTGTTTTTCTATTTTCTATCTTATTTATTTCTCATCTAATTTTCATTATTTTCTTCCTTCTGATAAATTTGATCTTAGCTTATTTTTTTTTTTTAGTTCCTCGAGATAGAATGTTAGGTTGGGTTTTTTTTTTTGTTTTTTTTTTTTTTGAGATCTTTCTTCCTTTTTTAATGCAGGCATTTATCATTATGAACTACTCTCTTAGTTCTGCTTTTGCTGCATCCCACAAGTTTTGGTATCTGTATTTCCATGTATCCTCAAATATTTTTAAATTTCTTTTGTGATTTCCTTTCTTTAACCCAAAGTTTATTCAAGAGTGTATTATTTAATGTCCACATATTTGTGGATATTTCAGTTTTCTCTGTGCTATTAATTTCTACTTTCATTCCTTTGTGGTCAGAAAAGATATTTGGTATGATTTCAGTCTTTTTAAATTTATTAAGCCTAGTTTTATCATGTAACATATGATCTATCCTGGAGAAAAATCCACATGCATTTAAAATATATATATATATATATTCTGCTATCATTGGGTGGAATGTTCTGTGTATGTCTGTTAGGTCCATTTGGTTTATATTGTTATTCAAGTCCTCTTTTCTAATTGATCTTCTGCCTGGACGTTCTGTCAATTATTCAAATTAGGGTATTGAAATCTCCTAGTATTATTGTATTTCTGTCTATTTCTCCTTTCAGTTCTGTCAATGTTTGCTTTATATGTTTACATCTTCTGATGTTGGGTGCATACATAATTATCATTGTTACATCCTCATAATGTATTGACCTTTATCATTATAAAATATCCTTTTTTTTCTCTTGAAGAAAGTTTCTGACTTAAAGTCTATTTTTTCTGATATAAGTATAGCCACACCTGCTGTCAGTTGGTTACCATTGCCATTCAATATCTTTTTCCAACCATTAAAATTTAGCCTTTGTGTGCCCTTAAATGTACAAGTGAATTTCCTGTAGACAATATATGGTTTGGTCTTGTTTTTTTTTTTTTTTTAAATCAATTCAGTCAATCTATTTCCTTTGATTGGAGAGTTTAACCCTTTACATATAAAGTAATTATTGATAGGGAATGATTTACTCTTGCCATTTTATTAGTTGTTTTCTTCCACCCAAGTACTAACCAGGCCTGATGCTGCTTAGCTTCTGAGATCAGACAAGATGGGAGCATTCAGGTTAGTGTGGTAGTAAACATTAGTTGTTTTCTGTTAGTCTTGTAGTTCCTTTCCTATATTTTCCTCTTTTGCTGTCTTTTGTGCTTTGTTGATTTTTTTTGTATTGATATGCTTTGATTTTTTCTCTTTTTATTTTGTTTAAATTTTATGGTTTATGATTTTGTGTGTGTGTGTGTTTGTATGTGTGTGTGTGATTACCCTGGGGCTTACCTAAATTATCTTATGGTTATAGCAGTCTATTTTAAGCTGACAACAACTTAAGTTCAATGATCTACAACAACTTTTTAATTCTTCCCCCACACTTTGTTATAGTCACAGTTTACATCTATTCATACTGTGTCTCTTTTAACATATTTTTAGTTATAGTTATTTTTAATAATTTTGACTTTAACTTTTATATGAGAATTATAAATAACCACAGTACTACAGTGTTCTGTATATTTCTATGTTTATGTTTACCAACAAATATCATACTTTCTTATGCTATTATGCTGCTGTTTATCATCCTTTTATTTCAACTTAAAGAATGTCCTTTACCATTTCTTGTAAGGCAGGTCTAGTGGTGATGAACTCCCTCAGCTCTTATTTGCCTGGGAAAGTATTATCTCTCATTTACTTCCAAATTACAACTTTGCTGGGTATAGTATTCTTGATTTATTTCTCTCCTCACTTTGAATATATATCCCACTCCCTTTTGGCCTGTAAGGTTTGTACCGGAAAAATCTACTGATGGTCTTATGGGGATTCTTTTATATGTGAAAAGTCAATTTCTCTTGTTGATTACTAAATTATCTCTTTGTCTTTGACTTTGACAATTTGATTATAATGTGTCTCATTGTAGATTTCTTTGGGTTTGTTTTATTTGGTGTCTTTTTACTTCCGCAGATTGGGAAATTTTCAGCCATCATTTCTTTGAATACACTTTCCTGTTCTTTCTTTCTGTCTCTTCTCCTTCTGGGATTCCTTCAGTGCATATATTGGTCTGCTTAATGATATCACACAATTCTCTAAAACTTCTTTACTCTTTTTCATTCTTTGTTATTTTGCTCCTCTGAGCAAAAAACTGAGGAGTTTCGACCATTTACATTCAATGTAAATATTGTTATGTGAGATACTGTACAGTCATCATGTTGATTGCTATCTAGTTGCTTTGTTTTTTCCCTTGTGTTACTGTTTTATAAGAGCTGTGAGTTTTTACTTTCAGTTGTTTTACACTTGTGGTATCAACTATTCTGTTCAAAGTATATTTGACTTTTAAGGATTTCTTGTGAGGCAGGTCTAGACTAGAGGTAACAATTCCCTTAGTATTTGATTGTCTGAGAAAGACTTTATTTCTCCTTCATTTATGAATCTTAATTTTGCAGGATACAAAAATTCTTGACTGATAATTATTCTGTTTAAGAAGGCTAAAGATAAGACCCCATTTCCTTCTAGTTTGTAAGGTTGCCTCTGAAAAGTCTGCTGTCAGTCTGATGGGTTTTCCTTTGCATGTTACTGGATGCTTTCAACTTTCAGCTTGTAAAATTTTCTTCTTCACTTGGACTTTGGCCATACTGATAGCTATGTGCCTTGGTGATGTCCTATTTTCAATGACTCTTCCAGGAGTTCGATGCCTTTTTTGTATTAATGTATGGATGTCTAGACCTCTAGCAAGACCAGGAAATTTTTCCTCCATTATCCCCTTAAGTAGTTTTCCATGCTTCTTTCTTTTTCTTCTTCTCCCTTAGGGTTGCCTGTGATTCTTATATTCATTCATTTTACATACTCCCATATTTCTTGGAGAGATTGTTCATTCATCCTGATTCTTTTTTTCCACCTTTTTGACTGACTGGGTTATGTGAAAAAACCTTGTCTTCAAGCTATGAAATTCTTTCTTCTGCTTGGTCTAGTCTGTTGTTAAAACTGAAATTTGAAATTCCCTAAATGATTCTCTCATTTCTATAAGTCCTGTTATATCTTTTCGTATGTTATCTATGTCGTTAGTGAATTTTTTATTCATGTCCTGAATTCTTTTGTTGTTTCTTTGTGCTGGTTTTCAACTTTCTCATGAATCCCATTGATCTTACTTGTTGTTAATATTCTGAATTCCATATCTGACATTTCCACAATTTCCTTTTCATTGGAGTCAGTTGCTAGAGAGCTACTCTGATCCTTTGGGAGTGTCATAACCACCTGTATTTTCATGTTGCCAGAGTTCTTGTGCTAGTTTCTTCTCATCTGATTCCCTCAGCTCAGGACAGATAGCTTTGCAGTGCACCTGTTCTCCTCCACTGGGGACTCTGTGGCTCAGGGAAGAGAAGCAGAGGCCCCTGGATGGTCTGCTTGAGTCCTACTCCAGAAGATTGACCAGGCAGGAGAGGGGTGGATATACTCTGAGCCTTTAACACTGTAGCTCTCCTGTGTGATTTTCACAGGCTGTCAGCATGCTGTGGTGTAAGTGATTGCCCTATCTAGGTCTGGTAGTGGTGGTGTTTGTCAGCTCACAACAGGTTGAGCCCTGCCTCACCCAGGTCCAGCAATGGTGTCAGGGATTGGCATGCTACTGCCAACATGTTCACCCCACCTAGGTCCCCTGCTGGCAGTGGGGGTATGCAGCATTGTCCATAGGACATGTAAGGGTGCCCAGCCTCCCTGCTTCTTCCCCAGCCCAGCAGAAGATCTGACTCCCAGGTACATGCAATGCTCTGGGGCTGGGACCTCAAAATAGCACCAGCCTTAGCACCTAGGGTTCATAATCCAGTGGGATCCTGCTGTGCCTTCTCTCCAAAGAAATGCCACTGCACAGTCTCTAGTCAGCGCCCTATGTCAGTCCAGCAGCCTGCTTCCCTAGAGGGTCTCTCCTGCCACTCAGATTGCAGTATCTGGGGACCGGGGGGAGGAGAGTGGAGCCCTGGGATTCTCTCCTCTGCCTCTTTCCCCCGTGCAGCCACCTTCTCTGTGTACCTTTGATCTTGCAGAGCAGGTTGCCCCACTTCCCTCTCCTTCACTTTGGGAGTCTTCTGTTGTCTCTCTGCTGACTCCCAGTGCTCTCTCCTAGATGATCCAATCTGAAGGTAAATATCCACTCACCACTTATGGTCCTTTCCAGGAGAGTGGTGTGTGCAGGCTGCTTCTTCTAGCCCACCGTCTTGGCCCCCTCCCAAGGCAGAAATACCGATTTAGAAAAATTGTTCTAGACCAAATTTTCCTAAACTTTCAGGAAAAAAATAATCCTTAATTATAACAATATAATTTTTGCTATCTGGAATGATTATAAACAACTCTCTCTTCTTCTTAATTTGTTTCAAACACTCTAGTGTTGAAATACTGTCTATTTTGTCTGTAAGTAGGTGGACTTTGCAAGAAGTTTAAAAACGTGATCACAGTCAGAATCCAGTTTAATCAAGATGCTGAGAAAATGGGTGAAACCTAGTCCCATTGCCCCAGACACAAACCTTTCATGAAAACAGAACATAAGAGAAACCAGAAGATAAGCATAGATCAGAGTATTTTCTAAGAGCTATATCATCTTTGCAACTGATTTAAGTCCTATTCACTTTAATGATGATTTTCTTGGCTGTTTTAATAAGCCTTGACAAGTAGTATCAATATCCATTCAACCTGGGTAGCTTAGCAATGAAATCACAGCAATGGACTAGACTTTCCAAAGTTTGAGAAAAGAGCGAAGGTTGTTAGCTTAAATTATAGCAGAGGGAATACACAAGAGAATGACTCCACCAAGGAAAAGTAAAATTGCAGAAATTCTCAGAAAGAAAGGACTTCAAAAGTTTATCACATACATACCAAGATATATAGCAGCAACATGATAAAAGAATCTGAGAGAGAGAGAGATCCAAAGCAGACCAAATCTAGGAGTACAATAAAAAGGAATTCCAGAACTACCTCTTTGCAACAGATCTAGAAAGCAAGCCATGCAAACCTGACAACAGCTGAAGGGCTCTGAGAAAAATGTCAAGAAGAAAATTAATTTCCCATAAAAATTAAAAAGAAGAAGCTGGATGATTTTCATTAAAAGATGAAAAAATTACAACATTAACTTTAACAACATACAATACACATGTCAGTTTCTTCTCCCCTTTTCACTTGGGAACCTATATTCTTTATGTGACATATGTTTAATGCCATAGGGTTAGAGTTTCCTTCAGAATAAAACTCACTACTTGGTTCTGCAGTAAAGGATATTTATACAATAATAATATGTTCAATGTGAATTACAGGTATTCAGTTTTTATTAATAAAATCCATTTATAGAAAAACACTAATGACTTTTTAGTTCAGAATGAAATATAGAAGCCTTAGTTCGTGACAATATGAAAACAATAATGAAGCGAATGGAGGGTGGGAGTAAAGACAGAAGGTGGGTTAGAGAGAAAGGTAACATAGCTAAAGACTTTATATTACAAAGAGTAGGGCAAGAGAGACTACCTAAAATTGGTGGGTCAAGAAATATTTGTTGCTGTACAGCACTGATGATAACCAATAGATGAACAAAAACTTAAAAGCAGAAGATTATCGCAATTATTGAAGGGGCACTGAAATTTCATTTCTCATGATAGTGAATCTGCAATTTCTAAAGACAATCTATTAGGAAACAGAGGTCTATGAAATTATTTAGCGTTGAACAGAAATGGGCAAATTCAGTGATCCCTGGGTTGTGGGACTAGGTGTGGGGGAAAGGAGATTATTAGTTTTAACTTTTTACTCACCTGTCCCATTTGAATTTTTGTAGCCATGTCTGACTACTGGGGGCAAGAAAATCTAGGCATATTTACAAGTAGAACCCAGAAGAAAGAGCACTAGAAGCCTTGCCTCCTCAAAGGGCCAGAGGAAGGCAAGACATGGAGAATGTCAAGGGAGTTGGGAACCTAAAATTGTGGGTCAGGAAGAGAGATTTGTTTTGTGGCATCATGTAAGTCATTCAACCTCCATGTTCCATTTCTTCTGCCACAAAGTAAAGATGATAATAGCAATTTTACAAGTTTATGTAAAGATTAAAGAATATACCTAGCCTGTAGTAGGTGATCAATAATATTGATCCATCAATATCGGTTGGTTGATCATTTAGCAAGTGGTGAATAAATAGTGATTCTCCCATTCGTTGGAGACTGAGGTCCTGTGGTTCCCACAGCTCTGTCTCTTCCTTTATCCATTCTCCACCAGCCTGATTCTGTGCTGGCCCCATGTAAAGAGGGGACCTTGAATGGATGCTGAAGCGTTGACATCTCATGCCCCAGGCTAACACGTGAGCACTTTCCTCTAACCCTAACTCCTTGTGGTGTATCTGCCCTCTTAGTCTGCTGGACTTGAGATGCTGGATAAGCCTAGTTTGCTGCCCTGCTAGACATATAAAACCTGCTGTTTCTACCTGTCTGAAGTTTTAGTCATCAAGAAAAAACAAGGACACATCATCATCTTCTTTATGCTCCCCACTGAAATTCTAACATTAAAGTACTTATACCAAATCATATATTTTATGGCACTTTTTATTGATCATTTGCTTCTGCATTGTCCACAAGTGGATTTTTGCTTTTTGTTGGCCCCTGACTGGTCCCTGACCTCTTCTATGTCTTGCGTTGATCCTTATTGTCCCTTTTTGCTCCATGCCTGTCTGAAAACCCTACCTACACATGTCAGATCCCAGGAAACTGAGTTTTTAGAATAGAGTGGCTGGCCTGGAAACCTCTAAAAAAGGAAAAAGATGTTTACCTGAAGTGCCCATTCTCTTCGCATCCTCACCCCTCACATCAGAGGAAACCAAGACATCATTTGGGTGATTTCACTTTCTGTCTTTCTTGCTCTTTCTTATCCTCAAGGGCAACCGAAGAGTGGCTTTGCCAGCCTGTAAATCAGCAGCTATAAAACATGTCTGTCTGCAGTGATGACTTTCCCCTCGTCGGAAGCTTTATAGCCATGGAACATGCCCAACATATTAACGACACAAATTCATTACTCTAAATGCACATTCTGATGGACACATTGCAGAGCTGTTTGAAGAGGGTATGAGGAATCGGTCTAGTATGGCAAACACCAGCTGTTTCCAACTAACTTGGGGGACTAAACTGATTAGCAGATCCACCCCACCCTCAGACCTTTAATGAATGAGTTCAGTGAAGCAACCTCCTATCAGCCCAGCCTCCCAGGACAGCTTGGAGAGCAGGGAGGTTCAGCATAACGGATGGACTGTATATCCCAGATAGAGCCACTTCGTGCAAGGAGCACTGCCCAGTTCAGCCAAACCCTGTGCTGCTTCCATGTTTTATGAACCTTCTACTCTTTATTATTAAAACACTTTTGCAATGATAAGAGGATTTCAGAATTAAGAAACGGGCCATTCACAATCTCATTTTTTTTTTTTTTTGCACATTTCTCTTCCCATATAGTTGATTTATGGAAGTAAGTTCACAATGTTATAATCATGTCACAGATTGTGTGTATTTGTCCATTCATTTATAATGGCCTAAAATCTTTAGGGCTCCTATTTTAAACTGTAACTGTAAATGCTCAGAGGAAAGCAACTGCACATTTCTTGGAACATGAACTAGCACAGCACCGGGAAGAGTATGCACTCCAAAACACAACCAATAACCCCTTGCTGTTGACACGCTCTCTAATAGTTGACTTAATATAAAACAACATAATTTGTAAATCTCCCTTTCAAACTCCTCAGGACTCAGTTGACTCTGCTGCCTGAATAATAAAAAACGTTCTCCCTCTGCTACTCACCTCAAGTTTCCACTGGAACCTACATGTAAGCGTTGTTCATATGGGTATATGGGTGTGATAATTCACCAGAGGGGAGATTATGTGTGCATAAACTAAGACTAACACTGTGTTAGCTTTGCACAAATATCCCCAGGAGCAAACTGGACTGCAAGATTGCAATGTAACATGTGTATGAGCTAATAGTAAACATTATTTTTTATTACAAGAAACAAACGCCTAAAATCAAGGTATACACATGGGTCTTTAACATGCATGAACCACAAAGTCATCTGCCCTTAACACTCTGAGTTGATCTAAACTTTTATTAAAATCACTATTCTCTAGAACCCTCATGCAAAAATTTATGTGTGAATCCTCTAAAGCTAGGGCTGAAAGTGAGTCACTTTGAGTGACTCAAGCCTGTTAGAAATTGATTTGTCTAATGGTAGGGCTGAATTAAGGGACCATTAGTCAAGATAGATGGCTGTGCAATAGAAACAAATAAACCCAAATCTCAGAGATTTTCTCACAGAGGAAAAGCTTTCTCTCTCTCGCTCGCTCGCTTCATGTCTATTACAAATGGGCTGGGAACCTTGTCATCACCTACACTGGGCCCCCGGCTGACAGAGCAACCCCCATTGAGCACATGAGTGGTGGCCCCAGGGACAGAAGGGAAGGGCACTTAGGTAAAGCGTGAACTGGCTATTCATGCTTCGGCATGGAGGTGGCCCACATCACGTCTGCTTGTACCTCACTGGTCAAACCAGGTACCATAGCTGAACCTGAGAGTTTGCAATGCTACCAAGTGTCTGGAGGAAAGAGAGCATCCAATATTTCCAAAGTGCCAGTGACTTCCACAGGGACATTCCAGGTTCAAGACTGTCTAAGAAAGAAAGTCGTGTGGAAGTAAAGAAAGTGTGGTTTCTATACCCTAGAGGAAACAGACGGGTGATACAACTGATGGCTTAGACTAAATCATCCTATCAGTTCCATAGTGTTGCTTCTGTTATTATCTCTGCCCCACTGATCCCATCTTCTGGCCACTAGGCCCACCTAGGTCACAGCCTAAGAAGTGGTGGATTCCTGGAAACAGATGTGCCAGCCACCAGCCACAGCAGCTCCCACAGATGTGCCCCACTGTCCACTGTGAGCAAAGCCTTGGGCCCAAATCTGGGAACAGACACAGGAGGCCAAGGGCTAGCACTCATCATGAAGCTGGCAAAGGGATTCCTTTATCCTTTTAAATTAACTAACAATTAGAGAACTGCATACTTCCTGATCGGTTAATTAACTAAGTGCTTCTTGTGGCTAGAGATAGTTGTAGGCTTTACTCTCTGCCTTCAAGAAGTTCTAAAATAATTGAGGAATTAAGTCATGTGCATGTGCAGGTAAATGAGGACTTTGCATTTGCTTCAATCTGAGAACGTAGGGCTCACAGTTCAACTCTCAAACCAACTGGTTTGAGCTGACATCCACCTTACTGTTCTCGCCCACCCCTCCCCAAACATGCAGACTTCCCTCGTTTACCTTTTTAATCAAATGGTACTTTGCACATGGACACTGAATGGACTTCCCTTGAATGAACTGGCTGTGTCACTGTGTGGAGGTCAACCCTGGCATGCAGGACACTCACACTCAGGTCTGTGGTCAGCACTGACATGACCAGGATGCTCCTGGTCTGTGATTGGCAGAAACTCAAATGCCAAGTGATATTTTTTTTTCACTCAATTGTCTGAATCGCCCAGTTGTTTTGGCCTTGGCTGTGGTAGTTTTGTATGGAAAGGGGCCTTGTGTAAATTTCACAGCACGCTTGCAGTCTGTGAACTCAGTCATATTAACTGAAAGAAGAACAACTGATTAAGGCAGTTCAACAAAATTAAACTGATCAATTGGCCCATCTGAATGGAAACCCCAAGCTCAAGATCCAATTGGTTGTACGCACAGACATGGTTTGCTCTTCACAGCCAAAGATAAGTGGAAGGCAAAGATGATGATACGGCTAATTTGCTTTGAATTATTCAGAAAATTGATTCCACTTTTTTGCTGAGCCTTAGCTGAGGAGATGGTGCCAAGCATCTCCCAGTAAGACCCAAAGAGTTCTAACAATGTCACCGGCTTTCAGCCCAACAAGATATTATACCATTCTGAGCAGAGTTATGCAAAATCCGGGCAGACGAAATGAACAGAGTATACAGAGTGTGTGGGATTAGCTTAAGAGAATGATTTCCTGCACACAATACCATTATCCACAATTTTCAGGCCTTTGCAAATAGCACTTATGGTCATTTTCAGCCCATTAGAATGCTTTTTAGGCATGATGCTGAACTAAACAGTAGTCATTGCTGCAAATCCTAGAGATGAGCTGATTGCATTACTGCGCAAATTACAGGCTTTGGAAAACTATTTGCTAAGAATCCTCCTAACATGTGCTGTTGTTGAATAGAACTTCAGGAGCTTTAATCTAATTATGATTAAAGCAAATTCCTAAGTGAAATGAGGGTATGAAAGCAGAGAATTTGTTTTTGTTTGAACAAGGCAAAGAGCTATGAAAGCTTTATTGACCTAGTAAATAAAGGAGGGCAAATAAAGAAGCCAGTGATATGACACGTCCAGGTCGAGAACAAAGAGGGGTCATGATGCTGCCCAGTTGTCTCCGAGGAAGGTGGGATTACTGAAGAAGGGAGGGAGTGACAATTACTCATATGCCATGAACAAGGCAAAAATCGAATATAAATAAGTGGTACTTTTATTAACAGCAATTAATTTCATCCTGCTAAAAAGTCAATTGAATCCAAATGGATGAAATCATTTCTAAGCACAGATTCTCAAACAATTGGGAAAAATGTTTTATTTGGCATCATTTTAGGTTTGGACACATTGAAGTGTGCTATTTAACACCATTCTGTAACTCAAATACCACTTGAGAACACTGACTTAGAATTGGGGAAAAGTAAAAACAAAGCACAGCACGAACAGGCAAGGTCTCAGCCCCCGACGCCGTAGATCACAGGGCTTTGGATGAGCAGCCGTCGTGTTTTCCCTAACTTTTCTCACTGCCTTGTCCTAGGCGATGTCAGTTACTTCCTACATTTGAACTTTTTGTTTTTTTAAGTGTTAAGACCGCATTAGCAGCTGCTCACTCTCACCTTGCAGAAATCTTCAGAAAGGTCTCCAATTCATTAAAAGAAAAAGTGAGAATGAGAAACACATCCTTTCCACACTTCCGGAAGTTACACAACTGAGATGACATCTGAATTTTAAAGAAGCACAAGTGTCTTCCTGTTTGGTTTAAACCCAGTCTTTGGCCAGTGTGACTTTGGAGCCACCAGTCCCAGCCCAGACTGTCTGAGATAACTCCTGGTGGAGAAGGGGCAGGATGAGTGGGGAGGTGATTACTCCTGGGAGAATCTGGCGTGGCATGGCATGGAAAACAGGGCGCCTTTTCCCCAGGCTCCGGGCGCTGGGGCTGCTCCGACATTAGGTCCCATTCAGGGTGCAGGAATCTTAGGTCCACCAGAGTCTCCAGGAAATCCGAGAGCGAAGCCCATTCAGTGTGCGTTTTCCATTTGTTCGTCATGCCTCACGTAGGGGAGTCATGGAGGGAAACATGGTGCTTGCTTTGGCTGAATCTTCATCTGGGCTTCAAGACCAGACTACACCTTGGCTGATAGTGTCTGTGGACTGAACCCCTCACATTCCAGCTGTAAGCCTCTGTACTGCTGATTTATCAGGGTGCTCACGCATATGGAGGTGTGGTTAGCTCCATCCTTCTAAAGAACTTCCAACTGTTGCTGTAAGTGATTATCCCCTCACAGTGGTCCTGCGGTTTTTTTGTGTTTTTTTTTTTTTGGAGACAGAGTCTCGCTTTGTTGCCTGGGCTAGAGTGAGTCAGGCTAGCTCACAGCAACCTCAAACTCCTGGGTTTAAGCGATCCTACTGCCTCAGCCTCCCGAGTAGCTGGGACTACAGGCATGTGCCACTATGCCCGGCTAATTTTTTCTATATTTTTAGTTGGCCAGATAATTTCTTTCTATTTTTAGTAGAGACAGGGTCTCGCTCTTGCTCAGGCTGGTCTCGAACTCCTGACCTCGAGCGATCCGCCCGCTTCGGCCTCCCAGAGTGCTAGGATTACAGGCGTGAGCCACCGCGCCCAGCCGGTCCTGCGGTCTTGATGGAGGAAGAATGCCACCTCTTCCTGTACTCTGTATTCATCACACAGCTGCTTTCAAAGGTCAGTGGCTCTCCGAATTTATTTGAAAATCAACCCTCCTCTCAACCTTACCACCAGGCCCTGTTTCCTACTGAAGAAGTGTTTTTGAGCTGAGTGTATTTGCAGGAAAAAAAGGTACCCAACACAACAACAGCACCAAAAGACAAATCAGGTGGCAAATTTTCACAGGATATGAGCTTACCACTGGGCTTTCTAATCTATTCCATGGCTTGTTGGTCTATTTATGCACCATTACGCTAATTAGAGGAGTTATAGTATATTTTATTATCTGTTCGAACTAATTCCACTTCCCTCACATGTTTCTGTTATTCACTGTTTTCCTGGCTATTGTGGCATGATTGGTTTTCCATGGGAACCTTAGTAGCAACTTGACTAGCTACTAAGTTTGTTAGTACTCTTATTGGGAGGACTTGACTTTTTATTCAAGTCCAAGTTAACATTTCAGCCCTTGACTTCTCCGCTGATGACCATGTCGTATTGGTTTCCTGGGGCTGCTGTAATAAATTATCCCAAACTGGGCTGCTTAACACAACGGGAATTTATTTACTCACAGTGCTGGAGGTTAGAAGTCTGCAGTCAAGGTGTCAGCAGGGCCATGTTCCCTCTGCAGACTCCAGAGAAGAATCATCGTTGCTTCCTCCTGGATTCTGTGGTTGCAGGAGGCAACCCTTGGCATTCCTTGGCTTGCAGCCGCCTCACTCCAGTTTCGGCCTTCAGGGTCACATGGTGTTCTCCCTGGGTGTATGGCTGTCTGTATTTTCATATGGCCTTCTTACAAGAACACCAGTCATTGGGTTTAGGGTCTATTCTCATCTTAGCTAATACCTCTATGTGAATTCTATTTCCAAATACGGTCGCATTTTCAGGTTCTAGGTGGACATGAATTTTGCAGGGACATTATGCAACTCAGGACAGGGCTGTTTTTATAAATAAGGAAATGTGGAGTAGACCTAGCTAGAGCCAGGTGTACAAGTTCCACAAACGAAACTACTATTTTGGGAAAGGCTTCCCCAGGGTTTTGCTCCACTTTATAGTCACTGTCCTATTGCTCTGGTTTCTTTCGCAGGCAATCTCCACAGCAAGCAACATGCTCTCTCAACTCCTGTTCCCTGCAGTCCTGTGCTTTTACTCTCTTTCTTCTAGCTGATAGCTGTCTCTACAGCAGCGCTACTGCATCTCTTCTCTGGAAAGTCCCTACAATTAGTCTGCTTTCACTCAGTTGAAATCTTCTCAAGGGCAGAATATCTAGTGCTTCCATTGCATTATTTGCACATTTAAAAAACCTGCCCTGGAAGGCCACTGGTATCTTCGGTTTCTCTTTTATTACTCATTGGAAGAATATTGATTCTTTGTCTGAAATGTATTTTCCAGAGTTACTTGGACCATCTTCCTTTTTAGTATCTATACAGAAGCCACAAACTGGTGGCCCATGGGCCAAATTAGGGTAGCACAACTTTAAAAAATAGCAATGATTTGTCCGTCCTTAGGTGTAACTTATGTGCTGTAGTTCGCTTAGCCCCCAACACTTCCCCTCACGTTGTACTCACTGTGTATCGTGATTCACATATGTGCGTGCCCACTCCTAGAGACATTGGAGTTTGCAATCTCATTTTATTTAAAAAAATTTTTTTAAAGACAAGGTCTCGCTGTGTTATCCAGGCTGGTCTTGAACTCTTGGGCTCAAGGGATCCTCATGCCTCAGCCCCTTGTGCAGCTGGGACTGCAGGCATGGGCCACTGTGCCTGGCTTGCAACCTCGTTTTAGAGGCTCAGATTGTGAATTATGCGTATCTTTGCCTAGGAGCTGTCCTTGGTGTCCTTAGAGTCCGAAACTTTCTTGAATATGATTTTGTAATTCTTAGATATGTCTGTTAATATCATTTCCTTTTTTGGGGGGGAGGTATTTTTTTCTCATTGATTTAGTAGAATTCTTTTTATCTATTAAGGCTATTACATTGTTGTGTGTGTGGTAAAATTCGCCCTTTGTTCAGCACTTGCCACTCAATTACTTCTAAACTGCAAAAGTTATGTAGTTTCATTTAATTGTCAATTTTCTTTTATGGCTTTTGCTTTTCAAACCATGATAAAATAGTATAAATTTAAAAATGGACACCTTGAAATTGAGACCGAAAATCCATTATATTTATAGATTGATTTTAAGAAAATTATAAGAACTCAACATATTCAAACTAGCTTATGTTATTTTTTAATTTTTGGTAGTCTTGTAAATGGAGTTCATTATATATATTGTATTTTTGAAATCACCTTTCATTATTACAAAAGCAGATAAGCATATTTTAGAAAGTTATAAAATACAGAGAACAAAAATAAGCATATGAAAACATTGTATCTCACTACTTACAAGATAACCCTTTAACACTGCAGTATATATCTTTTTAGATCCTGTGTAATTTTTGTAGCAAAATGAGTTAATATTGAACATATTACTTTGTAACATTTTTTGTTATTTAATAATATAATTCATCTTTCCATTTCAATAATTTTTTGTCTCATCTAATGGCTAGACCATATTCAAATTCCTCTAATTGTCCCAAAATGTCTTTTTACCTGTATTTTGGGGGTTCTTTTTCCCCTAAAATCATATCCAACCCAGTACTACATATTGTATCTGCTTGTAATGTTCCCTAAGTCTCTTTCAAATAGCATTGACTATGTTTAAGAGAAAAGGCCAGTGGTTCTCCAGAATGTTCTTCCTTCTGTAATTTTTTGCCTTCTCATTTTTTAATTTTTAATTTGTTTCTACAGCTCATATATATCCAATAAACCGGAGTTAGAGCTAAAGCTTGATGAATTCAAGTCAAATATTTTGACACATAATGTGATAATTCACAGATATGATATGGGCTTCCTGTTGAATCACATTAGAAGACACATATTATCTGATTGTCCTACCATCCGTTATGCTAAGATGGGACAAGATGTTAAGATCAACCACTGGGTTTGCGTAATGAGAATCTGAGCCACTTACTGTACAACTGAATTTTCCCCTCTGTGACTATGTTATGTTGTGCACTATCCAAAAATCCAGTTCCCCACCAATGCTTGTCTTAACACTAATTCATAATTTTTTCCTGAGTCAGTAATTTCATTAGACTTTATGAAAGTATACATTTTAATGCTATCAGTCCTCCTACATTTATTGGCATACATTCTTCTATAGAGTTTCCACTCATTAATCAGGTTTTTTCAGTTATCCTAACATACATTTCTATCGTAAAGGCAGGATAAACGCTGCAAAAGGTATCAGTACATGGCCAATGTTGTTTCATCTATGATTCTATTCACTTCTCTGTGGCTCCTACATAATTTGAAGACATCGATCATTATGTTACATATAAATATTTTAATATTTGTCTCTAAAAGACAAGGACTTTTACAAACATAATCATAAAATCACTATCACCCTAAAAGTGAATAATAACTACTTCCTATATCAAATATCTTGTAGTGTCCGTATTTCTCCAGTTGTCTTGTACAATTTTGTAAAATTAAGTTTGTTTGAGTCTTGGTCCAAGTAAGATTCAAACATTCCATTTGGTTGATTATGTCTCCTCAGGTTCAACAATTCCTTTTCCAAATCTTTCTTTCTTCTTGCAAATTTGTATTGAAGGGACCAGGTTATTTGTCCTGTAAAGTTTCCCATAGTCTGAATTTTTGCTGATTCAGTCACCAAGGAATTTTCCACAGTGTCACTGAACATGAGTCTTGTATTTTCTGAAAATATGAAGTTAGATCCACAGGGATGAATCTGACCTAAATCCAAATTCAGGCTACCTCAAGAACATATTATTAATAGAGATAATGCTGTCCATCCGGAAGGACACAAAACCTACTTTTCTCTTTTGATAAAATTAGGAGCCTTGATGATCATCACTTAGACTTGTTAATTCATGAGTGGTTAAAAAACAGTGATATTCAGACTTTATCATTCTTTCTTCATTCGTTTGCTGGAATATTTCTAAAAAGATCACTGTTTCTCCATCAACTTCTTAACTATCCAGTCCTACAAGTCATATAGAAAAGGCAAGATAAATTCTGAATTATTTTCTTTTATTTAAAAACTTTCAAAATAATGGGATATATTCAAAGACTAATCCAAGGGTGACCGATTTCTTCAGTATCATTAAGAGCTCATGAGTTTAAGTATGTTTGAAATACTTTAATCCAATATTGTTATTTTTTAATGACCAAATTGTCCCATCTTTGGCTACTGGAGCCTCTTCAAGTTGGTTCCTGAACACTTTTGACATGACTTCAAGTAAACTTCGTGAGCTTCCTTCCTTCCTGGCATCACAGGATCCTGTCTTGCACATTTCCTTCCTCAGACCTATAATCAGATGTTTTTCCAAGGAGCTCTGGTTCCTTCTAGTGGAAAATGTTACTTAGGAATCATAATGTGGTTTGTAAGGACTCACAGCCATTATGTTTTTAATTGATTTTTTGCTGATCTGGATGCAAACTGATGTACATTTCCTCTGAAAGTGACCATCCCAAAGAATTGGCTCTTTCGTCGGATTCTCTAGAAATGTCCAGATAGACGACATCATTTGCACATCAGAGTTAATTCTGATTTCTCCTCTATAAGATCTGTCCCACTTTTTTGTTTTTCAAATTCTAGTATATTGATGTGAACTCTCTGAACAGTGATAAATACCAGTCATGATAGCTGACATTGTATTCTTGTTTCCAGTATTTGTGGATATATAACTGTTACAGGTACTATTAACAGTAAGGATGATATTTATACTATTTTTAAATAAGTATCTTTTATGGTTAATTTACCTAAATTTTTTAATAAATTAAGGTTGGATATTTAATTGTACCAAAGCCATTTTTAACACACCATTTTAATTGTTTCTCCTTTGAGCTAACACAATGAGAAATTGAAATAAATTTTCTAATATTGAGCCATGATAGTGCTCCTGTGGTGAATTACTTGGCCATGAGGTGTTATTCTTTTAACAAAGTACTAATTTTGATTTCCTCATATTTTATTTAAGATTTCATAGTGATATGCATATTTGTAGACAGTCTGTTATTTTCCTGCTGTGCCCCAGGGTGAAGCCGCCTCGAGAACTGTGTTGGCAACGGTGTCTCTTTTCCTAGGAGCCAGGACAGTTGAAATGATATGGGGGGCTCTCTCTCTTTATTAGAGGCTTTATTAGAGAGCATAAAAGATGCTCTCTCTCTCTTTATTAGAGGCTCAAAAAACTCTTCCAAAAAACCAGCAGGGCCTTGTGCTTTTTTTAGTTGCTTATTATCTGCAAGGTTTGCTGATTTCTTTCACTATTAGAAATAGACTCCAGTTTTCAACATCTCATTAGTCCACTTCTGTTGTTCAGATAGTTCAGACGTATTCTTTGTACTGGATGCTGTGCTGTATTTATAGATTTCTGTCTGTTTAATTTCTGCATTTTAGAATTTATTGAGGTTTTCTTTGTGACATAGTATACTAATTATTTTTGTAAGTGTTTGATGAATTTTTGGAAAGAATTGCATATTCTTGGGTACAATAAGGTTTGATATATAAACATGGTTGGTAAAGTAACCTTGTTAATTTATGTTACTCAAAGCATTTGTAATTACATATTTTTAGCCTAATCATCCAGTCTAATAATTTAGTCTAATGATCATAGCTGTGCTTTTGTCAATATATCCTTGTACATCTAATAATAATTTTTATTTATGTATTTCAATTCCAGCTCACTTAGATTGTATGGACTCATAACTGTGATAGCTTTATTGTGTATTATTTCTTTCTTCCCAATATTAAAATTTAGTTTTGCCGTAAATTGTTATTCCTGGTGTTAATTGTTAGGTAAACCTAGTTTTCTTTTCTATTTTTTTCTCCTGTCTTCCTCCTTCCCTCCCATACTCTTTTCTTTTCTCCTTCCTTCCTCCCTCCCACCCTCCTTCCTTTCTTCTTTCCTTTCTTTCTCTTTCTCTCTTTTTCTCTTTCTTTTTCCTTCCCTCTTCTCTTTTAAAGTTTATAATATAAAGTTGATGGTGCAAATGTAATCATTCTCATTTTCTGTTCTTTTAACTTCTTGTTTTTTACCCCGGGCCTTTTGAAATTAAAATTTTATTAATTTTCTTCATCTAATATGGGACTCTTTTATTTCAATAGGAGTGTTTAATCCATCTATATGTAGTGTAATGAATACTAATTTTCTTCTGTTATTTTGTCTTATGCTTTCAGTTTTTTATGTTCCCTTTTGCTATGTTGCTTGTTTTCTTTCCTATATAGTTTTTTCCCCCAGTGTAGTGTTTTTCAAAGAAACTTCTGCAAATTAATTGTTGGAGGAGATGCTAAATGGATGCTCTAGGAAGCAATGCATAATACATTCCGTGATTAAACAAGATAGTGAAACATGAGGGGATTGTTTAAAGAGGATCCACAATAAACGTTAAAATAGTAGAGTTCCTGAGAATCTCGGCAACTAAGCAATCTGTTTAGCCATGTTTAATCGGAGTTCACAATCTTATCTGAACATAGAACACATTTTTCATACTATATCAAGGGACATCCTATGGAATAGCAGTCGTAGGATGCTGGTTTGGGAAATGCACTCCTAGTGATTTAGAACTCAGGCATCCTACTTTATTATGTCACTGCTCACCTTTAACTATTCCCAGCCCCGCTTCTGAGCTGATCTCCTCTTTTGTGTGTCCCTTCATCTGGACTCTTCAACTGATAACTTGGATTTACTGCTGCTCATGACCTGGTATCACGGTGTAATTCTATTACCATTATAGTTTGCCAACTGAGACATTTTATTAGCAAATGATTAAATTGAGCTATTGGAAGAGAAATTTATAGTGACAGCCATAGCTTGGCCTCAGGTAGATGCTCAAATTGCGATGGGCAGGAAAGGAATGTCTAATGGATGGCAAAAGAGAAAACAGATGATCTGAAGTCTGCAGGAAGATGGGCAGGAGATTTCTACCTAAGACATGAGACTGGCTTTAAAAGGCGCAGTGCAACGTCATCGCATTAAGCTAGCAGTTTTATTCCAAGGACTTCAAAGAACTTCAAAGGCTCCATGACAAAAGTATTTTATTAGAGCCAAAAATTAACACATTTGGCTTTGAAACACCCATCAGTGGTTTGATGGTTTACTAATTTTCAGAGAAATAGAATACCATAAAATTTGTAGGTTGATCTATGAGATGAAACTGGTTAAGAATTAAGCAGAAAAGGGTTCTGGTGACAACTTGGCCATTTCATTACTCTCAATTTCAGTCACTGCAGCAGCAGAGTGAAAGCAGAGAAGTAGCTGAAGTAATTCAATGATTCTTATGTCGTCTGGCCTCAGGAAGTCCACATACCTAGGAATTTGAGTTTTGAGGTGTTATTATTCCAAACAATGTCAGAATAAACACCCTTGTACTGTCTCCATGTGTGTATTTTAGAGTTTCTCTTGGGGAGTGCTGGTTATACCCCTTTCAAGGGTTGTGAAATAAATTCAGTCACTACCAACATTTTTTTTAAGAAAGATGATAGAGTAGTATAAAAAAATGAGTACATCATATGTAGTTAAAGGTAGTGAATGTTTCATGAAATTATGTTTTATTTATAAATGCATGTGTATGTATATATATACTGGGTTGTCTTGTAAAGGGTACTTTCTACTGTGGGTATTTAAAAGACAGTCTGAAACATACTCCACTGGCAGTAATTATCTAGGATAGATTTGATGAGTCATATGCTATCGCCATATTTAACTTTATTAGGTATGGCAAAATTTTCTCCCCAGTTGGTGGTATCAATTTACACTCTCATCAGCTGCATTTGAGAGCCTGAATCTTCACTAACAGTTATTTTTTTCAGATGTTCTAATCTTTTTCCAGGCTAAGTGACATAAAACAGAATGCCATTTCCGTTTTTCTTTTCCTGATTGTTAGCAAAGTTGAGTAACTTTTCATGGCTCTATTGGCCATTGAGTCTCTTATTCATTGATTTATTTGTTCACAGATTTTGGCAACTTTTGCATTTTTTGTTCTTTTCATATTGATTTAGAGGAGTTTAAAAACATACTCTGGATACTTCATGAATTATATCCACTGCTAATATCTTTTTCAAGTCTGTTGCATTAAGATATGCAAAACTTGATCGTGTCTTGCAGTTCAAAAACTTTAAAATTCAAGGTGGACAGATTTATCAATCTTTTCTTTATGAGTTGTGCTTTCCCAGTTTTGCTTTATAAATTCTTCCCTATTCCAAGTTCATAAAAATATACTTTTCTATATTCTTCTAAAAGTTTTAAAGTTTTGCTTTTCAGATTTATGTCTTTATCCCATCTGGAGAGGACTTTTGTGCATTGTGTGAGGCACGGATCTGCTTTTCCCCAAATGGAGATCCAATTCTCTCAATGCCGTTTATTGAATAATTTATTCTTTACTCAACTATAAAGTGACCTTTCTCATACACTAAATTCCCGAGTATATGTAGCTCTGTTTGTTGTAAAAAAGACTGATGCCTTACAAAGTGGACCCTATTTACCGTTAGACACTCCCTGAAAACTCCTTGAAATTGTTTCGAGAGGATGATTTTGCAATGGACGATGGCCTTGTACTGATACTTGAAAGGTTTAAATTAGCAAGAAATAGGATATGCAGGTTACATGCATTAAATAAACATTAAAATATAATAATGTCTTCTATACAAAAGGTATTTTGTTATGAATTAGTGATGAAGATAGAAATATGACTGTTGTCCTCAAAGAATAAAAAAGATCTTCAAGATCTTCAGGGAAATTACCGTCTGGGATCACACTGTTCGATCTTATCAGATCCAGCACCTTTTTAAAAATAACATTTTGTAATCACCCCACTACTATCCTGAATTTTATTTTTATTTATATAGCTAATATAACCCACCTGTTCACATATCATAACATCAATAAAATAACTTTTGTAATATAAGTGAAAAATAAAAGTGATGTATAAGGAAATAAAACATATTTCAATCTGTACTGCACAACTTCACCATAATAAAGTAGTCAAAAACTTACCCTATACATAGAATAACCTTGAACGTGACAGCTACAGGTATAGGCTCATCTTATTTTCTTGCTATTTTTTTTGATTCAAATATCACAAGAAGCATTGCTGATGAAATAGTGAACAATTAACTATGTTTTGAATAAAACAAGTGCAATCTTCCCTTGATTTACATAGTAGTTGCATTCCTAGAAAATTCAGTATATATGAATATGTGGAAATTTACTTAATATATGATGCAAGGTTAGATTATAGGCTCAGAGGAGTATAAGCTGGGTTTTCATCTATGCTAACATCCAGTTGAGCATTCAAAATTCGAGAGATGTGAAGGGCAATTCTCTCAGTCGCCCTGTCCTTTGCCGTGCAGGCGGTTCATCCTCCCTGGTTCTCCCCCACTGTATGCCAGCAGCACCCTCCAAATTATTATGGCAACCAAAAAATACCTCCTCCCCACCCACCAATTTCCACAATGCCATCCCAGAAGATAGTATTAATATTATCACTATTGAACAACACTGGTCTAGAAGCAAGAGATTAAAAATCTAATCAAGTAAAGGCCAACAAATATCCAAAGTGCTGCAAAACATGCATACTCAGGGTGTGGGGGGTATGAGAGAGGAGTGGCTGGGCCCCCCAGGGTGGGGTGAGGTGTGTTCACAATGGTAGTGCTGACAGAAGACAGGAATTGAGACATGAACGATAAATAGATGTTACTCAGCTGCCTGAGACTGAAGACTGGGGTGGAAAGCCTGTCTCATTTCTCTATAAGGAAGCCTCTCCGGGGGTGTTGGGTGATTATGACACGCGGGACAAACAATGAAGACAATTGTACACACAGGAATGTCGCCAAAGCCAGGCTCAACATTTCCCCTCCCCTCCCAGGATTCAGAAAATCTTTGTCGTACGTAGGTTACAGGTGCAGGCGAGATAAGATCCACCGTTTCTTTAAGCTTGAGGAAACAGTCTTTTTTTTTTTCTGTTAAACTCATACACCAAGATATCTCAGAATTTTTTTTTTTTTTTATCTGCAGCAGTTGCCTAGATCCATTAACTGGCAGCTTTACCTCAACTATATCTCTCAGGAATCTGCTTTGTTAAGACATCTCTCCTTTTAACTGGTATCTACAAAGGGAAAGAGAAAAATGGATTTAAATCTTTGAAGCAGCCTACTCCTTATATGACCCTTTAAAGGTCATTTCCCCCCAGTATATTTATTGTGGCATCAATCGGCAAGTGATAGGAGAGAAATAGATATGGAAGACTTAGCTGAATTATCATGTAGAATGTTCTCTGTATAGATTTATTAGTATAACCAGAAATTTCACAGCTGGACTATGCTGCATCAAATAATGCCTTCCTTCCCCTCTAGAGAGGTAACAGTAAACCAAAATGATCTCAGGTGAAATATGTATTACCTGGAGAAATTTTATCACTAACCAAGGCGATTCTTGCCAGTGTCTGACTGCTCACACATAGCGCCTCTCATTACAACTCCCTTCACACACTTTTTCCCTGCAATTGCTTCACATGAATTCTGAATTCCATTCAACCTGGGCCCATGATTAAGGACAGTATGATGAATGTTTGCTGAATTAAAGGATGAATCAATAAATGATTGACTCTAAGAAACACATAAATGCATGCAGTCTGTTAATTTATTCTGCTGTTGTTATCTCAGCATACCATCTTACGAAGACCCCTAACCTTCATCATCTAAATCCATGAGGAAGACTCAGTGAGACCTTCAAGCAAGAAGCTGTCAAGCTAGGAGGCATTTGGACGTGAGCCTAAAATACAACGGATGGGATCAGCACTCAGTGTTGCCATGCATGGTTTTCTCTTGCACATCTGCACCCGTGCTGAATGGTGGGCCCACCTGAGAGAGAGAAATGAAACGCTGGGGCACGTGAACACCGTTCACTATCTTTGCCTACAGGAGAGGACTCCTGTAAAGATAAAATCGACTAATGTATTCAAAGTACCTCTTAAACCGTAAAGTGCAGCTGTTTACTGAGTGTCTAGTATATGCCAGGCACAAGCTTATATATTTAGAATATGACTAGCACTTTGTTTCTTTCCTAAAAGAGCTGACAATCTAGTACAAATACCAACACACAAAAATTCACTATAATTTCAGGACAGAAATAAGGCTCTTAGATTCCTGTAAAGGCACCGCCTTAGTCTGTTCTGTGCTGCTGTAACAGACTACCTGAGACTGGGTAATTCATAAAGAACAGACAGTTATTGCTCACAGTTCTGGGAGCTGGGAAGTCCGAGAGTGAGGGGCTGGGACCTGGTGTTGGTGTGTTGTGAGACCCTTCTTGCTGCTTCCTCACATGGCAAAAGGACGAGACAAACAAACGTCCTCTGTCAATGCCTTTGATAAGGGCATCTAATCTCATTCACTAAGAAGCCCTTGACCTAATCACCAATTAAAGGCTCCACTTCTTAATATTATCACAATGTCAACACCTGCATTTTGGAGGGGGCACATTTAAACCCTAGCAGTGACTGCAGTCTACTCAGTTCCAACATCTGTGTATAGTAACACCTGGAGGACATGGTATAAGACAATCCATGCATTTGGTGATAATGACTAGTGGAAATACACGACGGAGAGAACCGTACAAAGTTTTACTACATTTTAGTATGCAACAAACTCTGAAGGATATACCCGAGGTTCAGAAGTCGAGTTCAATTCTCCTTGCAAAGAAAGCACTGGCAACCCATAACCAGGAGGCAAAGCCAACGGCTTGCTCTGGCCTGGCTTGGTCGTGTCCTTGTTTTCCCTTCTTGTCTGGACTGTGCTGGAATGTCGACTTCTTGCTAAAGGGTCTCATTGAAAAGCTTCCGTCTCTGCTCACAGGCTTACTAAAAATACAGTCTTTAATTCTTAATTTCTGTCAAAGTCTTTGTTTCCCTTCAATACCTTCCCTTCAATATAGCTTTTCACCTCTCTGTAATCAGAATGTTGCCCGTTTGCACTTGTGAACTTTTTGGGTAACCATGCTCTGATAAATATGCTTTTTAATAATTCCTTTGCTGAAGGAGTGGGTGTTTAATTGACTTCAAATAGAGAAAGTGCTAGCTCAGGGGCCATGGTTTCTCAGTGTCAAGAGAAGGAAAATACCATAGAGATGCTGAGAATTCTACCTGAAAATAGTTTTTTTTCTTACTCCAAATACCTTTTGGGAATAACCATTGCCCTTCTCCCACCCTCAGTATCTAGAGTTATTCCAGCCACAAATGCATAGACTGACGTCCTCCCGTGGTAGAGACAGACACCGAGCTGTCGATGTTGGGGTTTGGGGCTGGAAAGTTTTGTAGATTTGGGGTTATGGCTGCTGTGTGTGGGACCACCGTCCTGGCTCCACACACATAGGTGACTGCACAGCAGACCCAGTCTGCAGGGGGAAGAGTGGCATGAGGTACAAGTGAAAAAGAAAAATAGAAGTTGCCTGAGAACTGCTCTGTTTCTAGTGCTATATTTTCTGTGGTTGTTTGCTATGAGATCTCCCTGATTCCTTGTGTTCTAGAGTTGTGACTTACACATGCAAACACACTGTGCTGAATAAAAGTCACTTTAAGTTTTGGTTAAATAACTTACGTGGTCTTCTCAAGAGCCTGCACCCTACTAAGTATCTCCTCAAAGTTTGAATGGTACCTTCTCAGAACAGTTTTGCATTTTATTTATTTATATATTCATTTATTTATTTACTTACTGGGTTTTAAGGCAACTGCTCTGTTTTCAAGGCCCTGTGTACCTCCCACTTTTTCTGAGTACACGAGGAAAATTCTTACGTGCTCAGGCACATGTTGGGGGCAGGGAATGGTGGCTTCAGCTGTACAGAGGTGGGTTTTAGATCCACCTTATCAGTTGTGGTGCCATCTGGCTCCCGTGGCCTCTGCGGCACTGGTGTCCCCAGTGTGCCTGTGGCTCTTCGTGTCTGTAGCTAGTAAAACTGCGGTCTCCTCTCTCCCTGAGATCAAGGCCCCCTCCCATCGCAGGCGGTCTGCTGCACGTCCTTCAGTGACACACAACACCTAAGAATGCCTCCATGTGCTGGCTTATCTGTTGTCAATTTAGCATCGCTGCCAACCCCTTCGAAGGTTTATTTTGTAGCAGGACAAGCTAGAAAGCACATTTTCTAAGATCCCCTATCCCATAATGGTCCAGGGTAGAGTCTGCTAAAGAGAGACACTCACAGGAGATTTGCAAGGAGGGTGAGAAATAAAGTTTCTGCCAGATACGTGAGCAGGTGTGACACACAGTGCCCTCCTAGTGCACTCTCGAGAGCCCCCACCTTGGTGCTTCTGGCGGAAGTCACTGGGGGTTGTCTCAGCTCGAGTGTGTGGAGAGCAGACTGACTCTGTCATGCATGCTAATCTCCCATGTTGACTTCTAATTAACCCCAGCCCCAGGAATGCCTCCTGATTTCTACTTTATTTAATGTCTTTAGTGTAAGAACATGTACTTACCATAAATTCTGCTCTAGATCAAAGCAACCTTGATGTTGTTGCACAAATTACAGGCTATCCTGTGCACAGCATTCTTTCTGTCCTGAGGGGTTCTCTTTCATTGTCCGGCAGAGAGCGTGTGCGCCCGCTCCTTGTGGTATAGAAGCCCTGGGTACGGGGGTAAAGTGCAGGGGTCTACCATCTCGTGGCCACTTAAGACATGACTTCTGTTCAAAGTTCCTATTTAAAGTTTCTTTTTGAGAAACTGGATTGGTCAGCCTCTTCCTTCGGCCTCTCAGCTTCATTGGCCTTTAGGGGCAGGTTTGCACAGACCTGCTCACTGTAGCAGAATAAGCTGCTGTAACAAAGTACCACAGGCTGGGCGGCTTAAACAACAGACACTTACTTCTCACAGTTCTGGAGGGGGGGAAGTCCCCAGTCAAGGTGTTGGCAGTTTCAGTTTCTGGAATTCCTGGTGGGGGCCCTCTTCCTGGCTTGCAGATGGCCACCTCCTCCCTGTGTCCTCATACGCATGGCACAGAGAGTGACCTCTGGTGTCTCTTTCCCTTCTTATAAGGGCACTATGCCATCTGGGGCCCCACCCTCATGACCTCGTGTAAACCTCATTACATCCTAAAGGATCCAACTCCAAACACAGTCACGTCGGGGGTTAGGGCTTCAACTATGGATTTGGGGGCAGCACAAACATTCAGTCCACAACAGAGATTTCTTCTCTTTCTTTCACACTCCCGGTTCTTCCAATGGCTGAGTGAGACCCCAAGTCCTTTTCTGAAGACACCTAATGTCCCAAATGCATAAAGTACCTTCTGTTCTCTCCACCTAAGTTTGACTAATTAATCTCTTCTGAGAGACCCAGTGGGAAAGTGGGTCAACACTCTTCTGCCTTTGGTTTTGTTTCCCTTCCTACGTGTCTCCTCCCTCTGCCCGGGATGAAGCTGTGTCATACGTGTCACTATTTCCCTGTGCTGTCCTTCCTCCTCCTCTCCCTGTATGGTTGGAAAGGTACATTTTTACTTACTACACATAGTACTATGTATTCATGGTATACTGCCTTGCTCAATATTAAAGGACACTTAAATAATTGACAAACAGGCAGGCATGGTGCTACACGCCTATGGCCCAGCTATTTGGGAGGCTGAGGCAGGAGAATTGCTTGGGCTCAGGAGTTGGAATTACACTGAGCCATCATTGAGCTGCTGCACTCCAGTCTGGGCGACAGAGTGAGACCCTTTCTCCAAAAAAAGCAACAAAATAGTCAAGAGATTTAACTAGAAATAACTATACTGGGGAAGGTAAGAAAAGAGGTGAGTAATGAAGTAGTGTGAAATTCTCAGCTACCGTGGCAGAGAGTAATGTCGAAAACTGATAGATCAGTAAAGGATAATATGAGCATGCTATTTAGAAATGTTGAATTAACTACCAGAATCAACTGAAAGAGTTTAAAGTGGTTGACTCTGGGTGGAAAGACTGAGAGGCAGAGAGAGATCGGGACAGAGGATGGTTATTTTTTATTCTGTGTCTTTTGGTAAAATTTTATTTATTTGTCATGCACATGTATTACTTTAATTACAATATTTTTTTAAAAAATGAAAAGCAGCAGGTAGTTGGTGATGGTAGAGAGGAGGGAGAAGTAGCTTTGCAGGAGAAATCTCAGTCTAGATGCAGATGGTGGCAGCCGATGCCAGGCAATCAGCTGAGGAGGGGAGGTGACACCAATACTCCCAACGCTCAGATGAACCTGAGCAAACCGCAAGGATGAAGCAACAGTATTCCCTCAGGTTGCTCCCAGCCACCCGCAGAGCTGGAAGAGTTGACTTCTGACCCCAGGAGAGGAAGCTTTCTTTCACGGTTTTGTCTCCATCCCTCCCAGAACATACACAGACCTGTGGTAAAACCAAGACAGACCTGAGAGAGGAGAGACCCTACCTAGATGCAGAGCTCAGGTGAGAGGCTGACAAAATTGACTAGACAGGGGATGAGATGCACCTGAACCGAGGGCAGCGGCAGTGGAGTCTCAGGGACTGATTGGCTGTGGAATGGGAGGGGCGGAGTCGCAGGTGCTGGCAAAGTGGGCGGGGCCCGGCGGAGGGAGGTGCCATTCCAGACAGGTGAGACTTGGTGGCAACAGGTAAGATGCTGGAAGGTTAGGGTAATGTGTGGCTGCGTTGTGACTGAACATGGTCAACCACGGAAAGGGAAATTGGCAATTGCATGCGTTTGTGAAGTCCGCCACAACAAAGTCCCACTGACCGGGTAGCGTAAACAGCAGAGGTTTGTTTGCTCACAATTCTGGAGGCTGGCAGTCCAAGGTCAAGGTGTCAGAAGGGTCATTTTCTTCCAAGGTCACTCTACTTGACTTCTCCCAGTGTTTTCACATGGTCTTCCCACTGCGAGTGTCCACGCGTGTGTGTTCCAATCTGCCCAGTCTCTTTATAAGGGTACCAGCAATCTGGGATACGGTCCCACTCTAGTGACTTCATTTAAATTATCTCCAAACACAGTCAGATTCTGAGGGACTGGGGTTCAAACTTCAATATGTGAATCCAGGCCACAAGGCCACGTCTGATATGACCTGACATTTTCTTTCCTCCAGCTTCCGCATCTTCTATACACATCCCAATGCATCTGTCTGTGTCTCTCAGCCCTAATTCTTTTAAACATGCCCCCCCTTCCCATTACTAGGCTTTTTGTTTTTTGCACATAAAATGTCATCAAAGATGCAACATTACGATTGCATGCTGCACAGTTCTTGCTGATTTTGCACCTTGAGAAAACTTTCCTTAAAATGAAATTCATTTGTGGCGTAGAAATAATGAAATAATCCTTAAATCCTGATCCTGTTGCATATTGTATATATTCTAATTAAAAATAAAACTATGTGTAATTTCTAACTATACAAACAATAAGAAACCTTAAACATTTTTATATCTTCAGAATTAGTGTTTGTGATCATGGGGCTGCTCCTTGCTGATTCGGGTGGTAGTTTAAGCCCTGGGTGTCCACGGGGCATCCTGAAAACCTAGACAGAGATAAAGACCAGTGGCCTAGTCTCCGACTGCGCTGACGTGGCAGTTGTGCAGCCAGCTACCTTTTTCATCTGTGCCCTTCATGGACACATATGATTACAGCATATTTTCTTTAGGTAACATGCACACACAACATCCAAGATGTGCCTTGTACATTGAAAGCTTTAAGAATATTTAGTTTATGTTAATATAAGCTGAATATATTTTGCTCCATGTGTTTTTGTATCCACTGGAAACGAATCTCTACCATAAAAAACATAAAGTTTTCAAAAAAATTATTATCCATTTTGGCCTATATTGTTTCCCAAAGTGTAAGTCAGGCATGCATCAAAGCCCCCTCAGGGTACCATGAGCGTTAAGGTAAAGGTCTCAACATCACCAAGAAACTGTTTCTTCACATCAGAGCTGCAGTGTCTGATGTGCTTCCCTCCACCTGTGCTGTCAGCATCCCGGTGAAACAAAGGCATTCCACAGTCAGTCTGCCACTGGCACCCTGTGAAATGCTGACAAAAGCAGTGCATGATTATGAGCCTAGAACAGGAGTTTAAGTTAGCATCAAGGTGACAAAAAGCACTATTTTTTTTTAGGAAAAAAATGCATGAAACCTGATGGAGAGAAGGTGAGAGTGTGATTCTGCCTTCTACCTTGGGCCAAGTGCAGAATGGATCTAGAGGAACATCATTAATATGGTACCTTGGTACCCCAAAAACAAAATCTGACCAAAAGCTGGGCTCTTTTTAGACTTTGCAAAAAATTGATTTTTCTGTCTTTTATTGATGTTGGTTAGTCAGACTTTTGACAGGTAGAGAGAAAACAAATACTTTTTAAATGATTCAAATTTTTGGATTTGGAAAAGTTGCTTCCATTTGGAAGCACCAATGGAATGAGTTTTATCTTCAAAATACTTGACGTTTATTTTAAGTCTCAGGTGACATTTTGAAATACAGGTTTTGAGAGTCTTCTCCGCACTTCAATTTTTCAGTAAGTCAGTCCTTTGCTTCCTCCTCTGGACAGGGTCACATCTTATCTTAGAAAACTCAGGAAGCTAAATCCATCTCCAGGGTTTTTTTTTTTTTTTTTTTTATTTCAAGCAATAGAAATATATCCAACCTTTCTTAAAAGGGGATCAATTATAAGGAAATGGGGATCTTACTGCTCACGAGTGTGGGATATGCTGCCTCAACCTCACAGGACTGGGAAAAGAGTGTGGGGGCAAACTGGCTCCCCCCGCCACAGACCTGGGCCCTGTGTCCTCATGGTCTCCTCACGCATCTGCAAAAGTAGTTCCTCAAAAGTAATTCATGAGCACCACCTCAGTGAATTTTGTGACTACAAAAAATATAACCACCTCACCAGATTGTCATGGGGATAGGAGTTGACCTGTCATCTCAACACACATTTGAGGCACTACTAGATTTAAAAAAAGGAGAGTGACAAGTGGAAACAAGATCAAGGGGTCTGCTGAAACAATAGGAAATTGCTACTAAAGGCTTTTCAAATTAGGTATCACATTTTAATTTTATCACCAGCTACCTCCCTGGACCACCTACAAATAGGTGAAGACATGCAGGAAAAAGGAAAAAGATGAGAAAGAGTAACCCCTCAAGCTTACAAAACTGCATTCCATCTAAGTGATAACTAAAAACTGCACATCTCAATGGCAGATTTCTGGATGACAGTTTCAGAGAAAAAACAACAAATGCTTTAAGTGTGTACACTCTCTAGCAGAATTCCAGATTTGGAACTTGATTCTAAAGAAATAAATAGAGAAGTGAGTAAATATTTAGCTGAAAGAATTTACACCACACCATTCTTTATAAGAGAGTAAAAAGTCGAACGCAATCTAAATGACCCTTAGCAGAGGCTAAACATGGAATGGATAAATTCCATATTGCCATTAAAAATGATGCTGGAGAAATATTTTCTTCACCGATGTTCATAATGTATATTAAGTGAAAAATATAGGTTACAAAATAATATGCTTAATGTGATTCCAATATTGTCTGAAAATGTATGCATAATTGTATATGTAAAGAGAAAAAAATATCTGGGGGGTAGAATTCACAGTGTTTATTTCTGGATGGTGGATTATAGGGACTTTATTCTTTTTCTTAGTTGTATTTACTTTTCTAAAATAATAAGCATGTAAAACTGTAAAAAGCTTAAACAGAAGGCAATGCAGTGAAACTTTCTGTAAGTGGAAGAATCTTTTTGTGATGCGAATAATCATACTTTCCTTTTCTTAACACAGGGCATATCTGTTCCTTAAGAGCTTCACCAGCCAATGGAGAATTAGCAGTTTCCATGGCTTCCAGTAGAGGTTGTTACCATAGTCTTTAGCCAAGAAGAGAGACATGTTTTCAAAGTAGATCCTGTGTTTCTACAGTGGAAGGTCTTTCCAAAATCACATAGCCTCCTTCCATGGATTCATTTATTGGGACACAGTTTGGGGTCCTCTATTTTTCTATTTTGAGTAGTTTGAGCCCCCACTGGAGTGTGCACGGGAGGGCATCAACACACTGCAGCCAGGGCGTGCTGGGTTCTGTAGTGGGCACACAGCCTACCTGCTAGTGGAGACCCCACTGGGCTCCAGTGGAGGATAAGTATTTGACAGCTCTCTATTCCCCAGCCACCGGGGTCTGCCCTACCTAGCTGTATTTTTTTGAACACCCCTAAACTCTGAAAAGACTACATTGGAAAAAATTCTTTATAGGTCAGTACTTCTATTTTTGACAGGTGAACTTCCATTGACCTCCGTGGAATTCTGCCTCTGTAAGCCAGGGTAATACTGCATTCTGCAAAAACACAAATAAAAAGAATTGTTTCATTAACTGGGTTGAAAGAAGTATCACCCTAATTCTTGATGTGCTAATGATTGCTGGTTCTTGATGGTGTTAATTTCCCAACTCCAGTGTGGAAAATGTATTCATTCCCCCAGAGTTACAGCATTAGTCTTTTTTTTCTTTTTTATTTACCTAATCCTGATATTAGTTCATAATTGGACTTTGGCCTAAATAAATAAATTAGAAATTTATACATTCAAAATAAATATATGTTTGATATTTCCCCTCAAACTTTATTACAAAGCACGTTTGCACAAAATAAGGTGTTCGATCTTAAAAATGGCATCCCATCTTTCACAGGAGAATGGTAGTGGAATGAATAGCTTTTAACATATGTCTAAAAGTCTTTTTATTTTAGGGGAAACTGGGCTTTTATTTACAGTGTGCACTGATCTTCATTGCTAATGCTGCCTCAGAAAAATATATCTTTATTCTTCATTAGTTTTAATGCAAAAGACAAAAAGAAGGTATGTAAATATGAACCTGTTTCAAAACTCTGTGGGCACGTTGTGGATGCATGGAGTCACACTTCCTCGGCGGGAATCGCTCCTGCATCGCACCTCTGTTTGCTAAGCACCTGCTTTTCCAAAAGCAGCCAATTGCTTAAAGTTCTTTTTATAAAAACTGCTGGCTAATAAGGGAAAGGATCTAGGCTAACAGTTGAGGGGTGGTTAGGGGGCTTGGAATATCAGAGCTTCTCCCCTAAGAATGTGGAAGGAAGGGTTTTTGACAAGTAAAAGTAAAGAATAGTAAAAGTTGAAGGAACACTGTTGGTCAGGCACAACTACCTTATTTTAGCATTTTGGAAACTAAGGAGGGAAGAGAAAGAGTTGGAGTCACTTGTTCAAGATTGTCCTGCCTGGAGCTTTTCCCGCATTTCAAAGCTTTGCTCCCTAGCTCCAGCCCACCCAGTTTGGTTAGAATCTAGGTCCCAGGGGCTGCTGCATATTGCTGCTGCCTGTTCAATTCCCTTCGACAATCACAAGTTGAATCTTAGTATGTGCAGACACTCTCCTGGCTGCTGGGGAGGGAGTGGAGAGTGTACCTTAGTGGACAGAACCCAGGCTTCAGACCAGCTGGACTAGACCCTTCACGTCACAGTCCTACTGCTGACCGACTGTTGGATCCTGGCCAGGTAGTGACCTCGCCAAGCCCAGATCCTCATCTGGAATGTGGGGATGATCACCACGCTGCCTGGAAGGATGGCGGTGAGAATCAGAAGGGACATAAGCAAAATGTTTGACTCTCTGTGGTTGCTCAATAAATTGTAGCTGTTTCCATAACTATCCTCAGTTCTAAGACAAATTAGACATAGTCCCTACCCTTATGGAGCTGACAGTCAAGTGAGAAGCGCTTTGGGGAAATACAGCCTTAGAAGGTCTGCAACTGAATTATTTGTCTGCGACTGAATTAGTGACAATGGTCTTCTCAAACCAAACTATACTGTGGTGAGGAAATTACCCAAATTTCCTATCACAGAGCCCAGGAGTGAGAAGGAGAAACAAGAGCCTGAGAATGGGATAAATTAGACATAATATATACCCAAAATTGGTTTCATTAGCCTGTAATCTGGTTGCTGTGAAAACCCATCCATAAAACATGAGACCTTTATTTTCTCCTCCTAATTCATGAACAAACCTCAAAATGGCGAGGGATCAATTTGGAACTTAGTGAGCATGTAGCTACTTCCTCAAATCCTTTCTGCTTGTGTGTACAGGAGTATGTCTTCCTGCTGTGCAAACAACCTGCTGAAAAGCTCAAAGTTTGTTAATAGATTTCTTTCATAAGACATATAATGTGATTCTTTTCCCCATTGCATTTTCTACACATTGGGTAGAAATGACTGGTATTGATTCACAGTGGTTGAACTGGTCTTTGTGTGAACCCTTATTCCTGGCTATCTAGCATAAAGCAAGAATAAATCACTTTTACATTTTTGAATATTTTGTCTTACCTATCCACTTCTTTGTCCGAATATTTTAAAAAATCTGTAGGTGAGCACATCTGTGCTTGGATTGGAAAGACCTCTACCCAATCTTGGTTCTACCTCGAGATTTCAAGGCCATCTAATCAGAAGCACAATTCCTACTAAATTCTTCTAATTAGCAACTAGGAGCAAACTGATAAATTCCTTCCCCTGTTCAACCAAGAGGGAAGTTCTCGAACATGGGGAGGCACTGAGCCAGTTAACATGTTTCTTTGCTTCCTGGCTCTTCCTCTGTCCTTCTGACCTGTGGAAATACATACATATTCCATTTTATTCATACATGTTGAGTTAAAATATCGACTATTCTACAGGCAATAGTGGATGCAGAAGAAAAAGGAAATACTGTTTCTTGTCCCAAAGGCATTTAAAATCTAGCTGGAAAGACAAGAGTAATAGTGGTAGTCTGCTTACAAGAAATACCATTTCAAAATTGAATTATTTGTATGTCTTATATACTTATTTAATTCTCAAAGTTAATTTTGAATTTTTTTGTATCATTTAATCTTTGCCATCTAAAATCAGTGGTACCAAAATCATTATTAAAATGTATATTGATAAAGTTCACAAAGCCAAATAAGTGTAAAAGAATTGTAAAGAATAAAACTTTCAAAGCCTATGTATTTGTAAGTTTGTTGTAATTATACATTTCAAGTTATTAAAGCTTAAAATGGCACTAAGACTTTTGGGGTATGACTAATAACAGAATGGTTACACATTAGGAATAGATGAGTGTATGTGTACCTGTATTTCTATGTGTACATGCACATTCCCTACCTCTGGCCACCACAGGGGTCTTGAAGCGGCCACTCTCTGTCCCGAAAACAATGATCACAGCTAGTGCCCAGACAGATTCCAAACACTTCACTTAAAGGATTGGAGAAGTAACCTGATCCAAGGTTGGGGCAGGAGAATGCCAGGTAAGTCTGGACTATCATGCCAGAAAGTGAGGAAGAGCTTGCAGAATGAGGGGCACGTATCGAAACGGCACGGACGCCTGCTTGAAGGAGCACCTGCCCAAAGCAGAGCAACCTGAGCACCAAAGTACTGGATCCCCGCCCACTGCATAAAGCAGAAAGGCACAGGCCTGTGCTGACATCACCAGATAAGTGGATGGAGGAGGACGAGTGTTCGTCCTATGGTCGAATGCCAACTAACCCATGCAGGAGCAATCGTGGCTGTAAGAAATCACCGTCTGGCAGCAATCCTAGCCGTAGGTGATGCACAGACTCTGCTTGAATTTTGACAACTGTCCCAATCAAGTCTCTTTTTTCTTTCTGATCTTATTTAGGGACATACATGACATTATTTTGTTGTGTCTTACTATCTCCTTCAATCTGGAACAGTCCTTGGTCTCTCCCCATGTATCCTGTCTCCGACTCTCTCCAAGGGAACATACTTTCCTTCTCTAGAATGACCCTCAGCCTGGGTTTTTCCTGTGTCTGCTGGTGGTGAGACTCTGCTCACGGATTCTCGGCAGGAAACACAAAGCAGATTCTGGTTTTTCTCGGTGCCTCGCGTCAGCAGGAGCATAACGTCCACCCGTGCTGTCATGTCAGCCTTGATCACCTGATCAGGGCGGTGTCTTCCATGTTTCTCCACCCTGAATTCACTCCCTTTTCCTCTTCGTATTTGCCTCGTGTTTTGTGGGGAGATGTTTCTCTGCTCTCCCGTCTGCCTTCCAAGTCCATGCAATGCTTATTACCCCGGAAATCCAGAGTGACATGCTGTGTCTCCTACAGCTGTGTTGAAATCACGACATGGCAGGTTTTAGGGGGACTACGGCTGCAATCCTTTTGAGCTTGAGCGTGGCTGAGAGTCACTTTTTGACCATGTTCCTGGGAAGAAAATGACCTCGTAGTGAGTATGGTGGACTCGTGCCCAGGAGTTACTTTGGAGCCATCTGCTGCCTTCCAGGAGGAGGGCGTGAAGAAACGCCCAGCCTGGAAGATTCTTTCCCTGGGCTCCCAGGATTCTTCCTGTTTTCACACTGGAGAGACAGCCTAGGGCCACCGTCACTCACGGCTTCCCAAGAACTGGGTCTTGTCATGAGATTGTTTTGGTTATCCTAATTCCTGACCTTTTGAATTGAGTTGAAGTTGTTTTCTTTCTCAACCTTGCAAGAACCCTCAGCTGTTTGAGGAGAGCTTACTAAGAAATGTTTGTTTTTCATTAACTCGTTTCTCTCTATTAGAGCCAACAGAAAAACAGCAGAGCGAAGGAGAAAGGGGTCCCTGTTCAATCAGCCTCATCAGACTTCACCCTTCAGGGCTCTGTCCGGCTCTAGTGAATTCACCGCAGCAGAGCCTGGGAAAGCCGGGATCCTGCCAGTCCCTTCTGTTACTTGTCAGCGCCTCGCTGGTTCATCCACCTAGTACCCAAGTCTGTAGGATGTGCTAGATGCCCTCGCATGGTATGTCTTTTTGTTTTCATAGCAACACTCCAAGATATGGGTTATTAACCCCATTAAAGACCAGGAAATTGAAATTGAGAAAAGCTAAGTGACTTGTCCACGATTCTCCATCTGGAAAATGGTGAAACTAGTTTTGACTCTTTCGACATCCAGTTGTTTTCTATTCCCAGTGCCTAGTTGGGGACAGTGGAGTGGGCTGTGGTTTGTGGCTCCACTGGCCCAGAGGGCAGAGGCCCAGGGAAATGCGATATTTCCAGCTATGCTCACGGGGTCTCTGCCTGGGATCCAGGGGCTAAGACAGGAGCTCAGTAGGCATTTCTTACTTCTCCCTCTCTTTTTCCTTCTGAATACACTTCCCTTGGGGGACTACACAGGACAGAGGGGTGATAGGAATAGGGCTGGGCTGAGACATAGCTATAAACATTGGCATAACACCACCATGCAAGTAAAATGCCCATTTATTTAAAGCTTCTGCTCAGTCTGAGAACTTGGAGAGGATAAGAAAGAGACATGATGGCTTTATGGATTGGAAGGAAAGGCAGCAATTATTTAGCAATTTCCCTCCTTTACGCAGATAGAGTGTAATTTGAGGCTGGAGAGGAGAAGATATTTACCTAAATTTCACAGCTAATTAATGTCAGGGCCAGATGTGAGTCCAGATCTCCTGGCTCCCTGAACACTGAGTATTCAAAAGTAAAACTAAATGTCTATAAAATAGGGGACTAGTATGAGGAACAGAATAATTTGGGAGCTTAAGGAATATTATAAAACACTGCTTTGGGATCTTCAATCCCTTCACTATAGAAGTAAATAATATATATTCAAGAGGCTCAAAAGTCTCATGGAAAATATAAGAACTTAAAAAATTACTATGTAAAAATCAACCTGTTGGTAGTGTTGGCATATCATGACAATGAATATTTCAAAAACAACTATATTGAGGTATATTTCTCATATCATAAAATTCACCCATTTCAAATATACAATTAAATGATTCATTGTGCAACCATCTCCTTAAACCAGTTTTAGGGTATTTCTATACCCCAGTAAGATCCCTATGGCTCATTCACAATAACTAGTAGTTATTGAATGCTTACTATTGACTTATTGTTCTGAGTCTTTTGTCTTTAGTAACTTTCTGCAACAATACTCTGAGAGGTGCTATTATTACCTCCCCCGTTTTACTAACGAGGAAACTAAGTCATGGCATGTTGTCCAGGATTTGAACTCGAAATATCTGACTTCAAAGCCTGTGATCTTTGCTACTATGCTCTTCTACTTACTCACCTAGAAAGGAACAGAGCAACTGTTTCTCGATTCTGTGTGCTGTTTGGGGGAGTGGCGCAGCCCTGGTTCTCTTTCTTCTTAAATACTTTTATGTGCCATCAAGAACTTTTAAGTAATTGGTTGGTATGGAGAAGTCACTGACAAAGTCATTGCATCTCCAAGGGTGTGTTCCTTTCATGCAAGGCATTGGCACCGGGGCGTGTGCAGAGGAGGAAGGGGAAGAGAGTCATGCTCCTGTGCATAATGACTGCCGTGGACTCAGTGTACCATACAAGGAGGCCGTGAAGAAGCAGGTGGACGATCTGCCCACCTCAGGGCATGGAGCTGACCCCATGCAAACGCTACATCTTCTAGGGATGAGGACTGGGCTGGAGGATGCTTAGTGAGATGCTGTGGAAAGGAGATTGGGCCCAGGACAATCCACTTGTCTGGAAGTATCTCTTCCCCCCTAGGTATCGGAGGAGCAAAGCACCAAAAATGATCTTCCCCGGGATCCAGAAAAAAGTTTCTGGCAAACACTTGGTGCCCTTAATAGAATACAAGATAGCCTGGCCTCTGAAACAGGAATGAGACATCGTAAGGAGACAGTTGCCTGAGATGAAAAGGCAATGCAAGGAAATTTAAAGGTAAATAGTTGAGCTAAGAAAAAATGGCAAGGAAACCAAAAGTTTAACTGCAGAATTAAAATCCACACGGGAAGCCGTAGACGGCCATAGTGACATCAGGTAAAGCAAGTCATGATGTAACAAACATGGTGAAAAAATGGAGAATGTGTATTAAAGAGGGAAAACAGAGGCCAAAACTGAAGAACCAAATACGTTTCTGAAGGATAGAACAAGAACAATAGAATCACTAATTGAACACAGTGCACACACACAAACACATATTTTTCTACAAAAGCACTGTGGATTGAAAGACTTTACCACATTATACTGGAGAAAAATATGAAAAGAAACCCAACATCTAGAAACACCAGAGCAAAAATATTACTCATAAAGAAAGATTCTATAACTACCCAATAAAAATTCGGCAAATCAGACCCAAAGAAATACAAAGCTGGTGGATTTTAGATTTCTCCTGTGCTGCAGCAAACAGTAAATAATAAGGGAGTTAAAAAAAAAAAAAAAAAAAAAAAAAAAAAAACCAGTACGAGGGAAAACTATTGTGACTAAACAACAGTAAACGCTGCCATTTTTTCTTTTATTTGTGAGGGGAACAGGAAAATTTCCAGATATCCAAAGGCTTAAGAAATATACTCCCAGGGTATATTTCTTGAAAAATTCATTCCATGTGAAATGTGGAACAAAATGAAGAACTCAGGACCAAGAAATTATTTAAAAAAAAATGGTGGTGAGAGGTACAACAGTTAAACATGAAATGAATTAAAAATATTTGTTAAAATAATAATATTAGAGCCAACATTTATTTAGCACTTACTATGTACCAAGCATTGTGCTAGGTGTTTTATGTACATATTTATTTATAAAACTTAGTGCAGATGTCAAAAATTAGTCATCAAATAAATGATGTAAATATAATGTAACAATAGTAATGAAATGACAACAATCCAGCCTAAATCTCCAGATTAAATTGCTAAAACCAGCCAGGCAGTGAAAGAGTGATAATCGTGCCCAGTGCTTTATCTTAACATCTGAAGGACAATGCTGTGCAAAAGATACTGTTTTATTTTTTAATTACTTAATGAGTAGAGGTACTTCTAATTACTTTGATGATTAGACTGCATTCAAAGTAAAAAATAAACTTTAAAAAAATATGAAGTAAATGAAAAATTGGAAAACATTTTCCTGACAAAATAATGACAGAAAAAAGAAAGTTATGGGTATGTTAAACTTCCTTCTATATCAATAGGAGAAACATAAACAAATAGCTGAAAATAAAACAAAGCAAGGATTCCAACAGGCAATTCATAAAAAAAAACGAAACTCGTTGACAATTAACATGAATAAAAGTTACCTTCAGTGAGTAATAAAAAGGTGCAAATTAAAACAGCAACGACAGACCATGTTAAACCCATCACATTGGCAAAGACTCAAAAGAACGGTAATCCCCCGTGTTAGCTGGGATGGGGGGAGAGGGCCCTTCAATAGGCAGCCGGCAGAAGTGTAAATTGGGAGGTGGGTGCTCCCACATCAAAAGCTTTCTAACTGTGGATACCTTTCGACTCAAGAACTGCACTTCCAAAAGACAAACTCAGAGATGACCACAGGGATTTAAGTACCATAACGGGGAGAGAGGTCCTCATCCACGGGGCTTCTCCTTTGAAATGGAGGGTGACACACAGGACAAGAATAGAAAGAGGGTGCAGTGGACGATTAAAAGGCAGGGGCTCCCGAGATGCAGCACAGGGTGGTGGGCTCCTGAGAGCCCTGCGTCCCCAGTGAGCCTGGCCCTGTGGTTACGGGACCCATCTCTGGTTTCTTTCCTGTGGCTGCCCCTGAGGGTTTGCTACACCCCTGTCTAAACATTCCGGGGCATCTCTACAGCAGTCCTGGCAATTAAGGGAAGGGTGGTAAACTGTGAAGAACCAGTCCAGGAAAATAGGGGGGTGCCAGCAGAGGCTGGCCAGGCCACAGCTAGGGTCCCAGGGAGTCCTCGGGAAACTCAGGACAGACGGCCGCTGCTGGCCCTGCCCCTGGCGCACCTACTGACGTGGCTGTTTGGAGACCTTAAACGTTGGCTGCAGCTCCCCGCAGGGCCTCTGTGGGAGGGGCTCCATGTGCTGCCTGTGTGCTTCTGTCTCTCCACCAGCAGTGTGAGCATCTGCGTGTTTTTGGCTTTCTCAGCTTGCATCTCACCACGACCCTCGTGGTGGGGACTTCTCCGAACGTGGGAAGGGGGTTTAGATGCCAGGAAGCCCCCCACAAAATGAACACCCGTGATACTGACTCTGTTGCCACCAGGCAAATGAACCTGGCTGGGTGGCAACAATTCTATTAAGAAGAATGAGCCTTGGGATGTGGTTGTGTTGGGCTGTTGCTGTGTCTCCCTCCTTGCCCACGAACGCCTGTCCCTTCACTTCAGGTAGGAAGCCCTTGTAGGTGCCATCCCAAATAGCTCTTGGTCGAAGAGACTCAAAGAGGAATTTTATATACTCAGAGAACAAGGGCCCTTAGCAGTGAATCCATGTTTGGTTTAGATTTAGGATGAAAGTTCAGGTCAAAGCTCTCTCCTACCTGGATTCTGTTACCCTGCAAGGAGATGAGCAACGCTGTCTCGTGTGCACAGTTCACAGTTCGCAAATTGCTCTCCCGTGTGATTGCATAAAAACCAAATTGTAATGGTATCGTACTGTGCGTGGAGTTTGGGGGCTGCTGCTTGCGGCTGTGCTGGGGATATAATTATTCCTATAAATCCAGTCAGTCAGCCAGTGCTTGTGAGTCTTTGTTTCTGAGCGCCTACTGTGTGCCAGCCGTGGTGCTCTGCACAGCAGAGGATGTCTGAGTAAAGAAGCCGTGGTTGCTGACTCCCATCAACAAGCAGGGGGCCCGAGGACACAGAGGTGGCTGTAATTCAGCCTGGCAAGTCTGACCACAGAGATTGGAACGAGCACCGTGGGAGCAGCAAACATGGGGTGTGAGTCAAGGCACGCTGATCTGGCCAGTGTTTACTAACCTGTCTTGCCATGCAAGGGACACAAGTATGAGTGACAGTGGAGTGTCTCCCTCGGCATCTCTGTGGTAAGAACTGAAGTCTGTCGCATCTAAGCTATTAGGAAACTCTCGGTAACTGGTTGTTCTCCCCACCTCTGCTCCCCCAGGACTCAGTTCTGCGTAATAATTCGTTATCCCTCCTTTTACTGAGTCAGTGCTGGTGGAATACGTGAGCATTCTCAGAGACCACACCCCGACAGACAGCATTTCCAATGTGTGCCAGGGATTGCAAAGGGACTTCGGGTGATATTTCCGAGGACTTTCTTTTATACAATTACCAGAAGAGTGAGGAAAAAAAAAAAAAAAAAACAAGGACAGCCAATCCAGGGAGGCAGCACTAGTGTTTGCTGCGCTCCCGTCCAGGGCAGGGGCGTTTGTCAGAGCGGAGTTGATGGCACCAGCCCTACTGTCACCTGTCCCCGTGACCTCTCGACCCAGCTCAGGCTGTCACATTTCTCTTCTGTGATGACAAAAGGCCTCTAGGAACCCTGTACCTAGAAGTTTACCTTCCAGCCCAGCCAAGAAGTGAAAGGCGCATCCAGTCGCCAGCGACTTCATGGGAAACACCTTTGACTAGAGCTACTCAGGGCTTCGTATGAATGCGACTAAGTTCGCTGGGTCAGCCCCAGCAGGGCCTGCTGACCCCTCCAGGCCAGCGTCTACCGGTGCACGGCCCTGGGCCCTGGGAGAGCTGGGCGTGGTGTGCAGCGCGTCAGTGTGAACCCAGCCCTGCTGCTAGAGTCACAGATCCAATGACGACGACTCAGGAATGCGGCCGTCGTGTCCCGGGAGTGCCACGGAGAAAATCATGTTGAAACCTTATTGTTACAGACAGAAAAGCACACATTGCCCTAGAGAGTTCCAGCCAAAAAGTTGTGAACTTAAAAATAGAGTTGTCTCCCCTTATCTGAGGTTTCACTCACAGTGGTTTCAGCTACCGGTGGTCAACCTTGGTCTGAACATGTTAAATAGAAAATTCCAGCAATAACCAATTCATAAGTATTAAATTGTGCACTGTTCTGAATAGCGTGATGAAGTCTTGCACCATCCCACTCTGTCCAGCCTGGGATGTGAATCATCCCTTTGTCCCGAAAACCTGCACTGTAGATGTTACTCACCCCTTAGTCACTCAGTAGCCACCTCGGTCAGATGGGCTGACGTGGTCTGGCAGTGTGTGTGTGTTCAAGTAACCAGTTAAGCAGATCAAAAAACATAGTATGTATAGAGTTCAGTACTACCTGTGGTTTCAGGCATCCTCTGGGGGTCTTAGAACATATGCCCCAAAGATTAGGGCGTCTACTGTACCTGAAGTCATACCCAAGTGTTAACAGTGTATGAGTCAAACTTCAGAAGTTCTTACTAAGTTCACCAAATAAAACGGTTAAAAATGTGCAAGGGAGTGAATGTTTGTGTTCCCCCCAATTCATACACTGAAATCCTGACTCCCGAGGAGACAGTGTCAGGAGGTGAGACCTAAGTCATAAGAGTCAAGCCCGCATGAATGAGATCAGTGCCCTTATAAACGAGATCCCCGGGACCTCCCTGGCCCTTCCACCGTGTGAGGACACAGCAAGAAGATAACCATCTGGGAACCAGAAGGGGACCCTCACCAGGCACCCAGTATGCCCGCAGTCTCTGACACTGTGAGAAATAAATGTTTGTTGTTTAAGCCACCCAGACAGCAGCCAGAAAGGACTAAGTTAAAAACTAAGTTACAAAATGTCTTTTTCCCCTCATTTTAGCAGTTTAATTGCCATTGTATAAAACACAAATCCATTTCTGCATTTTCTCAGTAGCTTCTCTCTGCAATTTACTGGGAATAGGATCTGGAGGGACCCTGGCGCCGTCAGCCTTCTTAGGCTGCTCTTGGGGAGTGAGGGCTCCTTTCCTCCTGAAAGCCCGGTTCCTTGTCACTTGCAGATGTACTGCTGTTGACCCTGTGTTTGACAGTGTGTTCTCAGACCGGCATGGAATGAACAACTGCATTTCGGTCCTGGCTCCTGTAAAAGAGGAGAGGAGGGTAAAGTGGAATGTTTTCTGTGGCTATTCTTCTGGTCAGAAATTTCAGAAACAGCGAACTTCTGCTGAAGTCCTGTCCCCCATGGCTGCAGGAGGGAAACTTCACACTGGTTTTGAAAGCCAGCCTGGTTAACCTTGCAATTTTTTTTTTTTTAAGAAAACAGAAAGAATAAATTATAATGAGAAAATAGACAATCAGAAAGAGGGAAATGCAAATCATCAAAAATATCTTTCTGAGGTTATTTCTTTTCAACACTTTTCCTCTGTACTTCTGTACGTGCGTGGCATATGTGTCCCTGTAGACATGATGTACACATTTCTTCTCGTTCAGTCGCAGCCACCCACCAGCACTAGCCACACCTTGTCGAATGGTCCTGATTGCTTTTGCCTGGTGACGGCTCCCACCACACTCCATAGCCCACTCCCAGGCTGACTTTGTCCCCAGCCCCTGTGACCCTGGGCACGAAGGTGTTGGCTGGCTGCCGTCCACTTTCCCTCTGGCCAGGGCTTTCTTTGCAACACAGTCTGACCACTCGTGCATGGTGCCTGGAAGTCCCACTTTGCAATTTTCAAGCCGCCACATTCCCTTGGTGGGCTTTTAAAATATCACCTGATACAGAATTGTCTGGTTCTGCCTTACACGAACAAACAAGAAAAATTGATAAGGCTCATTTGTAACAAACTTATCTGTTATTGTAAATTTTAGAGAGCTGAGAATGCAGAAACCGTTTACATGATGCACATTTTATCTTAAAAGATAGCCTGGAGCTGGTTTCACTGTGTGCCTGGACAAACTTAATTGAGTCTAAATGAGCAGGCGCAACGTGAGCCTACGCACGGACCGGCCAGGGTTCGGGTTTGACTGAGCGTGGGAACGCTAAGGAGAGTCTGCAGCCACCATTCGCGCCTGCGACCCTCTGACAGCGTGGCCTTGCTGAGCCTGTGTATGATTAGAGGAGGGACCTCTGTGATGCAGTAGCGCAGAGAAGACATCCAGGACACTGGCTTCTCTTCTTCCCTAACTTTCCTCCCAATCCCCACCTGCCTCCACCCTCACCTCCTGTTCTCTGTCTGAGAACAGAGAAGCAGAGAAGGTAAAACCACGCTGCTTCTCTCCTGTGGATTTTGCAAAAATCAAGTGAAGAAACTCCATATAAAAGACCCCCCAAAACACGGGAGTATGGTGAGGGTGTATGGTTATATTTAGATATGTATTAGTCTGTGCAGGCTGCTATGACGTAATACCATAGAATGAGTGGCTTATAAACAACAGACATTTATTTCCAGATTTCTGAGGGCTGAAAGTCCAAGGTCAAGGCACCAGCAGATACAGTGAATGATGGGGACTGGCTTTCTGGTTCATAGTCTCTTTGTTGTGTCCTCTCATGGCAAAAAGGGTCTCTTCTTATAAGGGTACTAATCCCATTCCTGAGGGCTCCACCCTCATGACCTAAACACTGCCCAAAGGTCCCACCTCCTAATACCATCACCTCGGGGCTCAGGATTTCGACATGGGAATTTGGGGGAGGTGGTAACCTACATTCAGGTCATAGTATTATAATAATGGGAACATCACCCCATTTCTTGAATCTTTGGTAGTTGTAAGAAATCTCAGCACAGCTCTTGGAAACAACAGGTGACTATGGTCCTGTGTCTCCTTTCAGTGGGGAGCTCAGACAGTGGGGTGTCCAGTGGACCCAGGATGCCTCCTCCCAGAGAAGTTCTGCTTTCTTTCCCCTTCAGTTTCTCCTCTGTATGATGGAATCCCTCCCCCAATATTAGAATGTACATATTTCTAGTCCATTTCTTGGGTGCTTCAGATTCATGTATCAGCCCATGTGAGGACTCCACCAGCCCTTTTCTGTAATATGTTTAAATTGGGTCTGTCTGAACTGTCCCTGGAGGACACAGTTCAGAGGGGATTTGATTTCCTGATCCGTCAGTGTGAGGCTGAAGCCTTGATGTGGTATGTCCTACTCTTGGTGCAGCAAAGCAACCGGTGGCAGGCTGGGTGCCCGGGGAGCCTTCCCTCCTGCCACAGGGCCTTTCAGCCTACAATTTGCCTGTTTCCAGCCAAGTCAGGAGGACACCTTTGCCTGCCAACACAGCAACACTGGGGATCCCTGCCCCTTGCGATATCTTTTTTTTTTTTTTTTTTTGAGCCAGAGTCTCGCTCTGTCACCCAGGCTAGAGTGCCATGGCATTAGCCTAGCTCACAGCAACCTCAAACTCCTGGGCTCAAGTGATCCTCCTGCCTCAGCCTCAGCCTCCACACCTGGATAATTTTTGTTTCTGTTTTTAGTTGCCGGCTAATTTTTTCTATTTTTAGTAGAGATGGTGTCTCGCTCTTGCTCAGGCTGGTCTTGAATTCCTGACCTCAAGTGATCTTCCTGCCTCAGCCTCCCAGAGTGCTAGGATTACAGCCATGAGCCATGACACCTGGCCTGCGACATCATTTTTAAATTACAATAACCTTCATTGATTTATTTTTTGAAAAAGAAGCACATATACTATAGAAAATAAAGGGAAAATGATTCTATTGTTCAAAAATAACTTCTATTAGCACCTTGATAAATGATCTTTAGGGGAGGGGTCATGGCAGAAACTGATTTATACTAGACATATATTGTGTAATTAGCTTTTGTCAAGTATTTCCTTGTTAGTATATGTCTATCTACTGCACCATCTTTAATAGCTGTACATTTTTTCATTGTATGTGTGTAGAAAAACATTTTCTAGATTGGCAATATTGATTGTTTCCCTGTAAAAGTCAAGCCAGAGGAACCGTTTTAGAACTATGTTGGAACTAGATGCTTGCACACAACTCTGATTATTTGCTTAGGGATAAATACCCTATAAGCAATATTGCTGGATCAAAGAATAACAGGCTTTAGGAAACTTTTTACTAGATTGTCATCGTGAAAGAGTCAACTCACTTGAACTCAGAAGGTAGGAGTAGAGAGAAGGATGACTACAGGGCACGAAGGGAAGAATCTGTACTCTCGGGTGGTTCCAGGTCCCCAGGTGGGCTCCGGGTCAAGGATGGATAGAGGAGGTGGGGTCGGAACATTATGAAGCATCTTCTCTCTTTTGCTGTCCTCTGTGTTAAGAAGTATGGGTGGAAGTCAGGATAGATTTTCAACCCAAAGCAGCTCTATCTGTGTCAGCTCCCACTGGATCCTGGCATTGACTTCTCTCATTTTGTTAACGTTATTCTGCACGTTTACCTTTCTTTATCTTCATGAGTATTTTAGTGAGAAGGAAGAAGATGCTGCATCAAAACCTGCTAGCCAGACTCCTTTGGGAGCAGATGTCTGCACTTGTGTTAGGATGTCCATGCATATAGCTGGCTCCACTGTGATCCTCTCCTGAGGGAGCTGACCTCTTCAACCAGCCAGACTGAAAATGCCCCTGGCCCAGCACGGTCTATGACCTTCTGCAAGGCTGAGTTCTGATGCAAAACTGTATAATCAAGTGCTTCACACTGATGTTTTGGCCAATGACGTACCACATGTACCACGATGGTCCCATAAGATTATAATGGAGCTGAAAGTTTCCTATTGCCTAGTGACATAGCTATCCTAATGTCCTAGCACAACATATTACCTTTTCTATAGTTATATACACAAATGCTTACCATTGTGTTGCACTCGACTCCAGTATTCAGTACAGTAGCCTGCCATACAGGTTTGTAGCCTAGGAGCAATTGGCCAAGCCATGCAGCCTAGGTATAGAAGGCTATCCCGTCTGGGTTTGTGTAAGTGCACTCTGTGATGCTCACACCACGACGAAATCCCCTAAAGACACATTTCTCAGAGTGTGTCCCCATCATTAAGCAGTGTGGGACTGTATTCCACTCTTCAGATTTTGTGAATTATAAGCATTTGTAGATAATCCCTTTATATTAGATTATTCCTTGAAGGTAAAGGGGGGAGGGTTGTTTGAAGATGATTCCTTGTCAAGATGGGTCCTTGTCATGTTTCTAGAAGCCTTTCTATCATTTCAGAAGCCGTCCTCAGGCAAACAAGGAGAGGAATTGTGTCGTATGTATCTTTCTATTTCTAGTATCTACAGCTATGCTTGGAGCATAGTAGGTGTTCAACGAGTACTAGCTGGATGTATTGATTTGCTATACTCTAGCCCTTGACCTTTCTGCATCACTACTACAGTGGATTCCTGAAACCTCAGGCAGCACTGAACCCTATACATACTTTTTGTTTTAAATCTGATCACCAAGACAGCTACTGAGTGACTCACGGGCAGTGTCTGCAGTGTGGATACGCTGGACAAAGGATGACTCATGCCCCAGGCTGGATGCCCCAGGATGGTGTGAGATTTCACCATGCTACTCAGAATGCAGTGCAGTTGAAATGTATGATTTATTTCTGGAATTTTTCATTTAGTATTTTTGGACCTTGGTTGACCATGAAAAGTGAAACCACTGATAAGAGGAGACTATTGTAGCACGAGCCCTGTTCTCTCTTGCCCGCGAGCCCCTCACTTAGTACCACGAGCACAACAATCCAAGTAAGACACTTGCCATTTTAAGTGACTGGATGGCCTATTCTCAAAGTGTGGTCTCGGGACCCCTGGGGCTTACTGAGACCCTTTCAGAGAGTCTTGAAGTCAGAACTGTTTTTATAATACTACAGAGAAGTTATTTTCTTATTTCACTCTCATCTCTCATGAGTCTACACTGGGATTTTCCAGAGGCCAATAGACTGATGATGTCATTGCTCTGGGGGGCTAGTGGAGGGTGTCACTGTATATTCTTGCATTTAAAAAAATTTTCTCAGTTTTTATATTTCTAATATGATAAATAACATTAGATATAACCTCATGAATAAAGGCTTTTGGGGGTGCCCAGTAATTTTCAAGAGTGTAAAGGAATCCTGAAGCCAGAAAGTTTGAGAACCTCTGGCCTCGAATCCCACTTCCACCTGGTCTTAACCCAGATAAGTTGGCCTTTATGAGGGAATGAAAGGGAAATGGCCCTCGTTCTCGATTTCCTGATTTATTCTTTCAGTACGTATTTTATCAAGTTTCTACTTTGGGCCGGACACTATGCTAGGCCCTGGGGGTAGAGCATTGAACAAGACAGATGTAACCCGCCTTCCAGTCATTTAAGGAGTGCAGAGCAGTCTGCGGGGGCCGTGCGAGGGGAGACCGTGTTTCTGCAGCCAGTCTGGGGAGAGCTGCAGACTACTCTGGCCCGCAGAGTGGGGAGAAGGTCTTGGTCTCGACGCTCAGGCAACATCCACGGGCGAGGGCTAGCCAGCAGGGGGTTTTTTATTTAACTTTTTAAACTTTTTTATTGGAATAAAAAAATTTTACACTATGTATATAACATAAAATTTACCATTTTCACCATTTTTTAGTGCACAATTCATTGACATTAGATATATTCACATTGTTGTGCAACTATTGCCACCATCCATCTGTAGAACTTTTTTTCACCCCCAGTTGAAACTCTCGTCCCCATTAAACACTGACTGCCCATTTCCCCTCCCTTCAGCCAAATAAGTGTAAAAGAATTGTAAATAATAAAACTTTCAAAGCCTGAATATTTTAAAAAATCTTTAGGTGAACACATCTGTGCTTGGATTAGAAAGACCTCTACCCAAGTTTGTTGTAATTATACATTTCAAGTTATTAAAGCTTAAAATGGCACTAAGACTTTTGGAATATGACTAATAACAGAAGGGTTATACATGAGGAATAGATGAGTGTATGTATACATATATTTCTACATGTACATGCATATTCCCTACCTCTGGCCACCACAGGGGCCTTGAAGCAGCCACTCTCTGTCCCGAAAACAATGATCACAGCTAGTGCCCAGACAGATTCCAAACACTTCACTTAAAGGATTGGAGAAGTAACCTGATCCAAGGTTGGGGCAGGAGAATGCCAGGTAAGTCTGGACTATCATGCCAGAAAGTGAGGAAGAGCTTGCAGAATGAGGGGCACGTATCGAAACGGCACGGACGCCTGCTTGAAGGAGCACCTGCCCAAAGCAGAGCAACCTGAGCACCAAAGTACTGGATCCCCGCCCACTGCATAAAGCAGAAAGGCACAGGCCTGTGCTGACATCACCAGATAAGTGGACGGAGGAGGTATGTGGTAACCACCGGCCTACCTTCTGTCTCCATGAGCTGGACTCTTCTGGGTCTTCCATAGAAGTGCAATCACACGGTGTTTTTCTCCTGTGTCCGGCTCATTTCACTTAGCGTAATGCAGTGGTGGGTTTTCAAGTGCAGAGAGATAGGAGTGAGACGCCTTGGCTAGAGAGACTGGCACTTCAGTCTCAACCTCTGCCCTCTCTCCTCCCCTCTCTCGATGCCAGCCAGCTGTGCAGTGGCAGCAGCCGGCTCCAGACTTCCTCTCGAACCTGCAGTGCGGGCACCGGCTGTCCGCAGCAGCCCCTCCTCGGCTGATGCAGTCAGCCGTGTCCTGCTCTTGAAGGGAACACTAGGTGAGTGATCAGGGACCATTTTGAAATTCAGCCTTCTAGGTCTATAAAAACTATAAAATAAACTTTAAAAAATAAAACAGCTTAGAGTGACCGGGACGTGGGACGAGAGAGCCATACTATGTCAGCACACCCCTGGGTCCTGCACACCAGCTTCTTCCTACTACGGGCCCCTTTGAAGCCAAAGACTAACTCTGCACTGACTACGTAGCAGTGACCAGAAGGAGAGCTCCTGTTTAACAAGAATATATCTCATTGTTTAATTGATAGAAGCTTGAGACTGACTGATCATGTTTGGAAATTTTAACTGTCACAGTCAGAAGGAAAAAGAAGAGGTCAAATGCTGAAAACAGACCCTCCCTAATGTCTTAGAACACGGGCTGGCAAACCTGAGTGTGCAGCTGCACCACCGAGAGCCCTTTCTAAACACCAACGGCCCCGCACCCCAGAACCTCCAATTCGGTAGCTCCAAGGTGGGATCCTGGAACTGGCTTTTCCAACCAGTTCCCAGGCGATCTTGATGCTGCTGTTCCTCAGACCACACTCTGAAAGCCACTCTTTCCGAGGCCAGCCGGAATTAAGAGTGAGGGCTCATGAGTTTTTAACAGAGACCCCTCTAGCATGCACAGTCCTCTGACTAGCGTGTGCTTTCCACACGTCTCAGCCTGGTGAGACGCAGAGACTCCATGGCCACCATAGGATGTTTTTTCTGATTTTCTGCTTACTGAGTAGCAGTCACCTCTCCCTCATACATGGCACGCATAAATGTCATGCTTCTACCCCCCTGCTTCTGGAGGGAGGGACAACAGTGTCCGATGGATCTCTCGGATGATGAAAGGGAGTCCTTCATCCTTTCATCTCTCTGCTAGCCCTGAAGAGGTCTCCGAAGACCCATTTATTGAATCTTCTGAAGCTTAATCTCTCAGGTTTTGAAGACACCAAAGTCTGTTGGCCCCAGGGTCATTCATTATAGCTAAGCAGAGTCACTGACACCTCAACCTGCGAAGTTTTCAACTCTTACTTTACAGATATAGCCATTAAGGGAAGAAAGCCTTCATCCTTAATTGCAAGTGATTTAACTTGTTGGGTCAATGAGCCCCTTTCTCTTCTGAGGAGTGGTAAGGACATTTGACCTCTGTCTGGGCAGGGACATACGATGTCATTACTTCCTCCTATTGCAGCTGACATTTCTGTGTGTTATCTCAGCATTCTGGCAGAAGAGCTCATTTTTTTCTGAGGACTAGCAGAGGAGGCCAACCAGCTCAGCACAGAGGATAATGTGTAAGACAAAGACCCTCCACGTGCTTCTCTCTCCCCGCTTCCAGACACCTCGCCAATTGCAGACTGGCACTCTTGAGGCTTTCCTGAGCCAGGTCTGGTAAGTGACCAAACCACACTGAAGGACACCATCGCCTTTCCAGCCAAGATGCCTGCCCTTGTCGTAATAACAGCTGCAGCAGTAATTCCAGCTAACAAGTGTTCAGTAGTACTTAAAACATGGGCGAGGTATTGTTACGCCCATTATACTACAGAATTTATTTCTCATTGTCATTTTCATGCTATAATGACCTCCAGTTTTCAGATGAGGAAACTTATTCTGCAACATTTAGTAACATCAAAGAAAAACAGCCCTGGACAGGAATGGCAGGAAAGATTTCATTCTGACTATTGCGGTAGGGGAGAGAGACTCCAGAATAAACGAAGCTCAACTCCAGCTACAAAAAAGGTGACTGACATTTTCAAAGGGGAAAAAAGGGACTAGGAGGCTACAGGGAGATGGAAAAATCACAGAAGGCGAATAAAAGTGGAGAGTTACTGAAAGTGCTTTGGCAAGGTGGGCTGGGACGAAGCCCGTTCTGCAGCCTGGTGGCATGAACTTCCTCGAGCACAGACTCAACAGGGGGTCTGTGGGTGACTTCACAGACACGGCCTACTGCAGGGAGCAGCCAGGCTGAAGCATGGTCAGCCTTCTGGCACAGTGTTTGGGCAAGTCCGTTGTGCCACATGGGAGTCCCCAGTTCTCAGTCACTTGCCCGAGGAGGCCACACCGCTGGTAGGTGGCAGAGTCAGGGCGTTAAGCCCAAGCAGTGAGATGAGTCTGAAACATGACCCTGTGTGGTTTCTGAGGACTTGCTTCCAACGCCAGCCCTCCCTGTTCCCAGAACTTACACTTCTGTCCTCCTCACCCCCGTGAGGTTCAACTCAGACTGTCACTTCCACACTTCAGGGTCAGAAATTCTACCAAAAATAGGTTCCCTGGTGTCTGCTTCCTCCTTTCCTGCAGTCACACCCCATGAAGGATGGCAACGCCCTTGGTTCTGAATGGCCCTCCTTCTCCTTGCCGCCACCCTCAACCTCCCTGCCCCCTTCTCCTGAGCATCTGCACCTGTGCTGAGAAGACCCTGAATGATACTTTGATCTGCATGGAGGGCTCTAATGACAGCAGGACTTCCTACCCGGCAACGCATCTATCAACCACAGAACATGCTGTTGTCCTTTGGTACCAACAAGCCTCTCCTGGGAAAAGGGGACAACAGAAAAACAAGAGCTGTCTGTGAAGGATCTGCACAGTTAAGACCAGGCTAGTTATCTCACAAGAAGTACATCTGTAACCAGGATAAAAGCTGCTTCCCACTTAAAAATATATATACAAAGGGCATCGCCAGGGATCACCTGGCAAGTTCATCTGTCACCAAAAACAGAAGAGGACAAACGGGGCACATTCGGGATCCTGTCTTTTCTAGGCGCTGAGATGTGAGCATAAAGGGTCTGGATGTGTTCCGGTATCTGCCAGATGGTACCGCGTGTCTGACCTCTGAGGCTGCAAAGTCCGTCTGAAGCCCAAGGAGGGCTTGGAGCATCAGAGATGCTGCAGCTGTAAGCAGCCACCTCCAGGGACATCAGGGTTAGGTCATTGCCTCGTCCCAAAGTCTGACTTCAGGGAGAGGACAGGATGTGAGGACTTGGGAGCCACCACACCAAGTGCTTTGCTGTTATCATCTGCTTTGGTTTTTATTGATATAACAACCCTGTGAGGTCAGAGGCATTGTCTCCATTTCAGGAGTAAGAAGACTGAGGCTCAAACAAGTCAAATTCCTCAAGGTCACAAACAGGAACTTCTGTCTTCACGTGGCTCTGGTCGTCATTCAGGGCTCACTTGAAATGCTCCTTCCCTGGAGAAACTTTTCTGACCAGCTAACAGAGTCCACAGCTGCCTCTACCTTTCAGGTCATTCTCCGTAATATCTCCCTGCTCTATTGTCTTTAGGGTAGTTCACCATTATTTAACATTCTGTGTTTATTTATTATTTTTCTTATTTTTTTGTTCTGTCTGCCCATAATGAAATACAAGCTCAGGAGGGGAAAAAAAAAGGATTTAGAATTTTTGGTTTATTGCTGTGTTCCCAGCACCTGGAACCCTGGCCAGTACCTATTAGTCAACAGATGGTCCTTGCATGAATTGAAGAGGGAAGCGCTGAAATAGGAACTCGGTCGGTGATGCCAGAGGCCCTGCCTTTCTCCTCACAAGGAGCCCCAGTCTCACGTCCTGACCACCCCATGTCTGACGGGCAGTGTGGAGGATGACCCAGGGCGTCTGGCACAGTGCCCTTGAGACGGACAGATGGCTATTATCCCAGAAAAGAGCAACACATCCTGTCCAAGTAAGCTCTGATCAGTTACCAGGAACTGGGCATGTTCTCTTCATTCTTGCAAGAGACCCAGAAAAGAAGGCCCATTACATTTAACTAGAGGGGGTTTGAAATCAGATTCTTTGGGCATATGGGGGACGTGTCCCCCTCCTGTAGTTCCACTCGGCTCCCTGCTGGCCTTGTTCAGGCCCCCAGTCTGATTCAGAGAAGGGGAGTGAAAACTCTATTCTCCCTGCCAGATTTGACCCCAAACTCTTTCCCCCACGAACTGACGAAACCCACAGCTGGCCGTCATCTCTCCTGCCCCAGATTCCCCTGACCCTTTTTATCTGTCACCCTCCTAAACCACGGACTTCCTAGGTTGCACGGCCATTATTCATCAGCATGGCTCATCTCCCCTGCTGTTCTTGACCTTCTCCTAGACACTGACGGGGTCTTAGTCATCTGTGTCCAGGCCCCAAACCTGGAACACAGCCTGTGGGTGCTCCATGAGGAAGACAGTGAATGAGCAACGCAAATGAGCAGGAGGCAAAGACAAACTTGCGAAGGGAGTTGAGAAGCCGTGGGGTGGTGATTTGCTGTCAGGAAGTTGTTACAAGATTATATCAGGATGAAGCATTCAGAGCCCATGTCTGGCATATAGTTGGTGCTCAATAAATATTTACAAAATAAAGGATTGAATTGACCTATTGTATATTTTTGGTTGAAGTGGTCTCATGTCAAAAAAAATCTGGAAAATACCTTCTGAGTGGTTCTTCCTATTGCGGGGAGAGGATTGGAGATTTTATTTCAGACCCTGGATCCGCTTGTCCTGTGTAGGTCTTTGGGGTTTCAGTACCTGGACTAACCGAGATTTCATTGGGCTTCTAGGGATAAAGTCCTCATTCAGACAGTAGTCACCAGGTGCTCCCAACCTGCTGCTTTGCTCAGGGCACCTGCTGCTTCTCCACTCCTACACACAGCTTCCTTGCCCTAAGAAGCCACACTTCTGTCTTGGAACACTAAAGAGGTCACCTTCCATGGCCTTGGTCTGAGCATGAAGGCTACCAGGAGAAACATTTCCAATGTCAGAATAGAAAACCAGGCTGTCATCGAGCCCTGGTAAATGTTTCTTTTTATCTTATGCCTTCTAGAGCCCTGGTTCTCTAAATGTGGTTCCCAGTGCATCAGCGGCAATAGGGAACTTGTTAGAAATGCAAATTCGTAGGCCCTGGCCAGGACCTGCTAAGTCAGAGACTCTGGAGATGGGCTCAGGTTTCTGGTCCACAGGAAAGTTGAGAACACTGTTCTAAGAGCATGGACAATATCCAAATTTCAAAACTGCTTCAACACATCTCTTGTAAACTACTTACTTTACCATCAACTCCTGCCTGTTTGTCTAGTGTCTTACTTAAAATGTGCATTTGTAAGCACTTTGCCACTTATAATTCCTCTTCATACACATTAACATATCTGATATTTATGAGCACCTTGTGAAGTCAGCAGGACAGGTATTGTGATCCCCATTTTACTGAGGAAAAACTGAGATTTTTGCTAATTTCAAATGGTTAGAAAATGATAGACAGGTTCTGGAATTAGAAGCTGGATTTTTTTTTTCACTTTTGTTTCAGAGCTCTCTCTTCACTTGGGTTTAGAGTCCAGGTCACTCTCTGCACAGACTTTTCTGCAGTCTTTTCTCTGCTGCCCTGGTTTATATTGAGCTCTCGCCAAAGCTGTTTATTGTCTCCATAGAGCCTGCTGTGGGCTCCCTTATTCCAGGAGCTTCCTTCTACTTCCGGCCCATGTGCGTTGGGGAGCATGTCCTACTGCTTTGAAGCCACAGAACAAAGCCTCTCAGACTTCAGTGTCCATAGAGTCACCTGGGGGTCTGGGTGAGGGGGTCTGTGGGTGGAGAGTCTGCGCTCCTCGCAGCATGCAGAGATGCCCTTGGTCTGGCTCCGCACTGAGCGGCAGGGCACGGGGACCCTTTGGTGCCTTTGTTCGCGCTTCCTCCCTGAAGATGCTGCACGTTTCTTAAGGGTGAGACCAAGTGCTGCTTGTTTTATGTTCTTGGGTGTAAGGATTAGCTCATGGGAGGGAGGCAAGACGGAAAGAGGGAGGGAGGAAGAAAGCACCTTTTCCACTGGCGTCCACCTTTTTGAGCCAAGAAGTGAGAAGGTAAGTTGCTCTTCCAGTGTCCTGAACCTCACTTCTACCTCAGTGTGCCGACAAAAGCAACCCTGATGCTGCTTTATAATTTTCGAAGTCTGAACAGAGGTAGTGGGGGAGGTTCGTGGCTACCAAAGCTCTGGCTTCCATCCTGCACGTTGCTTCTCAATGTACAAGTGAAGTGTGTGTGGACATCTTTTAATATGGAAAAAAATGTCAGGTTTGGGGCTCTTAACCTTGGCAGAGTCCCCTCAAGAAGCCGCATCAATGCCAAGGAATATGATTGGGTAGTTCTGGTGTCTGCCTAACATTAGTGTTTAGGAGATAATCTCCTTATCACCATCAATACTAAATCTGAGCACTTTGGCAGGAAACACTGCCTACAGTCTTGTAAAACATGTCATGGCCGTCTGGCAGGAACTACTGATGCTGTCAGAAGGGAAGGGGAGATGGACAGTAATGCATGAGGTTTTTTAACAATCCTTCCCACAAAGAGCAAAGGGTGTTGCCTGACAGCCCAGGACATGGGCAGCCAAGACCCTGTCATTGTTTAGAAATCTTTAAAGATCTCTGGAGAGAGTTTCCTCTCTGTGCGGGAGGGAAAGAAAGAGAGCCATGGTTATGTGAGTGGCAGCTATAGAGAGATGGCTCAGGTGGGACCAAGGAAAAGAAGGGGCAGCAGTGATGTGTGTGTTTTTAAGCATCTTCAGTTCCAAATATGTGACTCCCTCAGCTCACGGTATGGGACAAACCCGCTTCACCCCACTTTAGCCAAGTGTGAGAGTTGAGCTGGCTCTCCAGTCATGGGCATACCTGGCCTCTTCAGTGACATGCACGCCAGCCCTCCCTACAGGATTGTCTCTGAAGCAGAGTCCAGGTGGCCCCATCCATGCCTCTGTTCCCTTCTTCCGTTTGCAGCTCATAACAAAACCTCTGCCCTCCAGCCATCTTGCAGAATGGGCGTGGCTGAATGTGCCATGCTCACAGGCACTCTGTGCCTTTGTACACACTAATTCCCCAGCCTAGAACGCCCTGACTTCCCTTTCCCCACCTGATGAGCTCCTGTAGCCCTTCGAAACTCAGCTTCATCAGGAGTTTGAGGCAGCAGTGAACTATGACGATGCCGCTGTGCTCTAGCCTGGGCAACAGATTGAGACGCTGTCGCAAAACAAAACAAACAGAGAAACAAACAAGCTTAGCTTCAGCATCACTGTAAAGCCCCCCGACACTCCTGTCACACTTAGGTCCAGACCCCACTACTGTAGTCTGCAAACTACTGCTCCCACATGTCACCTTGGCACTTCAGCCTTTTTTGTGACCGAAGCCACACACCATTGGAAAAGCCACTGGGGAATCCTAACCACAGATTTCCCTCAGGGATAGTTAGGGGACGAAGAATGCTTTGAAACCAAACCAAAACTCCCAACCAAGCAGAGCTGTCTTGGGCTGAACTGCCCCAGATCCTGAGACAAGGGTCTAAGTGCAAGTAGTGTATTTGGGGGTGATCCAGGACTTGCTGGCAGGGGAGAGAGGAGTGAGACAAGGAAGGAAAGGGAAACTGCAGGGACACCTGTGTGTGGGCTCCCACCGAGGGCAGCTGGGTCTCGATTCCATCAGCATCCTCCGGGCAACGACAGGCAGCACATCTCGGGCTTGCCCTGCACCGAAGTGTTCACTGGATGCCGTTTGCTCATCCACTCGCCAGCAGGTGGACACGTGCTTGTTCGCAGCTTCGAGCTGTTAACCTCTTTAAACATTCATGTGTTTGTGTGTACATGTGTTTTCATCACTCTTGGTTGGATACCTGGAAGAGGAATTGCTGGGTGGAATGGTGGAATGGTAAATGTATGTGTAACTTTATAAGAAACTGACTAACCGTTTTCCAAAGTGGCTGCAGCATTTTACGTTCCCACCAGCATTGTATAAGTGTCCAGATATTTCTGGAAAACAAAGCAAGCCTGTGGCTCGCCTTCTTATTGTCTTAATGGTGTCTTTAGAAGACATCTAAAGTTTTAAACTATGATGAAGTCCACAGTGTATTTTCTTAGATGATTTGTGCTTCATGTACTTTGCCTAACCTAAGGTCACAAAAATTTTCTATTCTTTTTTTCCTTAAAGTTTTACTTTTAGTTCTTTTAGTTCTATGATCCATTTTGAGCTAATTTCTAAGTATGGTATGAAGTAAGGATTGAGATCTCTCTCTCTCTCTCTCTGTCTACATATGGATAGCCAATTGTGCCAGCACCATTATTGAAAATACTCTTTCCCCAATGAATTTCCTTGGTAGTTCTACTTAAAATCAATTGTGCACCTATATTTGCATCTGTTTCTGGGCTCCCCATTATATTTCACTGGTCTGTATTTCTAACCTGGCACCAATACCACACTGTCTTGACCATGGTAACTTTAGACTAAATATTGAAATAGAGTAGTATCCTCCAATTTTGTAATTTTTTCAAAATTCTTTTGGCTATTCTAGGTCCTCTGCATTTTAATGTAAAATTTAGAATTAGCCTGTCAATTTCTACAAAAAAATGCCTCAGGTAATTTTGATTGGGATTGTGTGGAGTCTTTATATAAATTTTGGGGTAATTGCTATCTTAATATAATATTGAGCTTTCTAATCCACATCATCCTTGTTTTCTCTCAGCAATGTTTTATTGTTTCTAATGTACTGATCTTGCACATATTTTGTTACATTTTTATGCCATTATAAATGGTAGTGTTCATTTCAATTTAACATTTCACTATAGCCTTTTAAAATGTGTTCTTAGATTATCTATGTTTAATGTACTTATGTATACATAGTTATACATGTTGTTTTGCATAATTATTTATTAATTGTCTTGTTCCAGAAAGATTTTAGGGAAGTTTATGAGAACAAATAAAATAAAACAAAAACTTAGAAGAAGGAGAGAGTGGAAAAGACAAAATTTTTGAAAAGGGACATCCAGTAGAGCCAGGCATGAAGCTGATAAGCACACACGTTAGAAGTCCTGTGCCATTGCTTTCTAGATGCCAGTACAAAAAGTAAAAATCTGATTATGACATAATTTAGAGCATCCTTAAGTGACAAATCAGAAAAGTCCAGCTATTTCCTATGCTTTTCTCCAGCAGGTCCTCAAAAAACAAGATACACTGTATAACAGAGCATAATATAACAAGTTCCTCAACAATGTCTGCATTTCTTTTATCACATAAAATACAGAATAGCAGTGCTAAGGAAGTGGTCTCTGAGGCAGTTACATTTGACCACAACCTCACAAAAGACCCTGAGCCAGAACCACCAAGCTAAGCTGGTCCTAAATTTCTTACCCTCAGAAAGTATGTGAGACAATGTTTGCTGCTTTAGTGGCTAAATTTGGTCAACTTATTATGCAACAATAGATAACTAATATAGATTTTGGTCCCAAACTATTCTTTCTGAAAAGTATTATTTATAGTGCTTACTTCATGCCAGGCATTTTACTAAGTACTATGTAAGTACCATCTTATTTAATCCTTACATAACCCTGTGGGGAATCATTACGGGACCATTTACAAGTGAGGAAATAGAGGAGTAGAAGCATTTATGCCAAATCAAGCCCAAGGAGTATGATTCCAAACTTTGAGCTTTTATCATCCTGCAGTTCTGCCTTTTCTCTTGTCTCTCCCAACCAGATCATGCCAGGGGGTCCTTGGTGGCACGCTTTCTCACTGGGGATGACAGATGCTGCCCCCGAGAGGGTAAGAGCTGGTTCTTGGGAAGTATGAAAAACATCTTAGCTAGTACAACGGTTTGCAGCCCTCTCAAGCTCAACCCTACCTGACAAAATTTTATTCCTTATTATTCAATTTCTTTTGTTAGGGATAGATTAATTTAAATTAAATGTTTCTCCTTAAGAGAGCAAAATAAAAAAAGTAATTGAGAGCCACACTGCTTTATGACAAAGACCATTTCAGACTTCTCTCTGATCCATAGTCTTGACAAAAGAAAGTTCCTAATGTATAGTAGATGCTCAGTTAACACTGCTAGATTGATAGATTCCAGTCCATGAGGTTCAAATCTCTACTGTGAAAACAACAACGACTACAGTAATAAATAACACATGCTAAAGCGATGCTCCAGGCCTCGCAGGAAACATTCTCTGCAAAGATCAGAGGCAGGGGCACCCCTGTGAGCAGCACTCTTAGGGGCGAAGGTTCAGAGCGGCTGACGTGAATAGCACCTGTCAGTAACTGTGATGGAAAATATGAGTTTGCATTCCTCAGTTCCCTAGTGACCAACCTTATTATGCCTAAGTAACGTGTCCTACCACACACGCTAATCTGTGGATATCTAAAAGTGGATAATTAGTCCGGACAGCTAGAGCTCAAAGTGAAATGAGCTTAAGGTTTTCAGGAATGACAGCAGGTGCCTGAAGGGTCTTCAGTTCAGACCCAACCTGCTCCTGCCTGTGCCTGGCGAAGGGCTCATCTCCTCAGTCTCGCAGTCTATGGGCACATTCACCCATTTATGCCCAACCACCGGCCACTACCCTGGGACCCCTCCATCTGAGGAAAGCAGGAAAGTGGTGCCTGAAGCTTGGGTCCTTTTTCCAGTCACTGCATCCTGAGCATGCGGCTAAGTCCAGGCTGGCCGCCATGGGGTAAGGATGCTAACAGAGGCTCGGCTGGCCAGCAGTAGAGCTGAGCAGGGATCCCCAGAGGCCGATGCTCCGTCCAGGGCTTTCCCCACTAACCCACGCCGTCTCTGTGGGGGTGTTTGCTCTTTGAGGTGATGAAGGAGCCTATTTATTTTCTCCTGTAGAGTCCATGGCTTCCCCCTCTACATTCTCCCTACTCCCAGCCCCCGCCTCCTGTCTGGTTTGAGTTTATTGTCAAAACACGCCCAGCCAAATTACTTGTCTGCAGACATTTTTGCTGGCCTTAGTGTATCCACAAGAGAGCTGCTAATGATTACCCTTCCTGCCCATACTTAGCTCATCCTCAGAAGGGAACTGCTCATTATCATTCTCTGACTGCAGCCTGGACTGTCTGGAAACAGTCAGGCAGTCAAATTCCGCGGCGGTGGAGCTGGAGCCCAGCCTCTTCCGTTGCTGGGTCAAATCCACCAGGAGCGGCTCTCAGCTCTTTGGGGACTGTGAGCCTGTGGTCCCTCCAGCCACGCTCCTCAGAGCTTGTGGGAGACAAGTAGGTGGGGGCCGGAGAAGGGGGCACTTTTGTTCCTAGCTGATGTCCTACAGTCCCCACCAGGGCCTGCTACATAATTTTCAGGGCCCGGTACAAATGAAAATGTGGGGCCCTTTGTTCGAAAAGCAGGAAAAAAAAATGATTTTCCTTTTCTCCTGTAGTCTCTTTCAACTTCTCATGATATTTTCAATTTACTATTTAATGTCGCTCTAAGTAAAGAAAAAGTAAAAATTGAAATTATGAGCATACATTGTAATGTTCATGTTTTCATTGTACAATTCCAGTTTTAAATGCAAACTAAAAACCTTCTGCACAGCAAAGGAAACAATCAGCAGAGTGAAAAGACAACCCACAGAACAGGAGAAAATATTTGTAAACTACTCATCCAACAGGGGAGTAACATCCAGAATATACAAGGAACTCAAATACCCCAACAGCACAAAAACTTAACAATCCAATGAAAAAGTGGGCAAATGACCTCAGAATTTTTCAGAAGACATACAAATGACCAACAAATATATGAAAAAAATGCTCAACATCACTAATCATCATGGAAATGAAAATCAAAACCACAAGGAGATATCATCTCAACCCAGTTAGGCTGGCTATTATCCAAAAAAAAAAAAAAAAATCCTAAAATAACAAATGCTGGTGAGGATGTGGAGAAAAGGGAACTCTTATATCTAACACACCATTGGTGGGAATGTGAACTAGTAGAGCCATTATGGAGAAGAGTATGGAGATCCCCAAAAAACTACAAATAGAGCTACCATATGATCCAGCAATCCCACTGCTGGGCATATAGCCAAAAGAAAGGAAATCAGTATATTGAAGAGATATCTGCACCCCATGTTTACTGCAGCACTGTTCATAATAGTCAAGATATGGAATCAACCTAAAGTGTCCAAAAATAGATGAATGGATAAAGGGAATGTGGCATCTATATTCACAGTGGAATACTGTTCAGCCATAAAACAGACTGAAATACTGTCATCTGTGGCAACATGGATGGAACTGGAGGACATTGTGTTGAGTGAAATAAGTCAGGCATAGAAAGTTAAACACCGCAGGCAATCACTCACATGTAGAAGCTTAAAAATTTGATCTCAGAAAAGTAAAAAGTAGAACTTTTTACTTCCCAGAGGCTGGGAAGGGTATAGAGATGGTGGGGATAGGGAGAGATTTGTTAAAGGACACAGTTAGATAGGAGGAGTAAGTTCTAGTGTTCTTTACCACAGTAGGATGACTGTCAACAATGATATACTATACAGTTTCAAACAGTCAGGAGAATGATATTGAATGTTCCCAATATAAATAAATGATAAAGATTTGAGATGATTGATATGCCAATTACCCTAATCTGATCACTATACATTGTATGTATTGAAACATCACTATGTACCCCATAAATATGTACAATTAGCATGGGTCAGTAAAAAAATGAACCAGCCAGTGGCTCACCCTCGTAAACCTAGCACTCTGGGAGACTAAGGCAGGAGGATTGCTTAAGTTCAGAAGTCTGAGATCAGCCAGGGCAAGAGTAAGACCTTGTCTCTACCAAAAATAGAAAAATGCTCTGGGTGTGATGGTACATGACCTTAGTCCCAGCTACTCAGGAGACGGAGGCAGGAGGACCACTTGAGCCCAGGAGTTTGAGGTTGCAGTAAGCTATGATGACGTCGCTGCACTCTAACTCAGGCAACAGAGCTAGACCCTGTCTCGAAAAAAAAAAAGAACCTAAAAATGCAAATATAAGGGTGTTTAACTACTATGTGAATCACCAAAATTGCACACAAAGTATTTCATAACTTATACATGTGTTTGTATTCTGTTCTTGCCCAAACATTGGAAACTCCACACAAAAGTCACTCAACTGTTTTTATTTTACTGCTTGATACGTGCACATTTGTACCTGTGGCTTTCTGATGAGTAAGGAAGAACTGAAAGGCAAAGGGATGTTTTCTTTCCTTTGATGTCATCACTTCCAGCATAAATTGTTAGCTAACACAGGGAAGTAATATAAAGAGAAAGGATGTAATAGAGTTCCTCAGTCTTCTGTGTTTCTTAACATGCCATTGTCTTCTTTCTACGTATGAAGCAAGTTCTGGAGGGAATGGAAAGCGGGGCCTCTCAGGGCTGTCCGCCCCCAGACTCCTCAGTAGTAAACGGAACACTCACCTTGTACTCACTTGCGTCTCGCTGAGAACACTCTGCGTAGACAGGGCTGCAGATTGCTTGTGTCTCTTCCTCATGAGCGAGCCCCATCGTCCCACTGGACTTCACTTACAAAACGCAAGTCCAAAGATGAAATCGAGAATTTCAAGATGACACGAGGGCAGTGGAACATTAAACCAAGCCTCGGGGCGTCCTGAGCAGGGGACCCTGTGTGGCAGCATACATCACAGGCTGTCCTGTGAAGCTGCCCCTGGCCCCCACTCCAACCCCTAGCCCCAGACCTCTCTCTGCTACCGAGGGATAGAGGAGGAACATTAGAAATGGCTGGAATTAGGAAGCAAAGTGTGGGACAGCAACCAACCGAAGCGTGCAGTTAGGTTCAAGGTTCAGAAGTTCTCAACCCTAACTTTAAAATAACTTGGGGAACTTAACAAAAGTCCAGTGTCTAGGCTCCAGGTGTGGAAGTTCTGATTTTCTAGATCTGTGTGGAGTCCAGGTCTGGGTATAGTTCTAAAAAGCTGCCCAGGTGGTGCTAATACACAGCCAAACTCTGCTGTGTCTCTCTCTTGAGCTTGGCACCTGTCCAGCCAAAATGGGGTCAACTGAGGCTGCCTCTAAGGAAAGGCTGGCATGTCTATGTTTTCTATTTTTGGCTTTTTTGTTTGTTCATTTGTTTTTAGAGCCATCCTATTAAATTGTTTTAATTAACTGTCATTAGCACAAAATAGCAATATATTTTCTCTCTTTTTTAGCTGAGATCTAAAGTATTTTTTCATCATCTTTAAAATTTAGTGCAATAAACACAAATACTTTGAGCCATTTGTTAAAGATCTGACCTTTCATTTCAGCTCATCCCAAATGCTGGAGGACTCTTCTTCTGCTTGTTAGGGATGGCTGTGGCTGAGATCCGGCCTTGACCTACTGCATGATTGCAGTTGGGTCTGGCTTTAGGGTTCAGGTTGCAGATATATTCCGGATAATTATGGATGAATTCACCTAGAAGTTTGAGAACTGCACTATCTAAAGACATCTCATACTGAATTTCTTTGCAATGAGAATAAATAATCATCTCTTCATTTGACCTTTATTCAATATTTAAGATTTTAGCTAATTTTATAATTTAGATAAATTAATATTTACAAATTAGAAACCTCCTCCTTTTGCCATTTTTTTACATTCATTTCTAGTACAGACGTCATGAAACATTTAGACTGGACATTAGAAACTACTCAGTGCACAGTTCCCAGTCTCACCAACCACCCATTGCCTGTGGTAACACTGATGACTGAATCTCCCACCCAGAAGTTCAGGTTCCCCACGTCTGGGGCCTGAGCAATCATTGTACAAAAGCTCCTTAGCTGATTCTGAGGATCGAGTAAGTTTCAGAATCATGGATTTAACCCCAAAGCCTTATATTTTAAGCATACTTCATCCCTACTACTAAAGTACTAGAAACAAAGTACTAAAGACATGTTAATAGAAAATATAGAGAAATAAAAAGAAAAAAAGTTATCCCTTATCCCACCAACTGGAGAGAACTACTGTTTATCCTTCCAGTCTTTTTTTTAAAAAAATGCATAATTGAGTGATGTTCCAATTACTACAGCAGAGGCATTAACCAAGGTTTGTTGACAGTTACACTGTTGGGTATGGACCAGCTGAAAGTCAACTTTAAGTACAAACATATGATTTTTTTACAAAAATTATATAACATGACGTGTACAATTTGGTGACCTGATGTTTTTCACTTAAACATATTTTTAATTTAGAAGTTGGAATTCCACAGGGTTCAGCCCTCAGTCTTTTCCTTTCCTCACTGTCTCTGCTTTGCCTGGACCAGTCCATCTGCTTCCATGGCTTCAGCTGGCGCCTATGTGTTCGCTGCCAGACTCTCCCTGTGGCCCAGGCTGCCCCGAGCCTTTGGCCCTCTCCGTGCAGTACAGCTGATGGTCAGACACCTTTGCACGGCTGCGCTCAGCATGTCCAAAATTGAACTCATGATGTTCTTTCCCCAACTGTGTAAGGAAAATGGGACCCCAAACCATCCGGAATCCCAAGCACCATTCTTGACTCCTTCCTCATCCTCAGTGTTCTTCAAATTTAATCACGGACCAAGTTAAATTGATTCAACTTCCTAAATATGCCTTGAACACACATTTCTCTTCTCTATACTGCCATCTCTCTAGACCAAGCCACCGCCATTTGTCACCTGGACAACTGCAGTACATTCCTACCTGGGCCCCTGCTTATTCTTATTCCTATTAAAGTCAGAGTGAATAAACACCAGAATAATATTTACATTATGTTTTCCCCTTGGTGATTCCTTTTTCGTTTTCCAACAGGCACATCAGAAATACCACATATTGAAACTGAAGCTTGCTGCCCCAAGAGAAGAACAAATTCTGAAAATGAAAAGTCAAATGCTTTACTTTTTATGCCTAACATTGGCTAATAAAATTATAAAATGGTAAAAATAATTTTTAAAGTTAAAATTTTGTCTGTAAGCAAGGGCTTTTGTGGAAGGAATATGGTTTTGGTTTTGAATCCTCAAAGGCTAAGAACCCGAAGGACTTTAGGATTTGGGGCCTAAAGCTAGTGCTATCTATAGACAAAGAGGTCAGGAAGAATCCATCAGCAAGCAAAATCCAGTCGTCTTCCCATAGGAACACGGAATTCAAAGGGTGTAGGAAAGAGAGAGAGGTAGGAAGGGGGACAATGACAGAAACTCGACATAATCTCGATCCCAGTGTAGAGGGTTCATCACTTGCTAGTTTGCATATGGAAGCTTTTTATTCAGCGTGACCCTGGGGAGAGAACTAGCAAAGGAGAGAAATCAAATTATCCCCTCAGTTGAGACAAACAAAGCATATGATAAAGTTCATCATCCGAGATAAAAACAATCTTAGCAAACTGGGAATAGAAAGGAACATCCTCAATACAATAAATAGTATGTACAATAAACCTACAGTAAGTTAGGTTTAAGTATTACCATACTTAACAACAAAATGATGACGGTGTTTCTCTTTGAGTTTGAGAAAAAAACAGGGATACTGTATATATCACCATATTGGACATCCTATTACCTTGTAAAAAGACAAGGAAAAGAAGTAAAACATAAAGATTGCAAGAAAGAAAAAAATTGTCATTTTCCACAGATAATATGATTGTATATCTAGAAAGTCCCCCAAAATCTAAAGCTAAATTATTAAATTAGCAAGATGACTAGATATTAAAAAGTCAATTGTATTTGTTTATACTAACAACAATTAGAAAATAACACTTAAAAATATATCATTTACAATGGCATCAAAACTACTAAATCCTTGGAATGAGCCCAGTGAAAGATTCAAAGACTTTTTTCAGAGAAAACGGAAAGATGTATCACATTTTTGAATTGAAAAAGTTAATATTATAAAAATAAATTTCCCCATTGTTCAAGCCCAAGCCATGGGAGGCATCCTTGGCTCCTCTGTTTTTTTCACATCCCAAATATAATCCATCAGAAAATCCTGTTAGCTCCACTCAAAACGTAGCTTGTGTTCTCCCAAAAGCAAACCCAGAGTCAGAATTCAAGGGCAAATACAGTATTCATGAGTTCCACATCCATGATTAAACTAACTGGAGATCACATATTTCAAGGAAAAAAACAATAAAAATAACAATGCAACAACAAAAAAACATAAATAAAAAACCAATACAGTATAACAAGTATTTATATAACATTTATATTGTATTTGGTATAATTATAAGTAGGGATGATTAAAAGAATATGGAAGGATGTTCGTAGGTTATACTATACCATTTTACATAAGGGACTGGAGCATCCACAAATTTTGGTGTCCATAGGGTGGGATGGGGGATAGAACCAATCCCTTTGTGCACACCAAAGGACAACTGTATTTTATTCAGAATTTAAGAACAACTGATATGGGGGGTGGAGGAAAGAGCTAGGGAAGGGAAGGAGTCAACATAGAGTATTATGCCAGCAGCTCCAAATTCACCCTTCATTGCCTGCTCCACAATATTAAATGTGGGCCCTGTAAATGTTTCTCCTCTGCCAGCTGGCACAATGTTAAGCTTTTACAGTAGAGGGTGCTGGAGGGACAATGGAGGAGTAAAAAGTTTTGTTTTCTAGTTCTAATGCTCTCCTCTCCCCAGGCCCCTTCAGCTCACCTGGCGGCCCGGCAGCGCCGTCTCCCGCAGTGCCGACAGCTTCCCCAGCGCCCAGCTCTGCAGCACGCAGTGACCGGCAGTGCCCAGCTTCCCCTGCAACTCCCCTGAACAGCTCTGGCGTGGAATGCCACCAATAAGGCACCTCTCTGTGACACTTTCCTCTGGCAACTTCTAGGAAAATTTTGAGTAAGTTCTGTGGAATGAAACCTGTCTTAGGTTCCTCTGACAACACAGATGGCAAATTTCCAGAAAGTTCTATGACATAGCACTTCAGGGACTTCTCCACCACCCTGTGATCCATGGGTACAGTGAGGTGTTCTTATTCCAGTTTTTTACATCTTTGGGTGGTCTGCCTCGGCCCCCAGGGGGAGTGGCTGTTCCTTATGTCTACTATTCCCATATTCTGTAGGGGTCTCTTTACATCATACTATCCGATCTCTTGTTACTCCAAATCCCCTCTTATATTAAATAGTATATAAGAAGGGATTATGATATAATATGATACAATTATATAATAGTTATATAATAGTTATATAATTATATAATAATTCTTTCTATAATATCCAACTTTTCCTGCTCAAATTACTTTGTGGTTCAGTCTTGTGATTTGATTCCGGCTGGTACAGATACCTCATTAACCCAGCTGCCTTGGTGGGCAATTAGAGCTTAATTCCAAGGGGAAATTCTAAGAAATAATGTAAAATACCCACTCAAGGGTTGAGAAAGCTGTGCTATTTATACACCAGCTCCCATGGATCACTGGTTGGGAGTGGCTGCTGAGGACTGTAATTCCCAGAACTTCCAGCTTGTCCCACACACAACAGAGCGGCTCCCCACAGTTCCAGAAGAAGGTCTCAGGCACATCAGGGGTCTGGGTAAGCAGAAGCCCTGCCAAGCCCACCGAAGCAGCAGGGGCCCAGGGTTGTGGCTGGGCCACTGACAGGTCTGTCACAGCCCAGCTTTGCCACCACTCAGATCTGCCCACGCCCCATGTTGTGCACTCTGTCCTGCCACTGTTTCTTCAGGCTGGTGGCCGATCCCAATCCCTTTACAGAGAAACAAACAAGACACCCAGAGGCTGAGAGGGACGCCCGGTCTCTACTGCTACACTTGAGACTGAGGCTTCCAATGATAAGCATTACTTCCGCCCCCAACCTGTTCCAGGTTCCTCTTTCTCAACCGGGATTTCTGCAGGGTTAGGGCACTTACCTGGTGGGAGTGGGGTGGTCCAGACCCTCTGCCCTCACGGGGTCTGACCCCCTGGCCACCACGCCCTTGTCGGCTACGGCTGCTCTAATTCCCTGGTGTTCCTCACATACCCCTTCCCATTCCCATTAGGTGGCAGAAACCCTACTCCTCCAAACAGTTAGGGTCTGTAGCCACTCCTTTCTTCACCTGCTGATCTACTGGCATAAAAAGCCTGTGATTACAAGGTGGTAGCTACAGCCATAAACTCAGTGGGACTCTCCCACGTCCCCCTGGTGGGGCCATCCTTCCCCTGGGAGTCGGCACCCTTAATCCAGCAGAGCCTAAAGTTGCAGGAACAGGAAGCACAAATTCCCAGAGTGGATTACTGGGAGGACTGGTGAGCGAGCCCGTTCTTTCCACCTTCGATTCCCGGCCTTACGTGTTTTTCCTGTTGAAGATACAGCACCACAGAAGGCAGGGCTTTCCACACCTCAGCACACACCAGATCACCAGGCAGCTTGCTGACGCTGGATTTCCCAGCCCCGCCGAGAGACTCTGATACAGACGTCTGAGGCAGGGTCAAGGGTTCTGCGTTCCCATTAACAGCAACCTCCCAGGTGGTGCTGACGCTCTGGGTCCAGGGCCCCAAACTTGAGGCTCGCTGAAGCATATTCACACAGTGAAGGACAGGGCTTCCCACTCCACAGACTGTCGTCTCTCAGCTGGGGACCCCGCTGTGCCCTTTAAGAGGCTGCCCCATGGTCCCCTCAGGCCCAGTGAGGAGGTACTATGATTCCATGGCCACGTGCCCACCTCACTCCCCTTTTGCTGCCAAGTGGGTCCCTTGGTTGGAAGCAATGTTGGGCAGGGTCCCTGGACAATCCATCAGATGCTCAGGGAGCCCCTGGTGGTGGTCCTGGCAGGCACTGTGCAGGAGGTGATCTTCCGAGGTCCTGAGAACAAGCCCTCAGACACAACGTGCAGATGCGGGCAGCCGGAAGCTGCAGCATTACTTAAGATAGGCCTGAGGAACAGAGAGGGCACCGATGGCTGGTGCCACACATATGCAGCCTCAGATTCTCTCAGCTGGTCCATCGCAACCACTCGGCCCGGACGTCATCTCTCCCTTGGACGGCTGTGATAACCTCTAATGGGTCTCCTTGTTTCCAGTCTTCTCCCCCTCCCCTCCCCACAATCTCCTCTCAGCATCATGGTGGAGCGACACAGCATTAAAACATAAGCCAGGGCCAGGCGCAGTGGCTCACGCCTGTAATCCTAGCACTTGGGAGGCCAAGGCGGGTGGATCGTTTGAGCTCAGGAGTTGGAGACCAGCCTGAGCAAGAGCGAGACCCCGTCTCTACTAAAAATAGAAAGAAATTATATGGACAGCTAAAAATATATATATAGAAAAAATTAGCCAGGCATGGTGGCGCATGCCTGTAGTCCCAGCTACTCAGGAGGCTGAGGCAGTAGGATCGCTTAAGCCCAGGAGTTTGAGGTTGCTGTGAGCTAGGCTGACGCCACGGCACTCACTCTAGCCTGGGCAACAGAGTGAGACTCTATCTCAAAAAAAAAAAAAAAACACAAGCCAGAATGTGTCATTCTTCTGTTCACAACCCTCGAGTGCCTGTTTCATGCAGAGAAAAATCCACAGGCTACAATGACCTTCCAGGTTTGTGTAGGTAAATATTTGAAAGCTGCTGCTATTGGAAAACTTTGCAAAGAAAAAGACGTTGGAGGGTTAGTGGAAAGTGTGCTGCTCTCTCTTGATTAAACACGCCTTTGGGAAATCTGGCTGCTCCGCAGTCAAGGATAATTGATATGCCCCACTTCACTGGCTTAGGGTGCAGCTTACGATCGTATTTCTTGTGTGTTCAAATTATGACTCCCAGGCCTTATCCCACAAATTGAAAGAAGTGCATTTTTCTCTCCCTCCCAAGATAAGTCCAAAATCCATGAGGAAATTTGCCTCCTACAAAAGAGTGCACTGCTCCTAGTTCCCCACCAATCAGAGACCCATTGTCTGGCAGGTCCATGGAAAGGTCTTGTCTTCCGTCAGTGCTTAGGGGCCATGCTAGGCTTTGAAGAGGGGCCACAGTCACGATGGATGACCTTCACAGACTAGATCTGGGCTCCCAACACCATAGCTTTTTTTATAATATATGCACCAAAATGCAAGCAAGTGCAAAAAAAATGCATACATTTTCCCAAAGATATATTTATTATTCCAGGCAGCATAGAGCAGGAGATATTCCACCATGAGCCCAGAACCAGCTGTCTCGTGATGATCCGGTTCCTACTATTAAGCTAGAGTTCTTCAGCCAAGAGAACACTGACTCATGATTATTTCCTTTCAGGGACGGATACATTCATTTTCTGACAACTGACTTCAGTTGGGCAACCTCAGCCCATCGGATGTCATAATAACTTTGAGTCACACGTCAAAAGAGCCAAGAGTTTGCTCTCCCACGTCTCAGAAGGTCTTGCTACTAGGAGAGGAGGGACGGTTCTACCCACCTGTAGGGATGGAGCAGCTACCCCTGGTCTAATCAAAATATCCACTAATTGATGATGTGGGTGTTCTGGTGACCCAGCCAGAACAAAAGAGACTATGCAAAGTGTCTTAATATCTCCCCATGTTTAGAAAGAGAAAATGTTAGTTTTATAATAAGCATGATCTCTGAGAAGAAATTGGCAGCCTTCAGCTTTGGATCCATTATCCTAAGTCTGTGACAGGAGAGTAAACACACATTAGGTTGTCAGCAACTAGAAGATAAATTCCCCTGTGTTGTGTGTTCCAATGGCTTCTTAAATAACACGGGTATTTCCATTTAATTCCTTTTTTCCCCAAAATGAATAAGAACTCTCTTAGTCTCTATCAATTCTAAAAAAAGCATCAATTACATCCAAAACACTATTTTCTATCCATTACTTAGTGCAGTTGCCAAATGGAAGATCCGCCCCCAAAGCCTTTTCACTCAATCTTGGGGCTGGAAACAGGAAAGGGGAGCGTTCCAGTGCAGCAATCCTTAAATCCCCTGAGAGCACCTTTACAGTGTGCCATGCCAGCCTCTGGTGGCATCTGATGCGATCTTTGAGTGCGATGTTTTTAAAATCCAAATTGAAATTATTCCATCCCAATAGGCTGCTTTCATGATTTCTACAACACAGGCACTTCTGGTCACTAATTCCATGGCTAACCTCAGCCCTGCACCAAAGAGGAACCACATCCCCTTTTAGGATTCCAAAAAGAACAAAAGAAAGATGAAAGAAAAAAAGAAAAGAAAGAAAGACAGAAAGGCAAATCCCAAAATTCTTTTCAGAGCTCCAGTAAAGATGCATAACCATTATCCATCGAGGATTTTTTTAGGTGACTTCTCACCTGCTTCTCTTAACTTTATCTCTTCTCCCTCCTCGAGGGTAAGATGGAGAAAGAGAAGGCATGAGTTAGAGTGAATGCAGGGGCACTCAGTTGTTCCCAAATGGCTATTTACCCTTTTAAAACTAAGGAGCAAAAGGGAATCCCTCCACAACAAAAAGGCAATTTCTCTTTGCTTCATTCTATGTGGAGCCCCATAGTGGCACCCCTTCCTTCTGAAATAAAGTGAGATCGAGTGTCTGAAGCTGGTGAGACACACACAGTTTTCATGGTCGTGTGTCCAGAGTGCTCTCCTGTCTTTGGAGAATGAAAACAGTCCTGCAGGCCCCTGCCTCACTGCGGTCCTGCAGGCCCCTGCCTCACTGCGGTCCTGCAGGCCCCCGCCTCACTGCGGTCCTGCAGCCCCCCGCCTCACTGCGGTCCTGCAGGCCCCCGCCTCAGTGCATAGGATCAAGAATGATGCCAAGTGGATGAAAGTCAGTGATGGACGGCTTACCTTGTGAAGATAATATATTCGGGCAGGTTTACACCCCAAGGAAGAACGTAATAGTTTCAATTAGCAGAGCCATATATAGTTGGCACTAAGTTTTTCACTGAAATGAGTGACCAGACTTGGGTTTGAGTCCTAGCAGTCCCACATCTCTTGCCCCTGGACTCCTTTTCAGGCTACTTACCTCTCCAAATCTGAAAAATATAATTATTTCACAGAGCTCTTTTTGAGAATTAAGTGAGACAATATATGTACAAATTGCTCTGTGAACTCAAAAGCACTACAGTATCCTTACATTCTTGATAGCTTTTTTATGAAACAGACTGTACCAGGAGCCTTATAAAGTTTGAATCCCAGCACAGGCCCATGAGGGGAAGATGATTTTTTTTATTTTATGGATTAATAATGCCTTAATTAATTTCAGCACTAATACTGATGCTGTGTTCCATCCTCAGATTTTGATTTCATTGGTCTAAAATGTAACCCAGGCACTGACACTGTAAAGCTCTCAGCTGGCTCTAAATGGGCAGCACCAGGCTGAGAATCACTAGCTTACGGAGTCTACCTCCCTGCTCCTTGAAGTGTTGGCCAGCGGCACAGGCATCACCTGGAAACGTAGACTATCAGGCCTTACCCCAAACCAAATGAATTGGAACCTGCATCTTAACACCACCCCTGGGTTATTTGTGTGCACATTAAAGTTTGAGAAGCACAGAACTAAGTCACATCAAAATTGCAGAGCCTGGATTTGAATCCCAAGCTAGCAGATTGCAAAGCCTTGTTCCTAGCTATGTGTCCTCCTTCTCTGCATCAGCTCATGTGTTCAAAAGTCCCTTTTAATACTATAACCTTCTCATCTGATCCTCACAACAACCCTGCTAGACAAATCTCCATTTAACAGATGAGAAAACATAAAGATTTTGTGCCCCTGCCTAAGTCACATAGAGAGTAAGACCTCAGGTTTGGAAAACAGGTTTTCTGAAAAAGCATATGTGATTCCATGATGTATTTCCTTAAGAATGTAACTTTGAAAGATCTTTTTCCCTTAACCCTGGCTGACACACAATATCCTTTTCTGTTTTCTCCGGGTTTTTACAACATTACCCCATCCCATGCTGAGTTGCAGAGGAGTTGTGCCGGGGCAAATTCAGCTATGAAACGTTCCTTGCCACAAATCACAGCTGTCCACGAGGAAGACTTCTACTGCCAACAACCCCTGCCCGCCGCCCTAGGACTTCCCTAAAACAACATTCCATCTGCAGGACACTGCCAGGACGGTGCCAATCAAGGGTGGAAAGAAGTGCACAGAAATCTTGGAGACACGACAGAAAAGCAGTCTGAAAGCAGGTGTTCCCAAACATCCCCCGTGAGCCTCGCTGAGGCGTATCCATCGACCCAGGGAAAAACAAATGGGATAACAGGTCATTTGTTGAAACCCGATTATAAATCCCGCAGGACAATGCCACATTGTCAGGGTGCCCCCTCATGACATTTTCCTGCTGATAACACTGGTATGCATGTGGCTTGGAGAAGCCCCAGGAGCAACAGGGAAGATGATGCTGCTATGTCAGAACATCCAGCCAGTTCAGTCTTGCAAAGCGCATCACAGCTAGTCGAGTCCTAACGGTCTGGCGCTCTCCCGCGCCCCGTCGCCGGACAGCCAGGACTGCGTCAGCTTGAGTGGAAGCCTAGTAGCTTCTTCTGTGGTCTCATGTGAGGGGCCCAAGAGAGTCTACTACTGTACATCCTACTTCTCTTTCCGTCTTCTCATGCCCTTAGCTCACAGCTGTGATGACATCGCTAAAACCAGAATTCCTATTAGAACACAAATATCCATGGAAATGACCACCGTAAAATTTTAGGATTAGAAAACACCTCAGAAATGATCCAGACTGAATATCTTTAAGCACAGATAAGCAAAGGATCTGTGGCTGGCAGCCTCCAAGGTGGTCCTCATGGCTCCTTATCCAGGATCTGTGCCATTCATAGAGCCCTCTCACCTTAAAGAAGGCTGATCTGCATAATCGATAGGATATCACAGAAACAATGGTGTGTGACGTCTGAGGTTGGTCACAAAAGATAGCTCACCTTTGTCTTGCTCTATTGGATCATCTGCTCTGGGAGAAACCAGCCACATGTCATGAGGCCACGCAAGCAGCTTATAGAGTGCAGAGGGACTGCAGCCTCCCGCCACCGGCTGCACCAACCCACCTGTCAGCCACAGCAGTGAGCCCCCCGGGAAGCAGACAGTCCTGCCCAAGGCAGACCTTCAGGTGAGGGCACGTTGAGATTTCACAAGAGACCCTGAGGTGAACTGCCCAGCTACAGCACTCCTGGATTCCTGACCTGCAGAAAGGGCGAGATCATACATGATTATTGTTGTTTTAAGGCACTAAGTCTTGGGGCAATCTGTCATACAGCCATAAATAGCTAATATAACACCCAAAGGGGTGACATGACACATCCAAAGGGGGAAAGCTATAGGATCAGCTTTGTGAGTAAAGCTCATTCTCATTAACGCGGCCCACCAGGCTCCACATTGATGCACTCAGTCCCCACCTGTCTGACCTCTGGCTCAGTGTGCCACAGCCATGCTGGTCTCTACTTATTTCTCAACTTCTTACTTCCCTACTTAAGTCCCTCGAGAGTACTTTTATATTTCCTGTACCCTCTATCCCCAGGGCTTCACCTACCGGGTCTGGTTGTTTAGCACTCAGTTCAGAAGTGACCTCAGGGAGGATTTCCGTGGCTACCAGTTCTAAGGAAGCTCCTTCTTTGCCCTCTCACACTGCTGCCCGGCCACTCTGTGTGCCATCACCCAGACACTTCTCTGCTTAGTGCTTGTCACCCTCTGAAATGATTTATTTCTCTGTTTATTTGACTGTTGTGTCTCCCCCATTATACCAAAGTATAATACCTTGTTTGTCTTATTTCCTTCCGTATCTGTGGAAGACAAAAATGTGCTTGCTATGGTAAAGTGTTCAATATTTGTAAAGAAAGGAATGAAGAGTGGAAAGAAGGAAGGTAGGGAGGGGAGAAGAAGGAGGTGGTTTAGAAGGACAGATCTAGATCTTTGAAATTGTTTGCTTATAGCTTTAGGAAACACAACCTCCAAGAGCCTTTGATTTCCACTCCACCATCACCTTTGTGCCCAGATAAAAACGAGTGGTGTCCATGCAGAAGAACGTGGCTGCGAAACACAGCAAGGAAAAGAGTTCTTTCTAAGTGGTGTGCAGGCTCTTCTGAATGGAACAGGGCAATTCATATTGTTTGAATCGTAAAATATCTAGAGAAAAACTTCAGCGGGATCTTTGACCCACAGCGCCGCAGGGAGCTGGGTCTGTGCAACTCCTTACCCTGTGCCTATAGTGCTCTCCATTTGCACCAGGAGGGAGAGATTGGGTCGGGTTGGACACAATTCCCCTTTCAGAAAGGCTGGCTCATGAGTCATGCTCAGACAATCAATTCTAAGAAATGTATCTTTAGGGTCTAAACCCAGAAAGGGTGAGGCCACAGTAAAGCAAGATCCAAATAATGAAGTCACGAAAAAAATTTAAAGCAAGGAAACTTTGGGTCAAAGATGAAAGTCCCTCTTAACTGTGAAAATCTATTAGAATATGTAATACTCTCTCAAGAACAGAAGCCCCGTTCCTTACATCATTTGACACATGGGACAACAAAGAACTGGAGAACATACATTGATCCCACTTCAGCCCCTGAGAGGATAGTAAAAATGACCTAATGGTGATTTCCTATCTCTAATTTACATGATAATTTGAATCTGAGAACACTGGAAAATAATGAACCTGACCTTCCCAATAGCAGGAGTGCGAGTGAGCTGTCACCCTGGGGTGTCTCTACAGCTTTCTTTGGTGGGAGGAGAACTTCCACGCATTTCCACAGCACTCGCCACCCGGGCCTCTGCAGGAGGCTGCTGGATTGTGGCTCCAAGCTAGACACAGATGGGTGGCCCAGAGAAGGTCACAACGTCCCAGACCCAGCACCAGAGCCCAGGCAGGCCTAGAGCTTCCTCTGGCCAAAATTAGAGCAGTAGAATCTAAGCAACAAGTCTCCCCAGAGATGAGGGAAGAAAATACGCAAGAGGGCATAAGGAAAAAATTTTCAGTCTCGTAGCTCAAGTTCTGCTAGTTAGGAAGGGCTCTGTTACTGTCCCTGGGGTACAGCAAGAGTCGCAGACAATACCAGAAATACACACCCATGGATTAAACAAAGACATTGCACTATCCCAGAGTCACAGAGTCTCGGACCTGGAGGGAACCTCAGCGTTTGCCTAATGCCACTTCCTCCAGTTTTAAAGGGTGCCCAGAAAAAAGGAACGCCATCCGGGGACATTCTGGTACCAATGTCAAAGAGGAGAGTACTGGGAGGACAGTATTCACCTGAGGACGAAACAGCGAACATGGAGTTTAGAGAAAGAACTCATCTCATGAAGTGTCTGGGAGGAGGAAGATAAAGAACTGGAAATATTGGAAAAACCTAAACAATGAGAGACTGTACTTTGCAAACTTTCTAATTTGTATGCAGGCTGCATTTCACTTTTTCTTTCATAAGAGTGAAATGCATGCACTGGGAGAGGCACCAGGAGGGGGCAAAATAGGTTCTGAGTATCAGTAACTACGCGTTTTCCATCTTTATACCCGCAGGGCCGGCACAGCGGCTGACCGGGACAGTTTACTTTGTAAAGAGCAAACATAAAGGAGTGGGGTTTCCACGACCTGGTACTGGGACAGAAACCCTGACTCCCTAGGTGGTGGAGGTGAAGTCTTAAATCAAACCTTTTGGACAGACAGAAGCCATCTTCCGTCCACTTTGGATTCTCTGAGGGGACAGGACCACCGTGTCAGTCACTAAGAGGAAAGTGACTCGCCTTGAGTTCAGAGCCAGGAAGGGTAGGAACTGGGGTTTTGCTATTGGCAAATTCCGTGCCTCGGTGGAATAAATAACTGCCTCTTGGAGGCAATGCTGCTAGTTGGCGACAGCAGGAGAGTCTGGAGTCTGGAGACCCGGCTTGGCCGCGCAGGGGACACACGCCAGGCGCCCCCTGGCTCCTGCAGCAGCTCCTCCCCGGCCCGCGCACGCGCCCGTGCCCGCAGCTGGCTCCAGGGCCGCGCGCCGGGAGGAAAAAGAATCCCTGGCTTGGGCAGGAAGATCTCCATTCTGTGGATGCTCCATTTGGGGTTGGGCTTTCGCAAGGGGGAGGGGTGTGGATGAGGATTCCCCCTCCCTTTTCCCCGGGGGGATTAAGAGGCTCTTTTGTCCCTGGCCTGATGGCCCCAGCATTTGCATATATCAAGTCCCTGGGGCTGGGAATAGAGGCGCGGGCTGCACCTGCTGCCCTGGGTTCCAAGGGCTGACCCCAGTCAGACCTTCCAGGTAATTCCATTTGTGTCATCACAGATTCAGGAATCCAGGCTCGGGAGTGCAATAATGACTCCAGAAGGGAGCGAGGGACATGGGCAAACACACACGTCCCCGGGAAGGCTGAAAGTGGTCAGAGGTCTGGGAAAAGAACGGGCTTTGAATCCTTGGCGTCCTTTTAAACAGGCCTTTATTTGGAGAGCCTTCCAACCTCCTAAGCCTCATTGAACTTGAAAAGCTACAAGCTTCCTTTCTTTCCGGAGACCCTCTGGCCTCTTCGCCTACCTCTTTCATCGAAGCCATTGTTAGGGGCTGCATTAGTGGGAACCACGGATCCTTCAGAGGCGGCGGCAGTATCATATCACAGATGTAAAAATGACGGGACAAAAGGTCTGAACGCTCCAGAGGAGGGTGGAGGGAGCCCAGTGTCGCGTCTGAGGGGATTGACGCCTGGGCCCTTGTTTCTCTGCATAGATAACATTTTTCAGTGTACAAATCGCTTACCCATACAGAATGCGCTTTATTGCTCAGAGCAACTATTATTTCCATTGGACAGGTGGTGAAACTGAGACTCGCCAGTGCGACACCAGAGGACATGGCCGATTAGTGATGTGGCGGGGACTGAACCCCAGAATTCACTCTGTGTCCCGAGTTCTCCTTCCACATTGCACTGTTCCTTGTCCACTGGAATGGCTTTCAGGCTAAGGTTTCATGAGGCTTTCCACTTAGGAATTAGCTAAAGGGTTCAATATACCTATGATGTATAATCTTGGTCTTGGAATATTTTACTGGCAAATCAAGGAAAAGAGGTTTTTGAGCCCCTGAGGTACTGCGGAGCTTGGGGCTCTGGGCTGGCAACAGAGCTGCGGGTAAACAGCACCCCAAGAAGCATTAGCAAATGAATGGTTTGATTGAAGTGTGCTCAGATGAACTGGAACAGGGTGGACCTAAGCCAGGGAGGAAGCTCCCCCAGCTGGTCTCCTGCCTGTCTCCTCTGCAGCCTTTCTCTTCTCCCTCTGCAAGCCCCACACTCCACAGTTCTTAACATTTGCTCTTCAAAATCAGGAAGGGTCATGACACCAACCCCTGCCTGTTGTTGGCTAATTGACCTCATTTAAATGTCATTGGACTTCAGCCCAGTGTTGCTGCTCATGTCTATTTGCACTTTTACTCTTTTTAAAAATATATTGAGGTATGATTTACATACAGTAAATTCACCCTTTTAAAATGAACAGTTCTATGAGCTTTGAAAAATGCAGTTTCATAATCACCACCGCAGTTAAGATTTAGAACAGTCCCGCCCCCTCCCTAGAGCAACATTAATGCCCTCCAGCCCCATCCTTACCCGCTGCCCCACAGTTCTGCCTTTTCTAGAATGTCATAAGAATGGAGTGCTCTGCACCTAGTCTTTTGAGTTTGGCTTCTTTCACTTTGCAGAATGCTTCTGAGATTCCGCCAGGCTGTGTGGCTCAGTACCTCATGCCTTGTCACTGCTGAGTAATATTCCAGTATGGATACACCGTATTTTGTTTAGCCATTCGCCACCTGAAAGACATTTGGCTTGTTTCCAGTTTCCAGTTTGGAGAAATTTTGAACAAAAGTCAGTAGGAACATTTGTTCACAGTTTTTACGTGTGAATATATTTTTGCTTCTCTCAGAGAAGTGCCCGGGAGTGGGACGCTCATCATACGGCAGGTGTGTGTGAGTGACATGACGTAAGCGGCAGCCGACTGCTTTCCGAACCAATCTGTTTTGCTACGTGTCTGGACCATTACCGCATTCCCACCAGCAATGCACGACAGTTCCAGCAGCTCCACAACCCAGTATTGTCTTTTATTAATATATATAATTTTTGCCTTTGTAGGCACAAAGGGGGAAATGTCCCCCTTCTCCCTCCGAAGGTTCGCTGGGAATGAACTGACAAAAGGCAGATTAATATGAGAAAATGACATAAAAAGGCATTTTAACGTGCATAGTGTGGGGAAGGGCAGGAGAATGATACCCAATGACCTGATGGGGAACGCAGCTTACCTGCCTTCTTCACAGGGGAGGGGCAGATGGGGGATAGGAGTAAATGATCTTCAGGGCACTGATTGGACCCAGTGCTCAGACAATGATAAGCAAATAATTCTCTTTGGGAAATGAATGGGACTGGAGAACAAACAATAGTCTGGGACAAAGGTCACCTGGGCTGTGGCTGCGGTGTTTAAGACTGTCTCTTCCCCTGTGATATGCCTCTTGATCTTCTCTGTTTAATGAAATTTCAGAGAAGGGATCAAAGGCAACTGTGTTTCTCTTTGGAGCCTGGTTTCTAGGTAGATGAGGGAACTTTGGAGAACAGCCTCATCCTGTGCTTGGGGAGAGATAAGGATCGGAGCAGTGAGGGGGGAAGGTTGGAGAGATACGTTGGCTCTAAGGCTTAGCTCTGAGGCCGTTCAGCTCGCAAAGCACTCAGCATGCCCAAGCATCATATTTTGGGGTATCATTTTCTGCACCCTCAACACCCTTCTGCTAGGTATATAGTGGTGTCTCATTCTGGTTTTAATTTGTATTTCCCTAGTGACTGACGATGTTGCATTTTAAACTTTTGATTTCTATTTATAAGGTAGAATCTTGTCTATTTCAAGGACTTTTCATACTCAATTGTAGGCCTCAGCGATTTTCGTGTGTTTGTTAAGCTCAATTTTTTTTTTTTCCCAGCCCCTGGTAGGTACCTCTCTGACAGCAACACAGTCTACCCAACTGAATAATTCAGAAACCTGGGGTCAGTTCTGACACTTCCTTCCCCAACATATCTAAACCATTACTGGTGTGGCCTTATAGATTGTGCTCTTAAATCGTCTACTAAACTAAGGTTGGAAGTCTTAGTTCTGGTAGTCTGAGCTGAATCATAGGCCCAAGTTCAAGGACATGAGACTTCTCAGTGCCCTCCTGGCCTTTCCTCTAGTCTCATATCCTAAGCTTGCCTTCTATATTTCCCGCGTGGAAGGAAGCTTGCCTTCTAAATTCTCCCGCAAGGAGAGAATTAAACAAGGGTAAAAGCCCGGAAGAGAAAAGCCCTTCTTCCTCCGTTAACACCTGCTTGCTGAAGTCTGCCAACCTGCCTTCTCACCTAGGTTTTATCATTTTCTTGGGTTTCTAGGTTTTCTTTTCCTACTGGTAAATCAGTAAACACCTTCCCACTCTAGAAACTCAGGAATCAGTCTTTTTTTTTTAATTTCCATATTTTTATTCTTAATATTTTCAAACATACAAAAAAGTTAATGGACTGGAACAATGAGTATTTGTAAAATTACGCCCTATTTGCTTTATCTGTCCACTTAGTTTTGGTTGAATCATTTTAAAGTAAATTGCATGCAGCATGCCCTTTCACACTTAAATACTTCAGCAGGATTCTCTTGAAAATAGACATTCACCTACATTCTGCAAAAATTATCCTATTTAAGAAAATTAACACTAATTCTCTAATATCATCAAACACCAGTCCATGTGCAAATTTCCTCAATGTCTTTTTTTTCAACGACCCAGAGCCTAGTCAGGGTTTATGCACTTGGTGGTTATATCTCTTTGGTCTCTTTTAATCTAGAAGAGTCCCCCTACCTTTTTATTTTTTTACTTTGCCTTTTGTGGAGAACAGGACAATTGTCTTATAGAATGTCCCCAATTTTGAATTTCCCATGTTGTTTCATTGTGGTGTCATTTAACTTTTTCCTCTATCAATTTATTTCCTGCAAACCAAAAGTTACATCTAAAAGGTTAGTCAGATTCAAGTTAAATCATTTTTGCCAGAATACTTTACAAGTGATAGTCTAGATTTCATAATGCATCACATCAGAAACCATATAAGGTAACATGTCCTGCCATTAGTGATGCTAAGTTTGATCACTTGGTTAAAATACCTTTTCCCCCTTTGGAATTAACCTGCAACCTGTGGGGTGAATTTTGGCACCATATAACATTTGTTCCTCATCAGCCAGTCACCTAATGGTTTCATCAGCTATTGTTTATACATGCCTGAAGCAGTTATTTCCCTGGAGGGGGTTCCAAATGGTGATTTTTATTTATTTATTTTTAAAAGTTTTTTTAGCGACAAAGTCTCACTCTCATCTAGGCTGGAGTGCTGTAATCTTGAACTCTTGGGCTCAAGTGATCCTCCCACCTCAGCCTCCCAAAGTGCTGGAATTACAGGTGTGAGCCACCCCGCCTGACCTAAATGGTGATTTTTAAATTCTATTATTCTTTTCATATTTATTAGCTGGCATTTTTCTATAAAGAAGAGATTTCTATCATTAACAAACTATAGTTCATCCTTTAAAAAGCAGAGTAAATGCTTAATTTTCCTTTTCAGTTATCAATTTTTTAAATAAGGAGTTGGTATAATGATCATCTTTAGCGGTGGCAAGTGAGTTTTTATATTTCCCTCTTCTGTTTCTCTTTTCTTGTATTGACATGGGCACATTAGTTTTATTTTGTGTGTTTCAATCAATTACAGGCAGTGTGCTTTTGATGCTTATCTGAACCTGCACTTGGCCAGTGAGAGCCCCTTCAAGCTGCCTTCTGTGTCCTTTGCCATTCCCCCATGGCCTCTGAGAACTTCCTTCTTTCCTGGGGCAGTAAGATAGCCCAGACCCACTTTATACATTCTCTGCTCCAGACCTCGATCACCGATCTCACATAGGAGCCTTATTTCCTTCTCATGGGGAATGATACTTAGAAAGCAAAATTTAAGTGTTGGGGTGTGCATTATTACTAGGGTATCACTGCTCCTAGGCTCTCTGTATGCAGTGGCAAAAAACAGGTACATATATTTAAAAAATTAGTGCATGTTGATAGTTCAAATTCAAATTTAATGATACATTTTTTTCTCCTTACCTTTGATTTCAAGTTAGTATCCCTTTTCTCTTATATGAAAAATCCTGGTTCCTACTAACATTGAGATATATGCCTATTTGCTTTATCTTATACCATGCATGAACCTATTTAAAGTTATAATATTATCAAAATTGTTGAATAACATTTAACATTTCTTTGCAGTGATTATTCTTATCTTCCCACTTTCCTTATACACACACACGCACCCCACAGCAGATGTACTAGCCTGCACCTTGCTTTTTCAAAACATATTCTGTAAATCTCTCCTTATGGTACACACGGAGCTTCCCCATTCGTTCCCGTGACCAGCTAGTAAAGCATCTAGTAAACATACTGCAGTTCATTCAGCCAGTCTGTGAGTGAGGAGAACCTGGGTTGTTTCCAATATTCTGCTATAAAAATAAATCCATGTGATAGCATGATTTTAAATTTGATAGGACTTTCCATCTCCTTCATTGCTGTTCTTATTCAGGGTTTCCCTGGCTATTCTTGCTTATTTACATTTTTTTTAAACAGTTACAATGATTTTCTTTATCTCTTGGTGGGAGGTTGGGGGAGGGAGGGAAAGGTGTATATGTGTATGGAAAATCTCTTGGTATTTTTATTGGAATCTTTTAAAATACATATTAACTTGGGGCGAATCAACGTATTTATAATGTGAAGTCATCCTAACCAAGAATACACTCTGTCTTTCTATTTGTCCAAGTCTAATTTTATGCCTTTCTGGAGAGTTTTAAAGTTTTCCTCACATGGTTTTAGCAAATTTCTTGTTAAGTTTACCTCTAGGAATTTTACCTTTGATGGTGGTTTCAGCTAAGGGTCTCTCTGCTGAGGCCCCAGCCTTGCCTATATTCAAATCAAAATTCCACTCCGCTAAAGTGCCGTCTGCAGTCTATAAAGTCAGTCAGCCTAAAACTCCACAAGAGTGGTGTCCCCACACGGGTTCCATTTCTCATTCCACGGCGCTCCTTTCCGGCTCCAGCCTACCAAACCACCCTCAACGTGCGGGTGCCTGCAGTTCCGGCGGTTCCACTCCCCTCCCCCCACTCCCTCCCCTGCCATCTTCCCAGGCGCATGCACGATGTAGCTTTTGCTTACCAGGCAGACTTCAGTCGCTTACTTTGGGAAGCCTTCACTGACCCCTCCACGACTGGATCAGATATCTAAACACCCCCACGTGGAAATACTGAAAAATGTGGCTGGCTGTTCTGTGTCCCGGCTGGACAGTCAGCTGCCTGAGGGCAGGGACTGTGTCCTCCTGGGGGTTGAATCTCCAGGACCAGCACAGTCATCAGCCCAACCAGCTCCTCAGCCCGCGCCACGAAAGGCATGCACGCTTTGTGCATGGAGCCACTGTCCCCAAGTCTGAGCACTCAAGTGCATGTCGATGGACCTCCTGAGAAACTGTGTGCCTGAATTTGGATTAAAAGAAGGTCAAAGGCAGGAACAAAGAGTAATGTCTCCATAGACCTGTCCCATGTGTACTCTGAATGCTCCTAGCTATGCACCCCTTTATTTCCCTGATTACCTTGGATCTCTACCCCTCCGAGTTCACCCAGCACTTTATGCGCTGGAAAGAAAGTGAGTTTTGCAGTACGATTCTTTATTTCACAGTGTTCTGTTTGCAGAGTCTTGGAAGGAATGATTGGAAAGCAGTCTTCCTCTCTCACCCAAGCAGAAAGGGATGAGCCTCCTTTCAGTAGCCAATACATGCCTATCTGAGGTTTATGCTGCTGTTTCTCTGTTCTAGTTCTAATATTTCACTGAGATTTGTGGATATAAAGGTTTAGGGAAAAAAAATCTGAAAAAGAAATCCCCATTTAGCATAGAGAGGGCAGGTGAGAGGCCCGGTGAGCCTCAGCCCCTCCAGAGCTCTGCTAGCAAACAGACCACACACAAAGCCTGCATCATCTCCTCTTTTGCATTCTCACAGAGGAGAAATCTGCTTTTCAGGCAACCTGGTCCTAGCCCTGATGGTGTTAAATGATCGATGATTCTCAATCACTGGAGCGCACCAGCATCTCCCAGCTGCTTGTTAACAGGCAGGTTGCTCTCCACCCCGCCCCAGGTTTCTGATTCAGGGGGTCTGGGATGAGGATGGAGACTTTGCATCTCTAATAAGTTTCAAGGTGACAGTGGTGCTGCTGGTCCAGGAAACACACTTTGAGAAGCTCTGTTCTGGAGAAAGCACAGGGCGGAAGCACCAGCAGTGACTGATGGGGCTGACTTGTCTGTGATCAGGGAACAGAATCGAATGCCTCCCACTGTAGACAGATGAGGTGAGGGGTGATTCCTCTCTCTCTGTCCGTTGTCCTTAGGACACAGGACATCTCCTCCATCTTGGAGCCTATCGCCAAGGGTTCATGGCATTTTCAAAGCCAAGTTAATTTAAATTTAAGTTAGGAAATATGCCTATACTATTTCTTTGAGGGGTGTAGAGGAAGATTTGAAATGAGGCAAGGCTTCAATAAACCGGAGAAGCAATAGTGAATTGTTAAAACCCTTATAGTTATTAGGAAGGCTGGTCAGGATAGAGGTGGCTCTAATGAGGGGGGCTTCTTCCTTGCTGATGTTTTTGGTTAAATTTGGTTATGAAGGTTATAAAAAATGAGTAAGACCTGACGCCAGCTCCCCAGGGGCATACAGTCCAGCTGGAAGGCTGACGTAGGGATAAAGCCCAGGAAATATGCTGTCCTGGAGGTCCGGGCAGCAGGCTGGCAGAGCTCAGGGGAGAAAGGGGCTGACTCAACCCCCTGGATGGCACAGGAGAGAGAACCCGACTCTCGTTAGCGTCTGTTTAGGCACTTTCCCTGTCCCATCACATTTAATTTAATCCTCCAAACACCCTCGTGGGGTCAGTTATCCATGAATCTTAGTGTCAGAGCTCTTGGTGGTAGAAGTGGCCCTTTGAGGGACGAGGTTAATTAAAAGAAAGTGATGAACCTGGCTGAACTTGAACTTGAGCTTGAACTTTTATTATTCTTGGGAAGCTTTGGGATCACGCAAAAAATAAGCCATATGATACCTTAAACCTGCCTGAAAGGTTTACAGTGTTGGGCATGACGTACATAGGCTAAAAATAGAAGAAAACAAAATAGAGAGCCTTCCCCCAGCACGGCTTTACACAATCATCTCCCCGCCCCAGCTCCAACCCCAGGCACAGCACTAGAAGCAAACCTCACCCTCTGTCCATGGGAACACGTGTGCTCTCCTATGAGCCCTTGCTGGGTTCCGACACCCCACCCACACCCACCGGGGGCCCGGGCTTTCTCAGACGCCTGTCTCCCATGTTCAGCATCAGAAGCTCAGCAGACAAACCTCTCAGATCGTGTTGTGTCTTCAGGCACTCAGCACCAAGGCGAGGGATGTATGGGGCCAGAGGGAGAGGGGTGATCTCAAATAGATGAGCCCAGGCGGGCCAGAGGCATTTACCTTGCTTTTTTCTGGAGTGACCATGAGTTCAGATCACTAATCTTGAGTCAGGGGCTGAGAATAGACATCCCCCCTACCCCCGCCCCCAGATTCTGATGGAAGGCCCCCAACAATATCCACTTCATAGATGAGGAAAATGACACCTGGAGATACTGTGTTGCTTTTCCAGACACAGCCTACCTGACTTGGTCACGATCACTACAGCACACTGCTTCTCAGGGGAGTTGAGGTCCCCTCGGTGGACAGCTCATCTCTGGTGGACCAGAAGGCTCCTATTGCCTTACTCGCTAATTCTTTTCTTCCTTCCCAACAACCGCCACGAAGCTTTGATATGGTGCCTTTCAGGCCTCCAAAGTGAATAATTAAATAATTGCGGCTGCCTAACACCTGCTAGGCCTCTGCAAATGTGTGGTGGAGAGTAAGACTTAGGGTGCTCGTGTGTATCTGGGCACGCACGTGCACACAGCCACATGCACACTCACGCAGAGCACACTGCTGCCCTTGGGGGGTTCTCACCTCTGGTTCCGGGTCCTGCACTGGACCATGAGCCCTGCCGCAAACCCACATGCCTTTACCTTGAGGATTTTTCCAGCTCCTCCCAGGACAACCTGCTCAAAGCCGTCTCTGTCTGCTCATTGCAGCCTTACCTTGCAGCGAGCTGTAAGGTCCTACTGGATGCGTGTCTTTTCATCCTCTAGCTGCCACCTTAAAGCATCACCTCCTCCAGGGAGCCTTCCGCTTCTAATCACAGGGATGATGTGTCTGCCCTGGCCTTCACCCCTGTCAGGGGTTGTCCAAACTGCAAACTCCTATTCATTTCTTACAATTGCTTTAGCTTTTGTACCAGCCCAGATTTCATAAACTCCTGTCACCAGTTAGAGGAATGAGGTGTCTCACGGATGCCTTTCAGCAGGAACTCAGGATTTGTCAAAATCGAGCCATTAAAATAAGATCATTAAAAAGAAAAAGAAAAATCTCAGGTGTTGAAGCAAACCATTTCCGACCACAGAGTCAAATAGCTGCCCAGGTATAAATGATGCCAGATTTGGTTCAGACTCATGGAAATTTTTTATTCTGTAGGATTATTTTTTAATCTTTTTTTTTTTTTTTTGCACTGGAGTTTGGGGGTGGTGGGTATGGGAGGAAAAGGAGAAAACACAGGAAATGTAAAAGATTCTGGAATTTGAAATGTATGGGGAAGACAAGTAACTTCCCTGAATCAAAGCAGAAGGCAATGGCTGGAAGTTAAATTAAATGGACCACCTGCAGAAAATGGGGACCAGCGGAAAAACACCCCGTTGGCACAAATAGAAACCACACATTTCTAAAAGCTTCCGTCAGTGGGTCGTTAAGCCTGCTGTGCCGCTAGTTTCAGGTTTGGATATCTTGGCAGCCGTGGTGGGAAGAGCGCCAAGGCACATGCACTGGGTCCGATGCTCGCTTTGCAACTCCTGGCAGACACCTTTGCTCCTACGTAAAAGACCTGGTGAGTGTTAAGGAAGAAAAGTGCTTGTGTCAAAGCAAAGAAAACCAGTTGCACTTCCAAAGCTAAGCTGCGTGTACACGCTGGTTTATTTTCTGAAAGTCGAGAGCAATTTCCACACTAAGGAAATATCCTGGAGATGAAAGAGAAATGAGGCTATGTCCATCCTCCAACAGAAATTATTTGCGCTTTATAGTTTATCAAATGGTTCCCGTTTTGCATGTACACTTTGGATGGATATTAACTTCACTTTAAAAGGGAGGCAATGGGCACTAGAGAGTTTAAATCACTTCCCAAATAATTATAATTTATAATAATGCCTAGTGCTTATCAAACACCGTCTATTAATATCCCCCAGACACGATGCTAAGAACTTAGTGTGCAGGATCTCATTTATTAGGCATGAAATCACCCTGTTGGTCTTACCATCAAAGTCGCGAATCCCTTTCCTAGGCTGTCTTGATCATGGGACCCCTGTCCTACCTCTGAGGTGGTTTCCTCTCGTGTTTAGAATAAGATCCAAAGTCCCCGCATAGCACCCAGGGTACACCGTGATCAGTCATGATGTCAGTCTCTTTCCTGCCTCAGAGGCTTTGTTCTTACTTGTTCTTCCCTCTCTCCCAAGACACACCCACACACAAACGTCACACTAACTACTAATTTTCACTCATCCTTTGTATCTTGGCGCAAATATCACTTCTTTAAAAAGGCCTTGCCCGACCCTGCTATCTGAATCAGCTGTCTCTATCAGAAGCTCTCCGAGCACCCTGTACGCCTTTGGAGGATGTATCTTTTACTAATTCTTCATTTATTTGCTAGTTTTCTCTTTCCTCTCTGTTCATTTGGGGCCAGGGACTGGCAGCTTTGTTCACCATTGTATCCTCATTACCTAGCTGCACCTGGTGAGTAGTAAGTGTTTAATAATTATTTATAAAACAAATAAGAACAACGTTTTGAAGTAGGAGTTGTCATTACCAACCTGATTGGTTAAGCTGATTTTTAATTGCACAAAGTAAAGCCATGAAACTGTAGTTCTGCAACTGTACTGGTTGTTGTATTGGTTTCTGGTGTGCTGGTGAATGTTTAATAACCAGCTTTAAGAAAATAAGGGAAAAAAGAAAGGAGCCCCGTGTGTAGCATGTGCCTATTTCTGCGGTGGAAATGCTCCCCCTGTGGTTGATTTAAGGCCCCAGTGTGGTGTCCAGCTGGGAAGAGCTGCACACACACAGCTCTGGAGGGGGTGCGAGACGGCCCTGGCGCATCACAGTTTCAGGAAAACCTGATAATTAGGTCATTCATTGGGAGACAGAAAATTTCTTTTAAAAACATAACTTCCTATCATTCAGACATTCGCTTTGATTGGAATGCATTGCAGTTTCAACTGTGGGTTGGAGTAGAGCTTCCAGCCTGTGGCCCATGGGCAGGGCTCCACGGGGGTGAGCTATCCAGCCCTTCAACCTGTGGGGTGGCTTTAGGGTCCAGGCTGGTCATCTCCGGCCACAGTGCATGTTCTAGAACACATACAAAGGTTATTTTGCGTGTGTGTGAGAACACGGAGGGAGGGTGCAAAGCACAATGATTGGTAGGAGCTGGGGACTGGCGCCGTTCTAGGCAACCGGGCCTCCTCTGCCTCCTCCCCTGTTATGCTGGTGGCCGGGCAAGAGAGGTGAGAACGCCCCACTGCATTCTAGATGCTGCTCACCAGCCCTCTTCTTGCTTGCAGCCCCCACACCCAAACACCCACCATCCCCCAAGCTGGAAAATAAACTTGCACTGTGGTTCCAAGGCTCCCTCCTATCTCATGATGCTTAGGGATGGAGTCAATGTCCATTTACAGATGAGGATATTAAGAGTTAGAGAGGTGCAATTATTTAAGCAAGCATACCTCTCAGCAGAGCCAGAATTTGTGCTACTGTCTCTTAATCTTCATATTGCACTCCCCACCCCACTGAACTAGCAGAATAAAGCAAAGCCTTCCAAACCTTCACAGTGTCTCCTTTTTCTACCCTTTATCCCATTTAAAAGCAAAAAACAAACAACACAAACACACACACAAACCCAAGATACCTTTACCTATAAACTCTCTAGCAAAGAATTACATCTCACACCTCTGTTTCTCCCACAGCCCCTATAACAGAAAAAGGGATTTAAAAATGGGAAGTATTTGTTGATAGCTTCACTGTGTCATTGATAATTTTTATTCTCATTTTTATATATTTATCACCTTAATGAAATGAATTTAACTCTACCTTAAAATTTCTTTATACTTGCTGTTAAAAAATATTTTCTTTTCCACACAAGCCTCTTTTTTGGAATTCCTTCCTTTTTCAAAAAAAAATTATCGAATAAAAAAATAGATACAGAAAACACACAAACATTTAGTGGGTTATGAGATGGTGAACATCCTTGCAACCATCACCCCAGTCAAAACAGATTTACCAGCCCCCCTGCCACTAGCCAAGCCGTGTGCTCCCTCCTATTCAGGGCACCCTGTCTCCATGCGAACGCCATCGCTATCTTGATGTTTCTAGAAAACATTTGATCACATTTTTTTATAGTTTTATCACAAGAGTGTGTGCCTCAACTCTAAAATTTAGTTTTGCCTATTACAACCATTGGTCAGTTTCTTTTCCTTATGGTTTATCTGTTGAAGAAACCATTTGACCTTCAGAATGTCCCACGCTCTGGATTCTGCCGACTGCACTCATGGCGCAGTTGGCCAAGCCCCTCTGTACTCCATCTAGAGGCTTGATCAGACTCAGCCCTCTGGCGACACCACTGGTGGTGGTGTGTTTTTTCATCAGGAGGCACACAAGGTCTGTTTTCATTCCTTTTATGATCCGTTTAATGGCATTTGATGTTCCAGGTCTGGATCTATTTATTCCTCAGGGATAGCAAAATAGGGAGATTCTAATTCTCTCCTTTTGTCATCATTTATGGTGTTAACCGGAATAATTTTATCTGTAGGATGGGTTTTTCTTTGCATATCTTTAAAATTTGCCACGTTTTCTCACATACTATTTATTTCCTTCCTTTTTTTTTTAATGTAAAACATTCTTTCTTTCAGCCTCTATTTTCTTACAACATTATCTTTAATGTCTATTTGCCTTTGTGTTCCTTCTGGCTTAGTTTTTTTCTTTATTTCTAATTTTTTCATGAGTTCTGCCACCTTTATGGTTTCTCTAATTGTGATTTATGTTGAGTCTTTTTGATGGTTTGTCTCATTTTTTAATGTCATCTAGATTGTTTTGAAATAGAAGGTTCAATCTGGCTTTTGAATATTTCTTTTTGGAGTGTTTTGCTTTGTGGCAATTTATGCTATTTTTTTTCTTTCTGGAACCTTTAGTTTTTATGGGATTTGATCCTGATGCTTTACCCTTGCTCGTTTGTATGTAAAATATGTCTTCCTGAGTTATCTGAGGGAGTTTGTTCAGGCAGCTTTTCTGGCTTGGCAGAGCACCCTCTGCAGTTGTCTCCAGGTAGCGTTAAAAACAGTGGCTGGTTCCTGCCCCCACCCCTCCCCTTCCCGGCCCTCACCTGGGTCTGTGCTTTTCTTCCCCCCTTGTCCGGAGATTGTTCCATTTTGACTACAGCGTCACTGGTGGGCGGCTCTGGCTCTCAGTCTGCCAGAGGCCCCCTTTCTCCCACACCAAAGCAAATGCACACACACCTTGGCTTGTATTTTGGAATCTGTGGGGCTGTTCTATCATTTAGACTTGTTTTCCATGTTGCTCATGGGTTTTCGACTTTGCTGCCTGGTTGTTCCCTCTGTTTGCAGGTGGGGATTTGGGAAGGGCCATGATCTATGCGCCATCACCAGCACCATCTCTCCAGAACTTGCAAATGCGTTTTCACAGAGCAGATTGAGGCAGGAGGAGAAAGGCTCCAGGAAGTAAGGGGATTTGGGAATGGAACCTATGACTGAGCTGCTATGAAAAATAATGAGGACATGATAAAGGCAAATAAATCAAGGGGAAAAAAAGGCAATTAGATACTCCAGGGAAACAAAACAAAGAACGCACAGACAAAAACAAAACAAAACCAAACAAAACCCGAATCTACCCAAGGCCATGATCCAACAGTGAAACAAATGAATATGTGGCATGATTTGAAACAATTGATGGAATCTAAGATAAAAGAGTCTACTTCATATTAGGAATATTCTCTTTTCAGTGGCCACATATTATGACTTTGGGCTTATGGAAATGGAAACATAATCCCACATGATTTTATATATTTACCTAACTTCTGCCAACTACGTTTTTACTGCGTCCAGGCTGTTAACATTTCCCTTCTCTCCTACAGTCCCCACGTGCTTTAAAGCATGGAAGGCTTTGTTGAGGCTGCAGGTGAGAGGGAAGTGCTAACAGCCTGGACACAGTGAGAGTGGAAGTGTAGTGGACAGAAAGTAGGTAATGGAAGTGCCGGGTATGGAAGGTGGGGAACTGCCCTCCCTGTAGTAAGGGGGGTGTCAGTGTACACAGTCTAAAGTTGATTTATTGAGAAATACAGTTTTAAATATATTATTTTAAAATGAATGTAGCCAATAACAGAACCAAATAGTAAAATGTGCATGTCAAATACTGAAGAACAAGGGCTATATCATAAGTGACTAAGTAGTCATCACTCATATGAGGGAGTCTATAGACATTGTCAAAAATGGTTAAATCGAGAAGCAGAGATATAAGCATTCATCTACAGTTAGGAAGGTGCCATAAAAAGGAACTAAAAACAGAAGCAGTACATGAAATGTGTCTCTGAGAAGTAGGACTTAGAAAGAGGAATGGCTTTTATTACAGGACATTCTGTGCTACTTAACATTATTCTCCTAGTTTGGTTTCCCAAGAAGTAGACTTGGAACCGGGATTTGGAGGCATGTTGGCTATTGAGGGGTGCAGGGAACACCTGCAAGGGAGCAAGGGAAATGAGAGTGAAGGGAGGGACCCAAACAGATGAGGTTACTAAGCCAGCATACCACCGTATGCAACGAGAGCTCATTCCAGGGGAAACTGGAAAGTAGTACAATCCAAGCATCTCAGACTTACCCTACCTGAGAAGCAGGGGACTGGGGGTATTTAAGTACCAATCCCTCTCAGTTATTGGCTGAGGTCTACTCCCAAGGTGTTGCTAGTTTCCCAGCCCCTTGTGGCCCACTGTTAGGGACAGGGCAGAGCGGCCTGCTGTGGTTCTGGAAAGAAAGCCGTCAGGCACAGAGATGGGGATGGTGATGTCAACAGTGGTTGTAAGTGGTGCCGGGGGCCACGTGGAAATGGTAAGGACCCAGTGATACAGGGTGGGGCACTGCTGGCATCTGTGGCAGTTACCATATGTGCACATTACTATGATACAAAAACAATTAAAAATGAAGCAGCAAACGTATTTTAAAATTTCTTGTGTATGCACACAAAGAAGTTAGCATCTATTGGGAATCAACTGTGTACCAGAAACTATACTAAACAGATTTATTCGTATCATCTCATTTAATTCTTATTACAACCCTGTTGTTATGTGTGCATATATATATATATATATATATATAGTTATTTCTTTCAGATAAGATTACAGCAGCTCATAGAATCTTTGTAAATATTACAGGAAACTTCAGTTTGTAAGTAAAGTCATTATACATAAATGTATACAAATATTGAATAGGAGTGAGGGCAAAATTGACTCTAAGATATCTAATGCAGAACATCATAAGAACAATGAATGAAATATGACAGAGAGAATTATGGGAGAATGAAAAGATGCTCATTTCACTTGGGAAGATGATGATGATGGGATGGTGGAAGGACGTTCATCAGATACCCAGTCGGCTCCTGTGGATCTGGAGCCTGTGGTCAGTGGAAGGCTCTTGTCCACACACAGTTCACAGGCTATTCCTGCCTGGAGTGCTCTACCCCCGTATCTTTGTTTTCCTGCATAGCTCATTCCTTCGTAGTATTCATATTTGTGTTAAAAATTCTCCTTCTCAGAAAAACCTCTGCCCATGCCAGCTATAAGAATACACCACAGCACCATGTTTACCCAGTGTCCCCAGCCCCAATAATACCTGGCCTCTACCCCTGGTGGCCATCCTGAGAGGTGCACTCATCTTTGGTGCCTGAAAAAGCCAGCCTGAGGACACCAGGAAACACATTTACTATCTTCCCTCTTGCTATGATCGTCCCTTTCTCCAATTTCCATTGGCTATATCCAGCCCGCAGACAATGCACATGGACGCCATTGATGCAGCCCATGCAGGTCAGTCTTTTGGACAGGAATGAGAGTGCAGAAGGCTGCAAAAGGGACCTGGAGGGGTGTGGGGGTTTGCTTGTAAGAATAGTCCCAATTCTCCACCTCTCCGTATATCCATAATCATGGCAATTTGATTTGACAGCTCCTCCCATTAAAAAGTTGAGACTTCTAAACATTTCTTGAATCTCGGCTAACCTTTGATTTGCCTTAACCAACAGAACCTGATGAAAGTGACAATGTGTCATTTGCAATCCTCAAGAGACTTTACACATTTCCCTATGCTCTCTTAGAACACCGCCTGTCACTTTGAGAACGAGCCTTAGTAATCTACTGGGAGATGAGAGACCATGTGGGTGAAGATAAGCTATCCTGTTGGAGGCCACTGCAGACTGGCTCATCCCCGGCCAACACAACTGCCTGCAGTGCATGAGTGAGCCCAGCCAGGACCAAAAGAACTGTCCTGCTGAGCCCAGATCAAATTGCTGACACTCAGAATTATGTGCTGGATAAATATTTATGGCTTTAAAACACTGGGTTTGGGAATAAGTTGTTATTGTGCATTATGGGATTATATTACTAATACAAGCACTGGCACAGTGCTCAAAGAATATTTGTTAAAATGAATGAACAGGCTTTCTTTATTCCTTTATTGCCTGTCTTGATATAATTTGGCAATATTTATTTTTGCCAAACAAATATAAATGTATTATGCTTTGCAATCTATGTAACTGTTTTTGTGGATATTTGGAAGGTCTATCCCATTTTTCAGTAATTGCAATGTGTCCCCCCACCCATATGAAGGCATTGCTCTGGAATGTTGGGCCAACATATGCTCCTCCTCATTCTCCCTCTATAACTATGATTAGGGTGATTACTGAAGTTCTGACAATAAACATATTTTCTGAAGGTGATACAAAGGAAGAGCTAAAGATCAGGAAATGATCCTTGGGGCACGCCCACACTAAGTATGTAGACAGAGCAGAAAGAGAAGTAACCAAGGGAGAGAGACTGCCTTCAGGCACCCATCCCTCTTAGCTGTCACCGTGACTTAACCCGTGGCTGAGCTGAGGTGAAACTCCCACTTGTGGCTTTCATTCAACCCTCAGTATTATGGGGGCCTTCTTGTCTAGAGTCATGAATCTCATATTTGGACTGAGGGATCAAAGCAGGACAATTTAAGAGAGGGCATACAAGCACCATTATTACCCTTCTTAACTATACCAAGTCTGTGTATGGCAAAGAGCTCCCAGCCCACACTTTTCTCGTGGTCTTTACTTTAGGTCTTCACGCCACCATGGGATTCTCTACCAGGTCTGGAGAGAGGGCTGTATCCGAAACAAGACATAAGGTCTGGTTGAAAAATGAAGACGCTTGGTCAATCACTAAATTTCTAGGGCTCCCCGCCAAGCAGCTGGACACCGGGAAGCATCTGGGAAACCAGCCCCTGTTCCCTTTTCATCCAGAAATGTTGGCAGATGTAGCCCACCCAGGACATGGAGAGGCTGCAAACCAACCCCCCATTGCAGCTTTGTGGAGCCCAACCTCACGAGGGTATGACATCATGAAACTCGTTCTAGACTGGTAGATATGCAACAGAGCTCATATGCCGTCTAGTGCAACTTTGGTTTTATAGATAAAGAAACTGAGGCCCAGAGGAGAGATATGTCTTGGCTAAGGGCACACAGTTACCTGATGGCTTATCTAGCTTTAGACGCTAGCTACCTTGACTCCCACATACTTCCATTTCTCTACTTTCTGCTTTGTTTAGAGACAAGAGAAAACTTCTTTTTTTCTTTTTTTTTTGCATTTCTTTTTTTAATTTCAAAATGTTAAGGGGGTACAAATGTTTTTGTTACATGGATACACTGTATAATGATGAAGTCAGGGCTTTCAGTGTCCCCCCACCTGGACAGTGTTCATTGTACCCAACAGGTAAGTTTTTAATCCCTCAGTCCTCACCCTGCCATCCTCCCTGCTTCTTGGTTTCCAATGTCCTTTACGTCTCTTTGTGCCCATGTATACCCATCGTTTAGCTCCCACTTATTAGTGAGAACCTGAGGTGTTTATTTTTCCATTCCTGAGACATTTCACTTAGGATAATGGACTCCAGTTCCATCCAAGAGAGAAGAAATCATTTTATAAAAAAGACACCTGCACCTGAATGTTTATCACAGCACAATTCGCAATTGCAAAGATATGGAATCAACCTACGCGTCCATCAATTCATGAGTGGATAAAGGAAATGTGGCATCTGTATGCCCTGGAGTGCTGCTCAGCCATAAAAAGGAATGAAGTAGAAGCAAGAGGAAACTTCCCAACTTGTACCTCAACTAAAAATAAATGACTAAAACCCCCTCAAATAAAAGGAGAGAAACAATGCTAGTTCTCACTGACTCACACAGGTAAGTTCATTTGTGTAACACTTTATAGTTTATTCTGTGCTTTAACCAATACTTTTTGGATGATCACAATGACACGGCAAACCGAGCAGCTAGTTGTGTGCTTAGGTATAGATGAAATTAAGTGATGGTCTCACAGCTGAAAAATTGCTAAAGCTGGTGCTGGAAACCAGATCTTTTCTCCGCATTTATTTTTTTCAAGCACCTATCAAGCGCCCACTCGAGCCAATACTAAGCTGGAAGCACATTTGTACCCATATGTCTTAATGCCAGTAATAGGTGCATTGCCTGTCTGTCAGTCAGCTTTGGCTAGATCATGCCGCAATAATAAACAACTTCAAATACCCGTGGCTTAAAATACAAAGATTTCATTTTGACTCACGCTACATGCCCTGGCTCTGCTACGTGTCCTAATCGTCTCATTTCAGGGTGCAGGCTAATGAAGTGACCAAGAGCAACATGTCCCGGGTATATGTTTACAGCCCTTATAACCAGTCTCGAGACCTCAGCCCTAGGGGAGCAAGGAAGCAAGAATAATAAGGCAAGGGTGCCCCGGAGACAGAAAGGGAAGCCATTGTACCGGCTCTGCAAAGATGATTTCATTAGTTACAACTGTAGGAACAAAAAGTGACTGGTTTGCATTTCAAACAAGGAAAAAAGAACCATTGTTTTGTGTGCTAGTGTGAGCTGGGCTGGGTATTGGATTCTGAATTCTTTGTTATATCCTCTGGCAAGAATTCAGCTGGCCTCTTACTTCTTCCTGTCAAACTCTGAAATGGACTGCAGCCTTTGAACTAAAATGCTGCACACCCAACCCAAAACCCAGACAGCTCTGCAAATGCGCACTGCCCGGCAGCCGATTTTAAACTGCTCTTGCCCTCGGCTGCTTTAAATCACCTCTCCACCGTCACCCTGGAACACATTAGACAACTTTATTGCCACATTCCTTGCCAATTTAATTTTTGTAAATCATATTCCAGCACATTAGGTTTTCTCATGTAACTGAGAGAGTTTTCTAAGTGAGCCTTTGAATCCAACGGTGGACTCCAGACGGTGGGGTCGCCACACCCCACTCCTGCAGGGCAGCGGCAGTGACTGCTAGCTGATTTCCCTCGCATGTTTTGTGTCTTCGGATACTGCTCATAATTATCATGACTATTATGATAACCTGACACGGCTGGTTCTGTGGAATCTGAACTATGGCATGTCCAACGTCAGCCCAAATGAGAATGGGGACGCTGGCAGAGAGGAGTCCAGTCAGAACGTATCTGCTCACTCCATCACGGCTTTGACAGCATTTGAGCGGATTTATTCTTAACTGCCAGATTCAGAGTAAATGCTCAATAAAGCTCTCTCTTCAGTTTATACATTATTTCAAAATGATTTTTATTAAATTATAAAGTAATGATAAATATGATAAATACAGAATATAGAAAATGGTAAATACAGATGAATCACAAAAAAGAAAAAAAAACACCCCAAGCCCTACTATCCAGTAATAACTACTGTATTATTTTTGGTGTAAGTACCTTCAATCAGTTACTTGCTCTCTCGGTGTGTGTGGATGTGCATTTATATATTTCTTTTTTAAACACAATTAGAGTTTTATCCATGCCAACAAGAATTCTTATTCAAAATGACTTTTTATGACTGCCATATAGATGTATTGATCACTCCTCTGTTAAAATACATTTTTCAGTTCGGTTTTTCCTTGTTATAAGCAACAGTGCTATAAACAATTTTTATATATCTTTCCATTTATTCATGATTATGTTAAGACAAATCGTAAGTTACTGAGCTAATAAATTGTGTCCTTTGAATACCCCAATTATCCTGATTTGATTAATACACATTGTATGCCTGTATCAAAACATCACATGTACCCTGCAAATATATACCACTATTACATGTCCATAATAATTAAAAATAAAAAAAATTTTAAATGTATACTTTAAGAGGTTTTATATACTGCCAAATCATCCATCAGAGCAGTATAAGATATATTTGAGCATTCCCCATTGTAGAGTGTCTTTCATTTTATCCAGTTTGTTAATTTGATCTTTGAAAAATAATATGCCTTTTTACTTTCATTTGATGAAGCTGAACTTTTCACATTTATTGGCATTTGTATATATTTTTGGAAATTTTCTGTTTGTATCCTTGCTCATTTTATTACAGGGGCACTCATATTTTCATACTGATTTTTAAGGACTGTTTGAAAAAGTTGCTGAATGACAACTTGACTGAGGAGAGAATTCTTGGGGCACATCGTATTTCCTTCAAAACTGTGGACCTGGCTTCCCAGACCTTTGGCACATAATGCAAGTATTGTAAATAGCCTGCTTTTTGTCTTTTTGGTGACATGTTTACCTTACTTCTGTGATTCTTAACCAGGGCTGATTTTGCCCTGCAGTGGTCAATTTTGGTTGTCACTATTTGGGGATGCTACTGGCATCTAGCGGGTAGAGTCCAGGGTTGCTGCTAAATATCCTACAATGTACAGGACAGTCCCCCCAGCAAAGAATTATCTGGTCCAAAATGTCCATAGTGCTGAGCCTGAGAAACCCTGATCTAAATGCTTGAAGAATCCATTCTTAAGGTTAAATAAATTCACCAAGATATACCTTGATTTTAGCCATTTTTCAACAATTTGCCTGTTGCATGTTAAGTCCTACCAATAATTATTCAGAAAGAATTCTGCTATCCAGTTGCCTTTATGCGTTTTTTGTTTTCCTCTGCATTTTGATTACTATCCTCTACATGAGTCCATTTTTATGCTGTCTGAATTTATGTTCTGTACTGTGTCTTTGTCCCATGGGGGCGTCATCTGCCTCCTACCATTGTTTTCTTAGCACTGTCAGTTTTCTCTTCACTCTGCAAAGTGCTTCATCTTTTCATCTTCCATTCCTTGTTTCATAAAGCCCATCGATTTTAATTACATTGAGAAGCGAAGCATTTACTCTTCTAACCTTTCTTATAATCCTGAAACAAGGCTTCTTTAGGAGTACACCATTCATCTTTTCTCCTTTTTTTGCTACTTATGTTTATTTCATAAATGTTAGAGAATTTTGCACTAAGCCTATATTGGGTTTTCTTTTTTTCCTTTTCATGTTGGTTTTACTTATCTTAGAATGGGTTCTAGCCTACCAAGTCTTTCTGTTTACCATAAAATAGTGTAAATAGATTTACTTTGGGTTCCCTTCTTGCCTACCTGGGCTTTGACTGTCCTCAATAGAGGACAGAGAGGGAAGGCTGGTTTAAGTTTATACAACTAGCCAGAATTTCAGGAGCCTGGAGGTGGGAGGGGTCCATAGAAACTGTGTAACTTTGCCATTGAACACTTTTTCTTCTACATTTTATGTAACTACGTCAGGAGGTACCATCTCCACCACATTCGGGGAGTATCCTTTCTCTTTTAAAGGATGTCCCAATAATACCAGATTAATCATCTGCTTTGAAATGATGTGAGTTTATTGCTTGCAGATTAATAAAAACATTAGCAATATGTTATTTAGAAAATGCAGTCATGTATTTGTCTCTTGCTTTTGAAGCTGCTGGTATACAGAAAAGCTACAAGTAAATTGGGAGCTCTGTCTATCCAAATGTCTACTCTTCCTAGTCCAGATTTAGTGGTTTTCCAACTAAAATTAAACTCTATATTGCTTTTAGGAAGACCTTGATGCACAACCTCGGTGCAAAACAATATGGCAGTTCCTCAAAACTTAAAAATAGAATCCAGGAATTCCACTTCACGGTGTATGCCCAAAAGAATCGAACGCAGGGATTTGAGTAGATATCTGCACACTCACGTTCACAGCAGCATTACTCACAATACCGAAACGGTGGAAGCAATGCAGGTGTCCATCACTGGATGAATGGATAAATAAAATGTGATATACACATACAATAAAATATTATTCAGCCTTAAATATAAAAAGGAAGGAAATTCTGATACATGCTACAACATGGATAAATCTTGAGGACATTATACTATTGAAACAAGCCAGTTATAGAAGAATAAGTACTGTATGATTCCACTGACCTGAAATACATAGAGTAGTCAAATTCACAGAGACAAAGAGTAGAATAGTAGCTGCCAAGGGGGAATGAAAAGTTATTATTTCATGGATATAGATTTTCAGTTTGGGAACATGAAAAACTTCCAGAGATAGATGATGGTGATGGCTGCACAGCAATATAAATGTACTTAATGCCTCTGAACTGTACATTTAAAAAATGGTTAAAATGCTGAATTTTTGTTGTGTATATTTTATCACAATGAAAAAATGCCTAAGGCAAAAAAAAAAAAGACTTTGAATGGGAGGATATATAAGGTTACAAGAGACTGTGTCTCACCTAGTAACCTAAACATTCCAAATAAGCTACTAGTTATACTAGTTATAGAGGGTTTTTCTTTTCCTGAACCAATAAAAAAGCTGAGAAAATTGAGTGAACTAAATTTCAGAAAATCTTTTTGTGGAAAAAGAAGCCCATGGCAGCTCTTACACCTGTCAGAACAGTGACTGGAGAAGGAATGCACCACAGAAGAGAGTAAGGAGTATCTAACTGAAAAATTTAAATACTTTTAACAGTTCTGTGTGGGCTGGGTGGGCTAGCATGACAAATTAGAACTTTGAGGCACCCTAGACATAGAACATATTTGTCCCCACGTGAGAAATCCTTTTCATGTGCTGGGCTATGAAACAAGTTTCATATGGCATATATTACCTGATCATAATGGTATTAAGTTAGAAATCAATAACATAAAATACCCCCCAAATCCAAAATATTTGTAAATTAAGCAACACACTTTTAAGTGAATGAAAGATCTAAGAAAAAAATTGCAGGAGATAATTAGAAAATATTTTAAACTGAATGATAATCAAAACATAAAATCAAATTTGTAGAATGTAGCTAAAACACTAGTTAGAAGGAAACTTTATACTTTAAAATACTTATATTAGGAAAGAAGGTATAAAATAAATAATCTAAATTCCCATTTCAATAATCATACAAAGAGTAAATTAAACCTAAAGTAGGAGGAAAAAATGATTTTAAAAAACCAAAACAATAAAACAAAATAATATAGAAAGTAAACTCAAAAGTTAGTTTTTTGGAAAAAAAAATGAGGAGACTAAATCTTTAGCTACATTGATAAAGAATAAGAAAGAGAAAATACATATTACCAAGATCAAGAAGAAATGAGGGGATTCTACAGATCCTACAGACATTAAAACAAAAATTATGCAACATTAAAAATATAGTTATGCCAATAAATTAAACAACTTTGATGAAATCAACAAATTCCATGATAAAACATATAAAACTGACACAAAAAAGATAGAAAACCTAAATAGCTCCATATCTATTAAAGGAATTGAAATTATAATAATAGTAAAAGAAAACAAAACCCTCCTACCGAAGAAACTGCAGGTTTAGATGGATTCATTGGTGAATCCTATCAAATTTTTAATGAAAAAATAACACCAATTTTATGCAAAGTTTTTTGGAAAATAGAGGAGGCGAGTAATTTCAAAATTTATTTTAGTAGGGCCGCATTAGCCTGATATGAAAACCTGACAAAGGTGCTACCAGAAAAGGCAATTAGAGACTTTATAAACCTATGTTTGTGAAGGCAATTTCCTTAAATATACCCTAACAAAATATTAGCAAATACAGTTCAGCAATATATCAAAACAGTAACACATTATGTACAAGTAGGGACTAATCTCAGGAATGCCGAGTGGCTTAAAGGTTTAAGAATCGGTCAATGTAATTTACCACATTAAGAGAATAGAAAAATAAAATCATATCATCATCACTTTAGAGACAGAAATTGCATCTGACAGAATTCAATATCCATTCATGATTTTAGAAAATAATCTGAGCAAAGTAGGAATAAAATGAAATTTACTCAACCTAACAAAGAACATCAATGAAAAACCTATTGTTAATGTAATACTTACTTGTGAAATATTAAGTGCTTTTCTCCTAAGACAAAGGAAAAAGCAAAAATGTTCATTATCACTACTACTATTCACCACTATACTAGATGTTCTACATGGTCAAAAAGACAGAGGGAATAAAAAAGAAAGAAAAGAAGGATTAGGGCAAAAAAAAGTATCTTTATTCTCAGATGACATTATTGTATGCGTTGAAAATTCTATGAAATCTACAAATAAATCTACTGTAACTAATAAATTTAGTAAGGTTGCATTCTGCACAATGTATGGAAAATCAGTTGTATATCTTTAAAAACAACAAACAATTTAAACATACCATTTAGGTATCATTAAAACCAGCAAATACAGGAGAATCTTACAAAAGACATGTGAGATATCTACAGTCACATTGCTGAAAACAGACACAGTAGAATAATGTAGAAATATATTATGTTCAAAGACTGGAAGACAATAATTTTAAAGTATTCCTTCTCCCAAATTGAGAGAATCTCTATCAAAATCCCATGACTCTAAGCTTTATAAGGAAAGTCAAGGGATTGAGAATATCCTAAGCAATCTTTTAAAAGAAGAACAAAACTGGAGCATGTGCATTACCTGATTTCAAGACTTAGGACAAAGTTACAGCATTCAAGACAATATAGAAAGGGCATGAAGATAGACAAAAGAATAATAGAACAAATTGAGCCCAGAAATTGACCTACACATGTGGTCAATTGCTTGCTGGTTTAGGTCCCAGGTCAATTCAACAGTGAATGAAAAACCTTTTTAACAAACTGTGCTAGAGCCACCAGATACAGGTATGAGGGGAAAAATAAAGCTTAGTGCCATTATCACCATTATCATTCCATATGCAAAACTGAACTGGGGTAGATAATAGCCCCCTCAACACAAACACAGAAGTCAGAAATATAAAACTTCTAGAAAAAAAAAATATAGGCGAATACCTTAGTGACTTTGGGATAGGCAGAAATCTCTTGGACAGGACAAAAAAGCTACCATCCATAAAGGGACAGAATGGTAAATTTAACTTTGTCATAATTTAAGATTTCTGCTTATCTGCTTTTACCTTTCTTAGCTTTGGTTCAACTTCTACTTTATTCAGCAAAATTTCCGTGTGGCTTGTGGCTCCCACCTTGCCCTGATTCTCTGCCACCCACCCTCTGATTTTGCTTTTCTTGATTCTTTTGGGCAAGATGGGGGAAGTACACTGGTATTTTTACTTAAATTGTCTTCTGGCTTTTGTACCTATATTCCTTCAACTCTTTAGGGCTCCTGCTTGGAGCGCTCAGCCTCAGTGCGTTTTGTGCCCTCAATCTCAGCTCCGCGACCTGGTGAGAAAGTGTGACCTGTCCCTACCCAACTGTTGACCTCATTGGTCAAGGCTCTCCTCGGAGAATCCTGTTAAATGCCAGTGGTCACTTCATTTGACACCTTCAAGGATCTTAAAATGTTTGTTTGGAGAAGCATGCGACAAGCACAGTAAATAGCAGAGGGTTGAAAGGAAAGCAATAAAGATAAGTGAGTGACTCTGAGTATTGATTTATGAAGGACGACCGAAGATATTAATACAAACCACATTTCTCTCCTGAACACCAAGAGGAAGAGGCAGTAATGGCTAAGAGAATAAACAGCCAACGGAGAAAGCCATCTGCCCGCGGTGTCGAGGGGACAACTCCACGTTCTCAGAAGGAACTTAATAAAGGAATATTTAGGATGATTATTGAAAGAAAGTTCCAGTTACAGGGTGGCCTGGAGCATGTAGGCTGTCACATGCCTGAGAGCCTCCTGCAGAGAACAGGCACGTGTGACAGGTCTTCTCCAGCTTTCTCTCACTTTGCTGTTCATTCACAGGGGGCATGAATACAGGAAAAAGAAAAACAGTGATAATGGGGTTTTCCTGATCCATACAAGTGAGGTCAGCTTTGTGTTTTTGTCCTTAAAAAATCAGTAATTTACAGAGAAGGAAATCAATTAGCTTTCTAGTATAAAAAAGACTCAACTAGAAATTAATAATCATATATAATGGATATAATAGATCATTATATAATATGATCTATTGGCAAATACAAATACAGCCTCAGCATCTCTTGCATTCAAGAGGTAAGGCCTAAAAAACATTTTAATGAAAAACAGAAGACTGCTGTTACTTCTGTGGGTAGACCTGAATGTTATTGGAACAGGAATGACTGGCCCTCTCTTTGCCCCAGGGGACGGGGCTCATGTGAACGTGCTCTGGTCTTCGTGGGAACCATGCAAGGCCAGGTTGATGGGAGACCCTGAACTGAAATAGAACTTGTCCTTGTGGTGTTCTCTGCCTTTGTTGCTTGCATTTCCCACCTGTCCACTGTTTGTCCATTAGATTGTGAGCCAAACAAGGTCCATCCTATCTCTAAACTATATCCTATGTATAGGATACAGTGCCCTTCCCTCCCTCCAAGGCTGCCGTCCTGCCCAGACACCACCATCTCTTCTCTGGTCCAATGTCACATTGCTTGACCAGTGACCACATTTCTACCCCTGCCTCCTGCAGTATGTCCTTGGCAGGATAACCAGAATGAACAAGCCTCTTCCACCAATTTAATCTATTTATTATTTCTTTTGTGTCGTACACATTCCTGCATCTCTGCTTTTCCTCCTGGGTGGATTGTCTTCCTCTGAGCCCTCCTTTCTTTAACGCCTCATGCAAGTCCCTCTCTCATCTGTGGAGCTTTTATTAATTTAGAGCATCTCATTAATTTAGTCATTCAGTAGTTTATTTATCATGTGCCAGACATTGTGCTAATTTCTAGGGATATAAATATAAGTAAGCTGGGGTCCCTGCCTTCTAGGAACAGACACTAATATTAGTGCATCCCAGTGGTCCACAAACCTGGCTGATCCACAGACTTCCCTGGATACTTAAAAAAATTTACAGATACCCAGAGTATCGGTCCTCAGCCCGTTCCCTCTGCTCTCAGGGAGGCTGTCACCTGCAGGCTGTTTTCCCAAGCTCTGTGATCAGCTGAGAAATAGAAGAAGAAGATTGGAAATTGGAGGGGAGGAGGAAAGGACAAGCTGGTGTGTTCTTCTGCTCCTCTCTGACTTGGGTATTGCCTCCAGCAGTGGCCATAAGACTCGTGAAGTTTCAGCTTTGGCTGGACAGGCCAGAGGGGGAAGCCAGTCTCTGGACACCAGTCACACCACTTCATTCCTCTGTCCCTTCAGCTTGGGGATGATAGTGGCTTCCTGCTCTTGCTACGTTTGGGTTGCTTCACTGTTTTCTATTTGACTTCTTAGCTCTTCCAAAACTTATGTAACCAGTTCCCTGTCTTAGATTCCTCTTGTTTTAAATATCCCTAGGAGCAGTTCTATTTCCGAGTTGGATACTGACTCCTATAGTGATGGTACCAGAAGTGGCCCCAAGACATCACATTCTCAGGATGCAATGCTGGGGTTGGGTTGCTCACGTCTTTAGGGGTGGTGACCTCCTTGAAGAATGATGGAGAACTACTCGTGTTCTATAGCACATGGTAGAGTCACAGTTATTTAAAGTTGTTGCCTGTGTTTTCTTGGAATGAAGTGTCTCACTTGTTGTCATGGTATTCAGCCTTTCTACTCTAACCCTCAAATGCTTCTGACCAAGGAACACATTTCATAGAGAAAAAAAAAGGCAGAAAAGGGTTCTTCCTATGCTCTCCATCATCTGAAAGTAGTTGACCTGACTGCGTGTTAGAATTCCTTCCTGAATATTTCATGTGCCAGTTATCAGTGTGTCGCCTCTCTGCTCCAAAGTCACTTTTCATTACCTGCTCTTCTTATTTATTTATTTATTTATTTATTTTAGTTATACATAATCAATGAACATAGTTTTGGGATACATGTGCTATTTTGATACACTCATATAACGTATCAGATCAAATGAGAGTAATTGGTATATTCATCACATTAAATATTTACTTTTACTTTATGCTAGGAACATTCAAACTATTCCCTTCTAGCTATTTGGAACTGTACCTGTTCTTCTTTTCCTTTGGTAGCTGGCTTTTCAGTGCAGTGTACCGAGAGACCCTGCCAGAAGACGGGGCCACATTCTCAGTTCTGGTGCATTCTCTTAGCAGACTCCTGAAGTGCACGCAGCTCCCTCATGCTCGGCTCCGACAGCGTGGGTGGCTGCCCGGCAGCAGGTTCCCCGGTAGCTTCCCTCAGCAAGCCCCTGGGAACAGCTTTCCTCACTGTCCTAGAGGGAGGATTTCTGGCAACTTCTACCGGTTGCCAGTAAGTTCTGCGGACACAGCACTACAGACACTTTTCCACCAGTGAGTGAGCCACGGCCTTGTCCTCTCCAGTGGGGTCTGGAGCTCAGGTCCGGGCCAGGTCAGGGGTGTCTCATCCTTGGTGGCTCTGTCTCATCCCTAGAGGTTGAGGATATGACTTAGATATTCTATTCCTGTATAACTTAGGGTTCCCATCACTTCTTACCAGTCAATCTCTCATTACTCCAATTCCCTGTTAAGGTTAATAACTCTTTACAGCCACCTTGCCCTGGTTGAATGGCTGCACAGTTTCTGTCTCCTGATGGGACCCTGACTGACACTCTCTGTGATAACCTCAGCTATGAAACAACACCCCGGGAGGCTGGTGCCCTGCCCTGCAGGATGTGCCATATATTTATTTTTTTTTTAATTTTTAAGATTTTTTTTTGGAGTAGTTTTAGGTTCACAGCAAAACTGAGGGAAGGTACAGATTTTTCATACGCTCCCTGCTCCTCCATGATCAACAGCCCACACCAGAGTGGTACATTTGCTGTAATTGGTAAATATACTTTGACACATCTTTATCACTCAAAGTCCATAGTTGACATGGAGGTTCACTCTCAGTGTTGTACATTCTGTGGGTTTGGACAAATATTTGATGACATGTGTCCACCTTTATAGTATCATAGAATATTTTCACTGACCTAAAAATCCTCTGTGCTCTTCCTATTCATCAGTCCCACTCCCTAACCGCTGAAAACCACTGGTCTTTTTACTGTCTCCATAACTTTATGGCATATATTTTGAAACAGTAACTGATAAGCAGTGCCATTTTTTCAATAGCCAGATTAACAAGTCCAAGAACCTGAAAAGTTGAAGTCATGATTGCACCTAATAACCCACTCACAAATATTCTGCTTTTGATTCCTAAAAATGCATATTCTTTTGGTTTAAAGTTCTTGTTTCATAACAGAAGATTCCTTCCATGGCTGATGCAAAAATGGCCCCATCCAGTTAGCAGCTGAGACTACTTCTGGCTCCTCCTAACACTGAACAGACAAAGAGAAGGGGTCTGTTGGGCACATTTCATGCATTTCCTTAGTGGAGACAGTAGTTTCCAACTGTTGCTAGTTTCTGGGCTACCTCACAAGCTCTTGTATGACTTTTCGGCACTGTCATCAGGTTTGGCAAATGTTCTTTGCTGAAACAGGTTGAATGGCTTTTGTTTTCTTTACTGAACCCTGTCAAATAAACAGGCTTAAAGCTATCCCTCCCCCAGCTTCCAGGTCTCACTCTCCTCCCTCCCTGCTGTATTTCTCCATAGCACTTACCAGTCTATACCTCACTTGTTTTCACTCTCATTTAGTCATTTGATTATGTACATGTCACAGCATAAGGGTTGGGTCCATTTGGAGTTTTTACCTCTGTATAGCTAATGCCTAGAACTATGCCCAGTATATAGTAAGCACTCAGTAATAATTGTTAAATGAATGAATCAAGGTGAGTATACATTTTGAAATTTATGGTAGTGTGTGGTGATTAATTCTCCAAATTAATCCATAAATTCAATGCAATTCAAGTCAAATTTCAAATATAGTCTTTCACTTAAACTAAGAAGGTGATGCTAAGTTTCATATGAAGGAATAAACACAGCCAGCAAGGCACTTAGAATATGTGGGTGAGAGGTTTGCCCTTTTATTCATTAAGATTTATTGTAAACCATATTAATAAAGTTATGGTAATAACCTAGAAATAGATAAAACAACGGGTTAGAATAGAGATCTCAGAAACAAACCAACCCACACACGTCTGATAAAACATGAAGATGGTATAACGAATTGATAAGGAAATAATATACTAGTCAATAAACAGGACACCAAAAAATGGCTATTCATAAGCAAGAAAATGAAATTAGTTCCCTACTTCATACCATCCACAAAATTAAATTTCAGTTGAATAGATGAACAAATTAGAAAAATCTAAACTATAAAACTTTTAGAAAGAAATGTAAGAGAATATCACCATGATTTAAGGTAGGGCAAGATTTTTTAACCGAGAAAAAATGATGCAAACCATGAAAGGACACATTTTTATAAGTTTGATTAAATTTAAATGAAAATATTTCCATATGATAATAGACAAAAAGTATTACAATGTGAACACATTTACATTGTTTACAGAGTGGGCAAATATATTTCAACCCATGTAACTGGCAAATAATGTCCAGGAGCTATTTTTTTAACTCTACTAATCAATAAAAAATACAAATAACCCCAAAATGGACATTTAACAGAAGAAAAAACTTGATGGTAAATAAACATATGAATGAAATACTAACGTTGCTTTTAACCAGGAGAATGAAAGCTAAAACAAAAGTGATATACCATTTCACTCCCAACAGAATAGCAAAAATTAAAAGTTTCAAATTCTAAATTGACAAAAATGTGGTAAGATGTAAACCCTTATACCTTGCTGAAGAAAGTACTTCAAAAATTTGTAAAACTGCTTTGAAAAACAGCTCAGGAATGTCTATTAAGACTAAAGCTGCCTAATTCCTGAAGATCAGAATTTTACCGAGAAACTTTAGAGCAGGTGCACCTGGAGATATATAAAACAATATTCATGGCAGAGTTACTTGTTAAAGCAAAAAGGTGAAAAGACCTAAATATGCATCAATGGAAGAACTGATAAATTGTGTTATATCCACAGAACACTTTGAAGCTGTTGAAATGAATGAACCAGACATTCATGTCCCTGATTAAATCCTGCAAACATAGAGTGGGATGAAGAAATCAATTTGTGGGAGGATAAATACAAGATGACATCCTTATAGATATTTAAAATTCACACGTAATAGTAGTATCTATTATTTATGGTTATTTACTTATATGAGGAGAGTAGTTATGTCTGGTGAAGGAAGGATGGAAAATGTTGGACTTCAACTTTATTTATAATATTTTATTTCTTAAAATATGTTTTTAAGAAATTTCTTAAAATTTCTTAAAATATGTTTCATGTTTAATAACATGAAACAAATGTGACAAAATGTTGACACATTACTTTTGGGTATTTGATACCCAAGTGCTTGTTACATTACTCTTTGTTCTTTTCCATATTGCATAGTAAAAAATATATTTGCCCCAAATGGTAAAATTATTTCCCATTTTCCCCTGAAGATGTCAACCTTTAGAAAATTTAAAATGCCTTCTAGAACCTCTTTTTTGTCTATGCTTTGTTCCTTTTTCTCTATTCTCATTAAAATGCAATATTCCTGTGGCTGCCAAGGGGGTCAGTAAAGTTGGGAGAATCAACAAATGTTAGTGTGGCTATGAAGAGACTTTCAGTGGCTGCGTTAGCATGCGCTTCCACAAAAAGACCGCGTTTTGTTAAGTGTCTCAATCATGATGTCACTTCGTAGATATGCTAATAAACAAAAGTTGAAATAAAAGCATCTGAGTAAAGATTAGCATCTTCTTTTGCAATATTTTAACTCTCACTGGATTGTGCTTTGTCTAACTGTGGTCTTTCCCCCACACCTCCACATCTCATCACTTGGGTTTGGAATGGCTAAGTTTTCTTGTTCTCTCTCCCATCCACCCTACACACCTTTGAAACTTTCTTTGGGATCATTTCCAGTCAAGTCAAGAAGGTTAGGCCTTCTATTAGGGAAAGCTGACTCTCTGCTCTCTTTTCCTTAGGTGTTTAGCAAATCATATATTTAATTGCAATTATTAGTAATCTGAAGGCACAGTGCAGAAAACTCTCTAACATTGCTCCCCTCATGGCTCAAAATGGAAAGGTGCTCCCCAAAGTAGATCCATCGTCTGGATTTTATTTCCAATGACTACTTTCCAATAAGGAATTTTAAAAAGTTATTTATTCACTCAATATATATTTCTT
>CM052441.1:100447789-100462184 GCA_028533085.1 Varecia variegata
CAGTCTCTCTTTATAAAAATAATGACAACTAGTTGTCAAAATATGAAAAAATAAAAAAGAAGAAAAATAATAATTACTCATATACTTACCAAACAGAGACAATCACCTAACTAAATTTTTTCTCAATGGATAAGGAAAAAATAAAAATAAAATTTTTGATATACTTATGCAGTCTTTTTTTCTTGCCAAGTATGAGTGAGTGTGTGTGTGTGTGTGTGTGTGTGCATTGTTTTGCTAGTTGAGATCAAGTTGCATGTATTAATTTCTATGCATAGATAATAGAAGGAGTTATAGTTCCTAGACAGAAGACATGTAAAGAACATTTTAATAACAGATAATATCTGCCTTTGGGAGGTTTATGAGTCATTCCTACTTTTAAAAAATCTCAGTGACTCATTATTCCATATGGGTTTCTTTGATTAACTGCTTTTAATTAAAAATTAACATTACATTTATAAAAAAATCAGAGCACAAAGTATGTACAAAGAGAAGCAAGTCTCTCTTTTTTATACATTTCTTTAGTCCCTTTCCCCAGAAGTAACTACTACTATGATCAACTTAGCCTTCCAGAAATACTTTTTCAGACAGTAGAACAAATATCTATTATTATCTATTGACTGTCAAACTTGCATGCATTAGTATCCATTTACTATTAATACATGGATATATGTTACTGCTTTTCATAATATTTTCCATTTTATCATGGGAGTATGTTATATATGCCTTATTACACCTTGGTTATTCAAATTGGTTTCACTGATCATCACCTAAGAGCACATTCAGGAATAACATTGATCGGATGTCGGGCATATGTGGGTAGGGGAGGGGATGGGTGTATACATACATAATGAGTGCAGTGTGCACTGTCTAGGGGATGGACACGTTTGAAGCTCTGACTCGGGGAGGCGGGGGAGGTAAGGGAAATATACATAACCTAAACTTTTGTACCCCCGCAATATGCTGAAATAATAATAAAAAACAAACAAAAAAACACATTTAATGATTTTTAAACATATCAGTTCATAAATATTAATCTCCTCTTTTGCATGGCCACACACAGGGTATAACTTAACTTATTTGCCCAGTCCCCTAGTAATGGATCCACAGGTTGTCTCCTATATTTTGCTAACACAAGCAATGTGGCAATAAACATCTACTATGTTCAGGCTAATTACGAGACATAGAATTGCTGAGTCAGAAGGCATGCACATTTTAAATTTATGTGCACTGCTAATTGGTCTCCAAACTGGTTCTGATTTACCAGCCATGCGAGAGGGTGACTTGCTGTTTACACTGGCTCATATACTACGTATTAGGAAGCTTTTTAAATATTTCCCAACATCTTAGATGCAAAATAGTTTTTCATGTTTTTAACTGTTAATTTCTAGAATGTCTTATTAAGACTGATGTTGATTATCTTTTAATCTGTTTATCAGCTGTTAGTCTTTATTTCTTTACGAATTTCCTGCCTATATACTCTGCCAATTTTTTTCTATTAAGCAGTTGATAATTTTTCATTGTTTTGTAAGAATTCTTTATATATGTAGGAGAGTAAGCCATTACTCATATTTGTTGCAAAAATTCTTTGCAGAAGTTGATTGCCTTATGACTTTGTCTATGGTAATTTTTTCATTCATAAACATTACTTGTTATACATGCAATTGTTTTAATCTTTTTTTCACAGCTAATGGACCTCATTTTGGTTAAAAAAAGCTTTCTTTATTATATCAAGATTATTTTTTAAATGTCCCATTTTTTTTCTTCTGTGCTTACAGTATTTTTAAAATCACCTTTAATATATCTGGAATTTATTTTGGTTTAAGGAATGAGGTAATGATTCAGATTTATTTTTTTTATCTAAATGATTAACATAATCCTCAACACTATTAGCTACTCTTTATCTTTTAGCCACTGACATAAGACAATTTTAATGATTATATTAGTTTCCTATTGTTGCTGTAATGAATTATCCAAAATTTAGTGGCTTAAAGCAACACAAATTTCTTCTTTTACAGTTCTGGAAGTCAGAAGTCTAAAGTGGGTTACCAGGCCTGTGTTCCTTCCGGAGGCTCCAGAAGGGAACCCAGTTCCTTGCATTTCCCAGCTTCTGGGGGCTGCGGGTGTAACTGGCCGCGTGCTGCCTCACTCCCCCCCCCACCCCCCTTCTGTCCTTGCTTCTGCGACTCTGATTCCCCTGCCTTTCTCTTTCCTTTATAAGGACCCTCCAAATGACAGTGGGTCCACCTAAATAATGTAGGATAAATGCCCCATCTCAACATTCTTAATTTAATCATATCTGCAAAGCCAAGCCCTTTTTATGATGTAAATTAACATATACACAGGTTCCAGGAACTAGGACGTGGGCATCTCTGGGGGGTCATTATGCAGCCTGCCACAATACTGAACTATTTCAAACACATAGATGGAAAGGAGAGGATGTAACACCTAGAGGTGACCATATAAATTTAGAGAATGTAAACATTTTGCCACTTTGCCTCAACTCTCTTTAAAAATAAAACATTAAAGACAAACATAAAGCCCTTCATCCTTTCCATTTCTCTCCATTCTCAGATGTGCCACTATTCTAATGGTGACGTGCATTATCTCCTGCATGCTTTTTTATTTCTATTACATGTATAAAATTTAGAAACAATATTTTCTATTGCTTTATAGTTTTATATTTCATGAAAGTGACATCATATGTATTATTTGGATTGTTGTTAACAGCACATTTTGCATTTATTCATTTATTTGTAGGCCCAGTTCAACTGCTACATGATATTCCATTATCTGCAGGGGAAACAAATGTTTATTTATCTGTGTTTCTTCTGAAGACCTTCTTCTTCTTCCTCTTCCCTCCCTGTCCTCCTCCTCCTCCTCCTTCATGCTTTTACCAGGACAAAATGCTGCCTTGAGCGACTTTACACATTTTTCTTGTTCATATATGTTAGAGGTTCTGTAGAATAGGTAGCTATGAGCAAGATCACTGGGTTTTAGGACATCCATATTTTTGACATTTCTATCATTCCAACTGGTTGCACCAATTTATTACTCCCAGCAACAGTATAGAAAATTGTTCTTTATCTATACCCTCAGTTTTATCAGCCTATTTAAATTTGTACTCTTAAAGAATATAAATAATATGCAAATTTAATTTCCATTTGTCTGATTCCTATGAGGATGAACATCTTTTCAATACTTATGGAAAACTTTACAATTTTGGTTTTAATTGTATCAAATTTATAGAATGATTTTTCAAAAAATTCATGTCTTCAGAACTTTGCATAGTTCATCCTGAATAAATATTTTTTTCACTTCCTTATTACTCTTTAATTTTTTCAATTTCACCATGAAGTTTTTATAACACTTTTATAAAATTTAACAATAATTTATAGCTTATGATTTTAGTGATGAAGTCTTTTTTCCATCATATTTTTAATGTTCTTATTTCTAGCACACAAGAATGCAATTCCTTCTTTTTCTCCCCCTCTTCTTCCTCTTTCTTCTCCTATTGTTATTCTTGACATTATTATTTTAAATGTTGCCCTTAGCTGTAAAAACCTTGCTAAATTGTCTTATTGAATATAATGTGTTACCTATAGAATATTTTGGATGCTCAATGTAAATAATCATGTTGTCTATAAATGACCACAATTTTGTTCCATTCTTATCAATTTTGTTAATTTATATTTCTTTTTCTTATCTTAATACTTTGGCTAGGATCTCCTGCATGGTATTAAATAGAAATGTTAATAGTGAACACTTTTAAATAATATGTTTCCTGAGTAATATTTTTTTCACTTTAAACATAGCCAAATATTCTTAGTTTTCTAAGCACACATTATCAATAATGGATGTTTAATTTTACAAATGCTTTTAATGAATCTACCTGAAGGACCATACTTTTTTTCTCATTTACTTTAGTAATGAGTGAAGTCACACTAATACATTTTTAACAAAATATTAAATGCTTGTCCTCTTGGAATGCCTCTTATAGGTCATGACACATTTTCAAAATAAATTGTTGAAATTAATTTTATTTAGAAATTTTGCATCTTTATTTTTAAAGAGGCCTATAATTTCCTCTTTTAATGGTATCTTGATTTTGTTCTCAGCATTATTATAGCATCACAAAGTGAATTGCTTTGCTTTTTAGTTTGATGTTTTTCTTTATTCTCTGGACAAAATTTCATAGAATTAGAATAATAAAATTTCCTTAAAATTTGATAAATCATACCCAACAAAGGCATTTAGATCTGATGTTTATTTCAGGAGTATGTCTTTGACTACTCAATTTCTTTAGTGGTGATAGGTCTACTTAGGATTTCTATGTCTTCATGAATTACTTTTTATAGATTTTTTTTTGCTCTAAGAAATTGTTCATTTAGTCTGAGTGTTTAAATGTAATGACCTATAATTGCTTATAATATTCTTTTATGATTTTTTGAAGCTTTATCATATGTCCCCTTTATCACAGCTAAATCATATTATTAATTTATGCTTTCATTTTTTATCATTTTTCCCATTTATTGATATATAATTGGTATACAAAAAACTGCACATAATTAATGTATACAATTTGGTGAGTTTGGATATATGTAGACACTCATGTTACTCTCACTATAATCTAGTTAAAAAGACATATTCATCACCTCCCAAAGTGTCCTTGTGTCCTTTATTTATTCATTTATTTATTTATTTGTGGTAAACACACTTAACATGAGATCTACCTTGTTAACAAATTTTTAAGTACATAATACCTTATTGTCAACTACAGGTGCTATGTTTTATAGCAGATCTCTGGAACTCATCTTGTAAAACTATAACTTTATACCCATTGAATGACAATTCCCTATGTCCCCTGCTCCGTGCCTTGGTAACCACCATTCTATTGCCTATTTCTATACCTTTGACTATTTTAGATGCCTCGTATAAAAGTAATCATGCAGCATTCGTCTTTCTGTGACTGGTTTATTTTGATTAGCGTAATGCCTTCCAGGTCCATCCATATTGTTGTAAATGGTAGGATTTCCTTCTTTGTTAAGGCTGAATAATATTCCATTGTATGTATATACCACAGTGTTCTTTATCCATTCATCCTTTGGTGGACATGTGGGTTGTTTCCATACCTTGACTATTGTAAACAATACTTCAATAAACATGGGAGTGCAGATATCTCTTCAAGATCCTGATTTCAGTTCTTTTGGATATCAACCCAGAAGTGCCATTGCTGAATCAAATAGTTATATTTTCAATTTTTTTGAGGAAACTCCATACTGTTTTTCACAGTGGTTACACCATTTTACATTTTAACCAAAAGTGTACCAGGGTTGCAATTTCTCCACAACCACTTCAACAATTTTTATTTTTTGTTTTTTAGATAATAGCCTTCTTAACAGGTATGAGGTGATATCTCACTATGGCTTTGATTTGCAGTCCCCTGGTGATTAGTGATGCTGCACGTGTTTTCATTTACATGTTGGCCATTTACCTTTTGTAAAATTTCATTGTTTGCTTTTTATTTTTTTTGGTTATTGAGTTTTAGAAGTTCCTTATATATTTTGGAAATTAAGTCCTTTCTAGATATATTGTTTGCAAATATTTTCTCCCATTCCATAGGTTGCTTTCATTCTGTTGGTTATTTCCTTTGCTGTGCAGAAGCTTTTCAGTTTGATGTAGCCTGACATCTATTTTTGCTTTTGTTGCCTGTGCTTTTAGTGTCATATTTAAGAAATTTTTACTGAGACCAATTTCAAGAAGCATGTCCCCTGTTTTCTTCTAAGAGTCTTATGGTTTCAGATTTTAAATTAAAATATTTAATCCATTTATGTTAATTTTTGTGTGTGGTAGCAGATAAAGATACAATTTCTTCTTCTCCTTCTCCTTCTCTTTCTTCTTCCTTGATGTGGATATCCAGTTTTCCCCACACCATTTGTTGAAGAGACTATCATTTTCCTATTGTATATTCTTGGCACCCTTTATTTCTAGAGTTCTGTTCTAGGTCTGTATATTTTTATGCTAGTACCATATTGGGATTTATCACTGAGATGCAAGGATGGTTCAATATACACAAATTAATTAATGTGATACACCACATTAGGGGATAAAAGACAGAAATCACATGATTGTCTCAACAAATGCAGAAAAACATTTGACAAAATTCAATATCCTATCACGATAACAACTCTTCAACAAATTAGGTATGGAAGGAAGTAAAATTACCTTTCATTGCAGATGACATGATTTTATATGTAAAGACTCTAAAGATTGGCCGGGCGTGGTGGCTCATGCATGCCTGTAATCCTAGCACTCTGGGAGGCCGAGGCAGGTGGATTGTTTGAGCTCAGGAGTTTGAGACCAACCTGAGCAAGAGTGAGACCCTGTCTCTACCAAAAAAATAGAAAGGAATTATCTGGATAACTAAAAATATATAGAAAAAATTAGCCGGGCATGGTGGCACATGCCTGTAGTCCCAGCTACTCGGAAGGCTGAGGCAGAAGGATTGCTTGAGCCCAGGAGTTTGAGGTTGCTGTGAGCTAGGCTGATGCCATGGCACTCTACCCCAGGCAACAGAGTGAGACTCTGTCTCAAAAAAAAAAAAAACAAAAAAAACAAAAAAAAGACTCCACAAAAACACGGTTAAAACAAATTCAGTAAAGTCTCAGGGTACAAAGTCAACCTATAATTATTAGTTGAATTTCTATACAATAACAACACACTATCCAAAAAAGGAAATTAAGAAAGGAATGCCATTTAGACATAGAACCCAAAAGAGTAAGAAACTTAGAGATAAACCTAGCTAAGGAGGTGAAAGACTTGTTTACCAAAAACTATAAAATACTGAAGAAATTAAATCAGATACAAATAAATGAAAAGATATCCTCTGTTCATGGATTAGAAGAATTAATATTGTTAAAATGTCCACATTACCCAAAGCCATCTACAGAGTCAATGCTGCAGATGCAACGCAATCCCTATCAAAATCCCCAAGACATTTTTCATAGAAATAGAAAAAAAATTCTAACATGCATATGGAATCACAAAAGATCCTTAATAGAGCAATTTTGAAGAAGAAGAACAAAGCTGGAAGAAGAACAAAGCTATCACACTTTCTGACTTCAGTGTATATTACAAAGCTACAGTAATGCATTCACCTTTTCAAAACAATTTTTCCAGAAATGTATTTATTTATTTATTTATTTATGTATTTATTTTTTGAGGCAGAGTCCCACTCTGTCACCCTGGTTAGAGTGCCGTGGCGTCAGCCTAGCTCACAGCAACCTCCCACTCCTGGGCTCAAGCAATCCTCCTGCCTCAGCCTCCCGAGTAGCTGGGACTACAGGCATGCACCACCATGCCCGGCTAATTTTTTCTCTATATATTTTTAGCTGTCCATATAATTTCTTTCTATTTTTAGTAGAGACGGGGTCTCGCTCTTGCTCAGGCTGGTCTCGAACTTCTGAGCTCAAACAATCCGCCCGCCTCGGCCTCCCAGAGTGCTAGGATTACAGGCGTGAGCCACCTCACCCTGTATAAATAATAAAAAATGTATTTATTTTTTGTTTACCATTTTTTTAATTGACATTCTTCATTGTTTTTTGTCTGTTTTCTATTTTTATTTCATTAATTTATTCTATGTTTATTATTTTATTTCCCTATTTTGGGGATTTAGTCTGTTTTTTGTTTTTTATTTTACTTTGGGGGCTTGATTTATATGCTTTGCTCATCAACTTTCAATAATATCTTTTATGCATTGAAAGCTGTTATTTTCCCGGTAAAATACCATTGTATTCCTCAAGCTTAAATATATAGCATCATCATTGCTTTTCAGAGCTAACTAAATTCTCTAATTTTATTTTTATCAAGATTTCTTCTTTGACTTCTGAAATATTTATAAGTGTATTTTTAAAGCTTCAAATACATTAAGATTGCTTACTTTTTTATTGTTCATTTCAATTTTTGTTACATTGTAGTCAGAAACTACATTTTGTTATTATGTTTTGTTTTACACAGTTAATTATCTTTTAAGGTGATTAAAAATAAGAATAAATGTCCTTTACAATTACTTTCATTTTTAACATTTCCAACACTTTCATTTCTTTATGTGGATCTAAATATCTAGCTATCATACTTCCCTTTGCCTGAAGAACTTTCTTTATGATTTCTTATAGTATAATAAATTCTTTTTTGGTTGTCTGAAAAAATATGTCCTTCTTTCACCTATATTTTTGAATGTTATTTCTTTCTCGGGTGCAGGCTGCATGTTGTGTGCACAGGTCCTCTTGGCTTAGCAGTGCCCAAAAGGCCCATAACAGAGCAGAAAGGCTGAGACTGAGGGGAGGCTGCACACCTACTACCACTTCCTTTGCATCCTTGATCTCAGCTTGCGTGCTAGGTCTCCAGAGGTTCACATCGGATCTACCCCTTCAGTGTGAACTTTATATAACACAATTGCCAACCCTCCCATCAACCATGTTGACTAATTATGAGTTTCCCTTTTTGCACAATGTGACTTGAAGAGATAAAGCAAGCATGTGGCTGGTAGTGGTGGATCTAGTATATAGTCTCTAGTCTTTTGATTCTGAAAACCACAAACTTCCCACTATAAGATGTGACCCATAATTTAAGCAACACTGATTTCTATTCTTCCATGCTAAAAATTTAAGTAGCACAGATTTCCTGGCAGGTTTAGAGCCAGCTTTCTCCTCCTTGAGAGACACCCCTTTAAGTAGAAACTAAAGGATGTGCAATAAATATATGTTGCTCTTGCCATGGAATCTTCACAGATGAAAGCTCTTCTCTGAACCATGTATCTTACCCTGGCATATTATGCTGTCTGTCCTCAGGCCAAGGCTGGGCTGTGAATTGCTCTCTAAAATTTGCTCCTGGCCACAGCCCTTCTCCGTATTCAGAAGTACACCGCCTGCTCAGAAATCAGGCACAGCTGGGCAGTGTGGCCTATGCCTGGACTCACTAAATGGGCTCCTATGTTTTAGAGCAGTATGGTCCCCAGACCAGAAGCATCAGCAAGCATCAGCTGGGGACTTGTTAGACAGTTAGGTTCTCAGGCTCCAAAACAGACCTGCTAGCCAGAAATTCTGGGAGTTGGGACCCAGCAAATCTGAGTTTTAATACCCCTACAAGTGAGTGTGAGACATGCTCCAGGTGGAGAACTACTTGCTTCAAGTATATTTGTGATAGCATTTGAGAATTCAAAAGGGACAAAAAAGAAATGTAGTTGGTTATGTTCAGCCTGTCTCTACTATAAAAACAAAATCATACACAAACATTCCATCTTCACATAAAGCATCATCCCTGCACACAAGTCAACACCATGTTGCTTTAATTATTTTTAAAATTAGTGTTTACTCTTCCAAATAAAGGGAAATAAACTCACTAATAGGGATAACATCTTAGCCCAATGTTGATTTCTTGAAAAGTGAGCAGTTTTATATTGACATAAATCATCCCAGAATGGCAAACCATTGCCCTATTTAAAAATTGCTGGAAGGTGCTGAGAGCTTGTTACCAATTTTCCTTCTGGACCACAGACTTAGACACAAACACAGGTGGTGGCAGTGAGTCTGGGGTCCTCCTTTATGACAGTTGCCCCACCCCATGAGACTAGCAGATTCCACACCCAGTCCCCTCTCTGGTTCAGCAGCTTCCAGAGAGAGCCAGCCTGCGGGACACTCACACATCTCCCCATTTGGAAGAGATGACAGAAGAGCAGTGGGCCTGGCTCTTGTCACTGGTGGAGCTGACAGCTTTACAGCCTCCATGGAGGGAGCAGCTGAAAGGAGGTGCCATGAGAGTGCATCTATGTGACAGGGAGGAAAGATGGATATTTTTATAGAGGAAGAAATGCACAGAACAAGGGAAATTAGATGAAAAGACCATAAAGGTCTCAGGTTGGCAAAACCAATTAGTAGATGTTTACAAAAGATAACCCCTGGGGTCAGATAGAATTTGCTTTGATGTCGATACTTCTGGGTTTAAAAAATGGATTAACATCCTCCACACCCTGGTGCAGGGGGAGGAGACCCCAGTCCCTTCTGCTCCAGCATCTAGCCAGCTGTGCCCCCTTGGGCAGGTGACTAAAGTGTCAGGCCTCCCTTTCCTCATCTGTCAAAGGAGAGGATTGTCTGAGATCCCCCTATAGGTCCCGTCCAGCTCTGACATGACAGGAAATCCTCTTTAATTTCTGGAAATTTGGGGGTAACATTTCAGGGCTCTATAGTTCATAATTTGGCTCCTTGGGGAGTCTATGAATTTCCTTTACCTAATTTGGAGGGAAAGAAAGAGTTTCTCAGCTCTTTTAGTTTTATCTCAGTCACTCTGAAACAGGAGTCATTTAAATTTAAATGAGAACAAACCCCAGGAAATAGCCAAAGGGAATTTCCCAGCTGTCTGATGAGGTTTGCCTTAACGTGGTGTAAGGTCCAAATAGGCCAAGTAAGGCTACATGATGGGTTTTTTTTTTTTTTTTAATTTTGTAGGGAGAGGATTGATTTCAGGACATCCAGGGAGATGATAAGGGATTCTGCCAGGAGCAAGGAAGGCCAGGGAACTGCCATCTCCATCCCTCTGGAACAAGGGAGAGTGCAGGCAAAGAGAGGAAAACTAAATTTGCTGAAAGTCGGAAATGAAAGTAAGCTCTGACCCTGAGTCTACCTGAAGAGGAAGGAAGGGATGATTATTGTGACTGTTTCTACTTATTAAAATCAGCACTTCCCTGGGACTGGACTCTCTCCTGTCCCAGCCACTATGCCAGCCAGTGATAGAACTCATTTCAATTAATGCTGTCAACAATTGCAGAGGGATAGATAGATTCTCAATGCTGCTAAATGTTTAATAACCACCTATTTATATAGTTTTATATCAAAATACATAAAGAGAACAAAGCTCTGCTCTGTATGTTTTGCCAATTTCAATGGTGTAAATATTCCCACATGGCCAATTTCAGGTAACCAACATTTCATCACAGAATGCTGAGCTGGACAAAGATGGGCCCAGTTGGTTCTCACAGGCAGGGCTTCAGCACATCTCTGGTTCTTGTGCCCATATTAAATATGAAGAATCAGAGACCCAGAGAGAGTCATTTGGGTAAGACACACAGCAAGTGAAGTTAGAGCCAGATTCTGCGCCCCGGCAGTCTGACTCCAAACAAGTGTCTGTCCCCAAAGGGTGGCAGTTTGACATGTGGGGAAATGCCCGATGCAAACGCCGCCACTCACTGACTGTGAACCCATGTTCTAAGCCTGCACCTTTTCAATTCGGTTTGCCGGGTTTCTACAGACTGGGTACGCAACTTCCCCAGGACGCCCCCGCCCGACCTCGGTCCTTGCTCACTGAGCCAATCCCTCCATTCGTCCAGGGTCTTCTGCTCTCACGAGACCCAAGAAAAGCTGGGAACTGTCTGAACACTTTAAAACCATGTCTGAGGCCTTTAACGAAGTTCAGGAGGTTCAATTTTCTTTAGTACTTTTTATCAGTCAGTCAAAGACCATTTGTTTAATGTTCCTACGTGGGTGGGGCGTGTTACCCAGAAGCAGCTACTTAGGAAGCGAAGTTTGCCGCCATCTCACAAGAGTTTCCGTTTCTCAGTGTTGACTCTCAAAAAGTGGATAAACTGGGGCAACGGAGTCAGTGCCACCTGTCCTTGAATGTACGTTTCATGAAGCGCTAGGGAGCAGCTGCCGACTTGGATACCATCTATGTCTTGGTGCAGTGAAAACTGTAGGAGGTGGAAAACCGTCTTCCAGAGTCCCCAGCCCCCAGCAGCAGCCCCAGCTCTGAGGAAGGGAGTCGGCTTCTCCACCTCGATCTCCTCATTCAGGAGAAAGGAATGGTGACGCCTGCCCTGCTCATCTCCCAGGCTGGTTCAGGGGCTCTATGTGAACACCAGATATTACACAGATACAAAGTGGTGTCCTCTCTCACAGAGGAATACCAACTAAAGGACTGTGCAGTTTTGTCAAAATGCACAGAATCCTTTGGAAATAATCAAACCAAACTTTTATGAATATACTTCTTCCCAGAACGCTAGAGAGGTCAGTTTCTTGATATGTAGAAAGGTATCCTTTTTATTTAAATGTCTGGGCCTGTGCATATAGTCTATATTAAGGAATTGTAAGGAAATCCATTGACAGAAACCACAAAACTCAAAAATTTTGACTTATATCAGTTTGGATATTATTTGTAGAAAATATATTAACTAACAGTCTTTAAAAGAAGGGTCACTTTTATTTAAATCTTAGAATTTATTAAGATATTAATACAATAAATATTTCCTTTAATTTTATTTAGGGGGAAACTAAAACATGATACAAAAACGTTGCAGTGAGTACTGGACTTGCAAATCTAAGAATACAGTTTAATAGTTATTACTTCTGGACATTTGCCCTGAGATTTATCTTTTTATAAAGAATATTAAACTTATACTGGTTTTGCTTTAGAAAGGGGAAATAATAGTATATTTGAAAACACACTGTGTAATGCTTATCATTTTGTAACTACTTATTCAACTTTAATTTGCTAGGAAAATAGATAATTTTCAAGCAAAAAAATAAAAAAAAAAATGTCAGTGCACAGTTTATACCAAGCAAATACATTTCACACCATTGTTTGTTTGTTTTAGCTATGATTTCCAAGTGTCAATCATATTGGTAAAAGTTTATGATAGGCTATTCCAAATCTCTTACTCTGAACATAATTGAAACAAATCAATAAAACATAACATTATGTTGATAGGGCATAATTCACTCAAAAATAGTAAAAACAGCTAAAAGAAGGGAAAGTAAATAAAACACAGGAGTTTATAGTAGGAAGGACATGCTTATGATGTTATAAATATACAATTAAGGCCCTTTGACAGAATTTAAAGAGGCACTGACAATAAATTAGCTGGACATTTCCAAAACATGTCAGCCAAGTGAATTATTAATCAATATTTTTAATTAAAGTTATAGACTTTCTGATTTATGCCACAGTTGTGTTTTTTTTACCACATTGTAAAGGCTAAAGATAAGAATTTGGTGGAAATTGCTGTAGGGATTTTCTCATTTTAATTTATTGGAAAAACAGAACTATATGATTTTAGAATTGAAGAAAATGTTCTAGGGAGTGTTTTACAAATTTTCGCAGTATCAGAGTCAAACACAGAGTACTGAGCCGTCGCTGCAAGAGTTTCTGACTCACTAGGTCTGGGTTGGGACCCAGAAGATGCATTTGTAACAAATTCCCTGAGGAGGTTGATGCTGCTGCTCCAGGGACCACAATTTGAGGACCGCTGCTCTTTCCCAGAGCTCAATCTAGATAGATGTAGGGACTGGATTCCAAATCCAACATCATCCTGCTACGACTACCAGAATGAAATTCTCTGCTAGGATCACAGTCTTTGCAAATTAAGCCTTGCTAATGATGAGAAGACTTTCCACACATTGTTGTTCAGAAGAAAAATATACGTTTGCTAATTAGCTCTAATTGGACAGACTTCTTAGCTATGAAGGCTGTGCTAGGGAGTTCAAAGAAACTCTGACATTTTCTTTTTTATACTCTACCAACACAGGCAAACTGGAGACCAGAGAGAGGTAGAAAACTAGCCTGAAGAAAGTCATCAAAATTAGAATAAAAAAGTAAGTTAATGTTTAATCATTTTTCGATCTTTTGGAAAGCTTCTGTTCATGTCTTTCAATGGAGTTATTTGATTTTTTCTTACTGATTTGCTTAAGCTTTTTGTTGATTGTGGATATTGGCCCTTAATCGGATATATAGTTTGCGAATATTTTTTCCCATTCTGTAGGTTTTATATTTGTTCTTTTAATTATTTCCTGGGCTGTGCAGAGGCTTTTTAATTTAATCAAGTCCCATTTATCTATTTTTGTTGTTGCTGTGATTGCCATTGGGGTCTTCTTCAAACATTCTTTGTCTAGGCCGATATCTAGAAGAGTTTTTCCAACATTTTCTTCTGGAATTCTGTGGTTTCATGCCTTACATTTAAGTCCTTTATCCATCTTGAATTAATTTTTGTGAGTGGTGAGAGATATGGATCCTGTTTCATTCTTCTTCATGTGGCTATCCAATTTCCCCAGTACCATTTATTGAATAGGGGTTCTTTTCCCCAGTGTATATTGTTGTCTTCTTTGTCAAAGATCAGTTGGATGTATGTGGATGGTTTTTATATCTGGGTTTTGTGTTCTGTTCCATTGGTTTATGTTTCTACTTTTGTGCCAATACCATGCTGTTTTGGTTACAATAATCTTGTAGTATAGTTTGAAATCTGGTAATGTGATGCCAATGTCACTAATCATCAGGGAAATGCAAATCAAAACCACAATGAGATATCACCTCACCCCAGTAAGAATGGCTTTTATTAAAAAGTCCAGGCCGGGCG
>CM052441.1:100462284-100505398 GCA_028533085.1 Varecia variegata
ATCCAGGAGGGAGTAGGAGGGGAATGGGCGAAAACCTACCTAACGGGTACAATGAACATTATTTTGGTGACAGGCACACTTTTAACCCTGACTCAAGCATTACAAAAGCAATCCATGTAACCAAAAACATTCATACCCCCATAATACTTTGAAATAAAAAAAGAGAATATGCAAAATAAAGCAATATATCATCTTAGAAAGTTAAACCTCACACATTTTTTAAATCACTTAATCTAAGTAATTAGCAAAATACATTAAGTTAATAGTACACCTTTCTTATAAATAACACATTATGTTTTGCCATGTGTAAAGTATATTTAATTATCAAAAGCTTACATTGTGCTTACTATGTGCCAGACATTGTCTGAACTGCTTTACAGATAAAACCTCATTTAATTCTCACCATAGCCTATAAGGAGGCATTCTTCTTTTCCCCGTTTCATAAGATGAAGAAACTGTGGCACAGAGAAGCTAAGTAAATTGCCAAGGTCCAGGAAGGGGTAGTCCAGGGATTCGAACATGGGCAGTATGAGTCCAGTGTTTGTGCCCTCAGTCACCAGGCTCTCATGCTTGTATATTGACTCCAATTAAAACAATCTTGTCAATTAAAAACTTGTCTGCATTTTAGACTAACCCAGGGGGATTGTAAAGAGCCCTAATACCTGGACCTTCCCAGCCAATTGGATGAAAATCTATGGGATGTAGCCCGGGCATTGGCATGTTTCAAGACTGCCCCAGGTGATTGCAATGTGTTGCCAGGATGGAGCACAACTGTGCTAAAATGTCAGGAAAATACATTGACCCTCCAGATTTGTCTTTTCTTTGAAAGCAGCTGAGACGACAGCATCATTAAAGCCTGCGCTGTATGCTACAGGGAGGAGAGCACTGAGGAAGGATGGGTGCCTGACACCTTTCTTCAGGGACATTGCCCTAAGAAAGACAGGACCAAGAAAGAAGCAGGTGAAATTAAAGCAACACACTGAATTAACCAATGTGTGGTGTCCGGATATTGTTGACAATACCTCTTGGCATTTACAGCTTTACTCCTCCTATGCTTTATTTGGTATTCATTTCTGCTTCATTTGGACAAAACTATTTTTTCAATAAACACCTTGATTTTTTACCTTGGAGCTTCTAGTGTCTGACCTATACTCTCTTGCCTCAACTCTGGTACCTTCTTTGTTACCTGGCCAGAGAGGGCTCAGTCTTCTGGCAGCAGATTTCCAGGGACACTTATGACATCTGGTGGTGCAGCTAGCCAGCCTGGTAAGGATTTGAGACTCAGCATCTAGAAAGAATTGTGGTTGACACTGTTATAAGGAAATGGCGGGCCACAGGGTTACGTAGTTCCCCTTTGAACAGTTACTCCCGGTTTCCTTTAATCATCCAATGGCGCCTGATCATCGTTAAAACAAGAGTAACCACAGGATTTAATACCAATTACATGAAATTAAACAGGAAATGATTACTAAGAATTAAATAGAAAAAATATTTAATAGTAGCACTAATAGTGTAGTATTGGCACAAATTAGCACTCAACAATTGCTGGTAATGGGAGTGGTATCTGCCCGGGTAATGTCAGCAGCTTCTTGTCATCACACGCAGCCTCCCAGCCCAGATCTCGGATCTCGCACATCTCACCTGACCTTCTAGCAATGCCTGTTAGCCTTCCTTACAATCAAAGGAAGTGGCATGCGGAAGCTAAGGACCTCTCCCCAGCACAGGGCATTTGGGAGGGGCACAGACAAGATCTGAATCTGCTCTGACTGTACACCAGGATTGCATATAATTTGCAGGGCCTAATGCAAAATGCAAATGTGGACTTCCTTATTCTGAAAATTAAAAATTTCAAAATGGCTACAGCAGAGCATTAAACCAAGTACAGGGCCCTTTTTAGTGTGTATGACCGCACAGGTCACAGGCCCATAAAGCCAGCCCTGCTCTGAGCCCTCACTACTCAAAGTGCAGTTTGGAGTCTGCAGCATCCTCTAGGAGCTAATTAGAAATGCAGAGTCTCAGGACCCACTCCAGACCTACTGAACTAGAGTCTGCATCTTGCCAAGAGTTTCCAGGGATTCGTGTGCACGTTAAACCTGCAGAGGCCCAGCTCTGAAGCCTGAGTCCTCTTACCCTGGGCTTGCCTTCATCAGGTGGATTTTCAGAGCACTGGTTTCTGGTCTAACGTTACCCCCATCGCCATCTTGGGCTGCAAATATGGTGACGTCTTGTACTTCTCCGCATAGCTGTGCATGTACCTTCTGCATATATTAGCAGAAAGTCCCATGTCTCTCCTTTGTGAGTTCTTTCTTCTTCCCCCTTTGGCCAGTCCCCACCACCACAGATTCGCTGGCTGTCCCCACAGAGCCACTGGGGCAGACAGGCCTACACTCTGGTAGGTGCAGGTCCATCGCTACAGTGATGCTCCTGTGGGTGCCGATCCCTAGTAAATCCCCCAAGCTGGGCTCCACTAAGTTGCTCTTTTTGTTCTGCTCATATCCCAGGATGTTGTTGCCAACTTATGACTCTGTCCCAGTAAGGTCAGGCCTGCAGGTCCCTGATCCAGCCCTCAGCTAAGGGACACTGCTAGGCAGCCTTTGTAGATACCCCTTCCTCTCTGGGACAGTGCTCTGTGGGCTCCTTGGCACGATTTCCTGGCAGTGGAATTATCTGGGATCATCACAATTCATCAGAGAGACTCTGGTAACGCAGTCTTTCGCAAATGGAATTGAGTCAAAGCTCTTGAGACAGGGAGATCATCCTGGATTACCTGGCAAGCCCAGTGTAATGACAAGGGTGCTTACAGGAAGGAAGCAGGAGGGTCAGCGTCTGAAAAGGTGATTTCACAACAGAAGCAACGGTGATGCAGCCTCTAGTCAAGGAATGCGGGAAGCCTCTGGAAGTTGGGAAAGGCAAGGGAATGAATTCGCCCCTCCAGCCTCCAGAAGGAGTGCGGACCTGATAACCCATTTTAGATCTCTGACCTTCAGAACTGTAAGAAAATAAATTTTCGTTGCTTTAATGTACTAAATTTGCAATAGTTTATTACAGCAGCAATAGGAAATATAGTTCTTGGCAAATTTATCTGTCTCCTCCTGAAGCAATCAATTCAGTGTACTACAAGGTTTTGTGAAGGATGGTTCTCAACAGGCTACCAGGTCCCTTTTCACCTGTCTTCAGGTATGACAGGTGCTTAGTGCATACCCCAAAGAGGCCACTTATATGATTTTCTTCCCTTAAAAATGTGTTCCGATAAGTGATGCATGGCCTTACTCCTAGACATATTAACAGAAAAGATTAGCATAATTTTACAATTGCACCTATCAGTCATAAATTTACCCACAACATTGCAAGAGGAGTGGGGATGCCCACTGGGCCACCTCTCCATTGAACCCAGGGCTTCCTCCCCTCTGCTTCCCACCTATTCCAAACCAGATGTCTTCCTGACTTCAGAGATTCTCCCAGGTCTCACAGAGCTTCTGGACTTACCCCATTCACAGGGAAATGGAAGCTCTCCACTCCTTTTGCAAATTTCCCAGAATCTCCTTAGCGAACACACCCCAACCCCTTAGTTCTGATTTTTGGTCAAAGGGACAGGTGTAGTCCATAGGTAACAGGAAGCAGAGTACAGTGTGTACCCTCCAACTCGGGGGAGTGGCCCCATCCACCCGAGGAGCACCTAGACGCTGGATGGATATCTGAATCCCTTGAAGGACTTAAAAAATACCCTACCACAAATCAATTGAACTAGAATCTTCCATGGTACAGCCTGGACATCTGTATTCTAAACAAATCTTCCAAGTAATGCTGAAGTATAAGCAACCCCTAACACAGATGATGATATACTCAGGAGATGCATCCTTCCAGTGGATCAATCCTTCATTCAAGGTTAGGAGTTATCTGAAACATCCACCATAGACTTTTCACACCAGAGACTGGTGGTAAACTGCGAGTAACCCATGGGGGCTGTAAACTAGGGAGTTCATAGAATCCCTGGGCGTCTTATTAGATAAGTCATCTCACCTCATTTAGTCCTAATTTCCTTGTCTGTAGAGTGGGATAATAGTCCTTGGTGCTTTGGGCGAGTGGAAGAATGGAGTCATGCTCTGGGGCCCATTGCAAGCACCTGCCCATCACTATTGCCGTGTCTCTGTGCTTCGCATGCAGCCTGGGGTTTGAGGAGCTGTGAGTGAAGCATCTCACATCTCCAGCTGTTGGGCTGTCCTGCCAGGGATGTCTGCTCAGTAGAACAAGAGGCATTTCCCCCGTGTCTGCTCTGGCCCATTCCTGAGACTCTATACCCTATGCTTAGTCTACGTGGATGGGGCTCCCAAAGGCAGGGCAGTGTGTTTTAACCCCAGGGCCAGGGCATGTGTGGCAGATGGCACTAAAGCACTGTGCAGGGGCAGACATCTGTTGCTTTGGAGTCTACATGAAGGCGCAGCCCTCGTGCCTTCCCTGCAAGAACAATGGGGGATGCACCACATTATACCTGGATTTAATAATTGGTAAATGAAACTGTTACAGCATTTGGCTTTAGATCTTGCTCCAAATGCAATAAATCATACCTGGCACAGAGGCAGGCTGTTATAAAACAGCTGCTGAGGGAACCTGTCAATGACACCTTCTCCTCTTTGAACACCACTACCTCTCCATTGGCCAGGGACATTTCTGTGAGCGGGTACTCCCCTGGGGCCCGCAAAACAGCGGAACATAGACGAGAGGCACTTCTTCCTGGCAGCAAGCTTCCTTTTTTGGGGTCTTGGACCTTGCTCTGTTCTAGAAAAATGAATTGTAGTATCACTGAATGAATGAATCGTCTGAGTTCCATGGCAGCTTAAAACACAGGGCTCTGCCAGTGCCAGTCCTGGTGGGCAGTGGTCACTTCTGTATTCTAAAATACAGAATCCTGCAAGGAGGAGACAGCCCTTGCACAGGCACGTCTATGGCCCAAGGCGGAGCCTTCCTGCAGACATCTGGAGGATGAGTCAGGACCCAAAACACACGGAGCCCCAGATAGAAGATGGATTTGGGAGGGGGACGAAGAAAACTAGGGGCAAGACTGCAAGGGGGAGGGGAATGCCTTACTGCCTCTGTCCACAAAGCACAAGTCGCGGGAGCTCCGCTGCTTCCTCCCTAAGGCATTATCTGCTGGGGCAGGAAAAGTACCCGGGAGGAAGAGTGCCAGTGAGGTCCTATTCCCACAGGGGAGGGTATCAAAGCTTCAGGGGCTGGGGGACTAAGGGAGGAGTAGTAGCCCAAAAGAGCTTTTCTGGAAGTCCAGGAATGCAAGATGCTTCCATGGTCCTTGAGTAAACACTCCCTTATCTTGGGCCCAGTGTGGACTCTCGTCACCATGTGGAACTATACGCCATGTGGGCACAGTGGGAAAACTTAACATTCGAAAAACACTGAGTCCATGAAACATTAGTGAAGGTACCAGAAATTCTCCAGCTTGGGGGATTTGTTGTCCATACCTGAAAGTCTTTTCTTTCTTTTTTTTTCAGGCTTTTGTTTTTTTTTTAATTTTTTTCATCTCATGTCTTGACCTGCCATGGAACTCAGATACTTCCTAAATTCACTGGTGTTCATTTTAGGGCTGAAAGAATAACTGCTTATGTGGTGGACCAAAGGAATGTTCCTACTAAGAGTCCTACTTCCTAAGGGAAAATCACTTATTTATTTATTATAATGAATTTTTTTAATTAAAAAAAATTTATTTATTTTTAAATCTTGCTGAATGCTTTCTACAGGAGAGGTTACCCTTAGCAGAGTGTTGATGACCATGTGATGCTTGCAGTAACAGTGTGAAAGACATTAACCCTTTAAAAGGTGGGGTCCTGGGGAGGCGATTAGGTCTTGAGGGTAGAGCCCTCATGAGTGGGATTAGTGCCCTCATGAAAGAGGCCTGATGTTGGGGAGATACTGGTCAAAAGAGACAACATTTCAGTTAGACAGGAGCAGTAAGTTCAAGAACTCTATTGTATAACACGGTAACTATATTAATAACAATGCATTGTGTTCTTGAACATGGCTAAGAGAGTAATTCAAAGTCTTCTCGCCACAAAAAAAAAAAAAAAAGTTAAGTATGTGAGCCAATGAGTATGTTAATTAGCATAATTTAGCCATTCCACAACATATATATTTTTTAAAGTTTATCAATTTTAAAAGATTAATTATTTTAAATTGACAGGCCTCAGAGAGATGCCTTCTACCATGTAAGGATGGAGTGGGTAGTTCATAGTCCACAGCCCAAAACAGGGCCTGTACCAGGACCCAACCTAGCTGGCATCCCGATGTCAGACTTTGAGCTTCCAGAACGATGAGAAATAAATTTCTGTTGCTCATAAGCCTCCCAGTCTACGGTATTTTTGTTGCAGCAGCCCAGCAGACTAAGACAGGAAGGAAGGAATTCAGTCGAAATGGCCAGAGACAGTTACCTAGAGGCAATTTAGAGAGACTGTTTATTCCAGATCACAATTTTTGTTGAACCAATATTTTCTTTCAAAACTCTCACTTCAGTCTGACTTTTCTTACCACGACCTGACGCTACTTCTAAAAGATTGACACATACCTTGTGGTAAACCTGCAGTCTTTCTTCCAATCATAGATGTCCTGGTGTTTAGTCATTTTGTTGAAAAATAATGTATCTTAAATTAGTGTTTAAATAGAAATGTCTGCCTGTGTTCTCAAAGGGGCTGGCTTTCCCCTGCTTATTCTGGTGTAAACCCAGCTTGTCATCAGAAGTCAGTCGAACCGTAAATAGGTACCTAAGAGGATCGCTCCGCTCATGTCCAATCCCGTAATTGCTAGGTAAGGAAGAGCTAGGGCGAGAGGAGAGACGAGGCTGTTCAGTCCTCTTAGCATAATAAATTGTGAGAAAAACTTCTGACTAGGGGAAAAGGCACGGTGCCTTTCAGCAGCACTCGGTGGGACATTAATATATAAAGAATGCAAAGTCTCTCTCTTACCCAGTTTCAATGTCCTAATTAGGGTAAACAAGTAACGTATGAGTGAGGCTTAGACATGCTTCCCCATGTTGAGAGAAAACTGCTGAGAGGAACTTTCTTAGAAAGTTTGTTCTGAATTTTATACTATCCCAGTAGATCGCAGAATACAGACCCAGGGGAAGTCGGAAAGAAGCAGCGTTTAGATCAGCTCTAGACCTGAACCTCAAGGCTAGATTCAGCAGTGATAAATGCAACACACCTAACTAAACTGCAGCAAAGTGCCTAACTTCCTCCACAGAATAGCCTTGAAATGTATCTTTAAGTATAATCGACATACTAACCTGTTGCTTTAAAAGATCTAGGTTTATTTTTCTTTTTTCGTCTATTTTTTAACTGACATAATAATTGTGCATATGTATGGGGTACATAGTGATGTTTTGATATACTACGTATGATGTATAGTGATCAGATCAGGGTAATTAGCATATCCACCATCTCAAACATTTATCATTTCTTTGTGCTGGGAACATTCAATATCCTCCTTCTAGATATTTCGAACTGTGAAATACAGGCAGTCTCCGTGTTATGGACGACCAGACTTGGGGCAATAGCATTCCGTACTTAGAAACAGGCTCCCATAAGGAGAATTTGTAATCAAATAATTTAATTAATAATTCAGGAACTAGTTTCTTCCATGCATGTAAACAAACCCGCGAGGCGTAAGCAGGTCCTTGGCGCAGCGTCTGTGCACTGGCGGTTGGTCTCATCAGTAGATACAGAAGCAGTTGATAGAATCACAAGAACACGAAGAATCAGAAGATCCAGAGCCGAGAAAGTTTACGTCAAAAGAATGAGCTGAGCCTTTCGTCTCACTGAAGCAGGATTTGCTAAGCGTCAGGAGCAAGGTCCTAACATTGAGGGGTTTGCAAAGGTTTACTGTGCAGTTGGTGAGAACATCAGCTGCTACAAGGCCGTTTATGATGAAAAAAAGAAAAAGGCTGTGCAGACAACCCCAGATGCCTTTTTCAAGAAACCCACCCCAGCGGTCAGCTCCCTCCTCCACAACAGGATCAAACCCTCACTCTGCAGCACCCGCGCCACCTCTCCAGCGCCACCTCCATTGTCATCTTACGATCATGTCAGCTCCCTTCTTGCCTCAAAAATGACCCTTCCAGGAAGCGAGACCTTGACTCAGTGAGTCAAGGTGAGTGTTAACCTTTAATACTCTTTTTTGAAATTTCTCCTATCTCCTGTCTAAAATTTTTGTTTGAGTTTGTTTTTATGTTCTGTTTGAATTAAAAGAAAGAACACAATAGTTTCTATAACTTATTATTACAGTACAGGGGTATTATTATTATTATTAGAGTATTACATTGTATTATGATTACCACCTATGAGCCATTACAGTATTATTATTGCTGTTGTTACCATACGCACTGTTCATCAGGGATCCAAGTTACATACACATCAGACCTAAAGATGTTCTCAGGAATATATCTCATCTGTAAACCAGGGGCCACCTCTGTGTTACTGTTAACTATAGTTATCCTACTGTGGTAGAGAACACTAGAACTTATTCCTCCTAGGCAGCTGTAATTTTGTGTCCTTTAACAAATCTTTCCCTACTCCTCCTTTCCCCCTACCCTTCCCAGCCTCTAGCATCCTCTGTTCTGCTTTTTACTTCTATGGTATCAACCTTTCTTAGCTTTCATGTGTGAATGAGAACATGGGGTGTTTAACTTTCTCTTCCTGGCTTATTTCACTCAACATAATATTCTCCAGTTCCATCCGTGTTGCCTCGAGTGGCAGGATTTCACTCTTCATTGTGGCTGAGTGGTATTCCATTGTGTACATACACCACATTTTCTTCACCCATTCTTCTGTTGTTGGACACCCAGGTTGATTCCATTACAAGTTCTTTTTGTAAGGAACCACATGGAGAAGCACACAGACCTGGTTGTTGACACTGGCAGGCGTTCACCTGGTGTCCCCAAAGTTCGGGGACATTACCTAGAAATAAACAAACTCTTGAAGAGGGAACAAACAAGCTTAAATCTACAAAGCAACTGTGTCATCAGATTTCCTTGTGTCTGCACCCATAACCCACGCCATGCTCATCTTCTCCCTCAAGGAAATTCACTCACCCCTTGGAGTGTTATCCCCATTCCCCAGTGCTTGCTTGCACATTGTGATTTTCTCACTTTAGGTGTTCCCAAAGTCTTGTCTTTTACTCACGTCTGTACAGTTTTCCTTGGAAGAGACCCTCCAGGCCTTAAACCATTGTAGAAATCTCTTCTGTTTTCTAATCCAGAGAGTTTTTAAGATGGCTCTATTTGGATATGGTCAGAACTACTACAGGGCATTTGCCCCAACGAGAACTTGAAAATCCAATTGGTTTAACTGGTATTGTGAAATTGATACACAGTGGGTCCAGATAAAGAGATGCTAGGAAAGAGAAGCAGAGTGACCCCAGGCATTTCATTACACCCGTTTATCTAAAGCAAAATGTGTCACCCTAAAAGGGATGTATGGTGGTTCCCCAGTGAAGTTCAGAGACAGGAGTACCCCTAAATACTTTGGGAACAGTCCAGGGGTGAGAGAGAGCCCAGGTAGTTGGATATTGTGTAGCGCATGCCCATCAGAAGCCCATCTTATCATGGCCACACCTGCATAAGACGCGCTCAACTCGCTCATTGCAGAGTGACTTCAGCTGCTGCTTTTGATTTCATGCCCAGTAAGATTTGCGATTATGAATTGGCTTCATGTATAGGTTTGCCTACAAGGAAGGAATGTGCTGGACATGCTGAGAGGCGTATTCCAGGCAGATGACATCTCGTGTTATAAATGATTAAATTAGAATGTTGGTTTTACAACTCCGTCTTTTGAGTTTGATGAATTTATTTTCCCCTCAGTCCCAGTATGTGGAAAGAAAAGTTACTGAAACTTCCAGGCTGGGAACCTAACCTTAAACCATAGTAAATTCACCAAAAAAAGCCCACCTGACAAGGCTGGATGGGTGAGCGGCATTCCTCTGTGCCCCTGACAATACAAACATTTTCTCTTGGCAAACATTTTCTCTTTTGAAAGTCGAAAGATGCCTTGTGTTTGCTATGTGTCAGATGGTTTTCACTCCAGAAATTCTCAGTAAGTTCAAGTTGACTTGAACTTGACTCAACCTGCTAGTAATAGAAGATTTTCCTATGCCAGTTTCCCTTGCCTCTAATGTCGGTTCTCACCCCCTCCATCTGGTATACCTCTTATAACTAACATTGCCACTTAGATCACATACAACCTCCTCAAAATAAGAGTTATCCATAATTTGGCCAAACACCATTCACATATCTTGTTTTCATTGCTGAAATACATACCCTACACTCACTCTCATGTGGTCTATCAGTTTTCTATTGCTGAGTAGCAGATCATCCCCAATCTTTGTGCTTAAAACAACAAAAATTATTTATTTTGCTCACAAAACTGCAAATTAGGAAGAGCTATGTAGAAACAGATAGTCTATTCTACATACAACCAGCATCAGGTGGGGCAGCTTGACTAGAGGCTGGAGGATACATTGTGAAGAGAGCCCACTCACATAGCTGGCAAAGTCGTGCTCAGCCAGGACTGCGCGATGGGTGCTTCTTCATGTCCACGGCTGCTTGGGCTTCCTCACAGCATGGTAGCTGGGTTCCAAAGTGTCAGCATCCCAAGAGAACCAGGAGGAAGCTATATCATATTTTATGACCTAGCTTCAGAAGTCAAATACTGTCAACAAGACCTTCCAGATTCTAGGGGAGGGAATATAGATACCATTATTCAACGAAAGGAGTCAAGGTCACATTGGTTTTTTAAAAAAGAAAGAAAAACAAAGGAAAAAAGCATGTGGAATGGGAGGGGTTTTGGGGCAGTCTTTTTTTTTTTTGAAAATGCAATGTGCTACATGTAACATATGAATGAGTGATTGGTTTAGGAGTAGTCAAGTAACACTTCCTGTCTAGTAGGCAATGCAGCATATAATCACATTCATAGATCTTGGAATTTTTCATCTCATCTTACACTAAGGAAAAAACGCTAAGGACCACGAAAATTGTGACTTGCCTAGATCATTGTTAGTGGCAAAACTGGGAACAGAACTTAAGTCTATTTAACTACCTTCACAGATTTTTATTCAGTAGGTCCAGATGAAGGGATTGAGAAATACATATTTTCAATAAGTGCACAAAGTGACACTTACAAATTCGGAGAACACTGTGCTACAGCTTACTGCCTACTGGAGCTGCAGTTACAGACCAGCACATGGGCAGCTTGTTACAGAAATTCAGGAGGGTGTGGCTGTATAGCCTGAATATTTAAGGCCCTCTCCAAATGGAAGACATTATTAGTCCATAGCCTAGGTCTACAAACTAATCTCCCTGGATAATTAGGAGAATGACTAGTCAAGTTCCCCATCCTGCCCTCGAGAAACAGGAATCAGGCACCAACTTGTTGGGGATAATTTAATCCATGCTGGTGAGCTGGCATGCTGCCTTTTCCCCTCAAATGATTCAAGAAGAAAGTAACCTGTTGCCACAAGCAGAAGTCGTTCAGATACCAGCTGCAACCATGAACTGGCAGAAGCAAGAGCGCCCTTCATTATGCAATTATCCATAATTAGGTGCTCATTACTACTTTATCATGGGAGAGCCAGCACCCACCTGTGCAGGGCTGTCGTGGGGACTGGCAAACAAGCGGAACAGAGCCTTGCTTGTTCTCTAGGAACGTGACATCTAAAATCGGCGGTTCCAACCTGCACATGGGGTGAGGCCATACCAACATGCAGACAGATGCAGACACAGGGAGGCCAACTATTTAAATTATGCAGATGTCACAATCCTTGTGTTCACTTCAGGTTTTGCTTGTGGTAGATGCACGATATAGAATGAGAATAGAAGGAAAGAGGGAACTGCTACTTTACCGTCAGTTAATTGAAAAATAGCTTATATCCAGAACAAAGATTCCTTGAACTCATGAAAAGTCAGACACTCAGAATTGGCTTTACTCATTCTTTGTAAAATAAACCATCTTCCATTAAGTACATTCTGGACCCAAATTAAGAACAAGGACTCTTACTTGTTCGTCTTTTTACCTAGTGCCGTACAGCATCTAGCAAACATTGGATATTCAGCACATGTTTCAGATAAACATAATGTTAACAATGGAAGGGAAGATGTGTAGGGAGGGTCTAGCTTTAATGCAAAGAGAAAATACATGTGATTATCTTTTTAAATACCAATAAGACAACAGGAAAACACAAGTCCAAGTACTTATACTAACTATAATATATAAGAAAGGGGCCACATTTCATGGTTACGTGAGCACAAGGGATACGAATTATTACAGACCTTGGATTAGAATCTGAATCAGTAAGGGTTAACAGGCATAGATTCAAGGTGGTGAATTAAGCACCTTCAAAATCTCAGTTTTCACCAAAGTAAAACTATTGGGGTTACTTGTATCTCAGAAATGACTAATGCTTTGCAGAATAATCCATTCTTCCCTTCCTTCCAGAAAAGAAGTAGAAGAGCAAATTTAATAGATCCATCTATTAAAATGCACTCTACATTGTTAAAATGTCTATACTGATACCCAAACTGATCTACAGATTCAATGCAATCTCTATTAAAATACCAACATCATTTTTCACAGATCTAGAAAAAATAACTCCATGCTTCATATGGAACCAGAGAAGACCCCATATAGCAAAGGCAATCTTAAGCAAAAACAACAAATTAGGAGGCATCAATCTATCAGACTTCAAGCTATACTACAAGGCTATAGTAACTAAAACAGCATGGTACTGCCACCAGAACAGAGACATAAACCAATGGGACAGAACTGAGAACTCAGATATAAAACCATCCCCATATAGCCATCTAATCTTTGACAAAGCAGACAAAAACATACACTGGGGGAAAGAATCTTTATTCAACAAATGGTGCTGAGAAAATTGGATAGCCACATGTAGAAGACTGAAACAGAATCCACACCTTTCACCTCTCACAAAAATCAATTCATGGTGGATAACAGACTTAAACCTAAGGCATAAAACTATAAGAATTTTAGAATCAAATGTTGGAAAAACTCTTATAGACATTGGCCTAGGCAAAGAATTTATGAAGAAGACCCCAAAGGCAATCACAGCAACAACAAAAATAAATAAACGGGACCTGATCAAATTAAAAAGCTTCTGCACAGCCAAGGAAACTATCACGAGAGCAAACAGACAACCTACAGAATGGGAGAAAATATTTGCATGTTACACACCCAATGAAGGGCTGATAACTAGAATCTATATAGAACTCAGGAAAATCAGCAAGAAAAAATCAAATAACTCCATCAAAAAATGGGCAAAGGACATGAATAGAAACTTTTCAAAAGAAGACAGACTAGTGGCCAAGAAACATGAAAAAATGCTCAACATCTCTAATCATCAGGGAAGTGCAAATCAAAACCACAATGAGATATCACTTATCTCCAGTGAAAATGGCATTTATCAAAAAGTCCCAAAACAATAAATGCTGACATGGATGCAGAGAGATTGGAACACTCATACACTGCTGGTGGGACTGCAAACTAGTGCAACCTCTGTGGAAGTAATATGGAGCTACCTCAAAGAGCTATAAGTAGAACTACCATTTGATCCAGCAATCCCATTATTGGGCATCTACCCAAAAGAACAAAAAACATTCTATAAAAAAGACATCTGCCCTCGAATGTTTATTGCAGCACAATTCACAACTGCAAAGATGTGGAAACAGCCCAAGAGTCCACTGATACATGAGTGGATTAATGAAATGTGGTATATGTATACCATGGAGTTCTACTCAGCCACAAAAAACAGTGGTGCTCTAGCACCTCTTATATTATCCTGGATAGAGCTGGAACCCATTCTACTAAGTGAAGTATCACAAAAATGGAAAAACAAGCAAAGCACCACATGTACTCACCATCAAATTGGTATTAACTGATGAATACTTAAGTGCATATATAGTAATAATGTTCATCAAGTGTCAGGCAGGTGGGACGGGGGAGATGGGGATGGTTATATTCACACCTAATGGCTGTGGTGCACACCCTCTGGGGGATGGACACGCTTGAAGCTCTGACTCAGGTAGGGCAAAGGCAATACATGTAACCCAAACATTTGTACCCCTGTAATATGCTGAAATAAAAAAAAATTTAATTTTACTTACAGCTAAAGAAAATAAAATAAAATGCACTCTAAAGCTCTAGTAATTAAAAGATTCTGGTGCCACAGCACCAATAGATACAGAAACTTTTCATTGACCTGCAAGTTTAGAATTAGCCTCAAAATATATAGGGGTTTGGGAATTATAGTGGTGATGGTTGCACAGCTTTGTGAATACACTAAAAACTGCCTCATTTTACTCTACATATACACAGATAAATATGAATTTGAAATACGATAAAGGTGGCACTTCTGAGGTATTTCATAGATAATAGTGGTTCAAGTGGATTGATGTTGAAGGAAAAAATAGAGCATTATTTTAAATACCATATCAAATTGATTGAAATGTACATATTGAAAAAATAACGTAAATCATCTAGACAACAGCCCAGGCAAACTATTCTTTGTTACCTTGGTGTGGAAGGGAATTTTAAAGCATTATAGAAATCCTCTAAATCAAAGTTGATAATTTTAATGACATAGTGGAAAACTCATATAATACACAGCAATTTAAAAAAAAATACATATACAGGCCAGGCACGGTGGCTCACACCTGTAATCTTAGCACTCTGGGAGGCTGAGGCGGGAGGATTGCTTGAGCTCAGGAGTTCGAGACCAGCCTGAGCAAGAGTAAGACCCCATCTCTACCAAAAAGAGAAAGAAATTAGCCAAACAACTAAAAATAGAAAAAATTAGCTAGGCATGGGGTCGCGTGCCTGTAGTCCCAGTGACTCAGGAGGCTGAGGCAGTAGGATTGCTTGAGCCCAGGAGTTTGAGGTTGCTGTGAGCTAGGTTGACGCCACGGCACTCTGGCCCAGGAAAGAGAATGAGACTCTGTCTCAAAAAAAAAAAAAAAAAAAAAAAAATACATATACAAAGTCAAGACAAATAATGTAAGGGAAAGAAAAATTTGCAACATGTCATGAAGGGATAATTTTTGTGACATTCAGAATTCATAAAGGTCAATTTAAAAATATATAACCCAATAGAAAACCAAAAAAGGGTCTGAGGGAGCCATTTACAGAAATAAATTCAATACTGAATGAATGCATAAACTCTCATTCATAATTTAAGAAGTGAATTTATGTCAACTATGCAATGCCAGTTTTTACCTATAGGATTGATAAATATTAAGATTTATAGGAGGTAAAGAACATAGCTCTCAAATCAGACTACGTGGGTTCAAATCTTGGTTGCACCACTTACCAGCTGTGTGACCTCCTTCGCATTACTTAACTTCTCTGTGCTTGATTCCTCTTCCACAACATGGAAATAATAGTACCTAAGTCACAAAGTTGTGAGGAAGATAGAATGAGACAATATACCAAAAGCACTTAGAAAAGAGCTTGTTTGACACATAGAGTGCACTAAATAAATGATAGACATATATATATGTGTGTGTATATATATATATATATATAAAGTAGTGTGGAGAAATAGATACAATTTTAATTTGGAGGAACATAATTCAGAACAATCTTTTTGGAGATCAGTTAATGATATCTACCCATATTTAAAATACACATATCCTAAGCCCTAAGCAATAATTCAGCAATGCCACTGCTAGGATTCAACTATATGGATATATTCAGAAAAGTGTACCGAATTATCTGCATAGAATCACTCACTGCAATATTGCTAGTAATCAGTCACAGCAGGAGAAACAACTTTGTCTGTCAGCATGAAAGTGGTTATTGGAATGTGACGCAGCTCTCAAAAACAACAGGGATTGTTACGAATGAACTGTTATAAAAAGAGGTATTTTCAGTGAGCCCAAAGAGGGTACAAGATTTTTACAGAGGATGCGGATGAACTTGTATGAAATTTAAAATATATCTATGAATTATTAAGGAAAAAGAACTAAAGGATATGTATCTCCTTTTCCCTTCCTCTCCTAAGTGCAAAGAATATAGGTTGTTCTTCTGAAGGTATATGCTTTCCTTAAATTCTCTTTCTTAAAAGAAAACAAAACTCATTTGAGTGTCAGGCTTTTGAAGGACACCGATGCAGGGTCCACGTGTGTGGAAATGGGGTCCAGTGAGTGGAGTCTGAGTGGTACAAGTGGCCAATCCTGGGAGCTCAGAGGCACGTAGAGCCCTCCAGGGACTGCAAACCCAGGGCAGGGAGGTTTTGCAGTTTCTGGGAACACAAAGAACGAAAAGCTCCTCCGCCGTAAAGGGGGTCCTTCATCGGATGGCACTGACTGTTCGAGGTGCTCAGGGAGGCTGGACAAGGGACAGAGAGGATCTTGCTTGGACACTGCCCTTGAGCCTAAAGCAGAGATCAGTTTCTTTTGTCTTCAAGAAAACATAGAAATATGGACAATGACCACATCAGTGTGACCAGTGTGGACCAGAGACCAGAGGATGCTTCCCCCAAGTATCCTGTATGCAGAGGACTCTGAAGACTCCAACGCAACATGGGGAGGGGAAAGGGCCCCCAAAACATGACTGAGACTGAATATCCCTGCCACCAAAAAGATGGCTTTGGTTTCCAGGGATTAGAAAATAGGAATTTTATTTTATACTTTTCCCTATTCTTTACAACAGTAACATGTAATACTAATAATAGAGACATTTATAAATTTTCAATATATATAATTTTTAAAGAGAGAAGATTAGTATGGAAGAAAACATTATGGGATTTGAAAATACAGTAATGTGTCTTTGGGTGGGTGACATCTCCTCCATGAATCTTGGTTTCTCCACTTGTAATCTGGAGACAGCGCCTAATTTACTCCTTGGGTGGTTGTGAGATCTTTCAGAGGAATGACTAATGCCTCATATGTCTTTCTGCCAAGGTGTGTTCCCTGGGCATTGGGACAAGAACAGTAGGGGCATACAGCACAGGGGCATTTTAGTAACACTCAGTAGCCCTTTAGGGGGAATTATTATCATGTGAGCCTTTGCCCTGGCTATTTCTTCTGCTGGGAAAGCTTGTCCCCTAAATATTCACTCAGGTAACTCCTTCTCCTTTAAGTATTCTCTACATTGCCACTGTAGCCTAGCCTGACCATCCTGATTAACACTGTAATGCCCTGGGCACTGCTAATTCCCGTGATCTTGTTCTAATTCAATCCCACTCCTACAGATTTTATCACCTTCTAACAAATTTAGTTACATGTTACATATTTTTAAATTGGTTGACTTCTCTACACACACTCATATATAAACACACACACACACACACACACACACACACATGCCCCCATTAGTCTGAAAACTGCACTCAGGAAGCAATTTTGTTTTGCTCATTGATATATCCCAAGCATTTATAACAGTGTCTAACACATGGCACATGCTCAAAAGTTTACAGGGTAAAGAAAATGGTGAATATTCCTTAATGCTTCTTCATGACACTCTTTAATATTAGAATCTTCTCATTTTTGGTACCATTACAAGAATAATTAGTGATTTTGATCTTTATGGTGAGAAAAAGTCTAGACTCATCATAATGATGGAAAAAAATCTGTCCCCTCTGCCACAAGCAGTCTGTGTAACCTTGGTCGTCACTGCACTGTCTGGCGTTGGCATAGGAATCCAAGACCTCCATCTCATATCTCCTTTCAATAACCCCCTACAGGAGAGGAGATGCCAAATCTGGCTGTGTCACTTCTGTGTTATCTAACCAAGTGATATTAATTGAGATGACTAGGGCAGTAATCTTCTTCCCTTGGGAAAGGAAGAGATTGGACACCAAATACTCTGATGGGAAGTGATATCGGTAGAGAGGTAGCAACGAAGTGAACTAAGGCAGTGCGATTAGAAAAGAGAAAACAATTTTAAAGCGGTTAGGCTTTAAAACTCCAGGGTGTTCCATTTGCTCTTTGCCATAAAAATGACAGAGTTGGGTTAAGGATTCTGCACCCTTATTAGCCATTAGCATTAACAACAAAGATGAAAGAACTCAAGGGCAATTTTTGTCACTGAGATCTGAATTTATTTCCCTTTGCTGAATCTTAAATTAGTAACTAACCGATGGCAGGACCTGTACCAAGGAGGTCATGTTTCCAGCCAACATTTCCTAAAGCCATTAGATACCAGTATCCCTCTCCCTGGCCCCATAAATTTGGAAGCTAGAGTCTGACAAGACTAACAGAGAGGGTAAAAGCCCACACTTAATCACACTATCTTAAGTTTATCTTTTAGAAGCAGATGTTAACCTATCTCTTTTAACTACCCAATGGGATGCAACATAAGAAGAGACCATGTATTGGAGCTTTAGCGGAGAAAATCCTTTTAGTTTTTGATCTTTTCCTTTTCCAGAAATACTGACAGTTGTTGGGAACCATTATCTACTTACTAAGGTTTAAATGTTACTTAGATGTCCTAGGTTACTTTTAAGCAAAGATTCAATTGAAAAGAAAGAACAAAGAAAGTTTGCTTGTTTGTTCCAAACAAAGAAATGGGGTGGAACTAAAAGACTTTGTTTATTCCATTTTAGTCCAGGGAAGGTCTTTAATTCTACCTCCTGCTTCTAAGAGTCTCAGTAAAGATAATAATTTCCTAAGTGGTCTTTTTATTAGGCTGCCTTTTTAAGAGCATAGCACTAGTTTTTGAGAAGCAATAGAAACCAAGGAAGGATACTGACATTTATTGAGTACCAGTTGTTTACAAGGCACTGTGCTTTCATACATACTGCAATTTAATTCTCTCAATAACCCTCTTTGACAGAAATTACTGCCATTTCACAGATAAAACTATTGCCTAGAGCACTGGAACAATCAGGATCAGCATAAACTGATCTGTAGACTTCAATTTAAGAATGACAGATTTAGACCCTGGTCAAGTTTTTGATACTACTTGTTAGTATACCATCATATCTTTGCTTGATTTATTCATTCAACAAATATTTGTTGAGTTTCAGCTATATTTCAAGTACTATGCAAGGTCAAGACACAGAAGTTATCAAGAGATCCAACGGAGCATTTAGTCTATTGGGAAAGAAATATTAAACATAATTATGCAAATACATATATGATTTTAGAGTTGTGATAATAAGTGCTATAAAGGAAAAGTCCAAGATGTAATGAGACTAAATGAGAAAAGAGTTTAATCTGGTCTCCAGAGGTTAAGAAGCACATGACAGGACAAGAGATCTGGCATAAAAGTACCCACAGAAATCCCTGAGGTAGCAAGAGCACATGGGAAGAACGAGAAGGCAAAGAAGGCCGGAGTGGCTGGAAATGAGGCTACAGAGGTGAGCAGAAACCAAATTATGGGGAGTGTAGTCAGTCATGAAAATGACTTTGGCCCTCACCGTTAAATCACTGTGGAGCTATAGGGGAAGTTTAAGAGGGGCACAGCAAGCAGTTTGCACTCTTTGATGAGGTTGGAGAGAAGCCTGTGTATATGTCTATGTGCACGTGTGTGCATGTGTGTATTTCCAGGCTTTGTTAGCTGGATAAATGACAATAGAAGGTGCCATCAGTGACTCCAGGTCTGAGCAAATGGGTGTGGTGTTATCTACTGAAAAGGGGAAGTTGAGGCAAAAGCAGATTAGGAAGAGACCTGAGGGAGGATGGGGTTCAGAGTTCAGTTCTGAGCATGTTCAGGTAGAGATGTTCCAACGAGGCAGGTGGCACACGGGCACTTGGTTGTGTGATTCTGAAGTTCAGAAGAGGTGTCTGGACAGGAGATATGAATTTGGGATCCTAACAATACAGTGCAATGATTAAGAACAAGGTTTTGGAGTCAAGTAGCCTGGGTTTAAATCCTAGATCTACAACTGATTGTGCAACCTTGGGCAAATTACCTTACCCTTCTGTGCCTGCTTTGTTTTGGTTTGGTTTGGTTTTGTTTTTTTTTTTTTTTTTTTGATGTAATGGAGAGATTGTTAGCATAGGGTTTTTGTGATAGGTGATTGATAAGCTAATATGTGCAAAGTACTTGATAAATCTTATTAGTTTTATTGTTACTAGTAGTAATAGTATTTTTTATAGAGAGGCTATTTAAATGCAAAAGACACATGTTTACAAGGCACTGTGCTTTGTTCATTAGAACTTGCCTAAGAAGAGTATAAAGCAGGAAGGAAGGTAAGCCCCAATTTCTAAGAACTGAGTAGAATAGGATGAGTCAGAAAAGTTAATTGAGAGGTAGATGCCAGAGAAATAGGAGAAAGGAGAGTGTGGTGCCCCAGAAGCCAAGAGAAGAGAATGTTCTAGAAGCATGGAGGAGTCAACTGAAAGCATAAATTAAGATTAAAATATCTCTGATGTAGCCACAGGGAGTGCACAGCTGACTTCACCTGCAGCAATTGCGGTGGGATGGTGGGTGGTGGGTGGTGGGTGGGGGTTGAATGGCGGAGGACGTGGAGATGCGGGTCTGCAACTGTTCAGGAAGGTGTGGGAGGAGGGTCGCAGCGAGCGCTCCTTAGGGTGGAGAAGGTGGAGCGCGTCAGAATATTGAAGGCAACGCTCTAGCAGGAGAGAGGACAGCAGAGACAGGGGCAGATGGAAATGCGCGAGCGTGAGAAAGTGCAGAATTGATGGAGTTGGTCTTGGATGGGAAGAGAGTCCGATGTCACCGAAGAGAGACGTGTGCAGAGGCAGGAAGGTGGGCAGTTCTAGTGAGAGAAACTGGTCTTTGGTGGAGGTGGAAGTCAAAGGTGGACGGAAGTGGCAAAGCTATGAAAATAGTCGCTACGGAAAGCAGAGCGCACCAAGAGATGCACTGTGGTTCTGGGTAGAATCACTTTCAATCGTTGCTCAGTCCTGAGTGAGTCCTTTTTTCTAGCAGGGCTCAGCTGCTCAGGGCTGCACCGGGAAGGTTTTGGCTCTCCCAGGTTTGCGATTTTCTTGGCTGAGTGCAATGGAAGAGCAGAAGCAGGAAGGAATGCTTGGAATTTGCAAGATTTAGGGAAACAATGGCCACTGCACTCCTGAGCTGTGACCCGGTAAGGCTTGAGGAAATAGTCTGAGAAAACATGGGAGTTTACTTACTATGGGACAGATTTGCAGAAGGCACAGTGGAAATATTTGAGAGGAGATAAAGTTCTGGAAGTTTGAGACAGAAGAGAAACTTCCCAGGATAGGAAGGGATGTACAGGAAGGAACGCAGGAGGAGTAGTGGTGTGCTCACACCTTGCTCAGGGATGTGACCTGTGACGTTAATACCCTTCAGAGTTCCAGGTGGATTCGGCCATAATGCTGTGTTTGTTTGATGTTGGGTGCTGAGACCAGGGAACTTCAAGAGCCTCAAGAGAAACCCAAAGCTGAATTTATAGGTAAAGAGTGAGGTGCAGAAAGAAGCTCTGGGTGATATGGGTGCATATGCCCAGACCAAAATATTTATTACACAGACTTTTCTTGAATTTGAAAGAAAACACACGGATTTCCATGAGGACAGGACTGGGTTCCTAGAGAAGGCACCACTGTCTCTCTGGGATAAGTACATTGCTTAGACCAGCAGGCGCTCAATTCGTTCTTGTGAATAAGTGAAATAGAGTCCCCACTGTCCTCATAGCCCCTAATTGCTGGTGCCTCTGGTCTGCCTCCCGCATGCACAGCCATGGCCCCGAGGTGGGGCTGCCTCTGTGAGTGTTGTTGGGGGTGGGTGGAGGAGGAGCCATCTTCAGTCTAAACCACTCCCAGTCCCGGCCATCACTCTATTCACGCGCTGTCCCTCTCTCGAGTAGCCTCCCCCCTGCTCTCATCTACCTGGAGAAATCTGAACCATCAGGTATGGCCCATCCTAGCTCTTATCCCTTTATTGGAGGTTTTTTGCATCATCCTCTACTCAAAGTATTCCATTTCACAGAGAGTGTGTATTTTATTTAAATTATCCCATATTTGTACACATATAGATTTGCCCCCCTTTTTTCCTATTAGTGTTGTTTGCAATGAACATTCTGGCACATATATTTGCAGGACTATACAGAGTTATATCAATAAGATAAACCCTGAGAGTGAAGTTACTGAGTCAAAGCTATATGGATTTTTCCTTTTTGATATGTAGGCAAACTGCTGTCCAAAAATATGTACTCCAATCATAATTAGAAGAACATATTTGTTTCCTTGCATTTTTGGTAGCACTGGGTATTATTATAGTAAGCTTATGAATTTGTGCCAATCTGGTAGGAGAAACATGGTAGCTCATTGTTTAATGTTATATTTTTTCAACTGAATGGGAATCTTTTCATTGGCCATTTTTTTTTCTTTTTGCTTTTCTGTAGGCTGCTGTTTTATATATCTTGCCCATTTTCCCTTAAGGTAATTACTCATTAGCTTATTGAGTTATACCAGTAGTTTATGCATTCAGGAAGTTAGCCATCTGTCATGGGTACTTTCCCAGGTTGCAATTTGTCTTGCATAAAGCGACCTGCAGGACAGTACAATCCCATTTGTATGCGTTTCTTTTTTAAAGGTAAACCACTTGGCTTATATATGCTTAGAAACTTTCTTGAAGCACCCATGAGAAATTTAACATTAGTTTTCAAAGCGTACAGAGAGTATGTGCTTAACTTTCCACTTTGCACCGATCTGTACTATAATTTTCAAATACTCTAGCCGTATTGCTCTTATAATTACAAAGGCCATGCTCCTATCCCTCTCTCTCTCTCTGGATGTTTTAAGCCAATGAACCAAGACCACGTGGTTTTGAAACAGAGATACACAGTGGCTTCCTCTGTTTCTTCCCCATCTCTCTTCTTGTTGCTTTAAGCTCCCAAGTTGCTCATTGGAAGCTCTTTTGAGACCAGAGAACCATAGTAAAATTCTTCTGTGGGCCACGCTGGTGTTAATGGGTAACATTTGGGGCAAAGGTCTCCTCCATCTCCACATCTGCAGTTTTGTACAGGCCTCACCTCTGAAATGCCTGAAAGTGTGAAGCCAGGCAAGGCCTAATGTGTATTAGCAAGACAAAGAGCCCAGGAGGGGCGGAGCAGGGGATGAGCTTTAATTTACTGAAGATTTATTAGACCTCATGAAATCTGCCTGAACCACCCATTTTCTATCTCATCTGCCCACGTCTAAATAGGATGGCTTTGTTAGCATGCGATGGTCATTTAGAATTATCCAGCAACAAATCTTGCTGCTTTAAAGAGGCATACCGACAGGAACAGGACATTTGAGGGAGTTCATGCTCTGAACACAGAACCCCAAATCTGGAAATATGGAAATGTGGGAATGTTTCAGCAGCTCTCAGGGTCTCTCCCTTGACTTTTGTTTGTGGTGTAAGTCCTTCAGCGTGGTGGCTTGTTTACTTGAGCATATGAATAAGGCTTGAGAGAAGGGAAAGCAAAGATGCTTTCACAGAGCAGCCTGGATATTTTAAACCAGGGTGATTTTCAGAGAAATGTGTTGAATGTTCTGCTTTTTGGATAAATGCTGCCCAAACCTTAAGACTTAATGGAGCATGTCCAATAATACTTTAAAGCTTGGCTCACAGGCATGAGATCTCTCTGGGGCTATACAAATGTCAAAATAGCTTCTCCTTAATTGGAATGAAAGGTGAATGTTATTGGGGCTGGGTTTTCCATTTAGCCTTAGGCTTGCAGCTCATTCACAGGGTGTTAGAAAATTCGCCTGGATTTTATCACCAGGAACTTCCTCCTGGGTTGCCTTACTTTGCAGGTCTCCTAAGTCTCTATTTGTCCATCTATGCAGTGGGTAGATGTTCAAAGCTGCATGAAAAAGTAAGACATCTGAAAAGAATGTGAAGGCTCACTGATTTCTCCCTGCGGAAGATGATCTCACACCACTAAACTCAATGTTGGAACTTAAAGAAAGTTAATGGAGGGCTTTGTGCCCCTTAATAAAATTCTCATCTGTGGTCAGTGCTGATGTAATGTTAAAAAATATGTATATTCCTAAACTTAACAAAAAGAGGGATGAATTATTCCTCCCACGGGTCTTAAAAGTAGCAAGTAGGACTAATGGAATATAGTCAAGCAAGGGAGGTAGACACGGTAGGAATGAATACCCACAATTGGACCCTTGAAATCAGCATCAGGACAGTAGCTGACAAGGAATGTATGCAGAGACGATAACGTAGCATGCCTTGGGCACTACATTCTTGGCCTTTGATAAAAAATTGGGAGAAAGCAGGAAGACAGACAAAGGCTGTGCTTTAAGCCATGCTTAGAAATTCTGGTGAATTTCTAGGGCCAAAGGGGGATAGCTTTAAAACAACATTTAAGCTATTTGTTTTCCCATCGATGTAATAATCATCTGTTTGACTGTCTGTTAGAGATGTACATCAGTCTTAATCTGTCATTGCCAAAATCTCTTTCTACACAATGGGATAGTCCTCAATTAATGCAAATTAAACCACAGTTGTCTTGTCTGTAATTGTCTAAACTAGCAAAGTGCCTTTCTCTGGTGAAAAGAGCCGTCCAAAACTCCTCGCTCCGTCTACCCCTAAGGGCCCAGTGCATGTTCCATGCTTTATCTCTTTCTTGTGGCTTTTATGCACACAACATTAAAGGGACTCTCTTTCCTTTATGCAGGCAAATGAAAAGTAGATTTAGAGAACAAAGATGAAAAGAACACATTCCACTGATGGTATATTTCAGAATCCAACAGCCTGGCTTTCAGACGTTGGCCAAGTTAAAAGTTGCACTGGGTTCCTCTGCATCAGAAATTCAGATTGAAAAAAAATGAAATCAAGCATGTGCCCGTAAGGACTTGTAGTACATTAAAATGAAGTTGTGTCATTGGCAGCTCTTGAAAAGGGATTTCCAGGCCTGCCTTTTGGCCTTGGTTAATGGGAAGAAGAGCTCAAGAGTTGCAGCTTTGCCATTTGCCCTCTCAGTCTGTTTCCACTTAAAGAATATTTTCTCTAAAGCTTAAAGCAGGTACCAGAGCCTGAACTGCATCGCTACCTCTAAAAGCTCAACTTCCCCACTAGCTAAGTTGCTCTTGGTAGGTACATTCCACAGGAAATTTCTCAGGGCTTGTGCTGTTTTTCCCAAGTAGGTGATAATCAAACAAATCACAATCAAAATTCACTAATCTCTCCAAATGAGAAACATCAGAAGAGAAAAGCTGAGTTCTTCCCAGAAAAAGCCTAACATCAGAAGAGTACTGCCTGGAGGAGAGGCCATGGGTCTGTCTCAAGGTTGTTCCATGCAGCCAGCTTTGTGTCAGAGGAGCCCATCCAGGCACAATCGCTGTGCCGTTACACCCTAAAGAGCACTAGAACTGTTCCTTTAATTGTTACCAGGTAAGTTGACACACGTGGATTCAGGTGCTATCCCCTATCCTGGCCCCACTTTAGTCTTACACACAATTTGATTGAAACTATCTTCCTCTTTACTGCCACACGCCCTCCTGCACCCCCATAACCACAGGCCCTACATCCCCCTAAAGTGACTGTTGGCCAAAGACGACTGCTTTGGCCTTTGTTCCACTCCTAGTCACCTTTTCCTGCCCATCCAAACTGCAGCTCATTCCAAAGCCAGTCTGCTCAGACAGCGCCATTGCCTCACTTCCTAAATTCCATGTGCTATATTCCATGTGGGCTCAAGCCACAAAAGGAACTCAACTAGTCCTGGTCATAAACCCCTACTCAGGCTTTGACTAACCCTGGAAATCCAAGCTACACTGGGACTACCACGGCCTTCTGCCCTCCTCCAAGGTGCCAGGTGTGTAAACACCTGCTCTGAAGCTCACTGTACAATGGGTATAGGATGGACTTAAGTACTAGATCCTGAGTTTAAATCCTAGATCGGTCACTTACGAGTTTTTGTGCTTTATTTTTCCCATATATTACCACAAAGTGGGCGGGAATAAAAATAAATAATACAGAGGACCTGGCATATTTGGGTAGCCTCCAAGATGGCTCCAATGATCTTCACCTCCTGGTCTTCGCGTTCTTGTGTGGTGTCCTTCTACATTGAATCGGGGCTAGTCTTGTGTGAGCAAGAGAGTATGGAAGAGGTGATGCAGGTAGATCATAAAGGGAACTGCAGTTTTTGCCTTGTTCTTTTGGAGAGATACTGTGTCACTAAAATACTCAAGCAGCCCTGTGCAAAAGTCCAAATGGAGAGGACCTTGGAGCCTCCCACCAACACCCCTTCCCAAATTGCCAGCTGGGGGAGTGAGCTACCTTGGAGAAGGACTCTCCAGCCCCAGTCAAGCCTTCAGGCAACGCAGACCCAGGTGACATCAAACTGTGATCTCAAGAGAGACCCCAAGCCAGAATTATCCAGCCAAGCCACACCTGAACATATAATCCACAGAAATTGTGTGCCTTAATAAATACTCATTATTGTTTTAGGCCACTAAGTTTTGAGGTCATTTGTTATGCAGCAACAGTAACTAATACACAAGGCAGGTGCTCGGATGTTTGCTTCATTCCTCTTCAATGACGAAGTTGAAATTTGCCCATTACTTCCCAAGCAAGTCATTTCTTAAAGAGAAGCATTCCCCCCTCCCCCAGTGTTAAAGCAATTATTCTTGGCCATGTGTTATGCAATTTCTCCTACGTAAAGATCCTTCTAAAAGGCACGTGGCGCATGCACCACTTTTTCTCTCTGCCTTACCTGCACTCTGCGTGGCCCACACGGTCAAGATACGATATCTACTTCTCGAAGTGAGAATCTTCTACAGAAATGACCCATCACACAGGGAGTGGGATAAAAGATCCAGGGCCCATTTGAGGATCCAAGATGCATGTTAGCAGTTGTTGCACTTCACCTATCTTCTACTTTTTCTCAAAAATACCTATGAAGAACATTGAATTCTCTGCTAGGGATGGCTGAAACTTTAAAGAACCAGTATTAATTATAAGACAGAAAGATGTGGATTAAGAAAAATCCTACTCAGAATTCAGCTCATGGCTGAACTTTGTATCCTGAAAACAAGAGGCCATGGAAAATGGTAGAAGGTGCCTTGAGTCAGGAGAGAGGAGGTGAGCGAATGCTGACCGGACACGGGGCAGCTGGTTTCCTCTGTCTTCTGCTGCTGCTCCCTGGGGCTATGAAAATATGGTAGTTTCTGCCTCTCTTTCTTCTTCCTCCATGATCTTCTACTCCCAGCTTCTGGCCCTGACACATTTTACAACCAGACAGAGATTGAGAATCCCACGAAGCATTTGGGAAAAAAGCAGGGTCACCAAAATAGGCCCTTCTAAGTGTCTTCTGAGAAAGAAAGAGCTTCAAGTCAAGTGGGGGAAGAGATAGGAAGGACTGTGGCAGAGATGCCTGTAGCTAATTGGCCCATGTCAGACCAGAGAAAAAGAGGACCAGGTAATGAGAAAAGAGAAAGATGTGTCCTCCTGAAGGTGCAGAGATGCACTACCTCCTGTTAGACACCGGGAACTGGACTTGGACCTGTGCACAGCAACCTGCCTTCCTACCTGTGGCTTTGAGAAGTGGATTCAATCACTGGACAAGTGAAGGTGAGGAGGGTTATAGAGCCAAATACAAGCCACTCATCCTGACTGGTCCCACAGGGTTCAGATAACAATTTGCACGACGATGAAGAAAAGAGAAAACTGGACCACAGAAAGAAAATGGACTGACATCTTGAAGTTTTAAAGCAACAATATTCCTATGAAGATGATATATTTTAGATATCAAAGTACAAGAAGCCATGGCCTCGCTGAAACAAGAACAGGAAGTCATGAGGAGAGAAGAGGCTGACATGAAAAAGTCAACTAATTGAAACATCAATGTCAAACTTAGAAAAGCATGGCTGTACATGGCAAGGAACTGATACCTCTTAAAGGAAGAGCTCACACTTACCAATATAAAAAGAGGCCACAGTAATAATTACACAAAGAATATAAATAGGCAGTTTGCCAGTGATCAAAGAAATGAAAATTTGAATATGAAGGATATCATTTGGCCAATTAGATTGGCCAAGATATGAGAAGTCCGCTGCAGGCTGAAGTTTGAATAAACAAAAACTCTCATATACACTGCTGTTGAGAATGTGAAATACAATCTTTCTGAAGGATAATTGGCAGCATGTATTTTAAAAATTTTTATAATGTTTGCAAATTTTTACCCCAAAGTTCAGACTTTATGCTTATAAGTATAGGAGAATGAATACAGTATGGTACATGCAAAACAGCAGAAAATTTGGAACCATTTAATAATGAGGATATATATTTCTCACCTATATGTTAATCTAAAAGAATTTAAAGCACTGTGTAGGGTACAATGCATTTTCATGTATCGGTGTGTGTATGAATAAATAAAGGCTAGAAAAATATATCTTAAAATGCTAAGAGTGGAATTTCTGGGTAACAGGAATACCAGTAATTTTAGTTTTTTTCTCCTAATCCTACCTATTCTAACTTTTTCTATAATCAGCATTTATTGCTTTTGCATTTAAAAAAGTATTTTATATTTAGGCTTCCATTGCCTGCAATTATCTATCTTCATGCTATATGTCTAAGTAAAAATTACTTTTTATTCATTGATATAAGTGCTATGGAAAATTATGTCAGTCAAAATGTGAAAAAATGATTGTAACAACTGCTACTGTAACCCACGTGCAAACATTGGGTGTGAGGATCATTTATATGACAGCAGCATCTGGGAGAGATTGCTAGGAATCTGTTTGTGGAAACTGTATTTGATCTTACAGAAAAACTGTCATTAATCAGCGATGGGTCCTCATTGACCAATAAAACATACTAGATGCATCACTGTGCCTACCTCCGACAGCTAAAATTCTTTATAATTTAAGATACAAAGTGAAAATCTCTTTCAATTGAAACGTCTCTGGTCCGCAGTAGTTTTCAATTCAGACTTAGAAATAAGATTTTTAGTGTTTACAATATACCCCTGGACAAGGAAGAATGCTTTAGTCAGTAGTAATATGAAAGCACTATCATTTCATATGATTGAAATGGAATGTTTTGAGATCATTTTTGAAAGCCATTGCACTGTCCAAACACGCTCGTGTAAACATACTGGAAAGCTCCCGCCCAGTTCCTGGCACATAATCAGTGATCAATACGCATCAGTTGAAAAGACGAGAGAGCAGAGTCAAGCCACGTCACGTGACATGCGGATTCCCTTCCTCTGACATTCAGAGCTCCCTCACACAACTCTCTTCTCGCTGTTAGTGAGGGAGTGCAAAATGATAGGTGGAAACAGCCCTATTCTAGAATTTGTAAAACCTGTGTTCTGGTACTCAGAAGTCCTGTATGAACTTGAACGAATCATCTAAAATTTTGAGCCTCTGTTTCTACATCAGAAGAAAAGGGAAAAATAATTGTCTTTTTCTCCCTCACCGCATCATTGGGAGGATTTAAGGTAACACAAGCTAAATGCTTTGTGTTATAAAACTCAGGGAACTTTTATTGATTGTAGGAATTTGTGCCATTTACTATGTTCTTTTTACCAGCTCGAATGTGTAAGGCCCCTGCCAGCACCTCCGTCTGCGGCGCTTCTGCGATTCTGTGGCTCCGAAGGAGACGAGCCGGGGCTGGAATCCACACGCAGACCTGCCGGGGTTGCAGAGCCCACGTTTTCTCCGGGACTGCTCACCCAGGAGCCCTTGAACTCTGCCCCTTCACATATGGCCTTGGCTGCCTGGAAGAGGCAGGCAGTGCAAAGCCCATCACTCAGGAAGCCTCCCCACATCCAGGGCTGCACCTCCGCGTTCTGTGCGGTTGGATGCATTGTCAAGGGTCGGTTTGTTTGCAGTTCAAAGGACAGGCGCCACAGTCAGAGGCAGCAGATGCAAGTCACTCAGTGTCGGAGCAGGCCGGGCACTCTCCAGTAGCTGCCCTTGCTACGTGGGGTGCAGCCTTGAAGGGCCACTCGGAGAGAGAACAAGCAGTTCTCTTGACACATTGAATGACGTCCAAGCCAAACAAATCCCGCACTAAGCAGGGTCTGGACACTGACACTCTTTCTTTGACAGGGACATACAAGAAGTGTCGTCCTCATGATTGGTGACTGGTCTCGCAACAGTATCCGGTTTCCTCCTCACCTGGCCCACGTTTTCCTAAATGGCATTTAGCTCATTTTTATCTATCTACAAACTTTTATTCCTTTTTCTGCTAAAACCAAACAACAAGAAAATAAAAATGCATCAAGAGAAAAACGAATTTAGCACTGCTGGCTTTTCACACGTGTACAAGTCAGTGTAAACGTGTACGTGTGTATAAAATAGTGCTGCAAGATGGATTTTAAATGTATCAGGGAGCTCTTCTTTGAACATCAAATATTCATCTGCCTCGTTTGCCTGGCTCCTTGGTATTTATTGGGAGCTCTCTAACATTTGAAAGCAGTTCGTATGGTCAGGAATGTAAGTGGGTTCCAAACTTTAACTGTCCAAACCACACCACACTACAGCAAGCATTCCTATAACTAAATCTATGCTTATGTCCTTATGGTTAAATTTCCTGAAGTGGAATTACTGGGTTAGAGTAAGGACATTTTTAAAGACTTTTGAAATATTTGTCTCACTGCCCTCCAGACAAGCTGTTCCAATTTTCACTCCACTAGCCACATATGTACTCTTTAAAGTATTATAATATTCAAAATATCTGTCAAATGATAGACTGAATAAATTCTCAATGTTTACATTTAAATATTTTCGATTACTAGCGAAGGGACGCATCTTTTCAAAAACCGTTCCTTTTGTGTATGTGCGGGTGTGAGTTCACTGCTTGTGTGTCCTGGCCCATTTTTACTGGATGGTCTTTAATTCATTTGTGGGGATCTTTGTGTATTAATGCTTTTAGCTCCACATCTAATTGTGTTGCAAATATATTCAATATGTCATTTTGCATTGTTTTGGATTATAATTATGATGTGGTGGTTGTTTTAATGTTGTCAAATGAATGTCTTTTTCCTTGTAAGTTCTGTCAATTGAGGGTCAAAGCCCCTGTTTTGAAGAAAGTGCCAAACGTTCAAGGAAGTGGTTAGCGGCCACTTGGGGAATGTCCCAGAGTTGACATGGAGACCCCATAACCTTTGCTCTCAGGTCTGTGGTGCAGCTGTCTCTGCATGTATTGATCTGTAGCGAGAAGGGCGTCTCTAGACAGTTCTCCCTTCTCTCCCACTTGCTGCCAGGACTCGCGCCTCCAAATTAGAAGGTGTTAGTGGCCTTCTGCCAGGATTTTATCCACTTATTTCCCTAGGTACTACGCTTCTTTCTCACGGAAAAGAATTATTACTTAGCTTTTGTGAATTCATTAAATCTTATCTCATCTTCACTGTGTTTTTAGGACATTCCTCAAAGTTTGAGGCATGTCTATGACATGTCTCTCTAGGTGTAGTGCTGATTCAGGTTCTGTGCTATTTAACTTACCTTTGGCCATTTTAGACAAGTACCTCTTCTCATGCCTCCATCCTTCCCAGAACATTACAGTTTATGTTACCCACTAAAAATGCAGCTTCCCCATCGTTTTCTCCCTTTGTATATGGCTGATATATTGGAGAAGTATTGACATTTTGTCTTTTAACAGGCAGTATTACTGAAATCTTACTCTAGTTCTTTCCCAGTTGGCCCTTGGATTACCTGGCTAGACAATTAAAACATATGAAGATAATATTTTGTCTCCTTTTCCAGTACTTACAAGTTTTTGTTTTCATGTATAAATTGTATTTGTTGAGATTTTTCACAATATTGAATAAGGGATGTGATAGGGAAAATAATCACCATCTAAATTGTGATAGAAATACCTCTAGTGCTAACTAAAATGCTTATTTTCCATTTTCTGGGCCAACCTTGGGGGTGCTAATGATATTCATGGGCAGAGACCAGGAATGCTTTAGATACTGCAGTGTGTTTAATTATTGTCAATAGATAGACATCCTACCTCTTCAGGCTTTTCTCCTTTGCTTATAAAAGTAAAAGAAAATGCTGGTAGATTGTTTTTATAGTGTGCTTTCTCAGCATTCCTAGTCACGATGTACTATTCTTTTAAAACACTATGCTATCTTTTTTCCTGCTGGTTTGTGAATATTTTTCATACTGTGTCACATACAAATTTAGTTGTATTTTTTATATACCCTCAAACCTGCACCCTACCCCGTAGCATGAATAACTCTGTTTTGAGGTTATGGTGTCATTTAAACAAATCTCTCAAATTATGTCCTAGAGAAACCCAATGACAAGACAGATAATCAACTAAAAACTTCCCAACACATCTCAGTAGATACAGCAAAAACATTTTATACCATGCTCCTTCGTGATAAAAATACACAACAAATGAGGAATAGAAGGACACTTCTTCAAGCTGATAAAAAGAATCTATTAAAAAAAAAAACCCACGAGTAACATTACATTTAAAGATTAGGAAAGGACAAGAACGTCCACTCTGACCACTTCTATTTAACATTGTACTAGATGTGCTAACCAGAGCAATCAGGCAAAAAAAAGAAATACAAGACATACAGATTGGAAAGGAGGAAGTAAAAGTATCTCTAATTGCAGATGAAATGATTTTGTATATAAAGAACTCTAAGGAGTCCTCTGAAAAAACTAATAGAACTAATAAATGAGCTCAGCAAGGTTGCAGGATACAAGATTAATGTATAAAATATAAAAAACAATAGTATTTGTATACAGTAGCAATGAACAAACCAAAATTGAAATTAAGAAAGCAATTCAATTTATAATAGTATCAAAAAGAATGCAATATTTAGGAATAAAGTTAACAAAATAAGTGCAAAAATATGCTGAAAACTATGAAAATCATTGGAAAAAATTGAAAAAAATCTTAAAAAATAAAAAGACACTCCATGCTCATGGATCACAAGACTTATTACTGTTAAGATGGCAAAACTCCCCAAACTAATTTAGAGATTTAACTCAATCCCTGTTAAAATCTCAGTTGGCTTCTTTTCAGAAATTGACAAGCTGGGGCTAAAATTCATTTGGAAATTTAAGAGACTCAGAATAGCCAAACATCTTACTCACAATTCCCAACTTCAATACTTAACTAAAAAGCTGAAGTCACCAAGACAGTGTGGTATTGACATAATATAGGTCAGTGAGATAGAATTGAGAGTGCAGAAATTAAACTTCACATCTACAGTCAATTGATTGCTGAGAAGGGCACCTAGATAGTTTAATGGAGAAAGAAGAGTCTTCTAAACCAACGTTGCTGGAACAACTGATATCCACACGTAAAAGTATAAAGTTAGATGTTTACCTCACACCATATACAAAAATTAACTCAAAATGGGTCAAAGACCTAGATATAAGAGCTGAAACTATAAAACATGTAGAAGAAATAAGTGTGAATCTTCATGCCATTGGATTAGGCAATTTTTTTAGAAAAGAAAGACAAAGCACAGGAAACTTCCATGCTTCAAAGGACACCACGAAGAAAGTAAAGAGACAACCCACAAAATGGAAGAAATATTTTCAAATCATATTCAGGTGACCCTTGAACAACACAGGGGTTAGGGGCGCCAACCCCCTGCACAGTCAGAAGTCCACGTATAACTCTTGATTCCCCAGAGACTTAGCTTTTAGGTTATTAAATATGAAAAGTTCAATTTTGAATCACATGTGTAGTTTATTATATCTCGAACAAGAAGCAGTACAATTAATCAAAGTATACACCTAAACTATCAACACAGTTTTGTCATCTTAACAGCAGCTTGTCTATGCCAGCAGGGAAGAAGCCTAGAGAGAGAGTGGTGATGAAATCACCAAAAGTGTTTTATACAGCTTGTTGAGAATTGAATATTTTTCCTTGCAAGAAGTGGTCCAAAGCCTGGAAGAAGTGGTAGTCAGTTGGTGCAAGGTCTGGTGAATACAATGGATGACAGAGAGTTTCCAAGTCCAGTCTCTGTAGTTTGAGCAGCGTTGTTTGTGCAACATGCGGTTGAGTGTTGTCTTGCAAGAGGATTGGCCTGTCTCTATTGACCAATCTCAGCTGCTTAATTGAAAGTATCCTTATCGTTTCATCCAGTTAGTTGCACTAGACATCCGCTGTAATTGATTGACCAGGTTTCGTGAAGCTATAGTGAATAATGCCAGCACTGGACCACCTACACCAATAGCTTTTTTTGATGGATATTCGATTTTGGACTGTGTTTCAGCAGTTCATCTTTAACCAACAGTTGTGCCAAACACTTGTGATTGTGAAAAAGAATCCATTTTTCATCACACTTAACAGTACAATGTAGAAATGGTTTGCGTTTAAGTCATGACAGCAAAGAAGGGCAAGCTTCGAGACGATTTCTCTTCTGCTGCTCATTTAATGCATGCGGTACCCATATATCCAGCTTCTTTACCTTGCTGATTTGTTTCAAATGGTCCAATATTGTTGAAATAGTAATGTCAAACCTTGCTGATAATTCACGTGTATGTTTAGATGGATTTGATTCCACTACAGATTTCAGCTCATCATCACCCACCTTGGCCTCAGGTCACCCAAGTGGCTCATTTTCAAGATTAAAATCACCAGGATGGAACATCTCAAATCATCAACGTACTATGTGTTCCTTAGCCACATCCTCCCCAAACACTTCATTGATATTTTGAGCTGTCTGTGCTGCATTGATTCCACAATAGAATTCATATTCAAAAATAACACAATTTTTTATTTATCCATGGTTTCACAAAAATTGCTCTTAAAAAATTTGAAAGATAATCACAAGCCAATAAGTACATTTGAAAGACTGAAGCTGTACCTTCATGATAAAAATAAAACAAGAAGTGTCAGAGTGAAATGTCAAAGATATCAACTGTCAAACTTAGTTCCTAAGAAAATTGGACATTTCATACTTAATAACCTAATGCTAATTGCCTATTGCTGACCAGAAGCCTTACCCATAACATAAGCAATAGATTAATGCACATTTTGTATGTTATATTATATTCTTACAATAAAGTAAGCTAGACAAAAGAAAATGTTGTTAAAAATATCATAAGGAAGAGAAAATACATTTACTATTCATTCAGTGGAAGTGGATCATCATAAAGATCTTCATCCTCATCATATTCACGTTGAGTAGGCAGAGGAGGAGGAAGAAGAGGAGGGGCTGGTCTTGCTATCTCAGAGATGGTAGAGAGGGAAGAAAATCTGTATATAAGTGGATCCATGCAGTTCAAACCTGTGTTTTTCAGGGGTAAAACATATATAATAAGAGACTTATCTCTATAATACATAAATAACTCCTCCATCTCAATAATAAAAGGAAAACCCAATTAAAAATAGGAAAGGATCTGAATAGACATTGCTTCAAAAACATATACAAATGGCCAATAAGCACATGAAAATATGCTTAACATCATTAGTCATCAGGGAAATGCATATCAAAACTGCAATGATATACCCACTTGTATGATTATAATAAAAAAGATAATACCAAGTGTTGGTGAGGATGTGAAGAAATTGCAACCCTTACATAAACTACTGAGGGGGATGTAAAATGGTGCAGCTGTTTTGGAAAACAGTCTATCTGTTCTTTAAAAGCCTAAATATAGTGTTTCCATATTACCCAGCAATTCCACTCCTAGCTATAGACCCAAGAGAAATCATATTGCATCTGCTTGTGTTTTGTTGGCTAAAGCAAGTCAAACATAGCTAAACTCAACTTTAAAAGGACAGAAAAAGGCATACTACCTGAAAGAAAAAGACAGAATATTTAGTGGACCACACTAATACCTACTATCGTCTGTTCTTCTTCTCATGAAATATTCTCTCACAAGCAGAACACAGCCTCTCCTCACAGGAAAAACACAATGTGCTGGGTCCGTGGTAGTGTCTGCAATGGCTAAGTGACATCCATCAGCTCTCTGTTTAGGACTGGAGGTGATTCCTCTTGGCCCTACAAAGTAAAAAGACAAATTATTTGTCCCCATACATACTCAGTGTGAAATAGTGAAACAGGGAGTATAGGCGAAAAGGAGCAATTACTGGTCTATGGCAATTCTGAAATCCCGCTAGGAAGACACTATGGAGACCTTTCCCCTGGGGTCATAGAACTTTTCTGAATTTCCTGGTCTGTCTACTGACTTGGAACCCTTAGGACCCTTGGAGCCATTCTCTTCTGAGATGTTCTGCCTTTTCCTTTTCCCACTGTGGCCACTTCTAAACAGAGCGACAGAACACATGCTCTCCTTGGGGACCACTTTCTGATCTCAGGTAGTTGAGATCTCCAACTTGTTTGAACTCACAGTCTTCGTCAGTGATTCAACTCTCTTCCAAACGTAGTCAACATAGTTTCTATTTGATTCAAGTCAACAGCTCGTGACTTGCTCAATCTCTCTCTTATTTGCCATATTTCATTGCTTTTTCTTCTTTCTCTTCTTCTCCTTCTCCTTCTCTGTCTTCTTTTTAGTTCTCTCTCTCTCTCTCTTTCTCCCTTCCCATCATTCTGGGTACCTTCTTCCTATCAGTGGAAAAACTATACCATAATTTTTTTTCATGAATTATTGACACAATAAAGATTTGCCTGGCTTGTCTAGAATTTTTTCTCCTCCTCCTCCTCTTCCTCTCCCTTTCCACCCCTCTTTTCTAGTTAACTACAATGAATTTGTACAGATTTTGGTCCAGGCTCTTGACAATCTGGGTTACAGACCTAATAATTCCCTAAAACTTATAAAACTCTATGCAGGTTTGTCAACTATTACTGAAAACCAGGACCGAATATACTGAACAGTATTAGGATCATTCCAGATAAGAAACCTATGAAATAGGAGTTGTAATGATTTGCCCATTTAGAGAAGAATGACTCATAGCTTATACAATGTACTTTTAAATAATTTTCCCTTTGCTATCTTACCAACTGGAATTCATAAAACTTAGAGTAGATTTAATAAATAGTTTAGGGTTAAGTCTCATGCTGCTTTGAATTTGGTGAAACTTAAAATTAACTTTATAACTGGGATTTTTTTTCCCATGAAACCTCTCTGAACGTGTTTAAACTTCTCCTAGGCTTTGGATGAAGGCAAAAAATCTTAATGTGGTCCACCAGAACCTTACCTGATTGAACTCATCTTTCTTGCCTTAGGTCAGTCCGCTTTCTTGCGCTCTGTCTCCACAATCTAGCCACGGTGTCTTCTTTCAGCTGCGCAAAGGGGACGTGTTCCGTCTGAGCTCAGCACATGTACATGCCAGTCCCTCCGCCGGTACCTCTCCAGCGTCCTCTCTGGAACTTTCTTTAGCTACCTCCTCTTCTTCGAGGTCCATGAGATCTGTTTCAGGGGCGCATTTTCACGCCCTCTTCTCTGACCTTCCTGGTGTGGCCCACTCCCGTCCTCTGTGCCGTCACAACACCTTGCTCTGCTCTTTCAGACTGCTCAGCACAACTTATCTGTGTGATTGCATGACAAAGGTCATCTCTGCAGACAGATTCTAAGCTTCACAAAGCAGGAGATCATGCCCAATTCTGTGCCTCAATACTTGCACACGTTCATGGCTCACAATAGGCTCTCAAATATTTGTTGAAAGAAAATGTAAACTTAGGTCATTTCACAACATAAGAGATAGAGTCAATCCTTTGCATTTTAAATTTTGGGGTGTCTGGAATTGTGGAAATAAAATAAATTGGACTATTTTCATTAATAATTTAGCCATTGGGGGTTTTGTTTTGTTCTTACTGCTTTAAGATAAATTTCATTGCTTTAAGATAAATTTGTTCTTATTGCTTTAAGATAAATTTAATTTATCTTATACAAAGATAAATATCTGGCATGAGAAATATTAATATTTTCTTTAATTTATAAATATTCTCCTGCATATTTTGCCTACAAATCTTTTACTCATTGACCAGATATTGTGATATCTTTTTGACTTGTTATTATTTTTCAAAAATTCATATCTTTTAAAGAGTTTCAGAAAGTAATAAAGCCTTCCAATTTTTTCTTTGAACTTGAATTCTCAGAAATATTTAGTCCTATTCTTGATTTTTTTCTTCCTTCAAATGTATACTTATTCATCAAAAAAGATACATATAGCTGTCTTTCACCTCAGAAACAAAACTTGGTAGGACCCAAATGGAAAGGAAAAGGAAAGGAAAATATTTAAAGGAATGTTCAAATGCAGCTGTAACAGCTACAAATTAAAAGCCAAAATCCTCATAGCAGATTCTTAAAAAATCTTATTTAATGTACTGCACTTAAATTATTACATGTAGCATTTTATTTTTTTATTTTTGTCAAGCACTTTTTGGATACTTACCTGCTCATTTTACAATAGATAGTTGCCATAAGACTTTATGAGAAGAATAGATAAAAACGAAAAAAGCCTGTTCCTCTTTGGCAGCTCTACAGTAAGTATTAATATGCCAGCTGAAGCCACCAGATGGGAGAAGACCATAAACTGTGACTCTGGGTCATGTGCTATAAATGAGAAAATGCATGTGCCAGCCATGCCTGGTGTTGGCACTCTGGTTTGTACATTGACTTCTTTACTCGGTTGGGGATGGGACTTGAAGCAAATTCACCTCCTTGCCTAGAGCTGTAGACCAGTTTTCTCCCAGGATGGCATCTGTGCACCTACCCCCGTAACTGAGGTCTGGCCCATGTCTTCACTCACAGCACCGCACGCCTTAGTTTCTCTCCAGACCCGCTGCATGCATTTGGGTGCAGTCTTACCTTCCCGTCAATCATTCCTAAATCAAAACTGAACCTCTAGTTTTAAGAGAAACATCTCCCTAAGGTAAACTCTGAGAGCAGTGCTATTCAAGAAATGTGTACACTCAATTGTCAGCATTAAACCTTGACCTAGGTCACTAGCTGTTCTGGCCAAATTGGGGGGGAGGACCTGAGACCTGACTATTTCAGTCCTCCAGTAAAAAGGATAATAAAATGAATGTGTGGTGAGAAAAATGCTTTTATGGAAACTTGTGTAATTCAAACTTTTTGGTGGTGGTTTAACATCAGATTTTACAGCAGGGTAGTTAAATAGTTGGCTGAATTTTTTAAAGGTCTGGGGAATTTAATGGCAGAAAGTATATTCTTTGTAGTTTTGTCAGTTCAGAGAAGTCGGCAGGCAGATAGGATACTTCGGGTTCGAGTTGCCTGGCTGTAGGATCTATGGATTTCTTTCTTGACGTAATCTTCAACTCTGCAGTCTGCTATGCCTGAAATACAAGGTGAGGCAAGTAACACATTGTCAGGAGGTGCTTTGGGTTTTCCAAGAGAGGAATATGTTGGTCCCAAGTCTTCTATACCCTGGCGGGGCCATTTGTAGCAATAAATTGAAGACAGAGGCCTCAGCCATCATGCGCAACCAGAATTGCCTGTGAACAGAACGAAGCTCATACTTGAAACTCAAACCTACAATTCTCATTGTCCAGTGAGCTGCTCGCCCACAGCGGGTCCTTCATGAATGAGAGGCTCAGAGGCCACTTCCTCGGTCCCTGCTGGGACCTTCTGGGTGATAGAAAAGAGGGACATAAGGGATATTTTCTACACTGCCCTCAGAAAAGTGTAAGCAAAAAGCATTTCAGGTAGAAATCTCCATGGGACAAAGGTCACATTGATACCCAGTGACATTACCAGAACATCACTTCTGGAGAAAAGAAAACAGAGTAATGGTCCTTAAAAAAAATAAGGTAATTTTATTTATGCTCTAGCATTCTATTAATATAACTAACGTTTTTCATTGTACTGTATTTCTATGTTCTCTATTGCTTCAGCAGATTGGTGCAACTTTCAGATTATTGTGTGTAGCTTTGTGGACTAGGTGATTCCAGCTTAGAAAACAAAGAATGACACATCATTTTCAGAGACAATGCTGCTGTCTACTTTTAAAGAAGTAGAATTTCTGCTTTGAGTTAATTATCCTGAAGTGGAGAGATTGATGCTTTCTTTTTTTCTTTTTTGGTCTCATAATTTAAAAAAAAACAAAAACAAATCAACAACAACAAAAAAAAGCATTTTGCTTGAAGCTCTGATTCGGGTGGGTCAAAGGCAATATATGTAATGTAAATATTTGTACCCCATAATATGCTGAAATAAAAAATAATATAAATAAATAAAACTAATATTCAGATGGAATTGGGAAATTGCTATGGTCCAAACCTTACCTTTGTTAAGATACAGACTCCTCATCCATTGAGATGAATGACCTATTTTGACTCAGGATAATAATTAAAATGGTAGAATTCCAAATATTAATATGAGATTATGATTAATTGGACCTTTATAATGTTAATGATCAGATAAATCTGGCCATGATAAGAAACTGTTACAAACTCTCAATTAGGTCATAGGGTCAGAATGGGTGTCCCTTTATCACCCTTTTAGTAAACTGTGATATTCCATGACACATGGTGAGTATAGACACTGGCAGGGCTTCAGATCAGTCCTCCTTTAAAAAATCTGTGTATTACTGGAGTCATGATGTCCCTATAATGTTTTGGAAGGTTTCTTGCTTATGTTAGTATTAACGAAATATTTGTTGAAAGCATCACTTAACTAGTGAATTCATATTCACTGTGATGTATCCTAAGTGTCAAATGCTGTAACTGTGCATCCGAGGCACTTAGTACACATTGCAGATTGGAATAATGAATAAATGGGTATTGATACCCTTAATTAATTTAAAGAATATAAACTATGTCATTCAAGTGTGGTCTTAACTGTGACCGTGTCACTTTTGGTATGATAGCTTTGGGACTTTTTTCTCTATTATTCCCTTTAACATTTTATTGTTAGATATACTAAGCGATACAATACACATAAAAGCCAGTGATTTTGAAGTTGCGCCAAAATTAAATATACTATTCTACAAATTTAAACATTTAGAAAATAGAGCACATATTTTCATGAGAGTGAGAGCTTAAAGTTTTAAACATTTAGAAATGTGAATGTCAAAGCAGATGGTTTTGAGAAGTTGCTCTTCATCAGAAACAAAATCATGACCATGAAAATAGCTGTTTTTTTAAGGCTCTGATCATGCATTTTTTTCTTTAACAGATTATATTTAGTCCTAGTAAACCATTTACAGTCACTCTCCACAAAGGGCTCTCTTTACAGACAATTAAATTATTCTAAGGAAAATGTTAGGCAAAGTCTCAATGCAATTCCATTAGGCCAACATTTGTGCATGTGTGTGTGTGTGTGTGTGTATATATATATATGTATATATATGTATATATTCTTAATTTAAGATTTATAAACAATTAAGGGAAATCACTGAATTGCATCTAAAAAATCAAATAAATTGCTTTTAATCTTTTTAATCTTCAAGCAGCTCTGAATTTTTCCTTTTAAAAAGAGTCATTAATATGAAAGGAAGAAAGACATTTGCACAATTAAACATGTTTCTACGAAGAAAAAAACAAGCATTTTCAATAATAAAATGTGAAAAGTCTGGAAATCAGATTTTACATCTTCCCCAAAGTTTGTTGTTTTATGATGTTTATTGTTGTTGTTGTTTATTTGTTTAGTGACCTTTCTGAACCAATCCTGTAAAGTCTGTGTGGTCATTTAAATCTGTGCTTGGTTAGCTTGGTAGTCAATTAATGATTGCACTGACATTTTTTTCAGTGCCTGGAACTAGTAAGTCTCCCAATCTTTGTTGAGAAACTCTGTAAGTTTGCTGGGGCATGCTTTCCACGCTCAGCCATGCAATTGACAGCTCTACCTTAGTCTTCACTTCCTGTCAATGCTGAGTTGCAAGATCAGGCAAAGGTAAGAGTTTGGGGCCTTCTCAGGTCTTCCAGAGCATGTGTACAGCCCCGGCACACACATGCCAGGCATACACACAACCCTACATGTGCACTTGGCCTTCCAGATTCCCAGGAATATGTCGGAGTTTTTCAAAGCCCCTATGGATGTCCCATTCCCCAGCTTTTTCTTCTGAGTTTTTTAGTTAGCCTATTGTTTGCTCCAGATACTATCTGTCTCTTTAGGCAGCTATGATGTTCAACAATTACCTCTGACGATTTTGACAAATGCTCCATGAATAAAGGCTGTTCACATTGGGTGACCTTGGGATTAGGGTAAAATAAAAAGATAAACCTGGTGAGTCGAGTTTTTCATGGAACTACCAGACAAGTCATATGATGACAATTCTTGGGAGCTGAGACTCTGAAGGAGTTCTCACTACATTCTACTCCTTCCAGTGGCAGTGATTGTGGGCTGTTGGTTTCAGCCTATGTAGAGCTAATGTAGGTCAGGAAAGGAGAGAATGGGACTAGAGCAAGTTAAATGACACCACAATCACTGTTCTTACCAAGACTTAGCTCTTTTTCTCGAAGAGACAATCTTTGGATCACTGTAATCCTTTAGCTAATTTCCAACATTCTGAAATAGTTAATTCTGACCATTTCTGCCTGTTTCCTTATTGTTTTTATGGATAAGATGATTTTCAGAGGTCCTTATTCCTCCATTTCTATTGACATCACTTATTATTTTGATCACTTTTTAGTTTTTTTAAAAATATTATTGAGTTGTAAGAGTTCTTTATAAATCCTGGATCAAAGCCCCTTGCAGATACATGAATTGTGAATATTTTCTCTGAGATTATGGCTTAGTTTTTTGTTCTCTTGGGTATGTCATTTAAAGAACAAAAGATTCTCTTTTGTGGTCAATGTTTTGTGTGTGTGTGTGTGTGCCCTATGAAATACTTTCTTGTCCCAAGCTTGCAAATATTTTCTCCTATCTTTGCTTCTAGGAATGTTATAATTTTTGGCTTTTACATTTAGGTCTATGATTGCCTTCAAGTAATTTTGGATACTGTGAGGTAGAGGCCATGGTTTATTCCTTCTAAAGGAATAACCAGTTGTTTTAATGCCATCTTTTAAAAGATAAAAATGGGCCGAGCACGGTGGCTCACGCCTGTAATCCTAGCACTCTGGGAGGCCGAGGCGGGTGGATCGCTCGAGGTCAGGAGTTCGAGACCAGCCTGAGCAAGAGCGAGACCCCGTCTCTACTAAAAATAGAAAGAAATTATCTGGCCAACTAAAAATATATATAGAAAAAATTAGCCGGGCATGGTGGCATAAGCCTGTAGTCCCAGCTACTCGGGAGGCTGAGGCAGTAGGATCGCTTGAGCCCAGGAGTTTGAGGTTGCTGTGAGCTAGGCTGATGCCACGGCACTCACTCTAGCCTGGGCAACAG
>CM052441.1:100505498-100536760 GCA_028533085.1 Varecia variegata
TAAATCTGTAGATTCAATGCAATCTCTATCAAAATTCCCACAGCCTTTTTTGTGAAAATGGAAGAACCAATCCACAAATTCACATGGAATTACAAAGGGCCCTCTATAGCCAAAACATTCTTGAAAAAGAACAAAAATAGAGTATTGACACTTCTCAACGTCAAAGCTTATTAGAAAACTACATTAGTCAAAACAGTGTAGTACTGGTTTATAGATAGACATAGAGACAAATGGACTATATTGAGAGTCCAGAAATAAACACGTATCTCAATGGCCTACTGATTTTCAACAGCGTGCCAAGATCAACCAATGGGAAAGGAATAGTATCTTTAGCAGATGGTGCTGGGACAACTGGGCTTCTATTTGCAAAAGAATAAAGTTGGACCCCTACCTTAACACCATAGTCAAAAATGTGTGTGCCATGACACCTGGCTTTTGAGTTAAAATCTCCAACTGTGACTATGAATTTGATTATTTTTCTTTTAGTTGTGTCACTTTGCTTCATAAATTTTTGTTCTTAGTTGCATATATCAATATATAATATAATATAAATATAAATATAATATAAATATTATATATTATAATATAAATATATAATAAATAATATAAATATTATATGTAACATTATAATACATATAATTACTAAGACTACCTGGTGAATTAATCCTTTTATTGTTATGTAATTTTCCTCTATCTCTTTAACTTGAAGTCTACTTTGTCTAACCTCAATATGGCCCACGAATTTCACTAGGCTTAATGCTTTCATAGCATATCCTCCACTACCTGCCTTTTCCTTTCAATTCTTTGTATTTGGAATTTGCCTCTTGTAGACAAATTCTAGTTTGGTCTTCCTTTTTTATTCATATCTTCCTTTCAATTATGGGCATTTAGGGCATTTATATTTAATGTAGTAGTTAATGTGGTTGGTTTAAGTCTATCATTTTGCTTTTTATTTTCCATTGTACCTTCTGTTTTAATTTCTTTTGTTTTTGTTCATTTGTTTTGTTTTGTTTTTTTGCTCTTTTCCTACCTTCTTTTGGGATCATTGAATTGAATAACTTTCAGTGTTAAATTGCATTTCCTTTTTTGCCTCTTAGGTATACCTCTTTACTATCTTTTAGTTAGGCATTGTTATCTTAGAGTCATTTAGAATGAATATGGTATCTCTTCACACTTTATTCCTGTTACTTAACACCTCATTCTTACTCTTTTTCATCCTCAGTTCACACCAGACACTTCTCACAGTTTGCTTTCCATTCTCATTCCACAAATGTAATGTATGTACAACAGTATGATTGCATTTTCTCATCCCCATCCTTTGTACAATTATGCCTTTTATTTCTATGTACATTATAACTCTCATCTTACAGCATATTTACTTTGATTTAATAAGTTATTTAAGGAAACTATGGAAAAAATGTATTTTATATTTTCCTATTTATGTGCATTTTCCAATACTTTCCATTCTAGATAGATCCAGGTTTCAACCTGATATCATTTCCCTTCAGCCTGAAAGACATAGTTTAGCATCTCTTACAGAGCATGTGTACTTACAGTAAATTCTGTTTTCACTTACGTCAAAATCTCTTCATACTGCTCTCTTTTGTGAAGGATATTTTTTCTGATATAAAATTCTAGGTTGATAATTATGTATTTAGTATGATAAATATGCTGTACCATTTTCTTTCAGCCTCCATTGTTTTTAGTAGGAAGTCAATGATTATTCACATTGTAGTCCTACTGTACTTACAGTGTTCTACGGCTCCTTTATTCCTCTACTGCTTTCAAAATTCTCTCTTAATTTGATTTTCAGCAGCCTGACTAGGATGAATCTAGATACTGTTCTTTTTATATTTATTGCCCTTGGATTTGCTCAATTTCTTGGACCTGTAGATTAGTGTTTTTCATCAAATTTGGAGGTTTTTATTCATTTATTTTTCAAATATTTTCTTCAAAATTCTTCAATTTTATTTTCTGTCTCAATACAAATTTCTTCCCCTTCCAGATGTCTAGTTACATTCATATCAAACCATTATTTACTGTCCCCTTTGCTGAAGCTTGTCTAGTTTTCATTATTTTTTTATCTCTTTTCAGACTGGGTAATTTCTGTTACTCTGCATTTAAGTTTTCTATTTATTCTGCCACCTCTAATGTGCTTTTAAGTCCATCAGGTAACTTTTTAATTTTTTTGTCCTTTTCAGTTCTAGAATTTCCATGTCTTTTTCTTTTATAGTTTACCTTTTTTTTTTTCTGCTTGGATTTCCTATATTTTCATTATATGAGATCATATATTTCTTTGATTCTTTGAACATATTTATCTTTTTTTTAACATATTTTTCTACTTTTGTTTTTGGATGAATCATGTTTTTTTTTAATGCAGTACTTAGCATATGGGTAATACAAATATTCTGAAAACATATAATAGAGGCTCTAGATTCCATTAATGCCGTCTGGAGAATATTCATCTCTGTCCTAGTCAGCAGGTAAATTACCTGCTCATAACTTTATACTCGGAGGCTTTCAAAGAACTTCCAGCTCAGCAAGGCCAGTCATCAGATTCTGTCTGTTTGGGTTTGACTATAAGCTTTGTTAGAGTGGTTCTAGAGTAAGTTTTATTCTAAAGCTCATTTTTCGCTCTGAAGGCACAGTTTTTCTGGTGTTTCAGCACAGTGCCAAGATGTTAATGAATTACTGAAATATCTCTGCTCTGTTAGGGCCGTTGCGCTCCCATCCCTGGGCACTACTCTTCCCCCAGCATTGGCTGACCTTTCGTATCTGTCCTATCCCCAAAGTTACCTGCTATCTGCCAGCCCTGGGGGGACTCACCCTCATATGCGCGGCACGTTGTCCAGCAGCAGACTCACAGGAGACCCCTCTGCGCAGACGTCTGGGGCTGCCCCTCTGCACAGCTGCCTCCCTTCTGTTGCTCTGACCCACAGATTCCAACCCCTTCAGCTGCTCTGAATTTTTACTTTCTTCTCTTAAGCTCAGCAAAACTACTAGGTTTTGCTCAGAATACATCTTTCTATTATTTACTCAGAAAATTGTCCCAAGGGAAAGAGCAAAACAATTATAGATTTCTAATAGGTTTCCCTTTTCTCGGCAATTGGAGTCTTACACTGCCACTTTTTCACCACCGGACAACAATGGCCTCATATATTTCGTAACAATTTTATAGTCATTTAACAGTAGGAAGACTAGCCCAGTACGAGTTACTAAATTGTGTCTGGAAGCAGGAAGCATCCCACAAAAAAATTACTATTAGATAAAAGATAATGAGGCACAGAATAATACCCCTACAGATAATTAAAGCATAGCAAAAGACATGCCTTAGGACATAGCAAAACCATAACATTTTATTTCAAAGCAAGATAAAAGACATTAAGTATATCATACAAGAGCATGAAAGAACAGAATAAATCAGAATTAGAAATATTCAAAAATGACAGGCCAAAACTCAGGAAAGATTTATAAGTTAAAAAATTTAGAAATGAAAACTTAAACTCATAGGAATACAGAGAAAAAAAAAAAAAAAAACAGAACAAATACTGACCTAAGAGAAACAGAAGGTAAAAGAAGGAAATTCTTAAAAATCAAAAAATAAATAAAATAACGGAAATAAAATAACAGAAATAGTAAATATTTGGACAAATATAATAGACTAGTCTTTGCCCCTTAAGTTCTTTATAACAAAAATTATAGCATTGTCTGATGGAGTTTTAAATGAATGATACATACAACAACATACAGTGGGGAAAGTAAAGGGATCTGTGCAGTGTCAAAATTCTGTATTTCATTTGAAGTGATAAAATATTAAAAGAATAAAATGAAAACTCTGTTATTATGTATATTTTAATCCCTACAGCAATCAGTAAAATAGATAGATGGATATTCTAAAATACATAATAGATAAATTAGAAGGGAAGATTTTAAATTGTCCGAATATCATAAAAGAAGAAAGGAAAGGAAAAACATGAAAAAAAAAAAAAACAGAAGGAATAAACAGAAAACAAACAATAAAAGGGTGCACCTATATCCAAATATATCAATGATTACATTAAATGTATATGATCTAAACACAACAATTATAGACAAAGATTGTCAGAATGGATAAAAAAAATGACATGACTACATGATGTCTGCAAGAAACTCACTTTAACATAATGTTATAGGTACATTAAAATTAAAGAATTAAAAGCATGGATAAATATAGGCCATGCCAACACAAATCAAAAGAAAGCTAGAGTGGCTATGTTAATATTAGACAAAGTGCACTTTAGAGCAGAGAATATTAGCAGAATTAAAGAAGGATATTGCATATAATAAAATGAATTAATTCACCAAGAAAACATGACAATGTTAAACGTACATGCATATAACAACAGACCATTAAAAATACAGGAAGCAAAAGCTAAAAGGACTGAAAGGAGAAATAAACAATTCACAATTAATGTTGGAGACGTCAACACTCCTCTCTCACCAATATGTATTAATAGAACTAGTAGAGAGAAAATCAACAAGAATATAGAAGCAAAAGACACTGTCATAAAATGATATCTAACTTCCATTTATAGAACATTTTAATCAGTAACAGAAAAATATACATTATTTTCAGTGCACACAGAACATTCAGCCAAACAGGTCATATCTCGGGTCATTAAACAAACCTTAATAAATTTAAAAGACTTGAAATTATAAATAGTATGGGCTCTGAAAATAGTGGAATTAAATTAGAATTTAATAACAGAAAGAAAAAGGGGAAATCTCTAAAATTAAACAACACATTTCCACATAATCTATGGATCAAAGAGGAAGTCTCAGGAGAAAATTAGAGAATGTTTTTAACTGAAAAAAAAATGAAAATACAACACATCAAAATGTGTAGGATGCAGGTAAAATAGTGCTTAGCTGGAAATCATAATGCTTATATTAGGAAGAAAGAATGGTCTCAAATCAACAATTTAAGCTTCCACCTTAAGAAACTAGAAAAAGAAGAGCAACATACACATAAAGTAAGCAGAGGGAAGGAAATAGTAAAAATAATAATGGAAAAGATAAAAGTGAATTTAAGACAAAGGGACAATAATGAAGAGAGGCAGAGAGGATCCGGTAAACAGATAATGAGCATCTCCAAAAAAAAAAAAAAAAAAAAATTCAAAGTGAGAATGTATAACAAATACTAAAAACTATAAATCAAAAAAACTTTTATGACATTAAAGAAATTCAAGATACATATTGAGAGAACACACTACATATTTAAGAGTATTGATGCAGAATGACCACAATGGAGACATACTCTAATAAAATTACATTTCTAAAAAGTCACTTTTCTTCAAAAAGTTAAACATAGAATTACCACATTATCTTTAGGAATACCAGAAGACAACAGCAAGGGGGAAAAAAGCAAGACTTGTAAGGAAAAGAAAACTAGATTATCTAACTATTAATAGCAAGAATTTATGCCAGAATAAAGTGGAATAATATACATAAGCAACTCAAGGAGAAAATGTGAACCAAAGATTTTTGTATCTAGCAAACATCACTTGTAAGTATAAAGGTATAGATAATCTGTTGTCAAGTTGCAAGAATTCAAGGAAGTTTGTTCCCATGTGTTCTTCCTGAGGAATAACCAAGGAATCAGCTTTAGACAACTAAAGTGACTCAAACCCATCACATAGGGATTGTGCATAAACAGATAGTTACTAACAGAACTAAGAGTAAAGAGTTAAATTAGAGAGAGTACAATATATAATGGACTTATAAATTGTTTTTTTAATTTATTAAATATTTATAAATTGTTTTAAAATTTATTCAATTGTTTTAAAATTGGGGAAGAATGTTGAGATTATATAAAAAACCAACTTTTTAAGCTATTCTCAAAAACCGTCATTGATAGATATTATATATTGTCATATGAGGCTGTCATCTGTGTAATATATAATAAGGTAAATTAATCATTATGGGATGTTCCAATTCTGTCACCCCTGTATCCTTAACAACCATGATTCTCCATGTTGAAGAAAGAAGGTAACTCTACAATACAGAAGAGTTTAAAAAAAAAAAAAAACCTGTGCTCTCAAATTTGGGTTGTGCATTTCAGTATGACATCATGAAGTATCTTAGTTTATATGTAATATATACATATTTCCTAGTTGTGTCTACTGAAGAGATCTAGAAACAATAACCAATCCAATTACAAAGAGCACCCCTAGAGCCCAGATGTCCATCCTGAAATATCATTTCCTACTAAAAGAAAGCATGGCTTTTTGTTTGTTTGTCTGTTGTATTTTGAGAAATGGCTGATCTGGGTCTGTGGCAGGAAATGCACAAGGTAGCCCTGGTATGTTTTCCACACCAAGTGTGCAGGCACTCTCCAAACTACTAGGTTTGCGGAAAAGGACTCAGAAGCTAGTTTGAAGACATTCCCACAGGACAAAAATGGACAATTTACACTTTGATAAGATAATAATTATATAATAATTGCAATGGCTTGAAACCCATCAAAAATGTAAATCCTTAAGCTCATAACAGCATATTTTTAATAACCTAGTAAGTTACCTGTGGAGATGAGTAGGGACTTAATTAATTATTTGAAAACCAGTATATAAAGGAAAATAATCTAGCATTTGTCTTTTCTGTACGAACTGTTACTGAAGGTGTCCAAGCAGTAGGTGAGGGATCATGCCTATTTATAAAAGTTTTCCAGCTAATAAAGGCCGGGCGCGGTGGCTCACGCCTGTAATCCCAGCACTCTGGGAGGCCGAAGCGGGAGGATTGTTTGAGCTCAGGAGTTGGAGACCAGCCTGAGCAAGAGTGAGACCCCGTTTCTACTAAAAATAGAAAGAAATTATCTGGCCAACTAAAAATACATATAGAAAAAATTAGCCGGGCACGGTGGCGCATGCCTGTAGTCCCAGCTACTCAGGAGGCTGAGGCAGGAGGATCGCTTGAGCCCAGGAGTTTGAGGTTGCTGTGAGCTAAGCTGACGCCACGGCACTCACTCTAGCCTGGGCAACAGAGTGAGACTCTGTCTCAAAAAAAAGTTTTCCAGCTAATAAATGAGAAATAATGATAGAATAGGAATACCACCATGTTGCAACCCCATTGAGTTAATGGATCTAGGTATTAAGCACCAAGAGTTGCTAACACCATACCGAAGAGACTGAGATCGCATGTCCCTCCTGATGAAAAAGCCCGATTCCACTTAAGGTTTTCCCCCAGGGGTCAGGCTAATTCGGTCTCTGAGTCCAGCTGACAACGTGCGGGAACTGCCGAGTGCAGGGGGGCGCGCAGAGCCGCGCCGTGAGGGGCGCCCGAAAGATGCGGACTGTGGGGAACGGCACAGGCCCGATGGCCTGAGTTCTCCAACAGACAAATATATATATAAATTGTAAAGAAAGGAAAGGAAGAAAGGGGAATCTGTAGAGTAAAAGAGACTGAAAAGACATGACCTTTTTTTTAAAGAAAAAAATGGGCAAGATTGAACTATTGTGTCTAGAATTGAGCATGTGAGCAGTAAACTATAAAGTGACACAAGGAAGGAAGTAATATAAAAATCAAGATAGGAGTTACCTTGTGGGAAAAAGAAGGGGCTTGAGATGGGGACAGGGCACATAGAGGGGTTTCTGGGGTGGGTGGCAAAGTTCTATTTCTACAGCTGTGTGATGGCTATAAGGCTGTTCACCTTGCAGTAACTCATTAAGCTATATATTCATTTGTGTGGGTTTTTTTTTTTTTTTGATATTTGTGTTTTATTTTACAGTAAAAAAAGAGTAAAATTTCTGTCTTTTTTTTTCTTTTTATGGATTTTGTCAATTGTAGTTCACTTTGAAGTTCTTCCTGAATACAAGATTTTATATTTACGTATATATTCTTCTAAATATTTTAAATGATTGATTATGTTTAAATTATCAATCTATTGAGAATTTATGTTTAGTATATGGTGTGATGTGGGGATTTCATTTTGCCAGTCTTTCACTCTCCATGAATATTATCAAATTGTTTTTTTGCTGTTGAAAAAATAATATGTCCATTGGGAAAACTGTAAATGAGACACATAATCCTTCCACCTACAACTCCAATCCTCTGCCAAAGGCAACTACCATTAATGATTTTTTTGTTATTGTTGTTGTTGTTTTGTATCTGTAGTAAACAACTATGCTTGACACCCAGCATCTTCAATAATTTAGCTCTGTATAAACCATCCCTGCTTCACTCGGACCATACCATTTGTGTATCTGCCTTTAACTGTGAATTGATATGTTTCCCTTGTCACAGAAATTGCATCAGGGATAGGAATAGCATACAAGTCAGCCAAACAAAACTCAATTGTAAGGGTTTTTGTCTCAGCCACTGAACAAGAAAAAAACCTTTAAATTTGGTATAGTCAAAATGTTGTCTAGAGCTGTTACAGACCACACTGTAGAGCCCGAGAATAAAATCACCAAATAGACTGCAGAGCCAGGATATGGGGAAAACCACAGTCTGATAATATTGTTTTGAGCCCAGTCCAGTTATATTTGAAGTTTAAATTTAAACTTTTCAATTTTTAGATGAGATAATGAATTCCTTGATTGCAAACTTGGATTGAGTTTTCTGTAACTTGCAACCAGAAAAAATCTAATACTATATCTCTCTGAGAATTCATTATATCTGCATAAATACACGTACATACACACACACACAACTCACATTGTCAGAACTCAGGGTCCAAATAGATTCAACTAAATTGTGTTTTATAACCCCTTTGATTTACCTCTCACTACCTGAAACTGAGGATTAAGATAAATTTGAATAACATATCTCATTGAACTTGCTCTCTGAACTCCGCTATTTGAACAGATCTGTTTGTGTGTGTGTATGGATGGGTTCGTGTGAAAGATGAGGGTATTTTATATACAAACTGTCTTGGAGATCTTTCATATCAGCTCACAGAGATTACTTTTAGTGGCTATAAAAAAATTTTTATATAGCATGTGCTTAACCAGTAAGTATCCCACTGAAAACAGTAAAGTTTGTGTACAAGCACCTGCTATTCCAAACATCTTGATTAGATGTTTGGAATCACGAATGTTTATCATCACAAACAGATAAGTTCTTAAGAGTGGAATTGCTGGACCAAAGGATATGGCCTTTTCTCTTACCTTTTGATAAGAGAAAGTCAAGAGTTTGCTTTGGATTTGTTAAGAGCACTGGAATAGGAGCAGGTCTTGGAGGAAATATCTCTATTATATTAAGGTTATATCCTACTGCTTATTTACAAATGGCATATATTATAAAAGCAATGCTTTTAAAATTTTTATGAAATTATTTTCCTCATCTTTTATCTATGGAAGTGATTAATTATATTAAAAATTTCCCAGGTATTGAACCATCTTTGCATTACTAGAAAAAGTCCATCTTGGGCTTGATGTGATAATCTTTTGAAATTCATATTATTTGATTGTACCTGTTAAGGATTTTTACAATTTTTTAAATATGTATGTACTTTTCTTTTTGTTGTTGTTGTATCTTTCTCAGGTTTCTCCAATCATCTTAAGCAAGGTGAGAATCTCAACATCTTTTCATATCAAATCAAACAATTTATAGCATGGGACTTATTTATGATGTAAAGGTTTGCCCATAAACTCTTTGGAACCAAGAATCACATTGAAAGATATTCCTCTAGAAGAAATTGAACAAGCTGTCATAGCCATTAATCTAGTATAGTTTTTCACTTTTTGAGTCAGTTTTGGTCATTAACCTGCAAAACATCTATTTCAAGAATATGAATTTTTATTTTATTACTATATATAGATATATTTCCTCTTTTGTTTTTTCAAATGTTTATACTATTTATATATTTCATTACTATTTTATTTGTCATTATTCTTCTTTATATATATTTTCCTTGATTAGATATGACAAAGTATTATCTCTTTTTCATGATTTTTCAAAGAATCAGTTCTTGAATTTATCAGTTCTATCACTCTGTCTTCCAATTCATTACTTTTTATTTTTCTTTTCACTTTTACTCTTCATTGATCTAGTTCTGATGATGAATACATTTCCTTTGTTCTTTCTATTTTAATAAAATTGCAAAGCAATGAATTTACCTTTCCTAACAAAATTTTTGGTGGTGTTACTAAATATTTTAAAACCTATGTTCATTGTTATTATTTTCTTAGCAGCTCATGATTTCTAATTTGATTTCCTTTTACTCAAGATAAATTTGAGAGATATTTGTGTCTTGTTACACAAACACCCTAACCCTAACCTAAATAAATTTAAAAACAATTTTATATACACTTAAAAGTAAACAAATGGTGTAACTTTCTGTCAGCAAATGGTCTATTTATAAATAATTTTACTTATAAATTATTTATATTTTATAACTATGTTTATATTTTAAAACCATTATTTATACATAATTTTATTATTTATGAGTGAATGGATTAATATATACTCAAATTTATAACTACTTCATTAAAACCAAACTAGAATAAACTGTGAATATGTTGCCAAATTCCCTGTAATGAGAAGGAATTAAGGAATGTTTTTCCTCTTGCATCCATTTGAAGAAACATTCTGCCCCTGAGATTCACGTGGGTCCCAGCTCACACACATGTTCCCTTCACTCACCTTTCTCCTCCAGAGTGACACAGGCTTACACTGAGCCCATCAATTATGGAAGGAAAGTCCATCTTCTTTCCATTAGGGTTGCCAGAGTGGTAGCATGTAAGCTAAAGCTGCCTTTGGTCACTTCATGGCCACGTTGGGAGAGCTTGTCTCAGAACAAAAGCCAACGTGGAGCAGAGCAGAGAAGGTTGGAGTCCTGGTTCCATCCTTGCCTGAAGCCAGACACATCTCTCTGCTTCCTTTTCCCCCACCCATTAAATCCCCTTATTTGCTTAAACAAGCTTGATATGGATTTTTTTTTCAGCCCAGAGAATCTTGATTAATAAAAATAATTATGTGGTCTCTCTACAAAGATGAATACTCATCAAATATACTCTCAGCTACGAAGCTTAGGGCTCTGATTTGTAGGCTGAAGACACATGTGGGTTACACGAAATATAAAGGTCACCACTGAAGCGTTTGCTCTGTCATCTTGTTGAGCTTTTTCTGCCTAAAAGGAGAAGCAGCTTGCTGAGTTTTCTAAAATAGTACAGGGTATTGTTTGAGTATGTATCTTTGACACGGCACATATTACAACGCGCACCCAATTCACAGCCAAATCAATGGTGCCGAGGTTATCATTGTCTCGATATCACTGGACCTCAGAAATTTCACAGCGGCTCCAGAGCTTTCAGAGTAAAAACATCAATCATCCATGCAGTGATGCAGGATTAATTCACACGTTCAAAAGCATCTGGTCATGACAAAGTTGTGCCTTCAGAGGACGACTTGTGTTTGAAGCTTATCCTCCAGCAAGGTTTATTGAGATCAATAAATGTCCCAAAGCACAGAGGACACACTCTTCTCTTTTATGTTTTCCTTTGCATAATGACAAAAACAAATCTAGGGGCATTTGGGGCAGTTTTCTCTATGTGGAAACAGTCCTTTGGGGCCCCGTTGGTAAATGCCTTAAATAGGTAAGCTTTACATGTAATAGATACCTCTCATTCAGAAGAGGAAATAATGTTCAATTTAAGAATCAGCTACAAAAAGTGGGGACTAAAGAAAGAAAAAATTTTTGTGCCTTAAAAGAAAATTTGGGGAGGAAAAAATCATCAGGCTAGTTCTAACAATGCATCTCATTTTGTTATCAAAATCATGCATTTAAGAATTTTTATTGGTCAAAATAAAACATCACTCAAGTTATTGTTTGAAATAACTTGTTGTTTAATTAAACTGACCATTTAATTCAACCTGACACATGCTTACTGTGTGTGTGGAAGTGTGCACATGCATGTGTTTGTAGATCAATACTCTGAGGAGTTTGCAAAACTTTGGAAAGTTTACGGAATCCCTTTGAAGGAGCCAGTAAAACTTTCTTTAGTTTTGGAGTAGTTTAGAGACATATTTCACTTTATTCACATCATATTTTTGCTTTAGCAAAAAAATATATGGAAAATTTTTCTACCAAAAGAAAAAAAAATTTTTTTGAAAAAATGTAGTCTTTTTTACTCCTGGTAGTTCACCAGGACCAGGAGTAGAAGAAATATGAACTCCTGAAAGTAAGTCTATCTGCAAGGTATTAGGGAACCATTTCCTCTTAACCCTCAGCCCTATGCTGTAAATTTAACTTTTTGTAATAAGGTTAAAATGGTGACACTAATGGAAATCCACAAAAATAACATACAGCCTCTAGAAAGACTGGATGTGTTTGCATAATCTAAACTGAGCAAACCTTGAAATAAACATATGGGCACACAAATTCCAGTGCCTTCAGTTCAGTTCTGCTAAAATTCCCAAGTCTGCATATTCTCTAAATGGTGAGGAAACTACAGTGTTAGGAATAAACTAGTCACTGTATTTAATCTTTTGAGGGTCTGCTTTTTCAAGCCAGTTGGATTTTGAGCTCAGTCCTGTAAACTCTTCAAGGATTGTCTCTCTTGTTCAAATTCTACTATTTCATCCCTCTCATTATACTGAAAGAAGTATCTGAATGAACTCTTCTCTAAGATACATTCTATATGAGAAATACTAGACAGCCATCACAACTTTCTCTAAACACAGATGAAACTGGAAATAAAGTTTGTCTGTTTGTTTTGGGCTTTTTTGCAAGGTGGTGTTGTTGTTTAGACATTTGAGTTTTCTGAAATCCCAACCCTCTGCCTGACCCATGGCTGGCAGAGCGCCTCGGAAACTTGCTCATTACGCACCGTGAATAGCAACGTCCTCGGTCATTGCCATCAGTGTCCATCAGTTGGAGAACCATGCAGATGTAATGGCTGATGAATCGCATTTTATGATGCAAATGGCCCTGGGAGGAATTGTGTTTCTGTATCCCAGATCCTTTCTCCTTTTAAAAATCTCATTTTCAATGTCTTGCATGTAACATTTTAAAAGTTATTTTTATTGTTTTTGTTTCTTTAGAGAAAAGCCTTATTGTAGAAGTAAAAAAAAAAAAAGCTTGCATGACCAAATCACAAAAGAAATTTAGTTCTAAAAAGTAACAAAAGAAAATGAGGGAATCTTTTTACTTTTATTTTTTTTTTTAAGTTTACCATTCGTTTGGGGGAGAAAAAAAATACAAAAGATTTTATTAAACTACATGGTCGTAAAGTCATTTAAAGAGGAAAAAATTTCTTGCAATGCAGCTTTTGTAACCAAATTAATATTTTTAAATCTTATAATGTGTCTAACCTCCAGCTGTTATGAGAAACAATTTATTGTGAGCCTGTCAGATGCGAACGGAAATTGATGAACTGACAATATAGGGGAGAATGATGTAACGGAATGACTTTTCTTTTCACTTAAAAATAACATGAGGAAAAGACTGTTAAATTATCTTGATGTTATTGATTCTTGATAAGAAATCTGATGTTTTTAGTGAGAAAAAGTTCATAGCACAGAACATATCACTGGCTGTGTTGTCTGGCTAGGACCATTTCTGTACATTCTCTTAGAATCTGTATTTCTCGATGCACAATTTAGGGTGAGCATCCTTGGGCACCAGGCATTTTACACATTGTCCCAAAAGTCTCAGCAAGTCCTCAGAGAAGTCCTCTTGTCTCTGTGTCTGGCAGAGTGGCTGCCTCCCCTGCAACCCTCCCCACAATCTGTCTCCTCTCTCCCTGTCTTTTGCTCTTATTCCCAGGGGATTGGAGACAGTTTGTAAGAGCTTCCTTCTCCTACTCCCTCATTCTCCTGTCTTTATTATCGTACACACATATTAGTGAATACCTAGTTGTTATTATACTTTTTCCTCCCTAGCCGCACTTTCTCATTTGATGAACTGTCCTTTTATCAGTTTTAAATACCTACTCTCTGTCATAAAATAGGCCACCCCAACATCAAAACACTTGCCCATTTCTCTTCTGACTATGTGAGCAGCAAAGTTTCACCATCTGCCCCCTATACTTTTCCAGAATTTGTTACACTATAGTCATTTCTGTCCATTCTCTCTCTCTGCATGTAGGTAACAGAGATGGGCCTGTGTTTGCAGCATCTGAGGTTTCTATGTAAGACACAGATGTGCTGTCTGCCTCAAGACTCTCCTGTCTCTTGCCTGACATGTGACTTAGCACATGGATGCAGTCCAGTTAATGCAGGACTGAGCTTTGATAATGCCCACCACTTTTATAACCAGAAATCTTTTTCTCTGATTTCACTGTCAGTACGATGAGCTCATCCAACCCCAGATTTTCCATAATTTGGACTCTGTTTATAGTCTAGCCAGGAATGAACTCTGCCACACCCACTCCACTTATCAGCAACTGGAGGAGCAAATGCATAACATCTCAGAACCGCGAAGTCATTTGACGCCAGACTTTCTTTGGCGTCGCCGAGTTAAGGCTTTATGTGTATGTCTGACCTAACCTATAGGGTGGATTCCAGATGCCCTCATTAGCTGTGTTCTGGAGGACAGGGCCTGTCTTTCTTCTGCGTGACTCTCATTGTTCATCTGTGTTATCTATTTATTTTTTCTTTCAAAAGATTTAACTATTTACATTTTCCTTGGACTGCATCCATTATTTCAGAAAAGAGACCCTAACTTTTTAGTCCTACAAATTCCAAATATTAGATAATCATAAGCATGGGATTGAATGTCTAAAATGTTGTTTCCATAAATACCTCTTCAACTGAGTATACATATCCTAAAGGGAGACGGCAGACCTTACCCAGCTTTGTATATGCAATTAATTCCTAGCGCCATGCTTTGCACACAGCAGATAGAGATGCTGTTTGATTAATTTCAAGTCTGGGGTATGGGTTTTCCTTCATTACTGGTTTCTTCTATCTACAGTCCAAAGTCCACAAGCCTATTTTGTCTGGGTAAAAGTAGCCACTGTTATTTCCTGAATGCTGAGTTAAAACTGCTCTGTACACAAGAGAGTGTCACTTATAGAATGTAATGGAAAGGGACCTTGAATGCTCCTCCTCCACTCGATTTTTTTCATCATCCTTCTACGATTTGCTTTCCCATAAGATATAGGTCTCACTACCTGTCTCCCACAATTTACATACCAATTGTCAAGTCTGGGTATTACTGCGGATAATAGAGAAAAGCTATGGTTTTTTTAAACATAAATTTATGTTGGGTCATCCTATAGATGGACAAAAAACGATGCCAAATAATAATGAATACTCTAAATTCAATCTGGAGAAAAGTAGATGTAGGGAGCTTTGAGGAGAATGAATAGACAAGAGCAGCACCAAGGAAGTGGGGAAAGAAGAGCCCAAAGAAGAAGACAGGCTCATAAGACCTGAGCCGGGAGGAAAGAGGACAGAGGAGTAAAGAGTTCAGGACAGGGACTCACCTGGCTTGTATGACAGAGGTCAGTGGGGCCAAGGGTACTGCAAAGGGTCCAAGCTGAGAAAACCTGGTAAGACTGGATCTCAAATAGCTTCCGAGAATCCATTTTCAAATTAAATTCAGTCTGTCTGAGACCAGGCATAAAGCTTCTCATCTTCACCTCCTGCACCCACTCCACAAGAACTGAGAGCCGACACAGAAGACCAGGCTGTACGGGGCTGGAAGTACACAGCAAGTTCTGAATGAGAAACAATCTCAGGTACTGAGCTGAGCAAATACGAACTCTGTCATTAAGCATGATACGTATGATTTTTCCACCTGGATGTGAATTATAACCTGAGCAGAGGTGCTGTATGTATCATAAAATAGTCTATGCATTCTAAATGGTGAGGGAAGTGTGAAATGGATGAATGACAGGTTTTCAAGAGTGTAAAAATCCAGGCCATTATTTCACAGCCAGAGATTTGTTAAAGGACACAAAATTACTGCTAAGTAGGAGGAATGAATTCTAGTGTTCTATGCCACTGTAGGATGACTATAGTTAACAACAATATATTATATAGTTTCAAATATCTAGAGGGAGGATATGGAATTTTCCCAAGACAAAGAAATGATAAATGTTTGAGATGATGGATATGCTAATTACCCTGATCTGATCACCATAATGATATGTATCAAAACATCACTACGTATCCCATGAATATGTACAATTATTACCTGTCATTAAAAAATAAATTTAATTTTTTTAAATTCTCCTCTTTATGTCTTGAGTTTTATGACGAAAGCTATGGAGATCTCATGGCCAACATGGATTAGGTGATCAGGTTAGCAATTTTTCACTTGAAAACCAATATTGAGGCACAGGCATATCTTGATGTGTTTTGAGGATGGGAATGAAAAAGTTAGACACATAAATGAGTGGAAGAAAGAGGCCCAGGTGGTCCCCACTGGACAACAAGTGAGCACTTGGGAGTAACACAAGGACACCAAGGTCAGGGCAGGATGGCCCCATGAGAAAGTTCCCTGAGGTCACTATCACAAGAACTAGGTGACATTTGCAAATACATGGACTCTTGTCACTGATTTTATTTTGTGAATACAAATGTTTTTTTTAATCTGTGGCACATTTTTGAGAAGATAAGCTCTGCTACCAAACACAGAGCCAAAGGAAAGTAAGAAGAGATTCACTAACAGCATTACCTGAGCAAACAGCATGTCTATTGTATGAGAGCTCTTTAATCGACTGTGAACTGAATTTCACCCTTGGCATTAAATAAAAGTGTTTTTCACTGTCTTCATTGCTTCAATGTGCAGACAAAATATAAATACTGAGGTGAATTCTATCAAGAAGTAAGTGAAACAGCAACATAGTTTGATCCAAAAAGCAGCCAATCCTAGCCAATCCTATGTGTCCCAGAAGCTCATCAGACAGTCCCCTGAAGCTTACGGATCTGGAGATGGATGGATGAGAATATGTGGGCAGTGCTTCCTGGGGAGGCTGGTCTAATTCTGCCCCCCCTGCCAACATCTTTGACCCCACCCCCTGCCTTCAGGGTTGCTGTGGCAGGTGTATTGCTTTGGTTTCTGTTGCCAGTGATAGAAAAGCACCACATGGAAGATTGTATGTATGTACATCACGTCCAAACAGATTTCCCGTGAGAGTGAATCTTGGAAGAAAGGCTATTTTGCAAGTTGTGAGGACTGATTTTGAAAGCAAAGGGTTTAGAACTTCTCATGAGAACAGAACAGTCACAAATGATATAAACCACCCCCTGAAAATTTACAATCTATCAACTTCTACAGTTAAAAAGAATAGAAAACTTACTATGAATCAAAGAGTCATGGGACAGATTTCTAGAAAAGATAGCAATTGAGAATACGTATTTAATTCCTCCCCAACCTGGATTCTTATTGAAATGATGAAAGGGTATAATAGGCTTCCATGGAATGTACTGAGAGATGTCTATGTAAGTAATGACATGGAAAAATATACAAGGTATGTTAAATGGATCAAACAAGCTATGTCATTTATATCCCATTTCTGTAAAATAAATTTTAAAATGTAAGTATAATAAATGTATAAATCAATAAACATGTAAATATATATATACAAGTTAATAAATGAATCAGGTGATAAATATGTAAGTTTATATGTAGAAGACACAAAACTACAGCAGTTGCATTGAAATTTAAAACATCCATTAAAATGTTTTCTATGTATATCTGTTTTTGGTTTCACAAGTAATATGTGAAGATTTTATAAAATTTAAGCAATGTGAGGTCAAAAAAGAAAACATGTAAAAAAAAAAAACATCTTTTCTTCTCACCATTCCATCCCCACATCCACTTTCTAGGCTACACATTTGGAAATGTTTGGATCGTTTGAAACAACCATTTTACTTTTTTTTTCTGATTTTTCTGATCAGAAAAATAAATATTGAAAATAATAAGTAAGCCAAATATATAATGATCAGGTAAAATTTCTATCAGAATTAGAAACTATAGAGGAATTCTATCCATATGCAGAAATCCAAAGGAATCCCTGCTCCGTATATTACTGATAAAGCCAAACCAGGCAACGGTTTGGCCAACTGGCAATTCACCACACATGAAAAAAAAAGGTGTCCTGGGGAGTAAGGGGAGAAAACTGGACAGGTCCTCCTTAGCACCAGCAGTGGTGTGGTGCTGAGGGCCCTGGGGCAGCACTGAGTGGTGAGCAGTGACGTAGGTGATGGACCCAGCATGAACGCACATGTCCTGCGGGGTGGACTTCCTTCTGCTACTTAGCTCAGCCAGATCTGCTGGAAACGTGGCCAGTTTGAGAGAAGGACTCGCCCTGCCCTGATGGTAGTGAGGCAGAAAGGATTTTTAACATGTTTGTTGATGAAGAGCGTTTCTTCTGTGAATTTCCTGCAGAGAATTTAATCTCCCTGTTGCATTTAGCTTGGGCATCGGCATCTTCCCTATTTGGGCCACGTCCTCACTCCTGGAAAGCTGCTGCAGCTCTGAGCTAGTCGAGGAAAACAAAATAAGACAAGATGCTTCATTTCACTCCTCATCCAAGCCTGAAAACTCAGATGAGGCCCACAAGATGCAGGATAGAACCCATCTCCACGTCCAGCATTGGACAAGCATAGACTTAAATGTCCCCAGACATAGGAAGCAACTGAAATGGGGACAAATCTGACACAACTGATCCAATTCCCCTTGAGAGAATCTCTAATTTATCAAAAGGATGTTGCAACTCTGAAGTTAAAACAGGTCATCCTGAAGGAGGAATGACCTCATGGGGTATGCAGCAAGCACTCCGTGCGACTCCAGAGTGGAGTGTGTGACTCGCACTGGCCACTGAGCAGAAGTGATGTGCTCAAGTACTTGAGGGCCAGGGAAAGGTCTCTGGGTTCCCACCTCACCCTCTGCAGCCACCCTGGAAATCACATGTTAGGATGGTAGAACCACAAAATAGAAACAGTCTGGGATACCTGAATCTTTGCTGTGAAGGGCATCACTGGATCGGAACACACCAGACTCTGCTTGAGCAAGAAGTGAAGCTTAAACCACTAAAATGTTGAAGTTTGTGTAACCGCAGCATTAGCTTAGCAATGATAGTAAAACAGATTTGAGATATTATTTTTGTATTTTATGATACATACAATTACCAAAATAGAGAAAATAACAAAAAGAGTAATCAGAGAAAGAATTAAAGAAAACTCTTTTGAGGTCAGAAGATTCATTAATTCCAAGGTAGAAGTAGCAGATGCTACTTCAGGAATACTCCTATTTAATTTTTTTCTAATTTTAAAGATAAAACAAATGTTGATGCACTAGGGGGACAACAACAGTAAAATATAAGTAAAAGCAGTTTGCCTAAGAAGGGGAAAATCTGGTTTGGCATGACAGCTCTCCTCTACAATACTAAGTGCAATAGTGTCCTGAGTCTTGAGAAGAAGATAATATGATGGAGAACTTTATGATTATTCAAACTGTAACTTGCAAGAACACAAAAGAAACATAGTGTCAGAATATAACACATGTTAAAGGAAAAACTTCCGATGAAATAAATTTGACAGACTTTCTCTGAGCAAAGAATGAAGAACAATTCATGAATTGTGCAGCACTCAGAGCCAGGAGAGGTTCAGAGAGCTCCACGGCGGCAGTGTGGCATTCACAGACTGGCGTGGAAATAAGACAAAGAATATAGATTTGATTGGTTATCATAAAAGGACCTTAGTTAGAGGTTAGTTGGTAGTTTCTGGTTGGTAAAGTCTCTAGTTTCATTTTACTGTTTACATTGAGCTTCAGTTTGCTTATGTAGGAACTTGGAGAACTGGCAGTGCTCCAACATAATGGCCTCCCAAATAAAAAAAAATAATAATACACAGAACATAGAACACATAGTTCCTATCTTTCCTGAAAATTTCATTTGATACACAAGAATCGTAAGGTTCAAATATGTTACCCATTCAGTCAATATACAATAATCATTGTGGGTATGGAAATTAATCCACTCCATCACTATATCCCCAGAGCTCACTACAATACTTGGCTCATGTTAAATCCTCAAGAGATAACATTGGCTCCATCAAATATTAAAATGCCTAAAATTACTGAGAAGTATATTGGAATTAAGAAATCAACACGATATAAAGAAGTGGTGGTGACCAACCAAATCAGTGAAATAATTACATCTTCAGAAGGAAGTATAACATGATTATAAAATTGAACATATCTGGGAGTTATGTGATATTGATTTTATCCTTTGAAGCATATTCTTGATCTGAACATTGTAGGATTATTCATTGAAACTAGGACATGGTGGGGGTAAGGAGTGAAGGACAATGAGTAAGAGACTCTATGTCTCATCTTTTACAAAGTGAGTTAACTAGTTACTATCTCTGTCTTTATATTGGTATGGAGAGAAAAGTAGCTGTTGCTAATACTAGTGAAATAAAATCATGATGTAAAATTTTAAGATCACTAAACGAAAGACCTAGTAAACTTGATTCATATAGCAAAGGCAGGGAAACTGTTTCAAAGAAACATAAATAAATAAATAAATAGCAAATCCAAAACAAGATGAAACAGGATCTAAAAATCTGCTGTAGCAAAGGAGAATGAGTTAAACACTTTTAAAAAAAAGCTGTATTGAAGCATAATTTACATAACATAAAACATACAATTTAAAGATTTTCAGAAAATTTACCAAGTTGTGCAATTTTAAGACATTTGCATCACCCCCACAAAACTCATGCCCATTTGCAGTCACTACATATTCCCATCCCAGCTCCAGACAACCAAGAACCTACTTTCTCTCTAACTATATATTTGCCTTTTCTGAACATTCCAGTTAAACTCTGTAATGAAAGAATCTCACATTGTTGTTTTAAAAGAACATGTGTAACACAGCTAAAACAAAATGACCCTAGTTGAAAATAAAGGTACTGTGCATGACACCAGGAAAATGCAAACTAAAAATAAATCAGATATAGAAATATTTATATCATGCAACATAGAATTCAAGGCCCCTGAATGGTTTAGGAGTGAAATATGATCCAGTTATCACTTTAAAAAAATTCTTGGGGATCTAGAAAATTTTCCTCGCTGACAAAAAGACACAGGAAAAAATGAGGATTTCATACCTCCCTTCTTTCTCTGACGTGTCAGTCCACATGCGATCCTTGGAGCCGTGCACAGCTATGTATTAAGAATATGAGAGACACTAATAAGAGTGCAGAAATAAATTGGGAAAATGGAGAATGGAACTCTGTGGTTAACTGTTGAATCATTGACTTAATCCTGGAGCCAAGGTACTTATTTCAAAGTACATTTTCAATATTATTTCAGCCATTGGAGTTCCTATTTGGTGATACCTGGCATCAAAATAATCCCAACAAAAGCATGAACTTAAACAAAGTCCTCTTTCCCACTATTTGCTTGGATTCCATGTGTTTCTTTTTTCTCTGTTTCCATGGCTGACCAGCTTCCATTCTTATGATCATGGTTTGTCTGTAAATATGTTACAGAATTTTTCCCTCCTGGAGTACCCTGGAACACAGGCATGTCAGCTGTCCAGCCCGTCACTGGCACTCCAGACACTGTCCTAATCATCGACTCTCATGATAGTAACCATCATCTGATGTCTAGCACCCTAGGATAGTTTTACCTGCTTTTGAAATGTGTGCAGATTAAATCGAATATGTGTGTTTTTCTGTTTGGCTTCTTTCTCTCAACATTAGCTTTGTGAGATTCATCCACATCGCTGTGTGCAGTTGAAGTTAACTTGTTTTTAAAGGGCAGTTCATGAAGAGGTAAAACGTCATTTCAAGAGGGCTTACGTGCCATTACTGCGAGAGTGTCTCTTGTTTTGGCAGTATGTCTGAGAGCAAGCTGTCCTCTTTGCACTGGTGTAGTTTATACTTCCCTAACACAATGTATTTTTCTCACCATGCTGGGTCAGAACAACGTGAGACTTTGGGAGGTACAGGGGGAAAGAGATTAGCTACAGCTTCTTTCAGAAAGGACACCTAAACTGAGTTCCACATTTGTCTCCTCTTCCACAGTGGCACCCTTCTACTATACCTCCCTCTTGATATGTTCCTCCATACACACATGTGTAAAAGAAGTTTAATAGGTCTGCTTCCTTTGGAGGTCAAAAAATAAAATAAAATAAAGATAAAAGACACCTCAGGGAGTGATGCCATAGAAGATGGGGAATTAGGGTGCTCAATGAATTGGTCCCTCCACTGAAATAGCCATAAGTTGGCAAAAATTGACAAAATCAACTTTTTTTAAAATTCTGGATTCTAATGGAAAAATTGCAATAACCAGGAGAGTCCTTGGTGAGAAGAAAAAAAGTAGCTGAATGTCAATGAGAAGTGTCGTGGCTTTGTTACTCGCGTGCCTCAATCTCTAACTTTCCAGCACTGTGGCAGCAGCCATGAGAATTGCAACCCATATTTCTGGTGTATCTCGCTGGTGTCAAGGGAATGACATGGACTTTGTGTTTAAGATTCAGCAGTTGTACATTTTTACCTGTATGACAATCCCTTGGGGATAAGTGCAGAGGCTGACCTGTGTTTTGACACACACACTCAGGATGGATCAGCTTGTAGGGAGCCTGCAGCAATGGTCTCAGTAGAAGGATTTAAGACATACACCACCAGTGCCAACCTGGGTCAATGGATGTCAGATGGGGCAAGCAGCAGACAGAGCCGGAGCCCAGGAAGGAGAAGGCTAATGAGGAAGTTTCTGGAGAGACTGAAGGTTTATAAAGGCCTTTGCATGTATTGAAGAAGACAGAGTGCAACAGGTATGCCCAGAACTGGCTGTATGCTCAGATAAGACCTGAGAGGATCTTGATTTGCACTTTTAGCAGATTATGAGCTCCCTGCAAGCAGGAGGTGAAGGCTAAGGTAGGGTTGTAGGAAGCTTGACTTAGCAATAAAAAAGTGCCTCAGCTCAGAGTCAAAATGTAAAGATTGGAAGAGTAGTATTTTTTTTCTTTTATTTTTGTCTCCAGACATTTAAGCAAATTTCTGTCAAGTCACTAACTGATTGCTGGGATAATTTAAGAGAAATATCAGTGAATATACATAACAAGGATTATAGTCTTTGGAAAAATAGTTTGGAAAAGTGACCAAACAAATAAATGGCTATACCTCTTAACAATCAACAACAGCAAACCATGGGGAAGAAGCAGAATTTTGATCTCAGGGTCACAATATTATGACATTAAAAATTTCCAGTTTTCAACAAAAAACTTACAAGGCATACAAAAATAGTAGGAAAATATGGCTAATTTACAGGAAAAAAAAACAAATTGACAGAAACTGTACCTGAGGAAGCCCAGACATTGTACTTCCTAGACAAAGACTTTAAATCAACTGTCTTAAATATGTTCAAAGAACTAAAGGAAATCATAAACAAAGAACTAAATAAAACCAGGAAAATGATACCTTAAAAAATAGAATATCAATAAGGAGATAAAGAAAAAACAAAGACATAAAGATATAGAAATTATGAAAATGAACCTGAAACTGAAAATCACAATAACTGAAATAAAAAATTCACTGGAGGGGTTTAATAGCAGATTCGATCAGGCAGAAGAGAGAAAAACTTGAAGGAAGGACAATTAATTTTATCCATGCTAAGGAGCAGAAAGAAAAAAGAATAAAGAAAAATGAACAGAATCTAAAGGACCTGTGGAACACCATCAAGCATACTAACATGTGCACTGCAAAAGTCCTAGAGGCAGAAGAGAGATAGAAAGTTGAGGGGAAAAAAATTCAGAAATAATGGCAAAAAAAAATACTTCCTAAATTTGGTGGAATATATAAACCCACACATCCAAAAATCTCAATGAACTCCAAGTAAGATGAACTCAAGGAAATCTATGCTAGGACACATAACCAAACTGTCAAATGCAAAGACAAAAAGAAAATCTTGAAATCAGCAAGAGACAAGTGAAGGTCACATATAAAGGATCCTTAATATATTCAACAATTTTTCATCAGAAGTTATGGAGGCAAGAAGGCAGTGGATGGCAAATTGAAAGTACTGAAGGAATGAAATTACCAACCAAGAATTCTATATCTAGCAAAACTAGCCTTTTAAAAGTAAACAAGAAATTAAGACCTTGCAAGATAAACAAAAGCTGAGGGAGTTAATCACTAACAGACCTACCTTACAAGAAAAGCTAAAGGGAGTTCTTCAGTTTGAAATGAAAAGACACTAGACCGTAACTCCAGTCATCTGAAGAAATAATGAACTCTGGTAAAAATAATGACATAGGTAAATATAAAAATTAGTACTATTGAATTATTAGTTTGTAACTCCTCTTTTTGTTTCCTGTATGTTTTCGAACTCCTGACCTCAAGTGATCCTCCCGCCTCAGCCTCCCAGAGTGCTAGGCTTAGAGGCATAAGCTACCGCACCTGGCTTGTTTCCTGTATGTTTTAAAAGACAAGTGCATTCAACAGAATATTAATATACCATGACCAAGGATTTACAACAGGAAGGCAAGGGAGTTAAAAAGCAAAAATCAATCCATGGGATGCACCACATTAATAAAACAAAAGAAAAATAAATTATTATCTCAATTAATGTAGCAAGAGCATCAAAGTCCAATGCTTTTTATAATTAAAAAAAAAAAAACTCAGAAAACTAGGGATAGAAAGGAACTTCCTCAACATGATAAAGAGTGTTTATAACAAACCCACAGCTAACATTATACTCAATGATAATAGGCTGAAATCTTTCTCCCTAATATCAAGAAAAAGGGAAGTATTCCCACTTTCACCACTGCTACTCAACATTGTACTGGAAGTTCTAGCCAGAACAATTAAGTAAGGAAAAGAATAAATCGATAACGAGTCATCAAATTAGAGAGTAAGAAATAAAACTATCATAGAGATCTCAGATGACTTGATCTTATATAGAGAAAATCCAAAAGAATTCTCTCTCTCTCTCACACACACACACACACACAAATATAAGAGCCAATATGCAAATTCAGCAAAGTTTCAAGCTACAGGATCAACACACAAATATAAGTTGTTTCTGTGCAACAGCAGTGAGCAATATGAAAAGGAAATTTTTAAAATCTATTTACAATAGCATCCAAAAGAATAAAATTATTTTGAATGAATTTAACCAAAGAAGTAAAAGACTCATATGCTGAAAACTACAAAATTTGCTGAAAGAAAGTAAAGAAGACTTAAAAAAATGGAAAGATATTACATATTCATGGCTTAGAAGACTAAATATTGCTAAGATGGCAATATTATCCAAAGCAATCTACAGATTTAATGGAATCTGTATTAAAATTGCTGTTTTTTCCCCACAGAAATGGAAAAGCCAATCTTCAAATTTACATGTAATTGCAAAAGGCCTCAAATAGTCAAAACAATCTTAAAAAAGGAGAGCAAAGTTGGAGGGCTCACACTTCCTGATTTCAAAACTTACTGCAAAACTATAGCAATCAAACAATGAAATATTATACAACCTTTAAAAAGAAGGAAATTCCATTATTCGTGACAACGTGGATGGAACTGAAAGACATTATGCTATGTGAAATAATTTAAGCACAGAGGGACAAATACTGTATGATCTCATTTATATGTGGACTCTAAAAGTTGATCTCATAGAAACAGAGAATAGAAAGGTTACCAGAGGCTGGAGGTAGGGAAGAATTAGTTAGACAGGAGGATTGAGTTTTAGTGATCTATTGCACTGCATGATGACCACAGTTATTTAAAATGTATTCTCTATTTCAAAATTGCTAAAAGGGCAGGTTTTTAATGTCATTACCACAAAAAAATGGTAAGTTGATGAGGTGATAGATAATGTTAATTAGGTTGATTGAATCTTTCTATAATACAATGTGTACGTAGATCAAAAGAGCACTTGTACACCATAAATATATACAACTATTATTTGTAAATTGAAAATAAGATCATTTAAAATTTTTTACAAAAACATTATGACACTGGCACAAGAATACACAGATAGACCAGTGGAATAGAATTCAGAGTCCGGAAATAGACTCCGGCATCTATGGCCAACTGATTTTCAACAAGGATGCTAAGAGCATCCAGTGGGAAAAAGAATAGTCCTTTAAGCACATGGTGCTGGGACAGCCGGACATCCACATGCACAAGAATAAAGTCAGACTCTATTCTTGTTTTCTTTCATACCACATACAAAAATTCACCAAAATGGAACAATCACATAAATGTAAAGGAGCAAACCATCAAACTCTTAGAATAAAACATAGGGATAAGTCTTCTTGATCTTGGATATGGCAATGGATTCTTAGATATGACACCAAAAGCACAATCAACAAAAGAAAAAAATAGATAAAGTGGACTTTATTGAAGTTGAAAACTTTTGTGCATCAAAGGACATTATCAAGAAAGCAAAAAGGCAATCTATAGAATGGGAGAAATATTTACAAATCTAATATCCAGAATTCATAAGAAATTATTATAGTTCAACAACCAAAAGACAAATTAATGTAAGTTTAAATTAAATTTTTAATTTAAAAATGGTCAAATGACAAAAGAAGCATTTCTTCAAAGAAGATCTACAAATGGCAAAAAATCATATGGAAAGATACGCAATACCTTAGTAACTAAGGAGGCGAAAATCAAAGCTATCATGGGATGCCACTAAGATATACCATACATGGTGGTACCATACCCACTAGGATGGCTATAACAAACCAAAAAATGGGAAAATAACAAGTGTTTGCAAGTATGTGGAAAAATAGAAACCTTCATATATTGTGGTGGGAATGTAGAATGGTTCAGCCACTGTGGAAAACAGTTAGGCAATTCCTCAAAGAGTTGAATATAGAATTATTGTATGATCCAGCAATTTCACTCCTTGAACTGAAAATGAGCGTGGCATAGTCATAGCATCACTGTTCACAATAGTGGAAAACAATAGCCAGAAGGCGGAAAAAAACCAAATGTTCATCAATAGATGAATGAGTACATAAATTATGGCATTTTATATACATATATGTATATATATATACACATACACACACACATACACAATGGAATCTTATTTAGCCAAATAAAGGAGTGAAATATTGATACATTCTACAACACAGACAAACTTCGAGAACATTGTGCTCATACGTGAGAGAAGCCAGATATAAAAGGTCACAGATTGTACGATTTCATTTATAAGAAATATCTAAAATAGGTAAATCCACAGAAATAGAAATCAGATTGGTGACTGCCAGGATATTAAGGTCGGGGCAACAGTGGGGACCGACTCTTTAATGAGGATGGGATTTTATTTTGGGGTGATGAAAATATTTTGGAACTAGATAGAGGTGAGGGTTGCACAAGATTGTGAAAGTACTAATTGTCACTGACTTGTTCTCTTTAAAATGGTTAAATTTATGTTACGTGAATTTCCCTGCAATTAAACAACAAAAATCTTCACATCGGGATGTCTTCAGTCTATAATTCATATCTTCCGTGAATTCTTTAAAATATCAGAGGGTTCTCACCATTGTCGTGCATCTTCAGAGGAGACTGCAGGAGTTAAAGGGTGTGAGGCCGAGGCATGATGGGACATGGCAGCGAGTCTGGGCCATGGCGCACGTGTGAATGGTAAGTAAATAAAGCTTGCATTGAGCTATTTTTTCCCTCACTGAGACATGTGAGAAAACACAACTGCAGTTCTTTATCTGCTTTACTTGTACTCAAGGGAGCATTCTCATTATGTTGGGTTTGAAGAGCTAAAACTAATAACAGAAAAGAAAAATGAGAAGAGGCTGGCTAGGATGGACTTTTTTTTCGAAGTAAGTCAATCCATCCTCAATTCTAGGCAATTCCCGTTCCTGCTGGGAGAGTGGCAGAGAAGAATTTGATAATTAAAGGATGAGGAAGAGCATAAAACAAAATATTTTTTCACAGCCAGTGATGTCATTCTTCCTTGAAATCCCGCCTCCAGGATCAAAGATAAACAAACAACCCGGGGAGAAACCATGAATAAAATGCACTCTTAACGCCAAAACTATCCTTCCTCTCTTCCCTCTAAAATTAGAGCCTTCCATTTGGAGTGTAAAAGTTTTTTAAAACTCTTGATAATTACAAGCGTGCGGAAGAGCAGAGAGCTTGCTTCGCAGTAGGGTTTCTTATCTGCGCTGACCTGGAGCTCCTTCAGACGGGGAGGTGGCCCCAGTTCTCAGGATTTTCGAAAAGAATGTGCTAAAACGGGGGTGGGGTGGGGGAGAGGAAGCTCAGATGTGTGCGGATGGTTTAACATGCAAATGTCCTTCACTTTCTTTTAGGTGGAGGATCAAGGTTTGGCTATTTTCAACTTCTTTCCACTCCCCCACCCCTTCCCATCCCAGTTCAGTCGCAAGAGAACTGTGGATGTGACAGGGCTTTGTGTAGGGAATTCAGGGGAATGAAAGGACCAAGGAGACTCAGTGGAGGGAACAAACTTTTGAGGGTCAGTGGGGTCACCCTAGAATAAATGTGTGGCATTGTTGGTATTAAGGACATGCTCTCAGCAGGGTGTCCTGAGCGGCACACAGCGTGCAGGCCTGTTTATTCAACACTGAAATACCTAAGGACGGGTCTTGGGGAGAAAAGGGAAACTTCAGCAGCAAAAGCCTGCACCTTTCAGGATCAGAACATTCCCCAGAAGCACAAAGTCCTGCTTTTTTTCCTAATTACAGAGAAGAAAGTGCCCGTGCATAACCCAAAATTAATTGATTAATTAACCAATGCATTAAAAGAAGAGCTTCCCCTGGCATTTTTTTTTCTCTCTCCCTCTCACTTTTTTTCCCCCTCCACACATGGACAATCCGGGTCATTGAAAGCCCAAGATAGAAACAGTTTCTTAACAGTGTTTGAAAACAGCCTTTGTTTCCATGGAAGTGGCACAGGCCCTCTGTGGTTTCCTTCCAGAAAACATTTACCTACCTCAGAGGGGTTTTTTGTGAGGATTAAATGAGAGAAAGTGCTTAACACAGTTTGAGCACATCGTTAGTGCTAAATAAATATTAGTTGTTGTTAGCGTGTATTGCTCTTACGTGGCTCGTCACCGGGAGGTCAGGGAGGAAGGGGGGACCAGGGAGAGGCTGCCCCAGCCACGGTGGAAACCAGATTGGAGGGCAAGGGAGGCGGGGTGGAGCTGAGCTCACAGGCCGGTGGCATCTTTTAGGCAATTCCAAGCTAGAGAAGGAACACTTCCAAAAGCAGAGTTAAAAGTGGCTCAAAAGATTAAGGAATAAATTCACCTATAGACTCTCCCATTCTGAATTTTTTAAAAGCCACGTGAATTTGCCTAGATTGGGCTTGGGGCAATAGGACTAAAATACATGAAATATTGAAGCATGTGAATGCTAAATTATGTTTGACAGGCTGTCGGAATTTTAGGATGCCAGAGGAGAAGATGGACAAGATGAACACATGAAAACCATTTCAGAACAAGTAAGAGCAAAATAAAGACATAATGTCAACGGGAGTGTAACTAAAGGAGAAATTCGCACTGGTGGCCGTGGTCGGGAAGTCCCACCTGAAAGGAGGTGGCTTGTCACAGAGGCAATCACCTGAGCGGGGAGAGGTGGGAAGAGGCCAGGGGAGACTTGGAGTGCTGACTCTGAGTTTGAGGAAGCAAGATTTCAGGCAGTTGAACTTGGGGGTAGAGTACAGAATGGCGTGGCATGTCCAGAGTGTGCCAGCAGGGACGGCAGCTAAAACTCCATGGCTGAGATCCATGTATAAGGTGGTGGTGGTGGTTGGGGGCGTGTTTATGCACTGGAGAGATTACAGGTGTGTTGGGACTAACTGGAGGTGGGTCATAGAGAAAAAGAAAGAGATGAGATAACTCCAAATGTTCTGTCGTTGGAAGCTGTAGAATAGTGACATCATTGGAAGAAATGTGGAATTTGGGGGAAGTTCCTGTATTGAGGGTGAAGATCATTTTTATTTAACTCATGTGGAATTAAAGGTAAAAAATATGGGATGGCTAGGATTGCACAAAAGAAGAACCTATTATATTGGAGGAGGGAATATATGTACAGGTTTGGGTAGTGGGAAGAAATCAATTATTAGTACACTTAGGGAGGATGGTACAGGTTATTAATAAGACTTCTTGGAAAAACTGAAATAAAGTGGAGGAAGCTGCAAAATGTTTCCATTCTTGTGACCTTGGGATGAGATGAGTCAAACAGAGTCAAAGTACAAACATGTGGCCCTGAGTGATCTGCTCAGAGCCCTCTCCACACGTATCATTCTGGGGTCCCCTTCATGGCCCCCTCTTCACAATGATGGGAGGAGACACATGCAAATGACAGAAAGAGTCACGAGAGAAATAGCAGCTCAGCTTGTTCCACCTTGGGGGGAGATTTGGGGGACATTAGAGGAGAGATGTGTACCACACACTAAAAATGAGATTATGAGGAGGAGAATTTGAGCTTTGCGGACAGAAGGGAAAAAAAATTGGTCCTGCTTATATATGATATATAATAGATATGTGATATCTATAGATATATGGGTAATAGATAAATGATAGATTACACTGGCCTGCTATACTCCTACTGATTTTGGTTATATTCACTCTAAATAATAAAGTCAGATACCATTTTGTACCCATACTGTCTCATCTGATGCCATCACTACAATGAAAACAGCCCCAGCAAGGAGGGTGAGCAAGTGCACGCAAAGGCCATCCTGTGGATCGCTACCAGGACCACAGGGAGGCCTGCATCACAGGTGGGGTTTAATGCCTCCTGAGGGCAGAAACTGAGTCTGAGCCTTCATTGTCTCTCTAGAGCCTGGCACAGGGCATGAAACAGTAAGGTGCTCATTAAATGGGTGAGTGGAAATTTAAAATGTGGACATTGGCCCAAAAATGAGCAATGTAAGAGGGAAGCATGCTGCCAGCCTGTCACTTCTAGGGTGAGTGGTACAGTTGCACTAAGGGATGGTTTAGAGCATCTATGTGGGTAAGAAAAAATCCAGAGTCAAACACAAATGGTTTCCAGTCTACAGAAGGACTGTGGAGTGGTCTACACTCTCGTTCCCTTGGCTGTTATGGTTGAGGTAGGGTGGAGGAGTAAGGAGGCATAAGACAGAAGGATGGTTAGGACCCCATGTTGGGGGTGCCCACTGGAGCCACCTTGTCCAGTGTGCTGGGTCAGACAAATGGATTACCAGTGCTGATGGATAAATACACTGTCCCCCTGTAATTGCCTTGCCTTGGCAGCAATGAGTTCAGCTATTTAGGAAACAGAAAAGGTACTCCTGTGTGCCAGGACTGTGGTGCTAGTGATGCAATACAAGCAAGATGCAGGACTGTGCTGTGGGGAGACATAAACAAGCAGGGA
>CM052441.1:100537260-100558221 GCA_028533085.1 Varecia variegata
CATTCTAGTCATGGGTGTGGGCCAAAAAATGAAAAGTAAATACAAAACTGAGAAAATTACCAGCGGGTCACAAGGGCGATACAAAGAACTAACAGGAGTTGATGGGGTCAAGAGTAACCAGGTGGCCACCTAGATCCGCTCCTCAGGGACGGCTGTGTGGAGGCAGAGCTGAGACCTGGAGGAGGAAGACCTCGCCATGTGCAGGTCAGAGGCAGAACTGCAGCTGGTGTAAAGGCTTCTGGCAGGGTGGGGCTTGCAGTGCTAGTGGCAAGACGGGCAGTGCCTGGGGGTGAGAGAGACCAGAGTGGCCGCAGCTCAGTCGGTAGCTAAGGGCCAGATCACAGGGGGCTTTGTGAATCATGGCAAGGGTGTGAATTTCCCTTTTAAAACCTTGTCTCCTAGACATGGGCGAGGGTAGAGAAAACTGGAAATGTTAGCTTAGAAGGAGGACAAAGGCAAGCATGAGAATTAAGAAGGGTAAAATGGGCTACATAGGTTAAAACCAATCTAAACCACAGTTGTGAATGTAATACACATCTATGCATGTGAATGTTCCTAAACCCTCTGAAAAAGTCTCATAAATTCATCTCGTTGCCCCCAGTGGCTCTGATGTGGTGATCTGGGTTCCCTCAGGCACTGGTTACAGAGGATTTCCTGACCAGGATTGTTAAGGGGGTGGTTTGGGGGTATGGTCAGCAGCGGGCTTTGGTACCCCACGTTCTCTTAACATTATAATTGGGGGATCTTGGCCAAGGCCTTTGCTCCAACATCAGTCTGGTCATCTGTGTGCTGACCACTGTGTACTAAATGATCTCCATAGTCCCTGCTAACAGTCTGGGGTTGCAGACTTCATTGACATCCGGCACAAGTTCGCATGGATGTGTTAAAGAAAATTAAGCACATTCGATACCTTCACATACAGGGCCTTATAAGTAGCTGAGAAAGCCACATGCCATTCACTGAATTACGGTGGATGAACCGGGTTAACATCATGCCAGGATTAACAACACCTTGCCTGCCATTCATTCCAGTCTTACGGGCAGCGAAAGCCTTGTTTTTCTTTCGTATTCAGCCCCCGGATCCCCACCACCACCTTTCGGTCCAACAGGCAGGCATTCTTATTTACACGATGCGAGACAATTGCAAAATGAAGAGAAAATGGGTCTGCACATTCTGCTAATTGGCAGCTTGAAAAAGTCCGGGGGAATAATGCCTGAACCGGTCCGGGAAGTTTCTGAAACTATTGCTGATGGCGAGACGCCCTCTACTGGCAGACTCGACAGCGACCCGCCAAAAGCTGAGAGATTTTTAAACTCTGGGATCTTTGCTCCCTAAAGTGACTTAGAATGCAGGTGTTTGTCTTCAGGGATTTCCAAATGGAAAACAAGCTCAAACCAGGCCATACCTCATTCAAGAGAAATCTTTTCATGCCTTTACAAATCTTGGAGGGTGTCTTAAAATGTTTGTAACAGAAGTGAGCACACAGCAGCACCCTGGGCTCAGAGATGGAAGATACTGTTTTTAGAAGCTTTTCAGATGGAATGCGGACATTCATTAAAAATGAACCCTTATTAGAATTTAGGAATATTCTTTTAAAAATATTACAGACTTTGGGGTTGTATGGAAGAAAAGAAGGTTAGCATTCCTTTGATAAAAATAGAAAATGTCTTAGAGACCCGAAGAATGTGAAACAGGTTCCTGGGTGGCCACCTGCCTTTTGGCTTTGAACTGAGCCTGGAATGCGGTACTGGGTGGTGGACAAGGGCACAGGTTTAGAGTCAGACCCGGCTTTGAACCCCAGTTCTGCCACTTACTGGAGAAGTTATTTAAAGTCCTTGACTTTTCTTTCTGTGGCTCTCTGTTAGGTGTTTCAACACGGCATGCACATTAATCCACACTAAGTTCAATCTCCCTCCATCAGCAGTATTCTACCCGTTCAACAGGGACACAGAGGAAATAGAAAAGTGTTAGAGTGAATAATAGAGTTTGTCTGTTCCCTCATTTGTATTTACTGAGTGACCTCTCATCAGGACACTGGATTGAGGACTTAGGGCAATAAATTAGACATAGACCCTGCCTCAAAGGGCAAAAAAGTCTAGGAGAGATGATGATATACATAGACAAATAACCACAATAAGGCAAAAAAGTGTCAGTGATGTGAGTGATACATGCAATCAACAGGAGTTCCCAAAGGAGAAATTATTTTCAGTTCTGAGGAGTCAGAAAAGGCTTTTCTTTCAGTATTAAACCATTCCTGTGATTTCTGAGCTTGTTCTAGTATCAATCCTTGACCACGAGAAAAAATACAATTTAGTGGTTTAATAAAGTTTGGGAAGTATTAATAATAAGGACATTAAAAAACAAAAAAATAGTTAAGAAAAGACAATTACAGACTTGCAGAGGGAAAAACATTGTATCAGAAGGAAAATATGTTCATAGTACACTACTTGGCTCAGTAATAAGTAATATGTACATTATCATAGTAGCGTAAGCACAAACTATGGAATTAACAAATAAGTGTAAGTCAGCTATACTGACAATAGAGAAAAGACAGGAAAAATATTTGAATATATAAGAGAATTGAATGTTCACTTTCAATAAAAATGTAAATAGATAATGTCTACAATTATGATGTTAAGAAATATAGCAGCATAAATGTGCTATTTGGTAATTTAGAGGTTTAGACTAACTAGAAGAATCAGCTAAAAGTTGAAAGCAGTTGTCTTGGGGAGCAGGGCTCAGGGAAGAGGTAGGAATAAGGACTACTGATTTTTATAATGACTACAGTGATGCTGTTTAACACTTTAAAGCATGTGTGTATTTCTCATAAAACAAATTTTCAGTGAGACTGGGCACAATGGCTTATTAAGTAATCCCAGAACTTTAAGAGAGTTGTTTGAGGTCAGAAGTTCGAGATCAGTCTGGCAACACAGTGAGACTCCATCACTACAAAAGCTAAAAAAAAAAAAAAAATTAGCTGGGTGTGGTGGTATGCTGGTAGTCCCAGCTAGTAGGGAGGTTGGGGGCCGGAGGATCCCTTGAGCCCAGGAGTTCAAGGCTGCATTGAGCTCTGATCATACCACTGCACTCTAACCTGGGCAACATAGCAAGACCCTGTCTCAAAAAAACTTTTTTTTATTAAAAAAGGAGAAGGGATGATGTAGTGGATACATGTTTGTTTATTCATGTGTTCAGTTGGTTGTTTGCTTGTTTTTTGTCTGTCCATTTTCTCTTGGTGGTTATTCTAGGACTGCAACTTTTTTTACTCAGAATTTTAGAATGTTTTACTCCTCTACTTGAAACACTTGGTTCCTATGGAAGGTTACATTCTCTTGGTTGCAATTGGTTGGTTCAAATTTGGGACGGAAAGAGGGAGAGAGAGAGGGAAGGGGGAAAGAGAGAGAGAAGAGGTCAGGAGAGGGAGAGAGAAAGAGAGAGACAGAGAGATAGAACAAAATGTCACGCAAAGACACGGAACAGAGAAAAGTGAGTTCTAGCAATGTTGAAGTCCCTGGCTCCACTTATTCCTGAGGGCCAGCTTCATCTCTGCCTCTCCAGTAATTTGGTTGTTAAATTTTATTTCACATGAGACACCTCCTACATCGTTTATACTTTTTTTCACAGCTAGTTTGATATTGTTTGTTTTCTTTTCTGCAGAGAAAGAAATTGCAGGATACACGATCGATATACAAGTAGCAACAAACAATTGGAAATTAAAATTTTAAGACCCTATCACTTACAAGAGCATCAAGAACCAGGAACTACCTACAGATAATCTGACAAAGATGTGCAGGACCTATGTACTGAGAGCTACGAAGCTTTGCCTAAAGGAGTTAAGGAAGACTATCTCTGACAATAACATGGAGAAATCTGTTCTTGAGGGGAGAAAGGAAAGAAAGGGGCCTGGGGCGTCTTCACAAACTGCCTCACAGGGAAGGAAAAGATGTCAGATTTGTAGGACAGAGCTGCACTGGATGAAATCCTGCTAGCAAGTGCAGTTTGGGGAGTTAACAAGCGTGGGGGTGGAAGAGACATAAGTGATGCTGCAAAAGAAATTAAATCCATCCTTCGAGGATGCAGGGGAAGTGTCCTCTGAAAGGAAATGATGAGAAAGGAAATGACAGAGATGGAAGACCACAACTGAAGACCAAGGGGAGAAAAGTCTGGAAGACATGAAGCATAAACAATTATCAAAGAAAAAACGCAAATCAACCCCCAGTTCTTCCCAGTTAAAAAACTATGATCTTTGTATACAGGTTGCAACTTCCCATAAGAAAAACAGTGTGACTATGTTCATTTAATTCTAGAATAATAGTTAAATGAAAAGAACCAATATACCTTAAAAATTACTTCAACAAAAAGATGATTACATAGGAAAGGAAAACAAAACCCAAACCAAAAAACAAACAACAACAAAAAAAAAGGTGACCTCTAACTTCTCATTGGTAGCATTAATGCCACAAAACAATGAATAGAGAAACACTTTAAGAATTCAAGCACAAATTTTCATCATAGAAGTTGTCTTTTATGAATGGAGACAATAAAAAGTTATTTTTATTAAACAAGAACTCAAAAAATGCATAGAAAGCAATTATTTGAAGATTATCCCCACCTAACTGGGCAGATACTAAAATATTACAAACTCAAAAATGGGGGAGTCATTGCATTAAATTTGGTGGGATCAGCACTAAAACTAGATAAACATGGCCCATATTTAACTTGTTCTCTCCAGGATAAATGTAAATCTAGTTGTAAAAATGAATCTAAAATCAAAACATCTGTTCCTTTAAAAATAATGTAAAATTCATGATTTCATGAAAAAAATGAGTTGAAAACGTCAGCTAATATTAACAAAGACTGAGAAATGTGAGGAGAGTGGAGGACTGTGTACTCAAAAGAGCGTTTCCTTCTTGACTCTGAGAATTAGTCGACATGAAGCAAAAGAGGGCTTTTGAAACATTAAAAGATAAACATCAAAGAAAGTAAAAGCAAAGAAAACATGGTCCATAGAGCAAAGAGGAGTCGCAACTGAAACAGCATAAAACAATATTTAAAAAGTATAAAACTGTATGTTAGAACATGAAATGGGCCTTTTGTGCTAAGAAACATTGATGTTAAGCGCCTCTCTTAAAAGGCAAAGACTCTCAAGTTGTTTTCCCAAAATCTAGCCAATTACCGTCCGTAAGAGAACACCTAAAACACAAGTATTCAGAATGTGAAGAGTAAAAAATACTCGACAGAAATACATTGGTCAAAATCAAACAAAAGGAAGCCTCGAGGAGTGGAAGCATGAATATTGAAGACCAACTTCAAGACAAAAATCCTGAAGGGAGCAAAAGTTCACTTCTTTTGATGAATGGTGCAAACATTAAGTAGAGGAATAAAATAGCAAGACAAAGTTAACAAAACCTCTAAAAATGGTCACATGGTAATAGTTGGAGATATTAAGATATATCACTATTCATGGCAGATCAAACAAGCAATAATTAAGTGCATATATAGAAACAACAAAATTCATTCAATAAGTAACAATGCCTCTAACAAATGAGCAATAAACATTAACATTCAGCATTTATAAAATACATTTTTTTATTTTGGAATATTATGGGGGCACAAATGCTTTGGTTACATAAATTGCCTTTGCACGTCCAAGTCAGAGCTACAAGCATGCCCATCCCCCAGACAGTGTACACCGTACTTGTTAGGTGTGAATTTACCCATCCCCTCCTCCCCCTCCCACCTGCCCGACCCCCAATGAATGTTACTTCCATATGAAAATACATTTTTTTTAATTGAGCATTTCAGGTTACAAAAAGGTCTCAAATTCTTAAAAGAAAACAAGTGGTAAAGTCTTTTCTCCCATTCCTTTTTCTGACCAGAATAAAAAAAAATTTAAAATGATCAAAGTATTAAGCCATGGAAACAGAAATTTTAAAAGTGTTTTTCTAGACCCTGCTCAGTGGCTCACTCCTGTAATCCTAGAACTCTGGGAGGCTGAGACAGGAGGATCACTTGAGCTCAGGAGTTCGAGACCAGCCTAAGCAAGAGCAAGACCCCATCTCCACTAAAAGTAGAAAGAAATTAGCTGGGCGTGGTGGTGTGTGCATGTAGTCCCAGCTACTAGGGAGGCTGAGGCAGGAGGATTGCTTGAGCCCAGGAGTTTGAGGTTGCTGTGAGCTAGGCTGACACCGTGGTACTCTAGCCTAGGCGACAGAATGAGATCCTTCCTCGAAAAAAAAAAAAAAGTGTTCTTCTAAATAACATGCACAAAAAAAAATCACTTCAATTAAAACTATAAATAATATAAAGAGACTACTACTTATTACCTTCTGAGATTTTAAAAAATATGTCCATTCAGATGTGTGGTAGGGAAAACATCAATGTATTAAGGGTAATTAGCTTTGGGTAATGTTTACTTTGTTTGGGTATATAAATTTGTATGTATGCATTGCTTTTCTACATAGAACAAGTACTTGGGTAGAAGCTCTATCTTTACATCTTTGAAGTTGAAAAACTGTTTTTTAGAAGAATTGCAAGTTCTCACCTAATTTTTAAAGTGCAAGAGAGAAGTTGTCTCTAGGGAAGACAAACCCTCTAGCAGTACAGATTTGAAGCAAATATATAACCAACGTCCTCCTAGAATCAGTGAACTACCTTAAACAGTGGCACTTCAGACTCAGCAATGGTAAGGGTTCTGTTCAATGAAATAAACTAGGTGTAACTTTTTTAGTGGCAAGATTAACCTAGAATTGAAGATTTGTTTTCTTCAAATGAAATTTAAATTGCTCTGTTTCTAAAACGCATAGTTTATTCTTGATAGAATATATATGTTCATATCCAGACTTTTACGCAAAGCTAAACTGTGACTGGGAGGACAGGCTTCGCTTGCCAGAGCAGGACTTCTCAGCCTCTGGGTTGGGCTGCAGGTAGCAGGATGTGCCCGTACTTGTGCACCGTCTCTGACAGCTGAGTGGCACAAGGGAAATGCTAATTAGAAGGACTGTGGAACTGGAAGGTTCAGACCCACTGATGCTTTGGAGAGAGAAAATGAGAGACTGGGGGTGATAACAATTCAAAGCAAAATGTGAAAGCCAGAGGACTTATTAGGTACCATTTAAAGAAATGCTCATTTCTTGTATTTGGAGGGCTGGTCATTCTGAGGCCCAGGCTCAGGCCCTATTTGTAACAGTAGCACAACTTCAAAACAGGTTGAATTCCCAGCCCCAGCAGATCTAGGCTTGATGGGGAAGGAGTGGGATGCTGAGGCTGCTGGAGGGCACATCGGGGTGGACGCCCTGGCGGGCCTCGAGTCCTCCGGGCCTGTAGAAGCCGACCGCTCCTCCTCGCTCAAGGCTGTGCTTGAAGGTTATGCAGAATCCTCTAGTGGACAGAGGTACCACTGCGCTAGAGAGTAGACTGACAGGAATTGAACTGAAGCGGTGCTGGAATACCTGGATTGACAGAGTCCCTGCAGGGCTGACCATGCCGTACTTCATTAAAACACCTTTAACACCTGGAAATGAGTTTCCTGTGTTGTGGAAGACACACCACATCCAGTGAGTGAAGAGGGACATTTTCTCCAAATTAAATTGAACTTTATTTAATAGTGTGATTGTGCTCTGAGAAGCCAAGGAGACCAGGGTTGCTTTCCAAATGCTAGAGGAGCATTAAGAGTAGGGGTCACCAGAGGAGAAGTATGGATCCCACCAAAGTTGCAACACATTAGGTGTAGCAGCTGCAGAAGCAGCTACATGGTAACAAGAGGAGGGAGATGGGGACAGCCACAGGTGTGGACCGTTAGCCACAGTACTTGCAGGAGCTGAGGGATGGGCTTGCGGGGCAGTAAGGAGAATCTGGGGTAGGTACCGAGAGCAAATGCGGCAGTCCACTCCTTTTCCAGCAATATGTGCTTCTGACGCTAAGTTCTCTCCATCTGGACACAGCTTCTCCGAATTCTGATTGGTCACAGCTTCTGGGGAAACTTATAAGAATAGCACGAATCACACCCTGCTGCTGTGCTTCATCTCCAGGTCTTACCTGATCTTATCATATTCCCTCTCTACTGCCCATGTGCAGTTGTCACTGGGCATGGGAGTGCCAAGAGGTGTCCCAGTGGGTCATCTCCCTGCCTGCCTTATCTAACAGCAATTCTCCCTCCTTGCAAGGATTAGGCTACAACCCCTCACAATACACATGAAACCTGAAGTGACCACATGGTAAATGTAGTGTAAATCTTAGTGGGGCTGGTCCTGTGTCCTTTGATGGAGGCACAAACCTCCTGGGGACCACGGCTCAAGACTCACAAACTCAGGGGCAGGAAGCATAAATGCTTTAAGCGGGTCTCTGGGAACGATAGTTATGGGGGCCCTTCTGCTTCTACTGCTCTGTTCCTGGCCCCATGTGCTCTGCCTATTGGAGGCCCACCCCCAAAGGATGTGCCCCATCCTTAGAGGGTGTCGTCATCTCAAACCTGAAGCCTCGGCTGCACTTTCAAGAGGCCATTCTGTTCTCTCAGGCTGTACAGCATGTGGTAAGATGCTCTTGTGCCCACTGCTGTGCCTCCTTCCCTAGTCCCTTGCACAGAGGAGATGCTATACAAGGTCACATGCTGGAAGACCAAGCCTCCTGTGAGCCTTTGGAATAATGGCACTGGCTGAGTGACTGTGGGCAGGAAAGACAAACAGGTGTCCAGAATCCACATCAATCCTAATTAAGATGACTTGCTCTCTCCAGAGTAGAAGAAATCCAGTATAATTGAGCGGCCAACAGTAGCTAGTTGTTCTTATTGACGGGATGGTACTGTACAGGTGCTCAACCTTGGTCTCTTCTACTGGCAGGCTGAACATTCAACAGTAGAAGTCTGACCTGGCAAGTCTCAATTTTGGTGAGAGGAAGCCAATGCTGTTGGACAAACACATAGCCTCCGTTTCTGCCATAACGGCATCCCCATTCCTGGGCTCACTACTAAACAGTGGAGTGGCCAAGGACAGGGACTGGCTGCCGTTAACTGACTGCATCACTCTATCAAGTTGGGTGTTTATATATTGCTTCTTCTCCAGTGGATGTTCTGTGGTGGGTGTGCAATGCAGTACAAAGATCATCACACTTGCTGCCCGTTCCCACACACCCATCCACAGGACTCCTCCCCAGATTTCCTTGTCTCCCTTCCAAACTTGCTTCTCCCAGCCCTTAACCAACCAGCTAAGCCATTTGCATCGGCCACGAGTCCATGTGTTTCTAACTGTAGGTCAACTCTCTCTCCATACAAAGAGGATAGCCATGAGCCCTGCCTGAAGCTCTGTCCATTGGGGTGTTTCTTCTCATTTCTGTTTTTCAGGGCCACCCCTAAGTGAGGCTGAAGTGGAGAAGTTCATGTTCAGTTCATAGGACCCTACTGGGAAAACCCCATTAGTATATTTGGTGCAGTTTTTCTCCTCTGCCAGCTGCTCACAGGGAATGATCCATGAGACCGAAGGTGTGAGCTGAGGAAGAGGTATTGGTATAACAGAGGAGGGTGACATGAGGGTCAAGTGTCTGGGCCTTCTTCAGCTCAACCCAGAATATACCACTTCTATCTTGCAGTGGCCTCCCCAACCTTAAGACTTGGTGAGTCTGACAGTCGCCAGTTCTTTATGTGCAGTTCTGACTCCATGGCCATTCCATGTACCATGGTTGGATGCTCTGAATCTATCAGGGCCCAGCAGCAGATTAGTTTTTGTGTGTATATGTGTGTATGTGTGTGCACACATGCACATGTGTTTTTAACGGTGTATAGTTCTCTGTTGTAGATGGTATGTGTTTGCTCAAGAACCTCGTGACTGCTGCACAAAGCATCCCAAGTGGTAGGGCTACTTACACGGCAGCCTGAATCTGCTTCTGAGCCCTCTTTGCAAACTTCAGCAATACCAAATAAACGAATCAGAACAATATTCCCAAGTGTGGGAACATGGTGCCTAAAACCTGAAGAGGACAACTAAGCCCCGTGCTGCTCCTTAGTGGTAAGAGGTACACAGTGCAATAATTTGTCATTTACATTGAAAAGGATGATCCATATTGTCCCAGAGCACAGGATCCATAAATACTATTTAACTGACATATTAAGACTAAGTATTTTTAGAGTTTGTCTCTTTCCCTCCAGAGTGCATGTGTTTTACCACTTCTTGCTGATAAGGTCCAACACACATGATGTCAGCAATGTGGGCTACTGTGGGCTCCTACAGAATGTCCAGATGGCCCAGACCCCCTCAGACAATATAGGGACAGAGAGAAGGATAATTAACATATCTCTGGAGCAAGACCGTGAATATACACTGCTATGCATCCCATAAGAATGCAAATTGCTTCTGTCCTCCTACTTGATGGGTATTGAAAAGAATGCATTTGCCAAATCGATAGCTTCATGCCACTTGCCAGAGTCTCTAATAAAGACACCACCTCCAGCACAGCAGCTGCAGTTGGTTGTACTAATTGGTTAAGTTTGCAGTAGCACACTGTTATTTCTCATGATGAACCTGGTTTTTGCAGAACCACTACTCCTGCATCCTTTAAATCTTTGAGAGTGGCACAAATCTATTACTACCATTTCCCCAAAGATGTGATAACTATTTTACATTTACTATTTTGGCTGGACTTGGGGGGAGTTTCAGGGGCTTCCACTTGGCCTTTCTTATTAAATAGCTCTGTGTTGATAGGTCAACGAACCAATGTAAGGGTTTTGCCAGCAACTTAATTATGTCCATTTCTGTTATCTGTTCAGGACCTGAGGAGATGCCCGCTGTGTGTACCTGGATGCAGTGGGCACTGCAAGACAGACCTGGGTCAGGACTCCGTTTCTCACCTGCCTCCCTTTCTCACCTGCCTCCCTTCTAACTTTACTCCGTTGGGGCCAAGATAGTGCTATAGGTCCCTGGTTGTCATTGTGAACTTGAACTTTGTATCTTCAGTCCTCAAATGGTGGGAGTATTCTTCTTTCCTCACTGTGCTGTGACCTGAGCAATTGGCCAGTGGCCCCTTCAGGGGAGAGCTGGGGGAATCAACACCATATGTATTCACAGCGATGTTGTGCAGTCTTTGCAAGCAGGCATGTGGCCTGCAGTTCTGGTGCCCTCACACAAGGGCATTCCTCATCACTTTGGAAAATAGCACATCCCCCAAGCCCCCCTGAGAGTCAGAGTCAGTCAGCGTGTCTCTGGCCTTACAGAGCAGAGCCATTCTAGCATGCACACTTCTCTGAGTCTTCCATCCCTTCCTCCAAGTCTTCTCTGGCAGACGGTTCTGTACCATGCAAGCTATCACTTTTCCAAGCTTCCGTGAGTCATCCAGGCAATGTGTTAGAACTTGCCCCCATCCCTGACAAACCCTCCATCTTTAGCTTGATATTCTTCTTCCCTTAATCCGACGCCCCCAAGATTTATTACCAGACATATCTCCCAGCTCCTGCCAGCAACTGGTAGCCGCATCCCATAGTTCCTTAGGCATCCAAGTCTCCTACTGCTTTCACGGGGCAGCACTTCCTCAGATGGGTCATATTGAGACTGGACCTTAGTGGACAGGCTGGGAGACAGAGAGCGGCAGATTCTGAGGAGTGCCAGAATTATCTTATGTCTCACTAGGGGCTTCTGCGTGGCCTTCAAACAAAGTAGGAGGCACATCCCTTAACAAGGAGGAGTGGTCCACTTCTGCAGGCCCAGACCATTCAAGTATCTCCAGGGCGTTCACCTCGATGTCCCCTCCAAAGTGTCAGCATCGCTCCCCTTCCCTATCGAGTCCTGGACATTGGTGTAGGAGACCTGCCGGTGCTGGGAACCCAGCCTCTCCTGCAGCTGTGCTGCTCATACAAACAGGCCCCACCCTGGGCCTCACAGTGCCCAGCCCTCCCAACACAAGAGATGAGCATTTCTTTAAATGATACCAAACAGGTCCTCTGGTTTCAGATTTTGCTTTGAATTGTTGATTATCACCCTTAGCCTCCTATTTTCTGCCTTCAAAGCATCGGTGTTGTTCAGCCACCCAATTCCACAGTCCTCATAATTACCCAGCGCTGCCCCACTGTGGGAGACAGGGCACATGTGAGGGCGTGTCCTCCAGCCGCGTCCCAACCTGGTTCCCTACAGGGCTGCACGGCCGCAGCGTGCGGGGAGTATCAGTGCTCTACCCACTGCCAGTGATGTAGTTCCTTTGGCAGGAGGTCCCAGGTGTTCCAACTTCACAATTTCATCCTTCAGGTCAGCTTCCTATGGCTACTTCTGGTGCCAACGGTCTTAGATCAGGTTTCCTAGAAGCAGAGCTGAGACAGAGATTGATGTTCCCTTGATTCACTGACACTCTGTGCTTCTCAAAAAAACTTGTGAGTCACATGGAGCCACAGAAGGAATAAAGAAGAATGTGGTCTCAGGTAACACCTAGCGTTGATCTGGTCCATGGGAACTGCAGAGTGTTATTTATATCATGGAGTTGTCCAGCCTTGAGGAAAGTGGTTGGATTGGCAGGTTATTTTCTGAAGACTGTTGATGTGGAGCAGGAAATGTTTCCCTTTGAATGCAAAGTAGAGCAGATGCTGCCTGGGAGTGCATCCTCTGCAGAGCCCGCAGCGGGCACCACGTCAGCCCTGTCCAGTGCGGAGGCCACAGAGTTTAGCACAGAGTTTGTAGGGTCAAGCTGCAAATGCCAATGTCATAGCTTGTTATCTGTGACATGGACCAACTGCTTTACTTCTTTGAGCCTATGTAATCAACTGAAAAGCTATGTATGAAAAAGATACCTATTTCCCACGATTGCTGTGAGATTTTATAAAGTCACGCGTGTGAAGTGTTTGCTGGTAAGCTCTCGATAAGTTGTTTCATCTTCATTATCATTATCAATATTTTTCGAGTCGATTTGGAAGCAAAAGATGTTTTCTCTAAGAAGGCAAGAAAATAAGAGGCCATAGAAATTAACCCCTTTATTCATAATCCTTTGTAAATGAGAAAAGATTCCTAAAGAAGGTAGACAAAGAAGACAGATTTGTTGCCTCTGAATCTAGTTCAGCGGGTAACCTCTTTTTAACTGACTCATTCCTGTGGAAGTCAAGTATCTGATACTGCCAAATCTTTCTGGAAGCTTGGTTACAGAATCCTGTAGAAAATGAGTATGTGAGTCCCGGCTATAAATTTCGATTGACTTCACTTTTGCCTAATGTTCGAGCTAAAGAGAGCTAACTTCACATTCTACCCAGCAGCTAAGTGAAAGGCGAAAATTGCTGTTGCCTCTCACTCCAGTGAGTCAAGAGCTAGGAAAAAAGTGGATATTGATGAGTTGGAGCTGGGAAACCACTGGGCAGGAATCCAGGAGACCTAGGGTCTGTGTTCCAACTTAGCCTCATGGGGGCCCTATGGTCTGTGAAATATGTTGGCAGGGGCAGAGAGGAATTCGAGTTAGAAATACGTGGGATTGAATCCCAGCCCCACAACTTTCAGCTGCTTAACTTTAGAAAAATACTTAAGTTTTCTGTGCTTTGGTACCCTCATCTTAAAAATGAAGATGGAATGATTCTCGATCTTGACTGTACATTAGCATCCTCAAGGACTTTGTTTAGAAATGCTGGTCCTACCTTAGGCCAATTAATTCAGGATCTTGGGGGGTGAGGCCTGGGCGTCTGTGTGTCTTAACTTTCCCCAGGTGATTTGGATGCACGGTGAAAGTTGAGAACCACTGGTTAGATAATGTCTCAGTGCTAACGCTCATGCACTCTGACATGGCAAATAATGCAAACTCCTCCATGGGCACTTTGAAATATGTACTTTACTGCTTCATCCCAAAAATAAGGATAGGACAAGTTTACCCTCTGGCCTTTTTTATGTTTTCAATGGTATGTTTGAAGCCCTGAGTCACAGTTGAGTGAAGTGAAGAAGTCTTTGCAGCTGTTTGGAGAACAGGACTACTTTGTCTTGGGCTAAAAGTGGATGGGACAGTGGAATTTCTTATAACCTTAGTCATGTGGTACTTTATAGAAAGGTGCTCTTTTGACATCAAAGCAGAAAACTCAAAACTCACTTCATATTTCAGAATGTTGACAAATGACTGCCTGTTTCCCATGGTACTGAAATTTATTCTTTCTTTCGTTCGTTCGTTCTTGTTTTCTTCCTTTCCTTTCCTTTCTTTCTTTTCTTTCTTTCCTTTGTCCCTGATACCAATTGTCCTCAATACTAGTATCTGTCATTTGTCTGTGTGGCCCTTAGCAAATCTAGAGCCATGAGCTATTCTTGCATCTTTCTTACTGACAATCCAGTAGTTTGACCATTTTCTGAGTGAAAAGGAAGTCTCCATCTCTGCCCAAGAAAATTGGGGGTCAGGTGGCCCCCTTTTCTTCTACTCACTACCTGTGAAGTCAGTGCTCCACCTGGGTTAGCTAGAGAGTACATCAGGGATTTAATCTAACAACACAAGCTGTCACAGTCAATTAAGGCAAAGCATTGCTTAAAACGGCAGAATTAGAAATCTCAATTGATTCATTTTCTGGGAACATCTGCCTTGTGAGAAAACAATGTGAGTACCAAGGCTATTTTCATTAACAAAATAATCTCAAATTACTGTCTTGTCTTTTTATCAAAATATAAGGATTATAGCTTAAAAACTCCACTGCAAGGGGCAGTATGAAAGCCGCAGGTGGTTCTGTAGTGCCAATATTTTCCTTTGGATCAATCGAGTAGCCTCAATGTCTTGGTTTTGCAGCCAGGTTGCTCCATCTGTACCGACTTGGCTTCTCTCTGGGCAAAATGTTGCTTGTAAGGGACCAGCAGGCTGGCAAAGTGCTTCAGGAAGAGAAAGCTTAAGCAGAAAAGAAAGCTAAAAATAGTCCCATTTAGTTAACATTTAACACTTTGCATTTTTATGCAGCAGGTTGAAAATTTAAGATTCACCAGCCAACAATATTTCTTTAATATTTTAGTACCTGAAACCACTTAGCAGTGAGGGAGAGGCTGCCTGTTATGAAATGTGTATAATCGCGAGGACAAGGCCAAATTTCCACTGTTCCAAAACGCAGCCACCCACTGGCTGTTAACAGGGACTCAAGCCAAAACCACCAGGCTCAGAAGGTACTTCTGCAGCTTGAAGGCGGGAATTCCCCCTTTGCCTTTATAACTTTCCTAATCTTATTTTCAGTAAAGGGGCAACAGATTGCTCCTTGATGATGCCTGGATTTCACTTCAGGGGCCCTGATCCCTGTGGATGGATTTCTGGGAGTCCAAGGAGTCGTCCTTGCTCTGCGTGTCTAGGTCCTTGTCCTGCCGGCCGCAGGGACCTCCTTCATGGCAGCCTCTCCCAGTTCCCTAGCCTGCTCTCCTACCTCCCCGGCTTCCACCTAACACCTCATTCCATGCCTGTGTGTACTTAGATCAGGGGTGGAGCTGAATTACTTAACTCTTAAACCCTCCCAAATTGTCGACATTAAGCCAAAAATACCAAGACTTTTGACCTCCATATTCACGTGACATTCTGCTGCATTCAGTCTTCCCCCAATATATTGTTTATGAGTTTTTACCAGGTGTGGTATAATAAATGAATGAATGAATAAATAAATAAATAAATAAATAAATTTTGCCTTTGTCCCTAGTTCCTGGCACAAAGTTCCTAAAAGTGAATTTGAATTTCCTGAGTGATAAGAGTGTCATTTGTAATTCTTAAAGGGGCCCCTTTAGACCATAGCCAAATTTATGCTAATGAGGTGACTTTTGGCTGGGTGGGGGAGCCTAATGGCTTGAGGATGGGGGCTGCTTACCAGGAAAACCAACCACATGATTAGAGGGTTAAAACTATCAGTCTCACCCCATTCCTCAGGGGAGAGGACAGGGGCCCCGAGATTGAGCTCCGTCACCAAAGGCCAAGGGTTTAATCCATCATGTCTGTGTAATTAAACCTTGATAAAGACTTGGGTGAGGTTTGGGGAGCTTCCTGGCTGGTGCACACACCTAAGTGCCGGAATGATGGTGAACTCAGAAAGGGCAAGGAAACCCCACAGACCTCCCTCCCAGACCTCGCTCGCCCTGTCGTCTCTTCCATTCGGCCATTCCTGAGCTGATCTTCTATAATAAACCAGTAATCGGCCATAAAGCCCTTTCCTGAGTTCTGTAGTTGTTCTAGCAAATTATGGAGGCTGGGGGTGAAGGCGTTTGTAGAAAACTCCGATTTGTAGTTGGGTGGGGCAGAGGTGCAGGTAGCCTGTGGACCCCACTTGTGGCCGGCATCTGAACTGGGGCTGTCTTGTGGGGCTGTGCCCTTCACCTTTGGGGTCTGCACTAACTCTGGGTAGAGTCAGAATGGAATTGAATGCTAGGACACCCAGCTGGTGTCGGAAAATAGAGAATTGATAGTGAAGGCCACATTTGAATCGTTGGAGAAAACCACACACCAGCTGAAAAGAAATCCCTGTCTCTGCCTAAAAAGTATAAAGGCTTGGAAGGTTTCCCCACTCGCTGCCTTTGGGGTCTGTGTCACTGCTGCGCTGGGCAAATGAGACATAGGGCTGCCAGCAAACAGCACAAGCTCTTTTGGCCATGTAAGGGGAAGCACACTTAAAACGTGCGACTTGACCAAGTGACTGCCTTCCTGCTTTGTGGGAAGCCAATGTGAGTAGCAAGTCACCGCCACTCTTCTGCATTCCTGGCTTCGCTACAAAGAAAAATTATGTCTTGGAAAAATGTCTGGCATGTTCGGGCTGAGGTTCACTGAGGCTCGGTTATGCCTGAGGGGCCCGGTGCTGCTTTGATGCTGTGATTCACTCGCTGATCTTAGTCCCACTGTTTATATGTTGGTGTCGAAGTCTCACCCAGCATAACCACAAGAGGTTTCCAGCTTTCATCCGTAAAGCAGACCTTGGAAGATCAAGCAGGACTTGCTGGTGTGTTTATACATGCAGACAAAGACACGGGACATCGGGGAATTTATTGGTATGCCCCATATGTCAGATGGGTTCCCTATCCCTAAGGGAGGAAAGGCACAAATTCTGTGGCCTTTGAAAGCTTATAACCGCTGTCACCAGTTCTTCTAACTCCAGGGACTTACATATTCATAGTCTCCTTGCTTCTAGCTCCTGGTCCCATGTGCTCTGTTCTACTTACACCTCCAGACCCAGAACTCAGCCACAGCATCTTTTTTTCTTGTTTAGATTTATTTCTCACCAGAGACCTATAAAGTATCCCAATTAACTATGAATCTTAGTCTGTGGTAAACTGAAGTATCCACAGCCCTCTTCGAGCTTGAAACATATTTTAGTCCTCTGTAGGCTAGAACTAAATTACTGTCTCAGTAATGAAAATAAATTTGCTAATTAGCTCACTTAATCAAATCTGGCTGAACACTGTTCCTAAGTAGCGTACACCCGAGAGCCTTAAGACATTTGATCCTTAGAGCTCATCACCTATGGGCATCTTTGTCCACTTTTTATCAGAGAATGATCATTCAAGTTGCTCCTTACGTCTTACGAGGGAGTTTCTACATAGTCACTAGTAATACGTTATGTACTAAAAACCTCGAATAACCACTACTGGCCCCAACTTGGCTGGATACGACACTGGGTATAGCAACTAGGTAAGAAGCTAGCAAAGTAAAAGATCAGGGGAAAGGAATAAGTAGACATGAACTTATACACTTCACCTTCCATGTGTGAAAAATAGAACCATAAAGAATTGTTTGTCTCTGACCAAAATGTGAGCTAAACCCTTTCCCACATCCCCAACTAGTGACAGAGGGCAGCAATTCCATCACTCTCCCGTTTCAGTACTTGTCCCTCTCTACTGGCACGCTTGCCAAAGCAAGCCTTCCTAATTAATTGGGTTTCCATTCATATGCCTGTGCTAGTGCCTCCCCACGTGTCCTCACCTGCACCTCCTCTCTACACCTGCAGTGACAGGCTTCGACTGTCAGATGCACTGGCTCTCACGCTCGGAAGCAAAATATGACCTTGGGCAGGAAGCATGGAAGAGAAGCCACGCGTTAGAAACCAGTTGTCTCAGTGGTCAGTCTCCAGTCTTGTTGCTGAGATCCTGGGTCTCTTGCCAAGATCCTATGTTTTATTGTCCATAGTTTGACCTGAGTTTGTTACTTTGTATTTTCTAGAACTTCTGCCTGACTTCCTGCCTCTCTCTTCCCCAGTTTCTTAGCCTTGTTTCCTGACCTCCAATACCTGAACTCTGTGAGCCACCCAACTTTGCTTACCTAGAATGTGCCTTTCTCCTTTCCTAAGGCAATTTCACAGAACTCGGTATTTCTTACCTGCCTGGCACTCTGGTTCTTACCTGACCTCACATGACTTTATTGACCTGTCTAGACATTACTTTTACCTGTTCTTACCTGTCTTACTATGACAAAGCACCTTGGCAAAGGTACCGAGGAGGATGACTACACTCAGTTATTGTCCCAATCATGCATTCTATTGTAAATTAAACTAACATGATGAAGTTCTGATTTTAAATTAGCACCTGCTGAATACATATAAATCTTATAATAAAGCACAAAAGTTGAGAGAATGATGTAGATCTTCTCTGCCACTCAATAAGAGCAAGTCTTTGAGAGTAACTCAGGCAGAAGGATTATGGTGAAGTGGTTAAACAGATGAACTATCAAGCCCAGCAGATGGGTATGAAAAGCCTGATTTTAAGTTTAGCTATGCATCAGCTTAGCAACTTTAGGCAAGGTTACCCAGCCTTACTGACCCTCAGTTTCCTTATCTATAAAATGGGGATAAAATTAATTTTCACCAGTGTCATGATAGGAAGATATTTGGTCTTGGTCCCCAGTTCCTGGCACAGAGCTCCTAAAGCCCTCGGTATTTCCTGGGTGAAGGAACATCTTTTGTTCTAATGAGGTGACTCTCAGCAGACCCCTAGATAGCTTCAGGATGGAGCCTGGTCATCAGAAAGACTACCAGCCCCACCTGCCAACCCTGGGGAGAAGGAGGGACTAGAGATTGAGTTAATCAGCAATGGCCAATTACTTAATCAATCATGCCTACAATGAAACTTCCATTAAACCCCCTAAACAACAGAGTTCAGGGAGCTTCCAGGTTGGTGAACACATCGGGGTACTAAGGTGGCACACCCAGAGAAGGCACAGAAGCTCTGGGCCCCTTCTCCATACCTTGCCCCCTATGCATAGCTCTCTTCCATTTGGCTGTTCCTGAGTTGTATCCTTAATAATAAGCCAGTAATATTAATGGTAAGGAAAGCATTTTTCTGAGCTCTGTGAGCAATTCCAGCAAATTACAGAAGCTGAGGAGAGGGCTATGGAAACCCTTCAAATTTATAGCCTGTTGGTCAGAAGTACAAGTGACAATCTGGGACTTGTAACTGGCATCTGAAGTGGGGGCAGCCTTGTGGGACCACCTGAGCCCTTAATCTGTGAGATCCAACATTAATTACAGGTAGAGAGTATTCAAATGAATTGGATTTTAGGACACACAGCTGGTGTTGGAAATTTGGAGAAGTGATGTTGAAAAGGACATCACACATTTAGTGTCAAAAGTATTGCAAGGGAAAACAGTTCATTTCCATCTCATAGGGTTATTATGAAAATTTAATCAGATCATGGCCACAAAATGCTTTTAGCAGCGTGTGGGTCTTGGTGATTATTCTATCAACGGTTATTATTGCTGCTGCTGCTGTTGTTGTTATTACCACTATTGAACAAGGTAGACATTCTATTATAAAGGTACAAGGAGTGGACCTGAACACAGATGTGAATGGTTAGCACTCATATCTGCACTAGGATTTTCTTTATGACTTTGGGGTCCTCTTTAATCATTTAGAAGCAGACTATTTTCTAAATCATATACTTGAGTTTTATTCAAAATACCATTAAGCCATGCTCTAAGACAGTAATCAACAAAATTAAATAAAATGCTTTTTTAGAGGCCAAGCACAGTGGCTCATGCCTGTAATCCCAGCACTTTGGGAGGCTGAGGCAGGAGGATCACTTGAGGCCAGAAGTTTGAGACCAGCCAAGACAATATAGCAAGACCCTGTCTCTAAATTTTTTTTTTAAGTAGCTGAGTTCCACACCACCCTGGGCAATATAGCAAGATCCAATCTCTGCCAAAAAAATTTTTTTAAAAATTAGCCAAACATGGTGGTATGCTCCTGTAGTCCTAGCTACTTGGGAGGTTGAGGCAGGAACATTGCATGAGCCCAGGAGTTTGGGTTACAGTGAGCTATGATTGCACCACTGCACTCCAGCTTGGGTAACAGAATGGAACCCTATCTCTAAAAGAAAGAAAAAAAAATTTTTAAGCTGGAACCTCTCATACACATATTTTTGTTCACAAATAATATGCATGTACCATGTCAATCACAATATTAAATAGTAGCAATTCCCTTCTAAATTACTTAGATACAGATAAAAAGACATGCTACTGGTTTTTTCTCTCATTCAAATGGATTGTCTGGTATTCCCTCTGGAGTGAGTGCATCCCATTTGGAGACCACTACTGCAAGAGCTTGGGGCAAACAAGAGCTCTCCAGACACTTCCCTTGCAGTGGGGGGTGAGGGGTCTGGATGAACCTGAACTGGGATTCCAAGGCCAACGTTGTTGAAGGCCTGGGCCACCAGCAGCTCTCAGCCGTCTGTTTGAAGTTGTTGCTTTGCATGGGGAGAGGTGGCCTGCAAGGAAGGAATTTGTATTTGGTTGCCTGGAAATGAGACAAGAACATGGAGAGGACAATGTGATCTCTCTGTACTAATATGATTCCAGGAAACCGATCTCAACCCCACAGAGAGAGCGTTCACAGTCAGGAGCTGAGGGAGGTTTCCAGTCTCCCGTGAGCCTTGGGGCACAAGACACTGCTGGACGTGGAGGACTTTCCCTCTGCTCGTGAGCTCTCTGCCTGGACACAAGGAAAGATGCAGGGAATTCTTTGGTACCTTGAGGGTTGGAGGTTTGGGGAACCTGAAGAGACAGCTCCACGTAGAGACTTTGCATTCTTCAAGAAA
>CM052441.1:100558721-100573628 GCA_028533085.1 Varecia variegata
AATAAAATACAAATACACAAAATTAGAAAATAGATCCAGAGAAAATTCAATGAAATATGAACAATTTGTACAACTCTATCCTGATATATTTCAAAATATGGATAAAATAGACAATTTCCTAGTGAAATATGAATTTTTAAAATTCACTCAAAATAAAATTGAAACTCTAAGTATAGTTATAACCATAAAATTTTTTTTTAAATGTCTTAAAGTGTGCCTTTCAGAACAGCACCAGTTCAAAGGAATTTATGGGTAACTTTTTTCCCCAAAACTTCAATCACCGGATAATTCATACACTACTTAAATTATGCCCAGAACATATTAGAAGAAAGGAAGATTCTTGGCGCTCTTCTAGATCTAATATAACTGATTCAACATTTGTGAAAGCAGAGATAGAGAAGCTGTTCCTCAATCTCACTTGTGAATACAAATGTAAATCTTAGAAATCAAACATTAACAAATCGACCCCAAGAGTGTGCTAATAGAAATAGACATTCCCACACTCAAGCAAACTAACTCCAGGATTATCAAGTGCTATCTGTGGTCTGCTAGAGTATGTCACCCCAAAGTCCTATGTTGAGACTTCATGACCAGTGTGATGGTTTTAAGAGATGGGACCTTTAGAGGTGATGAGATCATGAGGGCAGAGCCCTCGTGAATGGGATTGGTGCCCTTAAAAGGGGCCAGAGGAACCCAGGTAGGTCCTTTCCATCCTTCCTCCTCACCCTTCCCTCCGTGTGATGACACAGCAGCAAGGCAAGGCCTTGCAAGCAGAGAGAAATCCCTCTGCAGACACCAAATTCTGGTGCCTTGATCTTGAACTTCTCAGCCTTCAGAACTGAGAGAAAATACACTTCTGTCCCTTGTAAGTTATCCAGTCTCGGGTATTTCACTCTAGCAGCCTGAAGGAACTAAGACAGGGTGATATTAGGGGTTGTGCTGATACGACCAATCCATCGTTACATGAAGAAGAGCACATTCCATCTCTAGAGAGGCCGAAGGGCATTTGATAAAATGCAAAATCCATTTGCAATAGAAAAAAAACAAAGCTCTTAATAAATCTGATGTGATTGAGACTGTATGAAATGTATGCCAAGATTATACTTGCAGGTGAAACATTAGATTTAGTGCCACTAAAGCAAGAAGTGACATGTGTCTGCCATCACCTCTGTTTTGTTACTTTAGAAGTGGTAGGAAATATAGTAAGACAAGAAGGAAATACAATTTGGAATCAGAAAATCCTATTATCTGGTAACGTTCATTGCTGTGTGTACATAATTAAACATTTCGCTTAACATAAGGGCTAGCCCAGTGTCTCAAGTCTTTTGATCATTAGCGGGTATCACGTATCATTTCCTCAAAGGGTCAGTAATTTGAGAAAACTTGGTAATTGTTCACAAGAGGGAGAAGACTAAGGAAAGCATAGGAAAGTCAAGTGCTCTTGTAGGCACTTACTGAATCTGTCACTGTGCATTCATAAAATAGAAACATTTTTCCCACTTCTTTAAGGCTGTCAATCAAATGTGACCTCACCAGACAGGCCTCTCCTGATTATTACATTTAGAATACCATCTCTCGCCCTTTCCAGTCCCTTGCCCTGTTTTACTATTTTTATGCATAAAAAATATCATTATTGACACTAAAATACATTTCTTTTTATTTGTTGACTTTATTGCCCAACAAAGCCTATCCCCCACCCCCATCACCAAACACACGAGAAGGTAAACTCTGACAGCCCTGCAGACGCCTGAGAGGAGACGGTGCCAGGCCGAGAGAACAGCCAGTGAACGACAGCCACAGTGTGATCAGGCTGGGCGGCATCGTGCCCAGAATAGAGGGAGCCGGGCAGAGATGTGCAGGGCATGAGGTCACAGAAGTCACCGGCAACAAGTTTATTAGGACCTTGTAAGCAATGGTGAGAGATTTAGAACTTAATCTAGGTAAGATGAGAAGCCTTTTTCAAGCACAAGAGTGATATTATCTAGCAGGTGTTAATACTTCACATTTTGTACAGAGACCAGGCTGGCAGGAGAGGGGGCATTTAGAAGATTATTGAAATAGTTCAGGCGAGACCCACCTGTGTGGTAATAATGGAGGTGGTGACAGTGGCCAACTTTGGGATGTACTCTCAATACAGAGCTGACAGAATTTGCTAATGGGTTGTACACTGAGTGTATATACATATGTCAGGGAAGTCTCTAAGGTTTGGAGTCTAAACAACTAAAACAATTATGCTGCCATTCATTGAGATCTTAACGTCTAGGCAAGGAGTAAATTTTGTGTGTTCATTTGCTTTTATTCTGGTTTGAAGAGAGGTAGGCAGAAATCAAGAGTCAAGTTTTAATTACGTTAAGCTTGACATGTCCATGATACACCCAAATGGGGACATCCAAAAGACAGTTGGAGACACCAGTCTCAAGTGCAGGGAGGAGGATAGGACTGAGGTGTGAATTTTGGAATTATCAGCTTTTAGATATAAAACCACAGGAATGGGTGAAGTCACTCGGGGATGGATAAATACGACCAGAGAAGAGGTCCGAGGACCAAGCTCTTTAGACAGGGATGAGGTGGCGTCGTCACAGGAGACAGAAAGGGAGAGAATCCAGGAACACGTGGTGCCCTGGAAGCCGGGGGAGGAGGTGTCTCGGGGAGGAGAGAGTGACTCACTGCACCCAGGCCTGCGACAGACACATGGCCACGGGCTTTGGCAGCGTAGGGTTACCAGTGGCCTGTCTCCAGAGAGAACGCCAGGGGAGGCCGCGGTTCAGCCACGACACAAAATCCTCCAGAGGAGCTGGGCCGTGGGTGCTCGTGGAGAAGTAGCTGCCGAGGTCTGCGTGGTGCAGCGCGGCTACTGTGAGATCCAGCAGACGGGAAAACATGCGGATCAGGAAAGAACCGAGGGAGCCGTGGCAGGAGCTGCGCTCTGACCGCGCACGGGGCCCGCGGCTCAGGGCACAGGCGGAGGACGGCCTGGGTCAGCAAGCAGGTGGGTCACCGTGATATCGGAAGAGAAGGCGGAGCGTATGGGCAGAGGCGCAGGTCAGTTGGAGGACCAGGAGGTGGACGTATGTGGGCACCTGGTGTGACTGCTTCTCTTCTCGGAGCAAAAGAAGGAGACACCGGGGGTTCGAGAGAGGACAAGTGAAATAGCTGTGCTGGAGACTGCGAGCTAGAATTGACCAAGGAAACGTAGGATCATATACCCGTTTGATATTTATGACTGCTTGTTTAAAATGAACTGAGGCCAGATGTGGTGGCTCATGCCTCTAGTCTCAGCACTTTGGGAGGCCGAGGCAGGAGGATCACTTGAGGCCAGGAGTTCGAGACCCGTCTCTACAAAAAATAAAAAAATTAGGCAGGTGTGGTGGTGCCCACCTATCGTCCCAGCTACTCGGGAGGCTGAGGCAGGAGGATCTCTTGAGCCCAGGAGTTCGATGCTGAGGTGAGCTATGATGATGCCACGGCACTCCAGCCTGGGTGAGAGAGCCAGATCCTGTCTCTAAAATAAATAAATAAATAAAATAAAATGAACTGAGTAGGCGTTGTTCTGTGCTTTTCTCTAGCTGTGGTGGTTTGCAGAGGGGCTGGTGTGACATCATTTGTTCTTAAATGTAGGTTCAGTAGGTAACATTGTCTTTATTTTATAAATGTCATAACAGAGGGAAGAGAGGTTAATCATCCTGTCCAAGTCCCATTCATAGTGGTAGAACTTGGTTTTCTAACTCCTATTCAGGTTGTGCTTTGCATAAACAAATACCATAGAAGTGCTGTCTATATATATAATACTTTTTAATTTTTATTTCATTTATTTTACTGTTTTAATATTTCTTACCCAGGGAATAGGGAGTAGACTTCGACCATTCAGAAATTATATTCTCTGTGTCGTTACTGCTATATTCGACTTTCTTTTGGATTACTTTACGTAGAAAAACTATAATATATAGCACAGGCAAAAAGAGCCTAACCACCATTTGTAGCATTATTCTAAATTCCAAGTTCCAAATCACTGGCTTTGACATAAACTGGAGGCATGAAATTCACGGGTAAGAGATCTCTATATATGGAAATCCAGTGAAGCCCAAGTGCCCACTACGTCACAGTTCTGGCTCCTTTCCAACGTGTTCTCCTTCCATCCCGGCTAGCATGTCTCTTTCTGATCTCCACACGGCCCAGATGAGTCTGGGACTCAGCTCCACCTGAGGCTGCGTGAGGCAGATTCCTCTTTAGCGTTCCCTCATGGTCAGGAAAACTCACTTACTAACTGGTGCTGAAGAATCAATATTAATCAAAAAGTCATTAGGTGCATCTGCATTATGTGTCTTTTTTTTTTTTTTCATTTTGAAAACATCTCTCATGTGTATTTTTTTCTATAGCTTAAATACAAAAAAAGTTGCACATCTGCATGTGTACTTTTCACATCGTGAAGAATGTCAGAGGTTTATTTAGGTTATGGGTTAGGATGAGGATGACGATAATGATCCTAAGTACTGAAATTCGTTTTTGTAGTTTTTCAAACAGCTGGGGCTTCAGGATAGATCACAGGCTTCCTGGTGAGAATGTACAGGACAACACATGGGCCTCGGGGGGGAGGGGGGGGGAATGCAGAGGACAAAGGCGCATTTATAGGCAACATTACAAGCACGTGTCTCACTTCCTGTGGTGGCATCGCTGTGGTGCTCACATGGCCTCCCATTCAGCCAGTTAAACTGAACACAGGCAACGCTCCGGCGCCCAGAAAGTATTCATCAACTAAACAGCGCACCCTCCGTAATGTCCTTTTCATAACCTTTCAGTTTAAGCAAGTCAGATTTATTTTCCTCCCTACCTCATACTAATAGAAAAAGAGTAAGAGGCCAGAGATTTTAAAGATAAAGCGCAGAGCAGGGATGGTTGGGAGTGAGTTGTAGTGGAAGGTAAGGGGTAGATCAGACTCTGACTCTCTACTCTGGGCGGTCTTGACAGTCTAGGCGTGGTTTTCAGAATATTTTTTTTAGCAGCAAAAGCTCTTTAAAATCAGATTTTACACAGATGCCCAAAATAGAAATAGAAAAAAAAAATAGTCACCATTAGGTATTTGTAAGTTCAAATTTATAGCACTAACTAATGAAAGAATAAAGCTATTTTTATAAATAGAGATATTTAAAATCAGAGTCTAAGGTCAAGAGGTACAGACATCTATCAGCTTTAGCAACCAATTTTTCTCCATATTTTTGTTGGTTGTGCAGAAAAATCTAAAGTTATATGGATAAGTCGTTGCAAATACTAGGTCCGTTTGTTTGTTTTTGACATGTTGGGTCCACAATCTCAAGACAGTCTTACTAAAACAGGTCCAGGAGGCTGAATGAGGAGAAGCAGAAAATTGAATCACTAGCAATATTTAAAATTTGCTCACATCCCTTATTTAAAAAAAAAAAAAAAAAAACGTATGAAAGTTAAATGACAAGCACCAAAAGCTTACACAAAAATCATCAATTTAATGTTGTCATTATAGAACCTGCTATCACCAATTAGAGAGGCAGCACGGTGCACGCAGGATGCAGGAGTGCACCACCATTCACAGTCTCACCTGAACGGGCCGTGTGGGTTTGACTTTTTTTAAAGTACAATTGCAAGACACAATGGACCTTGTCAGAGACACTTCTATGGTGTGTCCACGTGTAACGTGGAATCATGAGGGGACACCGGAGCAGAAATTAAAGTGCCGATCTCCATTTTGTTGAAACTGTTTTGTTAAAACAGTTTTGAGCTGGATGAATAGGTTTTTTTATTCAATTAAGTTGACCCTTGAACAACACGGGTTTGAACTCTGTGGTCCACGTATACAAAGATTTTCTTCCTCCTCTGCCGCCTCTGAGACAGCCAGACCAGCCCCTGCGCTTCCTCCTCCTCCTCGGGTTATCAACGTGAAGACAACAAGGATGAAGACTTTTGCGATGAGCCATTTCCACTTAATGTGTAGTAAATACATTTTCTCTTCTTTATGATTTTCATAATTGCATTTTCTTTTTTCCTAGCTTAACTTTATTTAAAAAGACAGTATATGGTATATATAACATACAGAATATGTGCTAATTGACTGTTCATGTTATTGGTAAGGCTTCCAGTCAACAGTAGGTTATTAATAAAATTTGGAGGGAGTCAAAAGTTATACATGTATTTTCAATGCCAAGGGGAACTGGTGCCTCTAAGCCCCATGCTGTTCAAAGATCAGCTGTAGTGTGAAAATAGTTCAATCATTAAAAAGCAAAACACAAGTCATAAACTTGGAAAACAGACTTCATAAAACACAGCTGAAAGAGCCTCTGGCAGGAGAACTTTGGTGTTGGGGTTCATACCCCAAGGCCAGAATCAGGTGTCATCGGCTGGAGGTGGAGGCACATCCGCCTCTGAGTAATACACTTTCTTTACCCCTCGCCCTTCTGGGTACTGTCTGAGATATGCAGCTGCAAACAAGAGCAAACCTCAGATGTGCCAGGAACCAAGTGAGGGAGAAATGCCCTAGACCTACCAACAGAAAAAAGAAGAAGTCTTAAGAAAGACTCACAGAGAAAAGTTAATAAAAAAGCTTAGGTGTTAGGTGCACCCAGAACAAGAATCTAAGTTCCAACTCCTAATTGAATGCCAGCACAATAATATTGGATAGGTGAGACGACTGGAAATAGCACCTGCAACTCATTGTCATGTTTACTTGCGTCAGCTTGGGTTTCCAGGAAAGCAGAGCCCGAGACAAAGTAATTCATGTGGGAGGTGATCCCAGGAGGCAAGAAGGAGACAGCAGAAAAAATAACAAAAAAGGAGAAGGAGAAGAAAACAAAATAGCGTGGGCAGGAGGGACTAATTCCACCAGAACCTTCTGAGGCACATGCAAAATGTGTGCCGACCAGTGGACGGCAACTGGAGCCTTTCTCCACCGCCCCTTTCCCCCTCGCTGGAGGGTCACCTCCAGGGATGCTGGCTTAGGTGCATTCTGGCTGCACCTGCCCAGGCCTCGCTAGGGCAGAAAGGGAAAGGCCCTCCTCGATGCACTCAAGCCAGGCAAATCTGAGCTTGCACGGAGCAATCGGCTGCAATCAGCGTGGGCCAAGGATTCCTACCGAGGACACCAAACATGTCTGTTACCTCACCCAACTCCACATGTGTTTCTAGAGAGCCCTAGAGCACATCAACCTGACTCCCCCATTAAAGTCAGTCAGTGGTCACCAAGCCTGTTTTGTTTTGGTGGTTCTTGACAGAGGCACTCATTCATTCATTCATTCATTCAGTCTTTTGTTTTGAGTGTCTTCTATATCCCAGCATTGTTCAAGACACTAGAGATACATCAGTGAGCAAAATAGACAAGTCCCTGTCGTGATGAAGGAAGATGGACAAAGAAACAAACAAATGAAATATATAGTTTGTCATATAGTAATCAGTACCAGGGAGAAAAATAAGCCGTCGGGGCCGCTGTAAGTGTGCTCCAGGAAGGTGGGAAGGTGCACAGAAGAGAACTGGTATTCCATCACGCTCGAATCTATTTAACTCGGCAAATTACCCCCATCTGGCTGCCTCTCAGAAAAGCAATAAACAAGTTTATAGAAAAGTATAACTCTTTCTGTGTTGTCTCATTTAAAGATATTGGCTTATGTTCAGGCAGATTCCTCCCACAGGAACTGACACAGTTCCTAAGTGTGAATCCAAGGTGCAGATTCTCCAAAGCGAGCCAAGAGGTCAGACACATCCTGCATCTTCAGCCACCTGCACTTTTTCTGCATTTTTGAAATAACGATTTCAGCTTCATGTGTAGAATTCTGGTGTCAAAGGCCATCCTGCTCCCCACCCCACCAAAAAAAAGTAAAGAAAAAATGATCTCACATATTAATCAATTATCAGTAAACATCAAACTTTCACTCTGTGCTCAGATTGAGCTTGGTTGCTGCTCTCATGAAAGTCACAATTTAGTTGTGGCCCTATGACCAAACAAGAGTAAATGATGCCAAAGAGAGCATAGTTGTACTTTTTTTTTTTTTTAACATGGCACCTATTAAAAGTAAGTGCTAAAAAATGTGAACAAAGGTGGATAATATAACAAAGGTTTCTCAAAAGAGCTGGATCATGAGTAGGATCTTAAAGAATAGGTAAATTTTAGCAGAAGAGTTCAAAGATGGCACATTCGTGATGTGGGGCGGTGAGCCTGGCACAGATGAAGGCACCTGCTGGATTGAGAGGCTTCTCCTGGGCAAAGCCGCACACGTGGGGTCGGCTGTGTTTTGATGGGTCTTGAGGAGGCATCCAACGCCCACTCGCTGAGCAGTGGCTGAGCACCTGCTGTGGCCCCGGCCCTGGGCTGAACCGTGGGGAAAGCACCTGCAGACACGGCACAGGGGCTGATGGAGCCTGTGAGGGCAGGACAGAGATGGCGCTTGCAGGGGCGGAGGGAGCGGGGGTCTGCTTGGCGTACACCGGCGTGAAACCGGGGTAAGGATGAAGCTCAAAGTGTGGCAGTGGAAATAGAGAGAAAAAGAGAATGTTAGTCATTTTATATGGAAAATAAGTTAACTGAATTTGGTAACTGACTGTTCGTGGGGATGGAAGGAGACATGCATTGACCATAATTAGAGTTTTTCAAGCGTGAGAGAATATTGGTAGAATTAGCAGAAAAGTAAAAGATGGGAAGACAGTGCATTCTTTATGGAGATGAGTGATTTTGTTTCAGCAATAAAATCACTTCTAGAATGACCCAGAAGAAATAGCACAACTCCTTTGAAGGTATACTTCCAGAGAGCTGACGATCACGCCAGATACTAAGGTGAACACCTACGTAAATCACCAGGTAATCTCACCACGACCAAGGGAAGTCAGCAGTTTCTCCATTTTACAGATGAGGAAAACTGAGATTGAGGAAGGTAACTAGTCCATGTCATTCAGCTGGACAGACCAGGGAGGGTGGAATTCTATACAAACCCTGCATTCTCTAAAACTGCTACTGTCACGTAGGTTTAAAAACTACTATGATTTTCTGATTGTGAAATAATTTATTCTAGCTAGTAATTATTAGCATTAAATATTTGTGTTTTTCTGCATGCAATAGTAACACGTGTGCCTTACAAAAATACTAAAATATAAAAGACAATGTAAAATGTAAGAAACTCTAATAATCTCATGTTCTCAGAAAAATGTTGTAAATAATATTTTATATATTATTATATATTGAATTCCCTATTAATTCTAGTTTTTAAATAAGTCATATTACCTTCCTTCTACACCTAGATTCTTCATATAAAAGATAATCCACTTAGGTGTGTGAAGTGAGTAACCATTTATCATATTCACGGGGTAACCTTAGGTACGTGTCAAATGACTTCAGTTCTTAATGAGGGAAAGGAATCTTCTGCCCAGTTCCCATTTCTTGAATAATTTAACTCTCCAGGTTTAACCTATTTCTACCAATTTCCACATGTTTAGCCTTCAAGTCAAAGAATCATCCTCATAAATTCTGATCTTCTCCCCTCTGCATGGATGTGCATTTCTTTATCCACATCTGACACAATCTGAATTTGCGGGAACCTTCATGATCATCTTTTAATCAATATCCAGCCTATATCCCCAGACTTCCAACCTCAGAAAAACTGACTGAGATTCGAAATACCAGGTATGAGGAATGTGTTGACATGAATAGATGAATGTCAGGAGGCAGGATGCAGGGTTGTTATCTGAGGGCTGAGCACACTCTGGTGGGATGATAGGGTGCAACGTGGACTGGGTGAGGAGTCATATGCTTCATTCAACCCACGCTTTGTGCTGCTTCCTGCCCTGAGCACCAGGGTGCAGCGGGGATGCAGCAGGCAGTGCTGTGACGTGGAGCTCACGTTTCATGGGGAAGACAAGCAGGTGAATAAACACGATATTTACAGGCTGTGACAATGCAATGAAGGAACAGCCAGCTGAGGATGTAGAGCATGTCAGGAAAGTTTCTTTATTTTTATTTATTTATTTTTTTTGAAACACAGTCTCACTCTGTTGCCCGGGCTAGAGTGCTGTGGCGTCAGCCTAGCTCACAGCAACCTCAAACTCCTGGGCTCAAGGGATCCTCCTGCCTCAGCCTCCCGAGTAGCTGGGACTACAGACACGCGCCACTATGCCCGGCTAATTTTTTCTATTTTTAGTTGTTTGACTAATTTCTTTCTATTTATAGTAGAGATGGGGTCTCGCTCTTGCTCAGGCTGGTCTCGAACTCCTGAGCTCAAGCAGTCCTCCCACCTCGGCCTCCCAGAGGGCTAGGATTACCGGCGTGAGCCACCGTGCCCGGCCGGAAGTTTCTTTAGACAGAGTGACCAGAAATAGTTCCTTTGGGCTGAGACCTGAAGGATACAAAAAGTTTGTTGTTCTCGCTTATCATCTACTCACTGGTTCAATCTCCAACTTGACTGAACCTAATCTATTCTCCACACCTACAACCATGCAGTTGAAATTTGCTGGATAAAATCATGTCTTCCAGGTGCCTAGATTCACTTTAAATGGATGAACGGAAATGTCAAAGGGGCAATGCTCGACACCCTAGAACTCCTACTCAGCCCCCTAAAGAGTGTGCTTTCTCACTAAACTCTCAGGTCCTAGCAGATAATAGGGTCCACCACAGATGATGGCTCAAAGGACTTGAGTGAAAAGGCCATGCAAAAACGTGGGAAGATTTAAGGGAAGCATTAAGGAATGTCAAGGCACCCAGAGATGTGCACACGTGGGCAGATGTTTCATCCTTCAATCTGGTGGGGCAAGAGGAGGAGGAAGCAGTTACTGAATCTTGGAGTGCTCTGGAGCCATGGACAAGAGGCCATCAGGCAGGAGCCTCAGTTTCAGAGGGACACAGCCATTGGCATGGAGGGAGCAGGGAAGAAACATCTAGACTTTTCTCTCTCCTGCCCCCCAATCTTCTGCCTGTGCCTCTGTTGCCAAATCCCACCAAGACTGACAAGGAAGTTAAGATGCTGCAGTCAGGAGGGGGCAGTTTCCCAGGACTCAGAGCAGGGCAAAGGATGGAGATAGGGATGGGGGTACCAAGAGAGTAAGGAATATGCCACTCCTACATGCCAATTTCATCTCCTTGTGCCTCAAAACCTCATATCCATGGTATGCTCACTTTGGAAATCAGTTCAGTGGTTTCCTATAAATGTAAACATAAACCCAGTGTGGAGACAAAAGTGAGTCCGTCTTGGATGCTCATGGATGCCGTGCTTGGGTGCCATGTTGGCTTCTAACCGACTCTGGTCCCGTGAACACCTCCTGATTCCTACTTTACTTACTGTCCTCAGCATAAGAACAGGTACTCACTACAAATCCTGCTTAAGAGCAAAGCAACCTTGCTGTGATTGCACGAGTTATATACTATGACACATATAGCATTGTCACCTGCTCTAGAGGGTGGCTTTCATTGTCTCTACAGAGCACTCATGCACTTTCCCTGTGGCATATCAGCCCTGGGTCTGAGGACTTACTGTGCAGAGAGCTACCTGTCTTGCAGCCACCCAAGACTTCCACCTGTAAATTCCCCAATAAACCACTCTTTACCGACAAACAGTTTGTCTGCCTCGCTCTTTGGTTTCTCAGCTGGCTCCTGTGGCATTCAGGCCCTGCTTTGTATATATGACCCTTTCATGGAACACCCACTATTTCCTAGTATTTACCCAAGAAAGATGAAAATTTATGTTCACACAAAACCTGTACATGAATGTTTAGAGTGGCTTTATTCAGAATCTCCCCAAACTAGGAATAGCCCAAATCTATGCAATGGTATTCCACGCAGCAAGGAAAATGAATGAGATACTGACACCCGTGAAACACAGATGAATTTCAAACATGTTGTGTTAAGTGAAAGGACTCAGACTCAAAAGGCCACATACTATGTGATTCCATTCATATGACATTCTGGGAAAGGCAGAATAGGGGACAGAAATCAGATCAGGGATGCCTGGGTCTGGGGACAGGGGCTGACCACAACGGGGCGCAGGGGAATTTGGGGCAGGCGATGTAACTAGTCTATATACTGAGTGTAGTGGGCACCGTGCATGTTTGTCAAAACCCATGAAACTCTACATGAAAAGGTGTGAATTTTACCAGATGTGAATAATTCCTCCATATTAAAAAGAAATCACTTTTAATGAAATAAAAATGTTTTAATGAAAAAAAAACAATAATACTTCAATAAACCTGACTTAACAACAAAATGCCATCCACATATCACCTGGCCAACTCTCACGTGATGGTTTCAACTTCCACATCACCAGTAAAATAGAATATCTCTTGGGAAAACTGCTTTATATTCTCACCAGCAAGTTCTGAAAACCTATCGGTATCTGATTTCACCTCTGTCTTTCCTGGTGTTGAAGAAGAAGCAGGGACCTGCCTTCGCCATGGAAGGCAAAGGCTGCCCCAGGTGCTCTGTGACAGGAGAAGCATCTTTCCTGCCCCGCTTAGGCTCATGGCTGAGGCCCCATCACAAAAGACAGATTAGCAACAGCAACAAAGAATCCTACAAATTTATGATTTACATGACTTGAGAGCCTGCAGAAATGAAGACCCGAACAAACAGGGAAACCTGTGTATTTTTCTGTTGAGTTTGGTGAAGAAATGGGTAGTTGAGGAAAAGTATGATTGGACAAAGTGAACATGGTCTAAAGGTCATAAACTGAGGGGGGCAGTTAGCAAGATCGTTTTGTTCCCTCTCTTCTCTGTGCCCCTGCGTCTTCAGAAACAAGGAGGGTCCTTTCCTCTGGTGTAGGGCAGGCACCTCTTCAATCAGGGTCTTGCGACCTGCTTCAGGGGAGAAGGGGGAGGGGAAGGAGAGAGCCATCCTGTGTCTTCTCAAGTGCCCCAGTGCCATATTTGGGGGTGGCATGTCCTGAACGCTGTCATCTGAGCTCTCTCCGTCCTGGTGCCTGTTAGCTCCCCCCTCCCCCCACTCCAGTCTCTGCCCCGTCCCTCTGCTCCTTCACAATAAACATCTTAAGTGGTTACCTACTCAAAGCTTTCCCCACTTCCTCACTTCTAATCCACTCTTTAAGATAATTCTGAAAAATTTCAAATGTAAAGAAAATGACAAATAATAGTAGAACAATTATTCGTGTTTTCAATACCTGAACCTAACAGATGTTAACACTTAGCTATATTTGCTCAAGGTCTTTATCTTTTTGTTTTTTAAGAAATAAAACATGACCTATTATAATTGAATCCCCGTCTGGACTCTTTCCCAATCCTATTATCCCCTCGTTCCCCAGAGGTGACCTCTGTTCTGAATTTGATAGGCATCATCCCCTCTATGGTTTTATATTCGACTGCATCTACATGTGTCTACGAATGACATACAGCATTTTGTCGTGTGCGTTTGCTTTGTACAATGACTATCTGACTTTGTCATTTGCATCTTCAGTTGCTTCTTCCATCCATTTCTTTCTTTGTTATCTTTTTTTTTATTGCTGGACTATGTTATTTCACAATTCTTTCAAAAAGAGTATGTGGGGATAAACCTCGTCATTTCTTGCATGTCATAAAAATTCCATATTGTCCAAATACTGAAATGACATTTTTCGAATACAAAATCATAATTTCAAGCTACTTCCCCAGGCAGCCGCATGCATTGCTCAGCTGTCTGTCTGCACCCGGCATTGCCAAGGACGCACGTGGCCGATGCTAAGTCCACGTAGGTGTCTCTCTCGTTCCTTGTGCACGTGTGTGCTGTGTATCTCCTTTCTCAGCTTTAGAGATTTTTCTTCGTCCTCGGTGTTCTGAAATTCCGTTTGTACAGGCGAGAGTTCTTTTTCATGTCATCCTACTCTCTAAATCTGGAGACATGTCTTTCGAAAAAATTACACCTATTATTGCTTAAAAATTTCTTCCCCTGAATTTTCACTATTCTCTCCTCTGACACTCCCGTTAGACTGGCATGGTATCGTCCGGATCTATCCTTCCTTTTCTCTGCTTTTTCCCCAGGCGTTTCCTCCTTTTGGCCTTGTGCTCCATGAAGATTCTTTGGATCTCTTCTCCATTTTCACAAATTCTGCTTTCTGGTCCATTTATTGAATTGAGGGGTTTTATTGGTTTGGGTTTTTTTGTTTTGAGACAGAGTCTCGCTTTGTTGCCCGGGCTAGAGTGAGTGCCGTGGCATCATCCTAGCTCACAGCAACCTCAAACTCCTGGGCGATCTTACTGCCTCAGCCTCCGGGGGAGCTAGGACTACAGGCATGCGCCACCATGCCCGGCTAATTTTTTCTATATATATTTTAGTTGGCCAGATAATTTCTTTCTATTTTTAGTAGAGACGGGGTCTCGCTCTTGCTCAGGCTGGACTCGAACTCCTGACCTTGAGCGATCCACCCACCTTGGCCTCCCAGAGTGCTAGGATTACAGGCGTGAGCCACCGCGCCCGGCCTGGTTTGGGTTTTTTTTTTTTTTTTTAATTTCACTAGAAAGAGAAAGTCTTTTAATATATAATTTAAATATATAACAGCATCTTTTTTAGACTTACTTTTTTTTTGTTTTGTTTTTTGTTTTTTGTTTTTATTTCAGCTTATTATGGGGGTACAAAAGTTCTGGTTAGATATATTGCCCATGTCCCTCCCATTCCCCCGAGTCTTAGCTTCAAGAGTGTCCATTCCCCAGACAGTGCACATCGCACTCTTCATGTAGGTATACACCCATCCCCTCCCCCACCCCCATCCCCCCAAGTCAGAACTTCAAGCGTGTCCATTCCCCAGACAGTGCGCATCACACTCATCATATAGGTATACACCCATCCCCTCCCCCCACCCCCCACCTCTGTCAAATACACAATTGGTGTTATTCCCAAATGTGCACTTAGGTGATGATCAGGGAAACCAATTTTCTGGTGAGTACATGTGGTGCTTATTTTCCCATTCCTGGGATACTTCACTTAAT
>CM052441.1:100573728-100594194 GCA_028533085.1 Varecia variegata
CAATTCCAAGGTCTCTATTTCCTTCTTCAGTGAACAGAATATCCTCTTGCATGTCTCTGAGAACCACTGTCCTGTTCCTCTCCCATCAGCTCTGTGTTCTCAGGCTGGTTGCACTTGGCAGCTCTCTCCAGGGCACTGCCTTTCCCTGCATGGGTGATGACTCCCAGATGACTGTAGGAGACCTGGTGCAAATGCCACATTCCAGCCTCCTTTAAAAAGGAAATGGCAGGACTGCTGCCCAGCAGGAGGTCCCAGGAGCTGTTCTCCCACAGGGACAGGCTTTCTGTGTGTTCTGGGTGTTACCACTATCTGGACTCTGGGTCTCTTGCCTATGCACTCCTAGGCACACTGTCCTGTACCCGCTGCCTGCCCCAGAGTTTTGTGTGTGTGTAGCGGGGTGCAGGATGCTGAAGGGTCACCGCCTGGCTGTCATGTTCCTCCCCAAGACCCCACTGGCCTCTCATGTGCACACCTACAGATAGCCACTTTTGCACATCACTACTCCTTCGTATCAGGGGTGTGGCTTTCCTACCCAAACTGAACTCATTTGCCTTTTCCCAACTTTTGGGGATTCCACATGGTTTAACACATTGACTGTCATGTGAGTTTTATTTAACTCAGGCTAGTTTTGAGCCCGGGGCTTCATGAAGCAAAACCCTACAGTTGGTTCATGAAAATCTTACTTGTTGATGCTCTTATTGTTACAATTAGTATTGATAATTTAATTCTAAAAATGTGGATTATGTTGCATATAATTCACACGCAGAAAAAAATAAAAAATAAATTAGAAAGGATCATTTTGTTTTAATAAAACACCGCGGACCCAGGGAAAAAATTTTTTTCTAGTGTGTCAGTCAACGTGTTAAGCTAAAAGGAGCACTGCTTTTTGTTTTGCTTCTCGAATCATGATGTATCTGTTCAGTGCCCTTGTCTACCACGTGTGTCGATTGGGACAAGAGGGGAAGGACTGAAGCATGTACTCATTCTGTCACCTTAAATCATAATTCTAAGCATTAATTTTGTAAGTGATCCCATGACAAATTGTCCTGTTAGAATTAAAAAGTGTTTTTTCCCCCCGTTGGATCATTTTAGCATTCCCTAGTGATGAGTGTGTGTGTGCGTATGTATCTTATTCTCTTCTTATCTCTCACATTTCTTGGTTAGCACTTCCAGACTATTTCAAGTAACAGTGGTCAGGGTGGGTGGCCTGCTCAATCCCTTTTCTAGCAACTCTGCCCCCACCCCCACCACGGTGTTCCTGCAGGCATCTGTACATACCTCTGAACGCAGCTCACGAGACTAAAGAGAGACACCTGACACAGGTTGCAGGCATCAGGGCTTCTTTTGCCAGAAATTTGAAAAAACAATCACATGAATACATAATTATAAGCTGCAATAAGTGAAATGAAGAACGATGTCTCGGAGCTGTAAGTGGCTGAATTCTGAAGGCCCTCAGCCAGGTGGAGAGTGGAGAAGGGTCTAGACAGGAAGGACCCAGGTGAGGGCTATGAGAGGGGACTGAGGGGTGGAAAGCAGGCCAGGATGTCTAGGGATGGAGACCCGAGGAGAGTGCACTCCTCCCCTTCCTTCTCCTCCTCCTCCCTCTCCTTCCTTGAGAAGGAGAGTGCCCGTGCCCTACATTGCCCCAAATGTCTTACTGGCCCCAACCCATAGGTGGGGAGGAAGAGATGGAGGGGACCCCCACGCTGCAGAACACTGAAGCTGTGGGAAAGAGTTTGGTTCTCATCCGCAAGAACAAAAGGAGCAATGAAAGGTATGAAGAACTGCACCACGACTAGATGTGCATGTTAGAGAAGAACTCGACCTAATCTCAGAGAACGGGAGTAAGTTAGGTGAGGCGACTGGCAGACCTCTCGTGAGGCTGTTCCAGGGGCTGTACCCTGTTCCGTCCTGACTTTAATGGGAACACCGTGTTGTCACAAAACTAGTGTGATGACGGCTGTCCATTTCAGTAATTCGGTTAACCTTGAGAATGACGGGCATTTCTATTAGTAGATTGCTTGGAGTTCTTTGTTTTTATTTGAAGTCAAAAATGGAATTGAACTTTGTAAAAATGTCTTTTTCTAAATTTTTTGAAATGATAATTTTTTCTTTTTATTTTAATACGTTAAAATATATTTCTTATTAATATGGGGGAAAACCAAACCTACTTGGTCATGTGGTGTATTTATTTGCTGATATGAGAAGTTGTTTTTTTAATTTATATTAATGATAGGAACTGATAAACAATTTTCTCTTGAGAGGTAGTCTCTGTCCAATTTGGTTATTAATGTGATCATAGCTTTATAGTTTTGTTTTTTTTTTGAGACAGGGTCTTCCTCTGTCATCCTGGCTGGAGTGCAGTGGCGTCATCACATCTCACTGTGATCTCAAACTCCTGGGCTCAAGTGATCCTCCCACCTCAGCCTCCCCAGAAGCTGGGACTACAGATATGTGCCACACACCCGGCTAATGCTTTTTTGGTTCTTTTTTTCTTTTTTGTAGAGACTGGGTCTTTCTATGTTGCTCAGGCTAGATTCTAGCTTTTTAAAACAAATTAGGAGTAGCAATTTAAATAGCAAACGAGTTTTATTGAATACTGAAAAGAATTTATCCATGAAATTGTCTTGGCCCAGACCCTATGGGGAGAAATGGTTCTTTGATAACTTTGCTATTAATAATTTTTCCCTTTGTTATTTATCTTATTTTTCTTTTTTTTCTTTTTTTTTTTTGTCTTTTTTTTTTTTTAATTCTTATTTCAGCATATTGTGGGGGTAAAAAAAGTTTAGGTTATGTATATTGCCCTTGCAATCCCCACCCCCCGAGTCAGAGCTTCAAATGTGTCCATCCCCTAGACAGTGCGCATCACACTCATTATGTATGTATACACCCATCCCCTCCCCCACCCACATCTGCCCGACACCCGATCAGTGTTATTCCTAAATGTGCTCTTAGGTGATGATCAGTGCTTTAATAAGGTTTGCATTCTTTGTAAGTTGCCCATTTCATCCAGCTTTTAACAATGATTAACATAGACTGGAACATAAATTTCTTTCTTTTCTTAATCTACATATTAATATATGTAAATTCCTTCTCTCATTCATAATTTGCATGTATTCCTTTTTCCCCTTGATTAATCTTTCTGGGGCTAAGTTTAATCTCATTATCATTTAGAATTATCCACTATGCAATTTTTTTCCATCTTAAATGTATTAATTTTTTATCTTCCTCTAATCTACCTATTTATTAATAATTTGCTATTTGCTACCATGTTCAGTTGAATATTTGTTTACATTCATTTTCTTTATCTAATTATTCTTTTGAAGCTATGCACCTTCCTGTGATTACTGCCTTGACCACATATTTTGATATGCAGTATATTTAATAGCCTTTTAAAATCCAAGAGTACCTGTTGCTTTTTTTAATGTGGTGAACAATATCAATTTTATTACTCTGACTTATTTCTTGATTTCAAATCCCCACATGTTTGATGCAGGCTTAAAATACCATATATTATAAGGCTCTTAGCTCTTTTGTCTTGACATTGACGCATGATGTGCTTTTCTTATCTTCTTTTTCTTTCCTTTGTCTTTATCACAATAGGCAGATCACATCTTGGTGTCCGCTTCACGAGATGTTGGTTGCAAATCGCCGTGCCCTCATCCTCCCAGCTCAGAGGCAAAGCATCTTCTGCAGAGTAATACCCAGAAACACACCTTTTTCTCATCAGCTGCTCTGAAAGTGTGCTGAAACCTGTGATTAAAATAGGTACTTTTTTTTTAGGTTTCAATACTCAATATTCTAAGAATGAAGTGACATCAGGGAAGTAATTGCTATAGTGCAAGATGTTGAAAGGGTGAATAATAAAAATCAGATGGATTTCTTGGAAGGGAAATAAGTTTACAGTTCAAGCACGGGACCTGGGTGGGGACACAGAACCAGGGGAAGGAATTGAAGCACATGAGAGTTGGGGTAGAGTACGAGACCGGAGGAGCAGGCAGGCCTGAGAGTCCACAAAGACAAGATGACCAGCAGGGCAGAGCTTCACTTTGTGGCAGGTCCACCAAACGCCTTTGGTTCCCCTCAAGCTATTGTAAGAATTGAGAAGCATAATGTGTCCAATTAAGCCTGTTTGGTTTTTACATGTTTTCTCATATTTTCATGGTTACTCAATAGCCTTTTGGTTTTTGTGATGCATCCTTTGCCACTGGATAAAGGCAAATCCATGAGAGCTGTGAATAAAAACTTTTCAAAAGAACAAGGGGATAGTTACCAGCCACTGGAATAGGAAGCCACATCCCTAAGCCAGAGCACGCTCCTTCTTGGAAGGATTCCTCCAACTTGACATCGTTTACTCTCCATCTTCGTGGTAGCTTTCCTCAAGACGGCCTTTATCCACCCATCCAATCCGTGCATGCTCCTTCCATCAGGAGGTGGACTCCAATCCCCCTCTCCTCCAAGCGACTTGCTTACCCAACAGAATGCAGTAGAAGCAGTGTGACTTCCGCGGCTTCCCAGGTTGAGTCACACCACACCAATGGCTGTGGTGCGCACCGTCTGGGGGATGGACATGCTTGAAGCTCTGACTCAGGTGGGGCAAAGGCAATATATGCAACCTAAACATTTGTACCTCCATAATATGCTGAAATAAAAAAATAAAATAAAAAAGAAGAAGTCTGTGCCACTTGGAAAAACCATATATAGGTGTGCCTGTCGTCGACCTCAGCTGGCATAACGGCCAGCCTTTGAGTGAGCCTTCTTGGCCTTCAACTCAAGTGGACCCTCAGCTGACTGCAGCTGCATCTGATATCTATCTGCAGTTGTACGAGAGTCACCCACTGAGAAACCCACTGAGCCCAGTCCATCCACAGAACCACGAGAAATTATAATAAATGTTTTATACTTCAAAGTTTTGGGGTAGTTTTTTATACAGCAGTAGATAACCAGAACAACCCTCTATATTTCAATGACCCAAAGAAATGCCCTTCTGAGGGATGCACACATTCTTTACCACTTTAGACGCATTGTACCTTCCTCAGGTTAAAGTCAAACCACGCTGACTGGGAGCAATTACACCTATAGCATTTCTGCCTTGGTCCTTTACCATGCTATTTATTACTCAAAGAGCAAATGATTCTTATTGAAGATAAAACACCTCATTTTTGTCCCCATTAATCACCGAATAGTAATTATAATGAATCTCCAGGCTCTGATTTTCATAAACTGAAGAGTTTGCTGTTCAGCTGAGTTGCGATTCAACTCTACAAATATTTATCAGCTGCCTGTTCTGTGCTGTGGGGGAGACTGTGGGGCTTACTAAGTAAATGAATCCCTGCTCTCAGTGACCCTTTAGTTCAGGACAAAAGATAATTCAAATATAAAGACATTGTAGTTCAAGGAATAATGTGATGGGTGCCAAGCATGAGAGGATTTGACAAATAAAGTCAAAATCGGGCTCAAAAGAGGAAGAAGGCAAATGTCATTCAGGAGACAGCATTGAGGGGCAGAAAGGACAGAAAGACCTAATTAAAATCCCAGATCTGCCACGAACCTGGACAAGTATTTAACCTACTGTATTTATAATATAGGGAAAAACACATTTTGTTAACCAACATTCTTTTAAATTTTTTTGAGCAACTACTTTACAGGATAGTAAGAATTAGATCACATAAGAAAAAGAAACTAGCGGTTATCTCATAGAAGGTGCTATATGATGGCAGCCGGTGTTACCATCATCACCACTGTCACCATCATTTAATTTGTGGGATTAGAAAAGACTTAATGGGAAAATGGCATATGAACTGGGACTTTAAAATATGTTCTTACCTCACACCATATGTAAAAATTAACTCAAAATGGATCAGAGGCCTAAAGGTAAGAGCCAAAACTGTGTCTTAGAAGAAAACACAATCTTTGTGCCCTTTATAAATCTCTGTGACCTTTGTAAATCTTTGTGACCTTTGTAAATCTTTGTGGTCTTGGATTTCGCAATGGGTTCTTAGACATGATGCCAAAAGTACAAACAGAAATAAAAATAGATATATTAAACTTTATCAAAATTAAAATCTTTGTGCTTCAAAGGACACTATCAAGAGGGTGAAAAAACAACTCAGAATGGAAGAAAATATTTTCAAATCATATATAAGGGACTCATATCTAGAATACATAAAGAATTCTTACAACTCAATAATAAAACAATAATTCAGCCAATTAAAAATAAGCAAAGTATCTGGATAGACTTTTCTCTCAAGATGATATACAAATGGCCAATAAAGCACATGAAAAGATGTGTACCATCAATAGTCTTCAGAGGAATGCAAATGAACTGCAGTGAGACACTACTTCACATCCACTAGGATGATTATAATCAAAAAGTAAGATGATAACAAGTATTGATGAAGAAACTGGAACCTTCATACACTACTGATAGAATGTAAAATGGTGCAAACATTCTGGAAAAAAGACAGGCAGGTCCTCAGATGGTTAGACAGAGTCACCACGTGACCCAATACTTTCACGCCTAGGGACATACCCAGAAGAATTAAAAACATGTATTCAAATAAACACTTGCACACGAATGTTCATAGCAGCACTATTCACAATAGCCAAAAGGTAAAAACAACCAAAATGTCCATCAGCTGATGAACTGATAGACAAAGTGTAGTCTATCCATATCCGTGGAGGAGTATTTGATTACAAAAAGAAATGAAGTACCAATACATGCTATACTATGCATGTACCTTGCCAATGTTATGCAAAGGGAAAGAAGCTGATCAAAAGACCATATATTATTTAATTTTATTTATAGAAAATGTCCACAATAGGCAAATCTATAGAGATAGAAAGTAGGTTAGTGGTTTTCCAGAGCTGGCAGGATCAGAACTTGGGTAATAACTAAAGAGTAAAGAGTTTCTTTTCAAAGTGATGAAGATGTTCTATAATTGATTACAGTGATGATTGTGCAACTCCGTGAACACACAAAAAATACTGAATTGGGCACTTTGGTGGGCAAATCAACCAAAAAATGATCTCCAATACTTCAGTGCATGGGGATAAGGAAAGTGAGAGGAGCTGGGCACAAGGACCCAGTTGGAGTCCAGCGTGAGGAATGGCAGAGGGGGGATGTTATCAAGCAGAAGATATTTGTCGGTGAAGAAGTTGGAAGTTAGCCTCCCGTGAGCCACTCTGGTAGAGTGCTGTGTGAGCCAGTCAGTACAGATGGGCCTACAACTGGTACAGAAGAGAATGGGTTGGGGACCTCAACTAGGGTGGTGGCCATAGAAACGGAAAGAAGGGGACACACCCATGAAATACTGTCTGTCATGGTTGAATTAATAGGACATTAATTATGTCTATTGAATGAGGACTTAAGTGTAGGGGGGACCCAAGTATGACTACAGTTTTGAGTCTAACAATAGGAGAAATGATGCTTAAAGGATAGAAATCAAAAGTCAGGAAAAGGAGCTGATTTGGCAAGGCCTGGTGGTGATGTAGGTTGGGACAGACAGACCAGAAATGCAGAAAGTGCAGAACGAGATGAGCAAGGCATATCCTGGAAAGCACACATCACATCTGTGAAGTGGCCTAACTGCTTACCTCACTCTAGCAGGGCTGTGCTGTTGCTGCTGCTGTTGTTTGGTTTTGTAGGTGGTTTGGGGGTCGGTGAGGTTTGAAGGAGACTGGCACTTATTGAGTGTTGACTATGCATCAGGCACTCTCTTAAGTTTTTAAAATATGCATTGTCAGGATTTAAATGCAAAAAAATTCACTAACCAGAATCTGCCCCTCCCTCACCGACCTTCTTTGGAACAATGCAGTCGGTACCTTAAAGCTTCCCTTGCTTGCTCTGCTCCAAACTCCCTTATCGCTGATCTGTCTGTTCCTTCTAGGTCCGCACCTCCCCCGCTACTTCCACTCCCTCCCCACCCCACCAATATCTCTTTAGGCCTTTGTTGAACCCATGGGGTTTAATAAAGACAAATGTGCACTGGATTTGAGGCTACGGTTAAGTGCTTGCTGGGAATTTGGTTGGAGGCCCACCCACATGCCCATCTCATTTATAGCTTACGTCACCGGCATGAGGGCTGCTAAAAACAGAGCCGTTACGATTCCCCCACTATCCTCTCCATCGAATCTCAAACACAAGGGAAGAAAACTGCAGAAGGCTCATCTCTGTGAGGTTTTACAACAGCAAATTGTAGCTCATCAGAGCCAATTCCTCAAGCCATTGGCTTTAATCTAAACCAGAATTTTTCATCTCCCCTTTCATGATCCCATTTTGGGGCTCTGCAAAGAGGTTGAGCAGCTTGTCCATATGTTATCGTTCTAACGAAAACAGTCAGAGCCCAGTGATTATTAATCACCTGGCCTTATCATCCATTAAAGGAAAGTCTTATTAATGAAAAGGCGTATGTTTTGTTCCTAAATTCCAGAGATAAAAACCCAAAGGAGATGAGAAATGTAAACTGAAAATCCAGTTGCCTTGGAATTTTCAAAATGAGCTATATCTTGTCAATGGCTTCTTTAATTAAACACTCATTGAAATAAAATATTCACCCCAGATGTGGTTGTCTGAGTGCGTTTCTCTTTTTGTTCTTGTTATTCTTGTAGTTTCCTATGCGTTCTGGAATTCCAGAAAAAAATGATGTAGCTTTAATCAACTTTGTAAACATTGTCCAGAAATCATTAAGCCGAATAAGTGATAATGACCACGTCTGAATTGGCCACTATGAGGAAACCATTTATAAACACCTAGCTGTATTCAGTTTAAAGTTGTTCCTAAAAGGAAAGCAATGTATAAACCATTTAAGGAACACGCTTAAATTAGAAGCCTAGTAGATGAGTGATGGAATAATTGTAAGAAATTTTGCAATGCTAATTTCCAAAGGCAGGGAATTGAAAGCAGGACAAATGGATTTCATAGCAAGAAAACCTCTTAGTTGGAAACAAATAATCAGAACAAAACCACGTGCACCGTGCACTCCTGTGACCTCTGGTTCTCAACCAACTGAAATAAACACTTGGGCCAAGGAAAGTTACATGGAAAATAATTTGAGTATCCATACTTTTTTATTTATTTATTTATTTTTGCTTGTTATTTTAATGGAGAGTACGCTGTCTTTGAATCAGTATTTTTCAAAATGAGTTCCACAGAGCACAAGAATGATGTGAGCACCCATGGAGGAAAAGACCGGAGGACAAACTGCAGTCAGAAAGGTCTGGAGAACTGTTACATTCTTTACTCAACTCTTGGATTTACCTCTCACTTTCACATGATAGGGATTCTGAAAAGTCTTTCAGTAGAGAAAACTCCCAAGTTTTGATTTTAACCCCAGTTCTCCCAAGCTTGACAGAGGAAATTTTCATCTTTGTAATATCTATTAAAATTTTCTGAAAATAGTGCGTGCTCCACAAAGCACACTCAGGGGGACATCTAGACACCTGCTCCCCACGTGCTGTGCTGGGGAAGGCCTGGGGCATTGGCGTGTGCACCGCAGCCAAGCGCTGGCCTTCCCCCTGGGGCGGCGACTTCATTTTCAGGCAGAGCATGTTAAGGAGTTACCACATGGGCACATGGTAGGCCCTTGATAAGTATTTGTTTAATGGGATAAAATTTAAATTAATGATGCTGTTAAATGTTCCAGACACTAACTTGCCCCAGTCAGATTGCTGCATTCTTTGGGACACGTGTAAGCTGTGTTTGAATTGGTGGCCTGGTTGTCATCTGATCAGAAGGGGCTTTGTCCCCAAATCTCTGAGACCTCAGCAATCTCAGCTGGCTCCACTTTAGATTGTAGTCCTGGAAATCTTACCGTGGCCTGGCTGTCATCTGATCAGAAGGGGCTTTGTCCCCAAATCTCTGAGACCTCAGCAATCTCAGCTGGCTCCACTTTAGATTGTAGTCCTGGAAATCTTACCATGGAGCCAGAGGATTATCAATGCAGCTATTGATTATGCTCAGCCTTGGGCTTTCTCCCACATCTGGACACACATTTGAACCCTCCTTAACCCATCGCATACAGGGGAAAAAGCATGTGCTTAGCTTCAGACAAAACCTAAGTCTGAGTTCAAGTTTTGCTATGTACATGCTTGTGAACTTGGGCAAGTTATTTACATGCTCTGAGCCTCACTCTCATCACCTGTAAAATGGGTATAAAAACAGAACCCACTTCACAAAGTTTTGAGAAACAAAAATAAAAAAGACCATGTGTGTATGGAGCTAAAAAGCAGTGCCTGGAATACAAATGCCCGAATAATTCTAGGTGATGCTGACCACGATGAGGGTGAAGACTCTCACTTTGGCTAGGGGATGAAACCGGAAGGACAGAGTGGGCTCTGAGACCTCAAGAGAATATTAACCAAAAAGGCTGTATAGGGTTTCTAGCCAACATCACACGGCACTGTGAACATCCCACCCCTCCCAGTGACAGGCACTACATGATACAAAAGTTCCAGAGAAAGGAGAGAAGGGAAAGTAGGTTCTGCAGTACCCAGCCAGGCCTCCTGGAACTTCCAGGTCTCCCCTGGGGGGGGGGGGGGGGCAGAAGCCCGGCCCAGCGCCCAGTTGTGCAGACCGAGCTCTGCCCTGAGCAGGGAGGCTGGACTGGGTCACCTCTGGACCTTTGAGCATAAAGATTAGCATCAGCATACCTCTAAAGGGAGAGATCAAAACCTTAGTAAGCCAGAGTGCAGGGACTGCCCTTGTCCGGCTGCCCTTCCCCGGGAGACCTGCAAGGGAAATATCCACACAGAAAATGCAGCAGGTGTTAGCCGGGGCTCCGACCCGGATCTCTGTATGGAATCAGGGGAACTGGGCTGGTCCCTTGGAGAGGACCTTGAGCTAAGCAAGGTCAGCGTGAGAGGCCCAGAAGAAAGAGAAGCGCAGCCCACTTCACTACGAAGCCCACGTGCCACCTCCCAGCACTCCTCAGACGGGGAGGGGCGTGTCCGCACCGACAAGCAGAGCACCACGACGTGAGCAAGGGAGACCAGGCAGCTGGCACCGGTGCCCGGAATTGCCACCCGGCGTGCACCTCCTGGGAAGGGGGGCGGGAGCTGAGTTGCCTCCAGTGTCAGGTTAGGCAGACACGTTAGAGAAGGAAGAGCATCCAAAGGGAAGAAAGAGAAAAATAGGAGGAAGCCTTCCCCCAGGGGTAGGAGGTCCAGACCGTCATTCATTCATTCATTCATTTCCTCAATGAATGTTTATTGAATACCAGGAACAGTTCTAGGCTCTGCGATTACATCCATCAACACAGCAATTACCTAAAGCCCCTCCCCTCGTAGAGCTTACACTCTGGTGGGTGTGGAAAGTCAACAATGAACACGATGAACCTGCGAATTATATTTTATGTTAGATGGTGACGCACGTTACGAAAAAACAAATAAACGTGGTAAGGGGGATTAGGAACAGCAGTTAGTGATTTTAAACACGGTGGTAAGCACAGACCTCACTGAAAAGGTAACATGTGAGCAAAAGCTGAAGGAGCTGAGAGAGGAGCCATGTAGACCTGGGAAGAACATTCCAGGCGTGGGGGACAAAGCCTTGGGTCAAGAGTGTTCCTGGAGGCCGCAAGGCACCCAAGCCGGAGGAACAGGACACACCCCTCCACCAGCCCCTGGGACGTGTCCAGTCCTGCCCTGCCTACAGCACTGCTCCAGGGCGGGGGTCAGGGGTATGGCCAGGGAGCAGGAAGATCAGCCCAAAGCCTCCAAAGAGCCCAACAGCGAAGAGATGAGAGCAGGCAGTGGCCCAGGGAAGCGAGAGTCCTTGATCTTACGCCTCAGGAATGTGAGCACTTGAGCTTGGGGTTCTGTGTGCCACGTGGAGCTGAAACTGGTGGCAGCGGTGGGTGGGGCAGGCCGCCTCTCAGGGCAGATCCGCAGGAAAGACGCCATCCCCGATAGTAAACCTGTGGTTCTTTGTGGCTGATTGCAAAGCTTCGCTCTCCCAGGGAATTAGGCGGTCCAACCCCCTGCTCAAAACCCGGGAACATGTCAAACGCCTGCCCTGCAGGTTTGATCCAGTGATGCTGGGGTGAGACCCCAGAGTCTTGGTTTTGACAAAGGGATTTAATGTGCCTGCAGGCACGGAGCTGTAGGTCCACACCCTGTGGTCAGCCACATGTGGATTCCTAAAGGCTTACCTGTAAGCCGACCACCAGCTTACCCCGTGGCAGTGCTATTCCCGTCTCAGTCTTGAACGGAAGGTTTTTGACCTAAGGTATGGAGGAACTTCATATATTCTGGAAGAGCCAAGGACTTTGTTTTTTAGTTTCTTTGGCTCTAAATAATTCCCGTAAGGAAGATATGCAAATATTACATTTTCCTGTGGCTGGCCTTTTACGTTTTAGTTCACAACATCTCTCTGTAACCCTCATTTCATATTTGGATGACAATACATTTCTCAACACTTAGAAATAAGTCCTCCACGGCCATCACAACTGTAAAACATAGCCGCTAATAGCATGCGAGCCAGGTTTCCCAGGCTCTCAGAAAACATCAAAGTTTCCTGTTGCCAGGAACTGTGGGTGGAAAGAAATGTGAAAAGGAGCCTCTGATCCAACATGTGAGCTGAGGAACGGTGCGTGGGCTGGATTTATGAACTGTTAGCTGTCGGCCTTGGACGCCGGCATGGCCAGGAGTGAGGTCATCAGAAAGCAGGTGCGCGGCTCCTAACAGGTGTTTGCAAAGGGGCCTTTCAGCCCTCGCCGCGCTGCTACCTGGAGTGAGGGGGTGCGGACGTCGACAGAGGAATTCTCAGTAATGGTGCTAAGTCAACATGAGTGTTCTCCAGAAGGAAATTGCTAAAACTTAAAATCATCGTCACGTGATTGGAAAAGTTATTTCAGAAAACTGACATGAATTCAAGTGCGTGTCAAGTCTGAAGTCTGAGAATTCAATGGAACTTGGGAGAGTTCTTCAAACGGCAAAGAATAAATTCCTAAAATTGTGTGGCTTTGTTGCTCTTGCCTTCACTAGGGTTCAGATGTGAACTCGGCAAGGGATATAAAAGTCCACACAGGCATCCCACCCAGGAAGACAGCTGGAGTCCACAGAGCCTGTCTCTGAGCCACCCGCTAGCTCACTCCCATTTAGTCTGTGGGGTTTAGGGGGACCGCCCCTACACCCCTGCCCCAGGCTCGTATATTCAAGCCACTATCCAACCAGAATCTCACCCGAGAGTTTTGCGGAGTTATTGGGGAAAGTGTGCTCTTTATATCAGCATTGTTGAGCAGATTGTAAGAAAATTGATAACTGATTTACCTGGGCCTATCTTTGGTACTGTGGGAGGATGGCCCCCTTGAGGGCAAAGCCAACACGGAGGACACTCAAGGTGACAGCACAGTCCTGGAAGTGCTGTTTGAGATCCCGGTGCTGGCCATGCCTAAAGCTTCACCCCTGATTTCATTTGCATAAGATTCCCCTTTTCACTTCTGTTCAAGACCAGCAGATACAGACTTCATCATGTCTCCATCAGACAAAAATGTCCTGGCAACTCGTTAAAAATAACACATCTATGGATTATAGAAAGAAGTCAGAGGTCTGGGATGAGCCCTGGCCTTCTGACCCCCTGTGGCATACTTGGCTGAGCGCTTACAGTTTGAATGCACCAGGTGTTCTCATTTCTAAAACCAGAGGGTGGACCAAGGTCAAGTCTCAGTTGCTCAACTGTATTACCTTATTATGAACTTGATGATCTTATAACCTAACACCATCTTGAAGTTCATAGAAATATAATTTCTTCCCTACATTTAACTGCCTGACAATACTGCTCACTTTAAATGTGTCCATTTATAGAAGAAGGAATAAAAAACTTGACCTCATATATTTAGCAGCATTACTTTTTATTTATGATTAATTCCATTTCCTGATGGCCAGCAGGAGAAAAAACAAGGATGCTTCCAGTGAAACCCACCTCTGGAAAGGGAAGCCATGTTGACCAAGAGCATGGAGAGGGCATTTGGGGGAGTTTGACTGGCTCCCTCTTCCTGTGCACATTCAGAGCCTCTCTCTCATCCCTAAGTTCTAATCTTAGCCTTGTCCTTCATGCACCTTTGGGCCAGGTTGGGGCAAGAATTCTCTGCAGACAAATACAGTAGTGCCAAATACTGGCTGCCTCTCATTCAGCCTCTGTGTTCAGAGTAAAAAGATACCTTGTCTGTCCACAGCTTACGAAGGATTAATGTCTACACATTTCTTCACCCACTGTCTCTAACCCTAGAATTCTGCGAGTATATCCTTATTACATTAGTGGCAGCTAAATGTCTCAAAACTAATACAATCACCCTAATCGGAACTGTTCATAGGTAATTGGTGAAATGAAGACACCCTGACATTATATCGCTTGTCATTAGATAGCTAGGGAGACAAAGTCTGGCCTTTGTTTTAATAACAAACAAAGCTGCATTCAATTCCTCTTCCACCCTCACAGGAGGAACTAAACCAGCAATAGACCAGCAATCAATGTGGACTCACCTCGTTGGATAGGCCTTTTCCCACCTATAAATCAGAGATAACAAAATTTGCCAGGTTTCTGCTTTAAGCTCCGAGTGAGGGTGGAATGGTGGGTCAGGGGGTAAATTGCTACATAAATGCAATACAGTGATTTGTGACCATTTCAGATTTGGTTTGAGAAGGGGAAAAAAAGGGGCTAACTCAATTTTGTACTAAGTGTTTTCTTTCTCCTCCAAATTGGTCATTGGGAATTTTGGCAGTTGCTGAGCAAAAATTTGGTTGCTCTGAAAAATCCACCAGGAGCCTAAAGTAAGAAAATTCTGAATCCCAGTGGAGACAAGTCTGACAACTGGATGTGCAACGAAGCCACCTGAGGTCAGAGGATTTATCGCCTGCCAGGTAGTGGCTTAGCAATGGCTGTGTGCCGCTGCCTGCGGCCATATAGCCATGCGTGGGTCCCTCCCCACTGCCGCAGTTTCCCACTCTGCCTCTTCGCACCTGGGGCTATTGATGACTTTCCGCCTCTGGTCATCCCTGCATCCTGCTATCCTTTGTTAGTTGACCTGTATACTCTTTCCGGACATTTGGACGATCACATGTAAATCAAAGCATATTGATGACATGGATAATAGTTGTGATTCACAACACTAAGATGTAAAAATTCAAAAGAGCCATCATGTCTAGGTGTGGTGGCTCACACCTATAATCCTAGCACTTTGGGAGGCCAAGGAGGGTGGATAGCTTGAGCCCAGGAGTTTGAGGTTGCAGCAAGCTATGATGTCTAGCCCAGGCAACAGAGTGAGATCCTGTCTCAAAAAAAGCCATCATTAGCATGTATTTTCCAATCTACCCAAGTCATAAATGGGGCTCTTTCATCTTCTGTGTATGTAACAAGCATTATCAAAGACAGTTTTTCTCAATTTCATGTGGTTTCACTCCCGGCACACCTGGAAGCACACACCACACACCTGCACATTTCTAATTGAAAGCTGATTCCTGACACCAGGATTTCCTATAACTCTGCCCACCTCGTCTGTTCCCTTCAACCCCACCAACATCAAAGACAAACACTCTCCATTACTGATCTTCCCAAACTTTAGTTTAGGTAATCCCTCCCACCCAGTTGCTCCATGCTCCATCCTTTACCCAGAAAGACTGTGATAGTTAATTTTACATGTCCTCTCGACTGGATCACGGGGTACCCAGATATCTGGTTAGACATTATTCTAGGTGTGTCTGGAAGGGGTTTCCCTAAGAGAATAGCACTTAGATCAGTAGACTGAGTAAAGCGAACGGTCCTCCCCAGTGTGGCTGAGCTGGCCAGTCCACTGAGGGCCTGAACAGAACACACAGGCAGAGCAATGGAGGAGTCTCTCTCTCTCCCCCTCACTGAACTGGGATATCGATCTCCTGCCCTCAGCACTTGTGGTTCTCAGGCCCTCAGACATGGACCGGAATCTTCACTGTCAGCTTTCAGGCCTTCAAACTGTACCAGCAGCCGTGCAAGGGCTCCAGCTTGCGGAGGGCAGCTCGTGAAACGTCCTAGCCTCCATAACTGCGGGAGCCAATACCTTACGGTAAGACTCTTTATTGCTGTTGGCTTTCTGGAGAGCTCTTTGAAGACCCAACTGGGATGTGTCAGGACCCAGAGGAGCTGGGGTAGCCCACATGGTGGGCTGTGGCACCATGTCCTCTGTGGCTGCATCTTCCATGTTAGGGCAAGGAGGGAGGGAAGTGAGACGGGAGAACAGAGATGGGATAACATGAGACCAGCGGCCCAAGGGGCAGGCTCCATCAAAATTGTCCCTGTGTACTTGGCATTTAGGAGCAAAAGAGAGAACGAACGAAGGTAAAGACTTGTTGTAAAACAAGAACAGACTTGTTCTTGGAGGCCAGGATATCAGATGGTTCTGAGAAGCTTTGGTGTGCAAAAGAATAGAAGGGGTAGAGGTGAGGAAGGTGCCTACAGAAAAGCATCAACAGAATGTGGGACTTATACAAGCCCTTAAATTTTTAGGCTTGGACTCTTGAGCTTAAAAAGCTTAACTGTGTTTACATGGGTGGTCTTTTTTTGTTGTTTTTTGTTTTGTTTTTCCCTTAGTTTCATTGACCCATTACTTTTAGAGCCAACTTTGCACAATGGAATCATCCCAGTGAGGAGGTTTAAAAGTACTGATACCTGAATCTCATCCTTCCTACCTCCATATTTTCATTTAATTGGTCTGGAATGTGGCTTTGGGCACTTGGAATTTTAAAAGCTTCTGCCAGGTTATTCCAATATGCAGCCAAAGCTGAGAAGCACTGTGCTGAAAAACGTCACCCTGCCTCACCTGCACTCAGGGAATTAAGGAAAAGGCTTCTTAGCTGTCTTTGGGCAGGTGAGAAGAGGTACTGCTGTAACCCTTAAGTTGGACATGGCGGCAAAGGGATCAACATGAGGCTACAGCACAGAGGAAATAGAAAAGTGTATATAAAGCATGTCTGGTGATACTCTTTTCCATCTAGCCGTAATGTTTTCCTTTTGAGCAGTGGTTCTCAAACTTTAGTGGCATCAAGTTCATCTGGAGGGCTAGGGCTTGTTAAAACACAGACTGTTAGGCTCCCCCCAAGGAGTTTCTGATTCTGCAGGTTGGGTGGGACCCTAGACTTTGCTTTTCTGACGAGGTCCCAGGCGATGCTGGCGCTGCTGGTCCAGCGACCACACTTTGAGAAGTACTGCTCTAGAGAAAGTGCCTCTCCATTCATCCCTTACTCTTCCTTCATTTATGCGATTAAGAGAGTTGTTTCTTTACAGCCCCACGGGGAGCCTTCCCACTCTGGGACCACAGGCAGGGAAACATCAATTGTCCCTGGCCAGAAAGGGCAGCGACATCTTATCTGTGCCCCACCAGGTGCTTGTAGCTGCCCTGCTGCCCGAGGCCATGCAAACAGGCTGGGAACTTGAGTTAACACGGCTGTCATTAAAAGGCTTGGAACCTGCACAGCAAGGAACGCCCATTTGTCAGCAAGAATATTTCTTCCTATGATCACAAATGGTTTCCAGTCCTGAAAAAAACCCAGGAGACATGTGGGAAGAAAAATTGCCAAGTCCACAGCTATAGTCTCCGTCCATCCCCAAAATCTCATTGAAAGGAAAACTGTGGAAATATTTTGGCTTCTCTCTACCCGTTCTTGCACTCCTCTTTGGAATAAATGGATTTTTCTTATATTGCCCATTTGCAATATTTGTAAGAAAACAAATATTTCCCTCGAGAAGTAAGTGGAGGATTTAGAGAGAATTCAAAGACTTTTATTAACATCTGAGTAGCCCATTTTTTTTCTTTTCTCACAAACGCAAGCATCTCATCATTTATTTTTAATCATTGTTTTTCTCTTTTTTACATTGGAACACATTTGGTAGATGAACAAAATTGTGCTGTGCTGCCTCAGTAGGAGAAAGCACAGCAGCTGGGACAAGGAGTATAAACTTCCCTGGGCTCTTCCGTAGTTACCTCTTTGCAAAGGCTCAGCTCAGCCACACTGGCGCCCCAGCTCAGGTGAGGGCCATGGGCTCACACTGGCTCGTGCCCCACACCCCTGCTGGAGCTTTGGGACCACAGTGGCCTGAATTGAAGGGTGTCACTTGCAAATGGCGGTCTGCATCCCTGGTTCCCTGGAACTGCACCTGCAGATGTGCCTGGAGGGCCTAGACTGGGGATAACGAACACGGGACCAGAGAGGACAAGGATCTTTCCTGTCACCACTTGAATTGACACTGGCGGGCATGAGGACTTAACCCACTGTAGCCTGAAGTCTGTTGCACAGAGCACTCAATGCATGTCAGCTGTCACTGGAAAAAAAGGGGGGGATGCCATGGACACAGAAGTTTGGGAAACACTGAGTTAAAGAAAGTGAATCATATTAGTTTCTTTATTTCAGGACTCCTCAGATCATTTAATATACTAATGTGTATGGTGAAGTTTCAAGAAGTGGGTTTATTTGACCATAGAAAACATTAATAGTTGATCAGAAGGAAAAAAATAGGAGGTGGGGAGATCCTCTTGGGACATTTCTGGGAAATTACTTTGGGAAAAACAATAGATTTGATAATATGTACTGTCTCTTCTCACATACATTCTATGTTCCAAGTCCTATGTTTCTATTATGTGGAAATAAGTCTTAAGGAACTGACAAGACTCAGAGGCAAGATTTGAGCCAACTGCAGTCGTGCACCTATGACCTAAGAAGCAAAGTGTTGTGAAGCCCTTTGAATGTTCCTCAGTCTCCCTGCCCATTCCTCGCTGGGGTGAGAGAGTGATTCTGGTGCAGGGGTGTGGGGGAACCAAGAAAAAGTTTTAAAATACTAAGTATCAACTTTTACAGGCATTTTTAAAACATTTTCTTTTACTTTCTTATGTATAAATATTCGGGTCAGAATATTCTTGCCAAGAGAGCTCTATGGTGCCTAGAGACCCTTTTGAGGTCAAAGCATCTTGGTGGAAATCACTTTTGCTTAAAGAACTCCAGCTTCTAAATATGTAAATGAGTATTTGAAAACTAAGCCCATAATCAGAGACTGAGCTGCCTCTTCTATGCTAGTTTCCCTCACTTGCTTCTTGTGCTACGGTAACACATCATCTAGTCTGATAGCTGACTAAATCTATCACTGTAAAATGCTTTTGCTACCAGTTATGTTGTTTCCTAGCATCTTAAATGCTTTAATAGGCCAAAATTTCATTATATTATATTAACTACATCAAATTACTGTAATATTATATGATTTATAAAAATTATATAATTGAATACACACAATAATGTTATACTTGTAACTAAGCATTATCAATATATTTCCCTTTTGTAGGTCAGAAAACCAAGTCTGAATGAAGTTCAGTAATTATGTGAGTTGACACAATTAGCCGTGGCCACAGCCAGGACTTAGACAAAAATCCATCGGAAACCAAAGCCTGAAGTCTTTACCACCACCCTAAGTTGCCATTCATGATTATTGAAATAAGACTGATAAAGAGGAAAAATTGAATGTTTAAAATAATTTCCTAAACTAAACCTCAAAATGCTTTTAACTTAATCCATCATTAAAAACTGGAAAGAAATAGATTCTTGTAACACCAAAACATACAGTTAACACACAAGAATAGATTGGGGGAAAAAATCGTGTTTTCATGATCTGCAAATAATCACATATCATGGACAGTAGATTTTACACCAAATAAATAAACAGCTCTATAGATAAAATCTCATACAATGAAGCTGTAATTCCCCCAAATGTGCACTTTTAGAGATACATTCCAAACACTCAGAATCAAGGGATTTGTTAAAAAAGAAAAAATAAAAAACTACCACCAAATTGATAAGGGGGAAAAGTGCTTTATGGTTAGCAAAATGCAATTAATCTCCAAGTATAGTTTGTAAAGCACACTCATTTGTACCAATTAACTTCATTATTCTGTTTGAAAGATTCCTCTCCCTCTCTGTATTGCAACCTTCCTTTAAGCTTTTAGTCTCAGCAATCTTTACTACCTTATTTCTAGTTAAGATTGCAATAATTTGTCATTGGTGAGCAGGCACTTTCTTAACTATCCCTGTGTTACAAATAAAAGAGCCAGTATTGCTCGGGAGGTTATCTCAAGGGCCCTGCAAGGCCGAGCACTATAAAACGGTTAGACATTAAAGATGCGAAGAAAACCCATAAAACAACACATAAAAATGTGTCTTGCCTTGCCATTTATATGGAAAGATGGTGCAGTTCAATCTTTCAAGCCAAAGACTATTTTAGAATTAAAGTTTCAATCAGAACTTTCAGAAAGGGAGAGGTTTCACTCTTTCTCTTTGACCCTCTTTCTTTGGCTGTAAAACTGCCAAAGTAAAAATCACGTGCTTTGTTGGCCTTCCAAGGAGCCTTTGATATCTCTCTCTTTCTCTCTGTCTCTCTGTCTCTCTCTCTCTCTCACACACACACACACACAACCACGCTCACACATACTCCCCAAGTGAAATCTGCTTTTTCTAGCT
>CM052441.1:100594694-100623880 GCA_028533085.1 Varecia variegata
ATTGGTAGTAATCCAAAGTGTTTTCCATGTAACACAACCCTCAGATGATAACCTCAACACTGTGGCCTAATTCTAATATCTAATGAACTGGTTTATTTAGTCACTTTCTAATTGCACTATTTGTATTTGTCGCCTTCATTGAAAACTGAAAATCCCAATGGCTGGCAGATAAGGAAAAATCACCTTTGGACAACACAAAAGTTTGTTTTTCTCCCTCTACCATGTCTTTCTTTCTCTACCTCCACTCGTTCTTCCTCTCACGTTTTCTTTCATTAAATTTTTCTCCATAATTCAATAATGAGCAATAAGGAAGCTAGCCATTGTGATAGTGAATGTGTAGAGAAATCTGTCAGTGAAACTCCAGAGTGAGGGTTTGATCCTGTTGTGGAGGAGGGAGCTGACCGCTGGGGTGGGTTTCTTGAAAAAGGTATCTGGGGTTGTCTGCACAGCGTTTTCCTTTTTTTCATCATAAACGGCCTTGTAGCAGCTGATGTTCTCACCAACTGCACAGTAAACCTTTGCAAACCCCTCAATGTTAGGACCTCGCTCCTGACGCTTAGCCAATCCTGCTTCAGTGAGACAAAAGGCTCAGCTCATTCTTTTGACGTAAACTTTCTCGGCTCTGGATCTTCTGATTCTCCGTGTTCTTGTGATTCTATCAACTGCTTCAGTATCTACTGATGAGACCAGCCGCCAGCGTACGGACGCTGCGCCAAGGAACGGCTTACGCCATGTGGGTTTGTTTGTACGAGCAGAAGAAACTAGTTCCTAAGTTATCAATTTAATTATTTAATCATAAATCCTCCTCGTGGGGAGCCTTGGTGGCACATTCTTAAGTACGGCGTGCTGTGAGGCTGGCTGTGCGTAACCCAGGACTGCCTGTATAGGGTCAGTCAATGTGGTAAGAAAAACGAGTGACCCAGAAGCTGATAGAAAACTAGCTGGCAAGAAAAGACGAGAGCCAGGGCCCATAGACTTGTCAGCCAGGATAAGGACTTCCAGTCTCATTCTAATTGCAATGAGAGATCTTGGGAGGGTTTCAGGTAGAAAAATGATAAGCTTAGGTTTGAATTTTAGGCGATCGCCTTGGCTGCTAGCAGAATAGTGGCCTCACATTTATTGAACATACTAAAAACTGTGCTGATGATGTGCTAGAAACTGTGCTAAAGCTCTCCCCACATTATTTCATGCCATCTCCACATCTGGATGAAACAGGTCCTTTCATCATTCCTGCGGCTCAGAGAGGACGTGTCTAGCCCCAAGTCACCCACTGGCAAATGATGCAGGTAGGAATTGAATCCAGATACAGCGAATCTCAGACAGAATTCAAGATATGCCTCTGGATACTCTTGAACACCTGTACGTAAATCCTCCCTCTCCCAACTCATCACCTAATGCTTGTTGCTGTTCTCATGGGTCCAGGAAGTTATATCACAGAATCCACGGGCTGCTCAATGGAACGGCTGCCCAGTATGAACTTGGGGTTTTAATGGGATGGATCTTTGTTGGGGGGCCCCACTTCTCTAGGGTTGCAGGGGAGCCTTCTACCCATGGATCTGCTGCTACCTGTTTATAGGCTGTGCTACGTTGCCACTGAGTTTTGAGGGCAGGTTGGAGGGACAGCGGGACATAGCCGGGGACCAGTGTAACTTAGGGCTCATCTCAGCAGACTCAGGCTGGTGCCAGGCTTTTGACTGGGACGTTAGCAGTGTCCTTGTGAAACCCTACCAGGGTCTTCAGTGGTTCCTAAGTGGACATTCGTGCAAACGTGGAGGATTCAAGTGCACCTTGGAGCATCTATCCCCGATTCCTGAAGACTTAGTTTTCTCATCTGTTCCTGACAAGTATGTATCCATCCTGTCCTTGAATCTCCGCAGAAAGAGATTCCACAAGTTTTGCATTACAGGAAAGTATTTTCATTTTGTATTTACAGAAACACTCCTGTTACCCAGTGCCACTCGGAAGTGAGTGAACCTCAGCACCAAGCTGCAGCTCCAACGAATCCTGCACCTCCCCACCACATTCCAGAGGCCCTCATTCACGGCCTTATTTATGTCGTTATCTTGAATTCTTCACAAGTTTGATTATCTGCGATAATCAACCCAAACTGAGACTGCTTCCTGGCTCACAACCATTCTCCCAGTACTGAGCATTCTTCTCACCATCTTCTCCCTTCTTGTAAAATGCTCTGACCCCCCCATCCTACCCCCTGCACCAAGTGGTAAACAACTGACCCAAGCTCAACCGTGCACAGTGTCTCACCCCCATCGCCTGCCACAGTTCAAGGAATGAAAGTGCGATTTAGCCTGGTCAACAGAGTTCTTTCTAGAATTTTTTCTTTCCAATTAAATTGGAAGAGGGAACCTAATGTGGTGGTGCACACCCGTAGTCCCAGCTACTCGGGAGGCTGAGGCAGGAGGATCCCTTGACCCCAGGCATTCAAGGAGAGCCTGAGCAATATAGCAAGACCTTGTGTCTAAAAATAAGATTGGAAGAGAGAAGCCTTTTTTCTTCTGCAGACATGGAATGTTATGACATCTGAACATGCCAGAAGCCATATTACTCACCATGTAGTTGTGCTGCATTGAGACAATGTAGCCACAGGCAGAGGGAAGCAGAGAGTGAAATATGTATTCCTGATGGTGCCTGAGTCCCCTGTTTTAGTGGTTACTACCCCTCTGCTGGGTTTGTTCATGTGAGCCGCTAAATTTCTCTTCTTTCTTTAAATTGAATTTAATCCTGACTAGGTCCAACGTTTCATGGAATAACAAAGAAATAAATTAAACAGAGAGTGAAAAGAAACAGCTCTTATGACGAGTCACCCTGACTGTAGAAACGACAGTTGACAGTCCCACAGGAGGAGGGAAGTGGAGCGCTGAGTAGACACGGTGTGTAACTCCACAGAGCAGCACCGGGTGTTTCTAATACCCACCCTGAGTCTTCACCAAAATTTCAATACACTTTGTTTAAGGAAGAGATGCAATTATATATACTGTAGAAATATTTCAATCAAAATAATGAATTTTTCTTAAAGCTCAGGTGTTCGAAAGACTGGATTTGGTTATTAAGAACTACATGCTGAGTTTCAGATAAATAAAGTGTTTTAAAAGTGTTTTCTACTGTATCAAATTTATAATTTTTTCCAACACTCTAACATTGTTTTCTCCTGCGGACACTTGTTCCTATTCCAGATGCAAACACTTGAATAAACATAAGTTTCCTTTTCTTTTTTTCTTCCCATTTTCTTCCTGCTGTTGGTGGATTCCTTCTTCTTTGCATTGTTTTAGCTGTTGCTCCCCTACTTGCCTCAGCACTGGCCACATCCCTGTCCTCAGAAAGGAGACTTTCTTTTTCTTTTTTTTTTTTAACCAAAGGCGCTTTGGTTCAAAATGCAGGACTCTACATAGTTTACGCCCTGTGCTTTCCCTAGGGCCAAGAAACTGGCTGCAGCCTAGGAACTGGTAAGGCAGATCCATGAGTTAACAGGCTGTCTCATGAGTCATGGTTCTAACCAATATTCGCCCTCCCAGGATAGAGACCCTGCCAAGCTGCTGCAGGCTCCCACAGATCAGCAGGGGGACCTTGCTACCAGACTCCCCCATGCCAATTCCAATCATTGCCTTCCCCTGCTGGGCTCCCTGGGCCCCTGCTTATCCCACCCACCTGCCGGATCACTCTGCTGCACCCTGCTAGAGCCCACGTACCCCCAGAATCTCCCACTGTGTTGTGAGATCCCTCACTCACACTGAGTGTCTTTCCTGCTGTTACCCACCACTTTCTGACTGTGTCCACAGTGCGGCTCCTGCTGCTGCAGATAATATTCCCCTGAATTTAAGTGCTTTGCCCTCCTGCCCCCGTCCTCCAGGTTTTTTGTAACTGCGTGCATTTCTCAGCTTCCCCGTGGTCCTAGTATATCAATATCCCTCAGGTACTTCTAATCTAGTATTGAGCTTCTTGTCTCCATTTGACAGATCCTTATCTTAATAGTATGATTTACTGAGTATATGATTTCCATACATTTTGGCATGTCAATCTCCACAATTTTATTTCTAATTCTTCTAAACTGTATATTTAATTTTACCAATAACTTATAACTCGAATTGCATTATATCTACCAACACTTATGTCATCCTCCCTTTAAGATCTTTTCACAGCACAGACATCCCACTTCTGTTTCTTACCTGTGTGTTTGTGTAATTTCTGTGTATAATGTTCTTTCCTCCCCCTTTTGACTGTGCTGACTTTTTTCAACATTCTGCCATGCTCGCCAAATTATCCATTTCGTACATAATTCTACTTCCTTGGCAGAGGAGGACTCCTACCCTACAGTGTATTAGCTTAGGTAAAATAGGATTTAAATTTTCTGAGAATTTAAAAACTCACTGTGTATGTTGCCCTTTTCTTCTTAATCAAAACACAGTTTAATAAATTACAAAGTAATTATGCATTTGTCATTTATAATGCACTGTTACTCCAGCAGTAGGTACAGGAAGCACCTTTGGACTACGTTATCCTTGTTATTTCACACAATATTAAAAATCGTCTCCATCAGGGAGACCATCTGAAGGTCATCTAGAAAGGCAGCCGAATAGCTTGATTCAATTTGTCTGATAGTTTGGAAATCCTCTATGTCTTAATTCTGCCTCCTCTTGTTTTAATTTTCCAATTATTTTTTCATACTTATAATAATTAAACCCGTTGTACATATCAGATTCTGCCCACTCCTGAGTTTCCTGCCTGCTCCAGCCATTGGATGTGGCAATATGGCATCCGATGCGGCTGCCCGAGCCACGTCCTCTCAGCCTCATCTCTCCCCACCCCCGGGGCTGCTGTGAACAGCCCCTGTGACACTTCACCCACTTTCCAGCAACAGTGTCTCATCTGGAGCACACAGTGCAAGTTTAGCATTTTTTTTTTTGGTTCTTTTTTTTTTTTACTTTCTAGATACATTTTTGTGTTGTATGAATACAAAAGAGAAATGGTTTTCCTTAAGAAAAACAGAAGAAAATTGAAAAGCTGAGCAGCAATAGAAAAATGGTCAAAGAATGAGAAGAGATAATTGGCACAAGAAATATAAATGGACAATTAACATATTAAAAAATGTTCAGCATCAGATTAAAAAATGAAAATTAAAATCATGAGATGTCCCTTTCATTTAACACATTGGCGATTAAATACAGTCTCAATGTCAGAATTTAGAGAACTTTCTAAAAATTGCATTCCCATTGGAAAATAAAAAAGATGAATTAGAATACTCAACTCTAGAAGCCAGTTCAGCAAAATGTATCAAATGTCTTAAATTATGAGTAGCATTTATGCATAAATTTCTAGAAATTTAACTTCTTGGTTTAAAGGAAATAAAATAGTAACATGAGTAAACGTTTATCCATGTGTATGATTATAACAACATTATTTCAAATAGCATAAAAAAGACACAATCTAAATGTCCGTCAATTAGGGACGGGCTGTATCAGTTGTAGTATGTCCACGTGATAGAAGCCACGAGGCCATTGGAAATCACACAGTATAAGAGTACAAGAAAAATTTTCACAATATGTTGCTAAGAGAATAAATCAAGTATGAAAATGTTATGGATGGCTTAATTATGAATCATTTTTGAGAGCTGTGTAGATGTACAGGACAAAATACCAAAAGATAACAAAATAAAGGTTATTATTGGCTATTTCTGGGGGGGGTCAGATTTGGAGATTTTTTTCTCTTTTGTGCTTTTCCATGTTTTCCAAATTGCTTATGATTTTTTAAAACTTAACTTCTTAAAAGGTCTCAACTTTGGGAATCATTTGAAGTGTCCTATAATTCAACATCAGAACCTATAACCGTTTCCTCTAACTTATCTTATTTTCCCCAAATGGCAAAATCATGTTTCCATTTTGTTTTGTTGTTAATATTCCTCCAGTACTGCTGTTTGTTCACTGAAATATGAATCAGTGATTGAAACAGAACCAGCACCTTGCCTGTTATTAGAGCCAATAATGATAGCAAACAATCACATAGTGTTTGCTGTGTTCCAGGAGCTGTTCTCATGTGTATGTGTTTAAATTCGCACCCAACAGCTCTGTGAAATGCATCTCCATATCACCCCCCTTTATGGATAAGGAAACTGAAAGTCACACAGCAAGTATGTGTCCGAGCCTGGATTCAAGCACAGTCGGTCGGCCCCAGAAACTCTATTCGTCATCCCCATGAAATGCCACTGCTACAGTGATATCCTAGAGATACACATAGAGTATTGTGTGGCTCTTATGTTTTCCACTAATCCTTATTGCACTATTTCAACCGAGGTCTGGGTTAAGTAAGCACTGTCGGGCTAGCCTCGGTCCTTCACTGCCATTTATAATATTATTTCTATGGAAAGAAATCACTGTGCATTCCAAACAACTGACCTTCGAATGAAATTTCTGAGTAGTCTATTTGCAAGTTGGGGGGGCTGCCTGGATATCTCACAAGGAAATTATTGCCAAGGCAAAGACATGTGTTTCCATCCAAAATAAATGTCTGGAAATTATTTGGCCTTTAAATAAACTCAGGCCATCCATCTTTAGCCAGGAGTTTACCCTGAGGGCTCTTCATCAAGTGCTTAAAACACGAATAAAGACTTTTCCAAATGCTAACAGCAAGTCACCAACATGGTTCTGGAAGCTGTGGAATTTCCACATGGGCACACACATGCTTCTAGAGGAAAAGTCCTTCTTGGCCGCCTGGCCTTCGTGAAGAGCAGGCAGAAAAGCATGAGCATCTCCTGACCCTTTCAGAAGTAGACGAATGTTCTGCTCTGTACTTCAATGAAGATAAAACATTCTAGGAGAGAGAAAGGGCTGAAGTCTGGAGAGCTTTAAAGTTGCATAATTTTTATTATTTTTAAATATATTCTAATATATGCTTGGATTTGCCTGCTCGAAGTAGACCACACAATCAACAGTTGCAACAATTGCTTATGGAGCACTCTCAATCCAAGTTCTAACTGAGGTAGACAGAATCCCGTTTGCTCCATTTCACTTTCTAAAGGTAAAGCTGTCAGAGAAGTTTATATTTGTGTAAAAGCAATACAGCAATATGATATTGTATCCTCAGGAAGATGCATATGTAATTGTAAACATTTTCTCCTTCATCAGTAAGAGAAAAATGGGGCGGCTCAATGGTCATGAGAGAAATATCCCTAACTGAGAATAAAACCAGGACAAACTGAAGATACAGTTTAACATTTTTGTGTACAAAACCATCTCTTTGGGAAAACCAAAGCAAGCAACCAACACCCCCAAAACTGCAAGGACATTAGCCACATTGTCACAAAATGGAAATTTTACAAGATTAGGGAAGAACAAAATCAAAATCTATACTAACTATGCAAAAAGAAATCATAGCCATCTGAAGTTCCACAAAGAGCACTGTCCAGCTTTATCATCCTAAGGAAAAATTCTGGATAGAAAATAGCGACCATTAGGCTGGGCACGGTGGCTCACGCCTGTAATCCTAGCACTCTGGGAGGCCGAGGCGGGAGGATCGCTCAAGGTCAGGAGTCTGAGACCAGCCTGACCAAGAGTGAGACCCCGTCTCTACTAAAAATAGAAAGAAATTATCTGGACAACTATAAATATATAGAAAAAATTAGCTGGGCATGGTGGCACATGCCTGTAGTCCCAGCTACTCGGGAGGCTGAGGCAGGAGGATTGCTTGAGCCCAGGAATTTGAGGTTGCTGTGAGCTAGGCTGACACCATGGCACTCTAGCCTGGGCAACAGAGTGAAACTCTGTCTCAAAAAAAAAAAAAAATAGCCACCATTACAGTCATGGTGAACAAACTCATTCTTTACATGCAGTAAACTTCTGATAACTGTTTGAAAACAGATCACTATAACAGGCACATAATTTTGATACATGTGTTTATCAATGACTTACTTTTTTACACACAATATACTTAAAATTGCTTCTGGTTCTTCAGGTTGAGAGGTCCATGCACAATCTGCACATTGTGTTGTCTTAACAAATGGCAGCTGGTTCCTTTTGTTCTGTTTGATGAAAAGAAAGTGTGTCTTTTTTTAGAAAGAGAAAAAGACCCTTTAGTCATTCATCACCCCTCTTAATAAACACTCTAAATCCTAGAACATGGGTTTAGATTTCCTGAAGATTTTGATGGCATATTCTTATACAATTATTCTTCACTAGTGTGTCATTTTATTGTATTGACAATAATTTTTTTGGTTTCAATTTTTAAGTTCAGTGATACTGATAACAGATTAGAACTACACTCTCCATTGTGAGAGCTACTGGCCCCACGTGGCTATTGATCCCTGGAAATGTGGCTGGTCTGAATTGAGATACGCTGGGACTATAAAATGCACACTAGATTTGAAGACTTCATACCAAAAAAATGCAAATCATCATCATCATAATTTTTATATCTCTGACATGTTGAAATGGTACTATTTTTGATATATTATCTTATATAGAATGTACTTTTAAAATTCATGTTATGCATTCTCTGCTCTTCTCTGTCCTGCTCCACGCTCCAGTGGGCTGACCTCTGAGGACTGAGTAACCTGGGCTTCATTGGTGGCAGGTTCTTTGTTGAGTTCAGCCATTGGGTGGCCCTGATGGAAGATCTGAAGATGAAGGAAAGGAGAAGTCAGGACATTTCTGTCTTCTTTTCCCCGTGTACTTGAAGTCCATGTTTCTTGGAGAAGCTGACGTGTCTGTGACTACAGCTCCAACCTGGTGGCTCCTCCTCAGATAGCCACCTTCATCGGGCTCTGCCTGGGGAGGTGAGGGCTTCCCAGTTAGCAACCTCTGGGTGCCTCACTCTCCTTTTTTGTTGCTTCCCTTTTCACCCCTGCATTTATGCCTATGTATTTGAAACACCTTGGGTGAATTCTGCTTCCTGCTGGGTCTCTGCCTGATACACTAGCCCATTCTTTTCTCCTATATAACAGCAGGAAAACCCCAGACCCAGGACTGGGACACAAGATATCTTATACATTACATTAAGATGAGTTTCATGCATTGAAATGCACATATGTACTCTTCTTCTTAGCTGCCCAAGTGCTCTTGGATGACACATCAACTCGATATTCAAACCCTACCTACGGTGGCCAAACCACTGTGCTGAGCTCCTTGGGGACAAGGAATATCCAAGCCCCAGTCTCACCTCAAGAATGTGAGCAAGTGAGGAAAGCCCACAGAAAACAAAACTATGCGGCTGTAAAAGCAGGTGCCCGTGGAGCTTCCAACACAGTGTGTGAGACCTCAGTGGAAGCAGAAATGTGAAAGTGTGGTCTGTGCTTCCTGCTCCGTCTTGTAATCATTTCTCGAGCAAAGAGTAAGAAAGGTAAACATTGGCTGAAGTATAAAATCTGAGTGAGGCAGTAGCAGATGGTCATAATAATAAATGTAGCAAAAAATAAAATACAATAAAGTGTAGCAAATGTGTATCTAGTAGCTCTTATGTGCCTGGCATTCTGCTAAATACTCCATATAATAATAATCACTGTTGTCCTTTCCATGCAGTGCTGGTCATGTCTCAGGTACTTTTCAACCACTTTACCATATGAATTCGTTTAATCCTTGTAACAACCTTATGAGATAGATACCATGACGGTCCACATTTCACAGATGCAAAAGCTGGGATGCAGACTGGTTTAATCAACCCGCCCAAGGTCCCATGGGGTAGAACTGGAGTTGGAGCAGCCCTGTCCAGAGACTGCATCCTTGGCCATTGTGCCCTACGCCTTCTTATAGGCTGACAATCTTCACGATACCAGGTAAAGCTCCGAGGAGAACAGAGGTTCAGAATCACTTCCACAGCTTTCCCAGGATCACGGCACTAGCCTCCACTACACTCTACTGCCTCCACATAGTCCTGGAAAATAGAGTGGGGCCAAGCTATAGAGAGCTTTCAGAACAAGGACGAATACTTTGGGACACCTGTCATTACTCCTCAACTCCTCTCCATCTCTCCCCTCGCCCCATGTTCTACAGCACCACCCAAGTCTGGGACTCCTTTCCACACCTCACCCCACATTTGCCTTCTCCCCAATGGTTTGCCTTCTTTTCCTCATCTTCCTGCGTTAATTTCAACAGTACTAGATATTTGACAGCTGACCTGCTGTTACCTATTTTCCCCACCCCTACCTTACCTGTGAAAGGATGGAACAGACCCCAACACCTTCATAAGCTACCCTTGATTGCCCTGAACCAATCAGCATAGCTTAGCGACCTGTGCGCAAGAATTGGTTCAGGGACAGGCACAGCTGGGCGCTGGAGCCAGCTCCCAGGGTCTTCAGAGAGTCACCTGTCTGCACCTCTTCCCAATTCTGGGTTCAGTGACATCTCATTGGTAGTTTGAAATCAGCCGTAGTGAGAGTATCTATGCCATGAAATCAAACGCTACAAATTGGTGGGGCTGAGGGAGGGTCTTTTGAGAGAGAGAGAATGAGAGAGAGAGATTAAACATTCACCTGTATACTACTGGATAGACATCAACTAATTTAGGCCCATGCAACACGGAGAGACGTTTAATCAGGGTTTGGGGAAACTATTGAAGAAGATTCTATTCTTTTGAGTAAGGGGAGGTTATAAAGAAATAAGATCTCAGACTACTAAAGCCATTTTGGCCATCATGGGACCTAACCAGAAGATAAAGTTGATACACAGAGCTGCTTTGAAAGAATCAAAGAGACCTTGATTGTGTGGACTTCTGAATCATCCCCAAGACTGTGTACCTCTTCACTCTTCAGTTAAATGAACCAATAAAGTCTTTGTTTCAAAACCAGTTTAAATTGGGATTTTTATGGTCATCACTTGAAAGATGTTGTGTTGATACACAAAACCATGACTTACGAGCGAGGCAACCAAACTCCACAGCCCCAGGGGCACCATCCACTTTGAAGTCCTTGCAAAGGGGAGTCCTTGGCGTTGGGCAGCACAAGCTGTGCAGCCGTGTGTGGCAAATGTGATGTCAAGCCTAAGAAACAAACTTACCCATTCTCTATCATTCGGCAGGGCGCCAAGCTTCCCTGTGAGTTCCCGTTGATTCCTTTTATTTCATTGCCCATTTTAATTAATTTCTTCTTATTACCCCACCCCATGTAAGACACCATTGCCCTATATTTATTTCCTCACTTCTTCCAACAGCCAACTTTTACTGCTTTCTGCACTATTTCCTGTTTTCTCTAGCCTCTGGGAATTCCTAAAAAGAATAAACAGATTCTTTAATCCTGGCCAGCTCCATCGATTAATCAAAGTTTTTCCACCAGTCTTGCAAACGTTTATCCTGTTATTTTGCTTTTCGTTTCCCCCATATTGGGCAAACTGGCCAAATCATCATCCTCCAAATATATCCAGCAAATGTGTGTCTCAGCCCCTCTGCATCTGATGCTCTCCTTGCCTTGGGTTCCGTGGTGCCTTTATCTTCCCTTATTGAAATCTCATGCTTCCAGCAACTCCCAATTCAAATCCCTCCCCCTTATCATGTCTTAGTTCAGCATTATTATAAGAAACAGACCTCTTTAGCCAAAAAACAAAAAAAGAGCTAAATATGTTGGATAGAAAATACAGTGATAACTTGTAGAACCTAAGGCACGAAATTCCCCCAGGTCTCGTGTGAGACTGGAGTGGAAAGAACCAGAAAGTCGGGGTGGAAGTTGCTGTCTCCAGCTCTGGGACCCAAGTTCCCACCTGTGTGCTGCTTCTGTCGGTATCTGCTCCACTGCTCTCGCTCTCTTCACACCAGCTCTCTGTGTCTTGTATGCATCTGGTGGTTTGTTTGCCTCATCAATTCCAGAGCTCAGTGGAAACTGACTACATTCTCATTATGTCCCAATTTCCAGATTTCCTGGAGAGAGAAGCTGATAGGCCGAGCCAAGCCAGCAGGATGACTTTCCCTGGGTCCAGTGCTGACCCCTTGAGCAGTCACCTGTGGAAGGGACATGGTTACGTGGCACCTTTGACTATTCCTTCCAGGCATATGGAAAGATCCGACTCCCTAGAAGGAGGTGTACAGGCATGGAGGAAATGATCGGCATCCCTGGTATACTAATCATCCCACACAGAGTGAGCTGAGCACCCACACCCTCTACTTATTACATGTATCTAATACTGTGGTAATGTGTATTCACACCTCACTTTCCCTGCTAGGGTACAGGGAGCATAGATGATTTTATCTGTATCTTAGGTAAGGACCATCGTTGGGGTTGGATTCTCCAGAGCTCTGAGATGCAGTCCAATGCACAGGATACATATATTAAAGAATACACTTGGGATTGGGATCTGTGGATGGGAGGGGAACGAGGCAGGAATGGTGGAGGGAAAGCAAGAGCTGGCACGAAAGCCAAGTGACAGCTCGGTCCATTCCATAGGGTGCTCGGGAGCAGCCTCAGCAATGTCCGGGTTAGGCTGAGACAGCCGGGCTTCTGTATCCTGCATCGCCCGGTCACTGGATGTGAACCAGCAAGGGAAGGAGGAAGTATTTGCGTGAGGGGTCTTTCTGCAGCTGAGGCAATCTGGAAGGGCTAACAGCTGGGCCCTGTGTGCTGACAGCAAGCCCAGCAGCTGCAGCAAGTCTTTTATTGAAGAGGGGTCTGGATGGCACAGCACAATGGCCACAATGTTGACTGCAGCCACCATTGTGCCTTACACAATGCATGTGCTCGCACATCTGTTAGCTCCTTCAAAGCAGAGAGAGAATGAGAATAATTGTTGAATGAAAGGTTAGATGGATGACTGTACGCAAATAAGTCATTTTTCTACAAATCCTACTGGAAAAAAATAGAATTTTTTAAAAATCCCAAGATTTGAATTTGGCAATGTCTGCAAATTCCACATCTGCCACTTACTATGACTTTAAGCAAGTTCCTAAGCATCTCCGTTACTTCCCTTCTCTCCTCTCAGATTATAGCTGATATGCCCCATGCCTGTCTGTCCCTAACATTTGTGTGACCCAGAGAAGGAATACAAACAATGTCCCTACCCCATGCTCATGTGTGGGCTCCCCAGCCCACACCACCAAGTTCCCCGCACCCCTTCTTCAACACTCTTGTCAACAGCAGCCCCTTGGTCCACTCTCTGGTGAACAGACCCAGAAAACAGGCCCCCACAGTCTCCAAAAGTGGGCCTGAGGCTGTTTGGTTAGGGAACTCAGGCACCCCAGTGCCCAAAGTGGGCTCCAGAAGGAGCAGCACAGCTCTGAGTGGGCCTCCCGTGCACCCCAGTTTCCTCACTGCATGGGGAGCAAACTGGGATGTGGACATTAAAGCAGGTCCCCCAAGTGCAGGGGCTAGGAAAGGAGTCCTGGTCGCAGCAGTCGAAGGGTAGAAGTGGCTGAATAGTTCGTCCCAACTGAATTTAGAACGAAAGCTCCATTTGGCCAGCTGTTAGAGTGCTTTAAGGTTTATGAAAAGTCCCCAAAGAAATCCTCCCTTTAAAAGTCCTTTTCTTTCTTTCTCATCCTCAGGACTATGCATAGATCTCTATTTCTATGCCTTCTGCTTTAAGTATATTTACCCTGGTTGGTGTTTACTGAGCATTTTTAATCTTTAAATTTGGTTTTACCCAATTTTGGAAATTATGAACCATTATTTCATTCAATATTTCTTTCTGCCCTATTATCTCTCTCTTCCCTTCTTCAGGGATTCCAATTATACATAGGTTAAACCTTACAATGTTGTCTGCGGGTCACTGTCTTCACTTTTACTTTTTATTATTTTTCTTTTTCTACTTTTCAGATTGGAATTTCAACTGATGATGTATCTTCAGTGTTACTTCTAGGAAATTTGGTTTTGTTCATGAGTGTTAGGAAACAGAAACTGGTGCACTAGCCACTTTGGTGGGAAGCTTTTCTCTTTCACTTCTATTCTGCTGATAAGCACATCCAGTGATTTTGTTTTTTAAATTTCAAGTATTGTATTTTCAGTTCTATAATTTCACTTGTTTTTTTTTTCAACAGTTTCTATTTGTCTGCTGAGATTTTCTTTCTGATTATTGATTATGTGGATATCAGTAGGGAACATAGTTACAATAACTGCTTTAAAAATCCTTGTTTGCTAATCCCAACATCTAGGGCATCTTCAGACTGGGCTCATTGCTCGTGTTTTCTCTTAAGAATAGATTAAATTTTCCTGTTTCTTTACATATTGAGTAATTTGTGATTATAACCTAGATATTGCAAATACTATGTTGTGGTGACTCTGGATTCTGTTATATTATTCCAAAGTGTAGTAATTGTCCATTTCAGCAGGTAATGTACTTAATTGCTCAAATTCCAGAGCAACTGAGTGGCAACTTGGTTGGCATCTCAAATCACAGTTCAGTTCTTTTATACTTGGGCTGCTTTGAGTCTACCCATGCATAACTGTGTAGGGGTTAGCCAGAAATATGGGCAGAGTTTATATGCACAACATGGGCTTCTCCTCTCTGGCTCTTGCTTTTTCTGAATACCTTCCCCACAACTTTCTAGTGTCAATAGTTGTCACAAACTCTGTCCTCTGGTCTTTTGGGCTATAAGGACTGTGGATTTTCTATTAGAGTTTAGTCAACCTGCATGGAGTTGATGTAGCTTGCTCATAGGCTAGAAGCCTGGAAAACTCACCCAGTGACATTTTCTTCTTCCAAGTGCCAACTCCCCTTTAAAATCTGCTATTTTGACAGATTGTTCAGTGAGCTGCTTTTTGTAATTTTTCTAAAACTTGTAGTTAATATGTGCAAGAGGATCAGTCCAGTAGGAGCTTACTTGACCATACCAGAGATGGCACCATCTTCTATAGCTTCATTAACAGTAAGAGAGGACTTGCCCCATTTCCTTTTGCCCAGTCTTGTTCTCCTCCTCAATTTTCTTCTCTTGAATTTACATCCCCTTCCTATGGAAATCTGCAGCCTTTTAAGGCAGATCCTTCAGCAGGAGTACCTGCTGAAATCAGATATATATAGATAGTCCCTAATATTGGATCTCCCAAGACATGCAAGCCTGGTTGGTCACTGCCTTTCTTGTTTCTTCTTCCCTAGCTAGGTGATAAGCTTTTTGTCTCCTCTGCCTCCTCCTCTGGATATGTCTTCTCAAGCTGTTACAAAAACTTCAGTGACCTCCCAAGCTTTATTACTAAAGTGGTTGGTGCACCAGCTTCTGTTTCTTAACAGTCATGAGCAAAACCAATTTTCATAGATAAATACACATGGTGGAGTCAAGTAGGTGTGGGTAATACTCCTTTATGAATTTATCTTTCCACCAGTAATCTAAGGACAGTGTTGAAGTTATGACTTCTGCTCTATTTCGAATAGGCCTGAGGAATTCGTGAAGCTTCTTCTCTGAGTCATCAATGTCTCCTTAGAAAATATGTACATACCTAACTGTGCTCTGCTCGGAGGAACTCACACCCAAGGAAGGCTAATAGTCATCTTCTACCTATAAGTTCCAGAGAAGAAAGAATCTTTAAAAAAAAAAAATCTCAATATCTATCTAATTATTCTTCATGAGTTATCACATTCACCTGCCATTTTTCTTTGAGACCGAATCTCACTCTGTCACCCAGGCTATAGTACAGTGGTAAGCTCATAGCTCATTGCACCCTCAAACTCTTGGGCTCAAGCAAAGAGATCCTCCCACTTTAGCCTCCTGAGTAGCTGGGACTACAGGCAAGCACCACCATGCCCAGCTAATTTTTTAAAAAGTTTTTTTGTAGGAATGGGATTTTGCTATGTTGCCCAGGCTGGTCTCAAATTTCTGGCCTCAAGTGGTCCTCCTGCCTCAGCCTCCCAAAGTGCTGGGATTACAGGTGTAAGCCACCATGCCCAGCCCCTCTGCCATTTCTTACTCAGAGACTCTGAGTAAGAGAGTCACTGGAGAAAGAAAAACTGCTCCATGTATTCAAACAATGGAAAATCAATCAAAGAATTTGTTACTGAGGTAACAGAAGAGCTGAGTTACAACAGCAGGAGTCACTACCATCTCTATTCTCTCTGTCAGCAGGGACAAAGAAGGTGGTATCACCAAAGCCCAGGACCCAGCAGAAACTGGAACGATGCTGGCTCCATGAAGGAGAAGCAAGGTTCACTGCCTGGGGAAGGACAGGGAAGGAGAAATACCCTGAACTCTCACTTGTGCCACTTCCAATCTCTCTCCAGCATCTCCCATTAAATATAGCTGCAGTACAGAGCCCAGCAAAGGAGTGTGAGAAAGGGATACGAAAGCAAGTAGGTAAGTGACCAGCACAGGAATCATAGTCAATGCCACAGAAACATGAATTTCTTAAGCTGCATGATCTTAACATGAATCTAAAATCGAACTGCAGTCTCTTTTGCTGGAGTGGGTGTGGAGGGGCAATCTTTGGCTAACTTTGGACTCTTTTAGTCTCCCCTTTCCCCTAACAGAAAAGCAGGATATGGTTCCTCCAGCATGAGACGATCACCTCCGTAGTTTTTTGAAGACCTCTCAAGTTATCTTCACCGAGCTGTAAAAGAGGATCCCTCACTTTCTCTCCTGCTCAGACACCCAAGAAATTGAGCTTCAAGATGCTTCCATTTCCCCTTCCCTGCCCAGAGCGATTGAATTTGTGTTCAGTCACAGAAATGGAATCCCAGTTTCCATGTTTTTAATGTACAGGGGAGTACACACCCCGTTTCTGCATGCTCTGTTCTTCACTGAGGCCCCTGTGTGAATTCGTAGACTCTTATAAATCTTTAACACTGGCAGGGATTTGAGGTCTTGCTGAAGATCATAGAAAGGGTTGGAGTGTAAGCTCTGAATCCGGAGCTGAACTTGTACTTGGATCCTCCTTCTGCCTCAGATGGGGGAACCCAGTAAACCGCTAATCCCAGCATACAAAGGGCTTGGGCATAGTTGACACATATGGCCGCAAGGAAATACCCAGCCAGGAAGGGCGAGGCCCAGAAGCTCTTCAGAACAAGATTTAAGCATTGACAAGGGGTGGTGAAATCAGGAAACCCTGGTCCTCTGGGAGCACAGGGATTCACATCTGAGGGCACTCCGCAGGAGAGTCAGGTGCTCAGCACCACACAGGTGCCTGAGCTGCTTGTGCCCCAGCTGCTCCCTACTCTGGGTATGAAATGGGCTGTATATTTCTCCCTGCCCAGCCTCATGGGCTTGGGATAACTTTCCACCAAAAGTGGATATGGAAGCAATTTGTGAACTCAAAAGAACTACATGAAAGCCAACACTATTAATTCCTTGTTTTCTTCTCATAGAGGAGCTTGAGTCATTATGACGTTTCTATTTCAGCAACTCTAAGTCTCTGGTGCTCGTTATCTTTTGCTCTTATCTCATTGGAAAATAGGAATGAGTCCACTTGTGCACTGGTGTGAACACGCTCGCCATTGATGGTCCCCTAAAGACTTTGAAAACAGATGTTAAGTTAACCTCTAGGGACTTCTTTATAAACCCTTGGAAGACTTGTTTAATCTTGGGTAATTGTATAATTTGATCTAGAAAGAAAGAAAGAAAGAAAGAAAGAAAGAAAGAAAGAAAGAAAGAAAGAGAAAGAAAGAAAGAAAGAAAGAAAGAAAGAAAGAAAGAAAGAAAGAAAGAAAGAAAGAAAGAAAAGAAAAGGAAAGGAAGGAAGGGGGAGGGGAAGAGAGAAAGAAGGTAAGGAAAGAGAGAAGGAAGGGAGGAGGGAGGGAGGGAGGGAAGGAGGGAAGAGGGGAGGAGGGAGGAAGGAAGGAAGGGAGGGAGGGAGGGAGGAAGAAGGAAGGGAGAGAGGGAGGAAGGAAGGGTTCCAATATCCCCTCTGCCTGATATCTTTGATTCCCAATTTGATAATGAAATAAATTTTAAAATTTGACTTCTGTATACAGAAAAATAGGATTCTGGCTTTTTCAAAAATATGGCATTGTCTTACTCCACAAAATAACTGAGGCTATTTTCTGGGGACTGCACTACTCTGGTGAGTTCAAGGATATTAATAGTGGCCCTGCTTTCTGCGTGCCAGTGTCATGTCCTGTAGATATTTAGTGACATGAGTCAACTTAATTCCCACATTTCTGTTTGGCATCTCAGCAGCTCCCAGAAAAAGCACCTGGGAAGAATTAAATCTCCATAAGTCCACCAGGATGGCAGAGATGTCAGAAGGTAGGTGGACTGGTTTTGTCAGTGCCTGAGTATGAAGACCGGCCCCTTTGTCCACATACCCACCCTGCCACAGGCCCACCCATCCCTCTCATCATCACACCCCTTCTTGATATCCTCATTATATGGGGGGTTTGGGGACCACAAACAGGCTACTGACCATGAACCCACTTAAAAGAGACTGACATCATACAGTAAATAGAAAAATAAAATGACTAGTTTTAGTCTAGATTTAACAATTTAGTTTAAAATTACGATGATCTACTTCTTAGAACAAAGAATTATTAAAGTATTGATTTGCACATTTGGTGTGGGAGTCTAATTTCCATTCAAAAAGTTGAAAAACAGCATGTGGAGACTCCTTCACTCAATGCTTAACTTTTGCACATGATTATAAAAAGGTTGTTCATTTTTTTGCAAAAATTTTCAAGGGCTTCACCAATTTTCTAAAAGACCTGGCTCTTCAAATGTATTCATATTTAAACCATTCTCTTGTGAAATCAGTTCATGATCCTCCCTGCTTGTTTTCACTTCTTCAGTTGATACCTGGCCTCGGTCTTTTAGATCCTCATTTGTCAATGGCTTTGCTTGATTCCAGCAGTTCTTTGTTGACTAGATAAAGTCCTAGATACTTTGCAAGATTTGCAACTTCACTTCGAAATACTTTTGTAGTGGATATGACTGCACCATACTGTGATTATCCCCAGTGGGTGGGATGGCAGGGCCCATGAGGGTGACAGGTACATTCCTAAAGTTAAACTGGTAGAGATGTTAAATTGAGGATTGATTTCATGCATGGTTAATAAATTGGTGAATATTCTTGTATTGTGACACATTTTGTTTCCCTGTGAGCCCTTTACACATGGGAACTTGAGTACTATATCCTCAGACAGTGGGCACCTTTACATGGAAGGCGATGCCTTTGTACGGACGCAGTGGCTGGTGAACTGGGACCCCCTTCTGTCCTGCAGACAGAAAGTCGTCCTTCTCGGGTTAGCTATATGCAGCCATGGGTTTGGGCTGGGAGGAGACATGGATAGAAACCAAAAGAGAAGGATTTTAAAAAGCAAACAAAACAAAACAAAAACCTTTGTGTTTATCAAGCAAAGGAAAAGCAGCCACACTTCCCACTTGCACCACAAACGGTATTAGTCAGTCCTACTGGGTGTGATAAAATATATTCTTGCTCTGAACAGCCAGAAAAGATGCAGTCACATCCGACACTCGCTTTTGCTGGCAATGGCCTCAGTTAAATTGAAATTTTTTTTAAAAGTTGTAAAGGTATTGATAAAAGTAAAGAAAAAAGAAATAGCACTGAGATTTCCACTGCTCACCAAGTCCACTCTCCCCTCTGGTGCTCCAGGCTTCCGAGCAAAGATTCTCACAGGAAAGCAGGGACCTGCGGTGCCCAGGGAGAGCCGCCACCTGCAGCTGCAGACACAGAGGAGAAGGTGGTTTCTGGCTTAAACTCTCCAACAGGAAATTCAACAATTCACTTTTAAAGGAGCAAACTAGAAAGCACATTGCAGGGAGATAGAGGGGTGAACACCTCTCCTTTCCTCGTCCCCTCCTACGGTGCCAACCCATGACTTGTCCCTGTTGAATGAAGTCACTTTCCATTTTTTAGTTAATAAGCCACATTTTGAAGCTTATCCATGCCTGAACCACTACCTTAGTCCATTTCAATAGCGTCCAGGTCTGAGTTAAATTCTTGGCTCTTCCTCTCACTGCCTGTCTCAGGTAAGCTACCAGCCTCTCAGAACCTCAGTTTTCTCATCCTGAAAATGGGAGCAGTATCAGTACTTTCCTTACGGGGCTGTTGTGGGGAGCAAATGAACTAATATATTTAAAGTGCATAATACTGTTTCTAGCACAGGGTAAGTGCTCAATAAATTATAGTTACGATTAGATAATGTGTGGGAAAATATAATATGGAGTACACAAGATAAGAGAGATACAGAGAACATTGAGAGCTCATGATTCAGACCTCTGTTTCCTTAAATGTGAGATGGGGTGATAATACCTATTTCACAGGATTATTTTGCAGCCAGCCCTTCACTAAATGTTCAAGAAGTTATGATCCTTATTTTTATTGCATTTTCTGGCTCCAGAGCACAAGACTTTGAACTTGATTGTTTCTCTGCTGTTTCTTACCATCCCAATTGACCCAGATGCTAGGAAGTTAGAATTCCTGGGTGTTCTCACACCACTGCGCACAGTTGTGCAGTGCGCAACTTCCATGGCAGGCCTGGGTTTTGTCTCAAGCCTGGATCTGTGTCTTACTCATCCCTTCTCCCATTTTGTGTCCTGCTCGTCCCGGAGTGTCTGAAACTCCTCAACACGTGGTGTGGGTTTCCTGCTTGGGAAGAACCCTGGACCGTGGGTGCTGGAGCAGGCAAGCTGGGCGTGCAGGGAGCCACAGCCACTGGTGAATCTGAGTTTCGAGAACCCTTTGCTTAATGATGGAAATGTGAACACGTAAGGGAGAAAAGAATTCAACACCGCTCACGCTGTTTGTCTAAATGGACAACTTGGCTGCTTTTCCAGCGGAAGGTTGTTGAATCAGGGGCCCGAATCTTGGTGCTGGCTCAGGGTCGACCATCTGCAGGACCTGGGGTGAGTCACGCAGAGTAGATTCTTGCCCTTCACGTCCCCGTCTGTGAGATGAACTGAATCTCCACTGTCCAACTCGTGCCACATGGAATATTAGTGTGCCAGCCCTCCACACAATGTTCCTCTGGTATCCCATTGAAAAAAAAATGTTGTGGGATGGGGATGTAATTATGCTGTCAAACAAAATAAAACTTGTTTCTTCATAAAGGGACTTTTCAGAGGAATGAAGGTTTGTCATTACCCAAACTTTCTTTACCACATTATCCTTTTTTTTTTTTTTTTTTTGCAGAACATCTATTAACACCTTGAAGATGCCCACTAAGAGTAGTTTGGGCAACGATGAATTGCATGCCCTTATGGTCTCTCTTGTTCTAAAATTATGTTGCTTCCTCAATAGCATAGAAATAACATAAAAGAAAAACTAAACTACTGATTTGCTTGAGTAATCATTATATTCCTGCTAGTAACTTGTGAAACCTGTTCAGGATCTGTTGAATTAACATGTGCTTATCATTCCATCTGTTGAATTAGTTTTTTGCAAATAATTTTGTTAGAATAGAATAATTTTTATATTTATGCAGCATTTTATTTATGTAACATCATTAGATTAATAACTTAGATGAATGAGAAGAAATTGGATAAAATGTTAAATATGTTAAATAGTTAAAGAAGCATCTTACGGTTATATTTTATTCAAAAGTTAATTTCTGATTTATTATATTTTTTCAAGAGCTCTAAGCTGGCTTCAAAGGGAGTTTATTACTTGACAGTGGTAAATTGCAGATGAAGAATCTCTAAATGACAGATGAAGATGCAAGCCATGCTAGAGTCCTAAAATTCTAAAGAGAGCTTTGACTAAAATAGGGGTCCATAAACAAGAATGCCCTACCTGATAGCTCTATATCTGGATGCTCTGCAGGACAAAAAGTTCAATTCCACAGTCTGCCCTCACCAAACTCTTCCTGTTCTCTGGATTCTCTGGGAAAATGGTACCCAGAGGCCTCAGCCCAAAACCGGGGAACATCCCAGAATCCTCCTCCCCCCACCCCCACACACAGCCACACCCAAGGAAACACAGAGGCCGGAACTGCGGTCTCCTTGCCACCTCTCCTCTGTGCCCCTCGGCACCGTCATTTCCCCTGTTCCAGACACCATGATCGCTGCCCTGAAATCCTGTGACACGTCAGTGATGGCTCTGCCTCCAGCCTCCCCCGCATCCAATCCATTCGCCACTCGGGGCCAGAGTAGCTTCCTGACAAGAAAACACAATCAGGTCACTTTCCTGCCTAAAAGCCCTTCTGAGCTCGGGGCAAAGTCCAAACTCCCCAGCATAACATAAAAGGCCTTTCATTTTTTTGTCTCCTTCTTACTGTTGCTGGCTTTACAAAAATCCATCACACGGACGCACAATTTATTATATAGTGTATTCCATATATAAATATATACTGTACACTCACACATTTCCACACACAGGACAAAGAAAATATAACAGGCACCAACGTACAACGCCTTACATTCAATAAACATCACCATTTTGTCATATTTATTTATACAATTTCAGATACTATTTTAAAGAGATAAAATATTAGAGATCCAGTTGAAAGCCCTGCACCCCTGCCACAAATCCCGCTCTTCCCGGGCAGGACGTCACCGCGCAGAACGACCCTGGCTGTCCCCAGGAGCGAAGTCGCCACCCGGACCTGCAGTGGGGTCCCTTTCTGTCCGCTGTGCTCAGCTCTCAGTTCTGCTGTTTTCTGTAATTCTGTTCCCTGTCCCTCTCTCTCTCTCACACACTCTCACAGAGAGGTTTTATTACCATAGATTTAAATTTGTCTCACTGTCTTTCAAGACAAGTTTCTCCTTCTGTATTATTCTTTAAAGATGATTTGCTTATTCATGGCTCTTTGTTTTTACTAGATTTTCATTGCATTTTATAGAATCTGGTCATTAATTTAATTTTTCTGCAGGTTTTGATATATTCAACCTATCTCTTATTTTATTGGGAAAATAATTGTATTAATATCAATAGTTATTATCATTAGTTATTAATATCAATAGTTATTATCAATAGTTAATATCAATACTTTCACCTAGAATATGGTCAAGTTTGTCTATATTTTCATATTTACTAACACCCTTTACTTTGTTTTATTAACCTCCATGGGTTTTTTCTAGTTGATTTCCATGCTTTTTATCTTTATTATTGTCTTTCGTTTACTTTTAGAGGGTTTATGCTATTATTGTTCTTCCAAATTCCATTTTTGTTGTTACTGTTTTGTTTATGAATGTTATTTTTTATTGGTATATAATAGTTACACACATTTATGGGGTACATGTGATGTTTTGACACATGTATACAATATGTAATGATCAAATCAGGGTAATTGAGATACCCATCACCTCAAACATTTATATTTATTTTTTTCTTTGTGTTGGGAACTTTCCAATTCTTTTCTTCTAGCTATTTTGAAATATACAGTAAATTATTAAGTATAGTCTCCCTACCAAGCTGTCTAATGCTAGAACTTATTCCTTCCATCTAACTGTAATTTTGTACACACTAACCAACTTCTTTCCATCCCACCCAGCTTTCTCCTCCCCTTCCCAGCCTCTGGTAATCCCCATTGTTTTTCCAACTTCCTGAGACAAATACTTAACTTGTTAATTTTCAGTCTCTCGTTTTTCTTAATACGAGCATTTAGAGTATTTAGGGTCCCTACAAGTGCCACTTTAATTGCACAGGTTGTAATGTGAAGTGTTTTCGATTTCTATTGTTCTTAATATTTCATGATTATAAATTTGATTTACTTTTTGACCCATCAACTGTTAAGAAGTGTTTTTAGTTTCTCAATGAATAGAATATTCTTAAAATTATCTTTTATTCATTAATTTATAATCTTCCTTCATATTCATTAGAGGACATAGATTGGCCTATATTATTTCGCTGATGTTTAGACTTCTTTTGTGATCAAGTATATGGACATGTTTATTATTGTTCTATCTCCACTTAAAATATGTAGATTCCTTTTTATTGTGTATGGATTCTTTTTTATTGGGTGAACATTTTAAATATGTTCATTATATTAAGCTTTGTGAATACATTATTTAAAACATCTACATATTAGGAATGTTTGATCTTCAATTTTCAGAAACTCATAGAGATGTGTTAAAACTTCCACTATAATGGAGGATTCACCTTTTATTGAGGAAATTTTTGCATTACATGTTTTCAGGCTGTGTAATTTAACATTGTTGGATCTTCCAAGTGACTTGTGTTTATCTGTAAGAAAAGACTCTCCTCATCTCTAATACAGTTGATTTTGTCTGACAGCTAAGGTGCTATATCAGATTTCTTTTCATTAGTTTTTGCCCAGTGTATCTTTTTCATGCCACTACTTTTAACCTTCCTGCATCATTATATTTTATATGTAATTCTTAAAAATAATATAAGTGAATCTTTTTATTTGATGTCTTACTCTAATCTGAGAATCTCTGTCTTTTAACAAGGGGGAGTGATACATTTACATTTATTAGAATTACTGTATGTATGGACTCTTCTCTGCCTTCTGGGTTTTAAATTACCATTCTCTATTTATTTTCCTCCTTTCATGCCTTCTATTAAAAGATAGGGGTATGGGGCAGTTACTGTTTTCTTCAGTTTGTTTACAAATTGTACATTCTTTTTCTATTTCTCAGTTAGTTATCTTTATTCTTTTAGCAAACATACTCAGCATAGTTCATCATCCTCTCTGCCTTCTCCAAACAATACAAGGATCTTCGGTCTTACACTATGATCTCTTTCAGATGTTTTTTTTTTTAATCACATTTTTATTTTTTTATTTCAAAATATTAAGGGCATAACAAATGTTTTTGTTACATTGCTTGAGTCAAGGCTATAAGTGTGCCCATCACCTGAATAGTGTTAATTACACCTGTTAGGTAGGTTTTTGCCCTCCCTTCCCCTTGCTTGATTTCCAATGAATTTTACTTCCCTCTGTGCACATGTGTGCTCATCAGTTAGTTTCAATTTATTAGAGAGTACATATGGTGTTTGTTTTTCCATCCTTGAGATACTTTGCTTAGGATAACGGTCTCCAATTCCTTCCAAATTGCTGCAAAAGGCATTAATCCATCCTTTTTTATAGCTGAGTAATACTCTGTGGTACACATATATACTACATGGTGTTAATCCACTCATGAATTGATGGGCACTTGGGTTGATTCCAAATCTTTGCGATTGTGAATTGTGCTTCAATAAACATTCAAGTGCTGGTGTCTTTTTGATAAAATGACTCCTTTTCCTTTGGGTAGATACCCAGTAGTGGGATTGCTGGATCAAATGGTAGGTCTACTTTAAGTTCTTTGAGAAGTCTCCATACTGTTTTCCACAGATGTTATACTAATTTACAGTCCCACCAACAGTGTATAAGCATTCCTTTCTCTCTGCATCCATGCCAGCGTGTATTGTTTTTGGACTTTTAATAAAAGCCATTCTAATAGGAGTAAGGTGGTATCTTGTTGTGTTTTCAATTTGCATTTCCCTGATGATTAGTGATGTTGAGCATTTTTTCATGTTCGTTGGCCATCTTCTTTTGAAAAGCTTCTGTTCATCTCTCTTGCCCACTTTTTAATGGGGTTTTGTTTTGTTTTGTTTTCCTTGCTGATTTTCTTGAGTTCTTTGTAGATTCTAGATATTAGCCCTTTATCCAATGTACAGTTTGTGAATATTTTCTCCCATTCTTTAGGTTGTCCATTTGCTCTGTTGATTATTTTCTTGACTGAAATGTAATCTTTCAGGTGGTTTTGCTGCTGTATTTCTAATTCTCGGATGCTAGTTCTCTTATCTGTTACCTTGATGAGTCTCCTTTATGGTTCTTTGTTTCCTTCTCTGGATTGTAATTTTCTTATTGTGAGTTCTTCCTTGATAAATGTTCTTTGCTGAGGATGTCTTGCAGAGCCTGAGAAGTTCTACAGAATAGTGTTCTATTAGCTTTTCCCAGGAGCACAGTGAGTTCTGGACCACTTTATGTTAATTTCTCAGCTCGGAATGATCACATACCGTGCATTTAAATTCAGAACTTATACCTATGCTTAGTGGAGACTTGCCATTTAGATTTCTCAAAGGATGTGTTCTGATTTTTAGAAATCCACTTAGAGCCTGAGACAGACCCTGTGCTTTCTTAAGCTAGGAGATGAAGTTTTTCATTTTTATAAACTTGGAAGCCTTTTGAGGATCCTGGCTGTATACAAGGGATCTCAGTTCCAGCTGCCCACCTCATACAAGGCCAAAGATACGTCTCCTTTCCTCCAGCTCCCCTAGGGCAATGAAACCTGAGCCCTGAGCCCAGGCCTGATGGCCCCAACCTTCAGCAAGGCTGCCAGAGGCTCCGGAGAGAGCGGGGGTATAGGGGTGCTCTCACTGGCATCAGGGGACTTACAGTTACTTCTCTTGTTAAACATTATGTGTAGACTTCATTAAGCATTTCCACCTTGTCCAGCAAGGAAGGGGCATCCATATTAGCTTACTATAAGGAAAGAACCAGATTCTAAGTGTACTTTTCCACACTCCCTATTTCCTTCCTCACCTTTCCTCCCTCCCACTTCTGACGGCCGCCTAAACTCCTCTGAGCTCCTTCTCTCAACTCCCAGCTTTGCCCTGGGAGCCAGGCAGAGCAGCAGCTCTGCGCAGTTGAGAGGAACACTTGCCAGCTTGCTGCCTCCGTGTGGCTAAGGCATGTCGCTCTGAGTGGGAAAAAAGAAAAAAAAAGTTTCAGGCAAAGGGGATGAGAAGCAAGGCTTTGGGGACACTCACTAATGTCACCAAAGGTATCATTGCTGAGTCCTCAGCCAGGCCTCGCAATAACATTTCAGAATCCAATAAAGTGTCATCTTTGAGGTAATTCTGTGAAATTGGTGAAAAAAACAATTTATATCTACAAATAAGCTTTGCTTTCTTTTGATTAGAAGGGGAAAAAATGCCCTTGGATTAGGATTGTCCCTCACCCAGAGAATAGAATCAGAAAGTGCTGAGGATTAGGTACAAATTCTCCAATGTTCTGGACTGTCATGGCCAGATACTTTTCTAAATGTTTTCCTGAATTTTCTAGAGAAGCATTTTCTAATATTTCCTGCTGTTGATACAGTTTCCTTTCAGTTATTCTTTCTGCGGTAACTTTAAGAACAGTCTCTGACAGGCTCCTGCTGCCTGTGGCTTTGCTCCTCAGGATAGGACAGTGGCAGCCGCTGTCCCCACGCAGCCCGGACCCGCCGGGCTGCCCTGTGTCCCGTAGACTAAATACTGAAACTCTCCCTTGAGGGTCGATTTTCTTTCATTTTTAATTTTTGAATCTCTTCATCCAGCTGTATTATTTTTGACCATCAGGTCTAGGCGAGATTGACAGGTGCTGCCAGTTGTTACAGCTGCTGCTAAGTCCTGGTTACCTTAGACATGGAGGTAAAACAAACACAGGAATCCCAAGGAACCATACCGGGCACCCTCACCTCTAGGTTTCTGAAAAATAGCAGAGTAAACAAATCCCAGGTCCTACCCGTCTGTCAGACTGACACTGGGGCTGCATTTAGGAGAAGCAGCAGAGAAACACAAGGGAGACAGTAGCTGAGGAGAAACAAAAGTCAATTGTTACCAACCTTCCCAGACAGAAAGCTCCGTGCTTCCTTTAAGCGGTTTGATTTACAGCTTCTGATATTATGTGCAAGAGCGCTCACAACCCGAAGTGTTTTGTGTCCTGACCTGTAAGAATAAGTCTATTAACCCTAATCAATCTCCCATTATGCAGAGGTGCCTGGAATTTAGCAAGCGAAAGGGTGGCTGGGGTCCTGCAGCTCAGGAACTACCATTGTCCCCGGTAATCAGCGGTGGCTGGGGACCCCAGAGGGGGTCTTTGCTGCGGCGAAATTATCATTCAGAGTAAGGTGTTGGGGGAGGGGCTTTCATCTTTTAATGAGAAAATGGAGGACTGTTTTCATTTTTAATTGCTGGTGCTAATTAAAGCCTGGGGCTCCCGTGCGGCCCTGGACCCTCGCGGGTACGTGTTCCCAGACACCTCTGCCTGCGCTTCAGCCCAGCTGCGGGTAACCCGCCTGCCCCGGCTTCCTGCTGTAATTAGTGAGAGCTTCTATTCCGATTAAGTACTTTATTACAGAAGCTAATTATGAAGCCTAGCTTGTTCACTGTGCCTTAGGAGAGATTTCCTCGTGCTTTGTGAGGGTAATTCTAAGGGTGGGCGTTATTTTAACCTTTGAAAGGCAAAGTAGGAATTGGCACATCACACGGATGGTCAGATGTTAATATATCCATGGAAAATGGAAATGTTTTAAATCCACACCAGGAAAACCAAGCAAACAAAGCTTCTTTTTAACTACGATCTGGAGAGGGCGTTAGAGAGGAAATAAATGCTATCATTCTATCAGCACCTACAAACTGTTATAATATCAGATCCTCACATAAACCCTGGGTTGAAGAATCTGTACTTTGTCTAACACATTAATCCGGGATGAAATTATGTAGTAGAAGGTTTTCAGTTACTACTGAAACATATTTTTCCCTGCAATATTCTGTTCATTCAGTTGTGTTGTGATGAGCACTGAGTCTTTCTAAGTCCAATAAAAAGAAAAGTACGTGTGAGTATAGTTGGGATGTGGGGTGGGGAGAGCAAATGATTGAAATAGCCCAGCCTGTCCCTAACATTTACTGGACTTGGGGCAAGAGTAAAGCGGAGACTCCTAGACCTCGCCTCCCTGCCCTGCCCACCTCCACTCCTGTGAGCAGCCTGTCCTTGGCCACTGTTTGGGTTTCGGGATAGCACACCTACAGCACAGCACACCTCTGAGAGGGTACTCTAGGAAAGAGGCCAAAATAGGCTGTAGAAGCAGGGTGGAGGCTGTTTAGGTGGTAATTTCCTAACCTCAGGTACGTGGATGGAACGTGGCAGGGTAGGGATGGGGAAGATTGCTCTAGGTGGACGTGAACCTTTGGCCCTGGGGACTCCTCAGTCCAGCAGCAGGATCACAGCAAGAGGAGGAACAGAGCAAGCGCTTTAAATCTCAGATGCAGGGCAACGTCTTGGGTGTCCAGCTCTAAGGACAATACTATAAATGACATCAAAAAGTACTTATTATAGGTTTGTTCATTTGTTCATTAAATACATTTTGACTTTCTGCAATGTCCTATGACCCATGCTGAGTACCAAGGATATGGGAGTGGCTAATTATGCAAGAAAAAGTGATTTTTAAGTAAACACACTAGTACTTTTACACAACCAGATGAATGCAGTTTCTAACGCTTTAATTATTATAGAACTATAACCACTCTTTAGGTATTTTGCTTCAGAGTCTAGAATACATACGAGAAGATTATATGTGGATTGTGTGTGTGTGTGTGTGTGTGTGTATAAGATTCAGAGACTTTATTTTTATTTTTATTTTTTTACACTTTAGGATTTTATTTGTTTTCATATTACATTTTTTTT
>CM052441.1:100624380-100659328 GCA_028533085.1 Varecia variegata
AAATAAAAACTAGAGATGATGAAATACCGCACACACCGCATCTTCTGGCCTACCTCCAGTCACCCTCCTGCCACCTCTAGCATTTGCACCCCCACATATGACCTTGCAAGGTATGATCAGGGCTTTGAAGGCCCAGAATTTGTAGGATTCTGAGTCCCTGTATGTGTCTTGTCCTCTGTTCCTCTCAAGGTGCCTCTGAGCCGCGGGGGTTACTGCTCCGCCCCCTCTGGCTGACTGGTATTTTGCAGAAGTGATTGGACCACCAAGGTATCCAGGGATTAGAGGATCAGACTGTGGCTTTGATGGGTTACTGGGTAACCACAAGACTTGGACGAGCAGCCCAGTCAGAAGAGCTTACAAAATGTATCTCCTGCTACGGCCAGCACAAGGTGCACAGCCTGGAGATTTATAGATGAAAACAGAGTGCAGAGGGTTAACTGGAGGATTTTTGAGGGAGACAGGACACTGGAGAATCAGAGCTAGAGGTGCAACATTGTAACTCTACAGCTCTGTAGCTATTGGCCGAGAAACAGGCAGTGGATCTCACCTTGGCGGTAGCACCAGCCCTTTCTCGTTCTTCTCATGGTTTGTAGGTGTGGTAGGCACGGATCAGATCAGTAGCATGAGAAGATTGAAAGAAAGAAGCACCTCAGCGCCTCCCCCATAAATTCCAGTGTTTAAACCCAAGCATACATGGGCCGTCAGAGGGATGAATTTGACAAGCTTTATGTAAAATCACCTGAATGTGTCTTTTATGAATCTACCAACCTGTTTCAAAGTTGCCCTGTAAGTTATAGCTTCTCATTTTGCAGGGCCCTTTTCAAACTTGGAGCAACAGCGTCCACGAATGGTTGACTGGAACACATTCTGGGCAATGTTTAAGGCAGTTCTGTCCAACAGAAACAAAACCTGAGCCACAAATATATGCAACTTATGTCATCTCTAATTTTCTAGTAGCTACATTAAAAATAGTAAAAAGAAACAGGTGAAATTAAATTTAAAAGTATATTTTATTTTATACAATATATCCAAAATATTATCATTTCAATATGTCAACAATATAAAAATTGTTATTATGAAATTTAGCTTTTTTTTGTACTAAAAATCCATTGTATATTTTACATTCCCAGCACATCACAATTCAGACCAGCCACATTTCCAGAGCTCAATAGCCATATGGGGCTGGTGGCTACCATACTGGAGAGTAGAGTTCTAATCTGTTCTCAGTATCATTGAACTTAAAAGCTGAAACCAAAAAAAAAAAAAAATTTCCACTATAATACAATGAAACACTGGTGCAGAATAATTGCTTAAGGATGTGTCATCATCATCTCCAGAAGTTCAAGACTCATGTTCTGGGATTTAGAGTCTTCCTTAACAGAGTTGATGAAAGACTAAAAGTCCTCTTTCTCATCCTAAAAAAAGTCACACTCTTTTTTTCAGCAAACAGCACAAAAGGAACCAGCTACCATTTGTTAAGATAACTCAATGCAGATTATCCATGGACCTCTCAACTTTAAGAACCAGATGTCATTGTGAGTCTATGACATATGTAAATCTGTCAGTGTCGAGCACACATATCAAAAGTATGTGCCGATATTGTAGCAATCTGTATCCAAACACTTACTAATGTGTACAGCGCGTAAAGAATGAGTTGCTTAGCCATTACCAGTAAAGGTCACTATTTTCTAATTCAGAACCAGAAAATAACTCTCCAAGTACCCCTTTGGGAAGAGACAGAAGATAAAAACAAAAAATTCCCTGGAGCCCAGTAATCACAGCCAGAGTCAGAAAGGGGTGAAACACATTGTTCTTTTCCCATCCAGCCCATTGTGGGTGTGCAGACGGGGACAGCACGGTATTCCAATGGGAGGGACACAGATGGGCCAGAGGAGATTGTACAGGGCTGTGTAAATGCAGTACCAAGCATGACTAGACAACACCAACATAGGGGTCAGAACACTGGTAATGCAACACTCACGGCTATTGTAAAAACCCACTGTGCTAATGTAATCAATGAATGGCTAATCTGGCGCTGAAGAAGATGTCATTTAATTGCATGGGAAAAATGATTCAATTAAGAAAGTGATTGATTGGGGAGCCAAAGAAATACAGTTCAGCCACATAGTAAATATTTGCAGGTGAATGAAACAGTAATTGGCAACTCCCTCCACCAGAGCCCTGGTATTCCTAGACCCCTCCAGCGAACTGCTTTGTCAGTTTGGTCTTACCTGTTAGCATTCGCTGGTTTCATGGAAAACTTTCCTTTCTAGACAACCCTCATCTGATTTTCCTTAATCCTAATTCAAGTCCCTGTGCAAGGCAAGTTCCATGGTATCTTTCCACCTGTGGAAGATAAAAAAGGTTATTGTTCCTTGTCTTCTTACCATTTGCTTCTGATACATATACTGGATCTTAAAAGGAAAAAAAAGCAATTGAAAAGAGGCTAGAAAGTGAAAAACTTCAAGTATTATGGGAATCTCAAATCTCAATTGGTTTAAAGTAGGATGTGCTTTCAGCAAAAACACTAACTTGCTCAGGAGGTAAAGGGGGAAATACACTCCACATGACGCCACCATGACAAATTTAAAGGGTGGAAGTTAGAAAAAGAGACACTGAGAAAATAGCCGAAAGAAGCTTTGGGATCAGTTTCTCTTAAGCTGCTGTGATGTAAATAGGGACATTCAGGAAGAGGTAGCATGAAGGGGCATATGACTGATTTATAACGAGATACAATTTAAGTTGCGGTTAAGGTGGAAGAAGCTGTAGTGTGATAACATCAATTTAGACCTGAACAAAGTTGAAACTGATAAACCAAGACTATGAAAACTGAGTCTCAAATAAGATCAACATTAAAAGCAGATGTGAACCAGGCCTGATGACACGTGCCTGCAGTCACAGCTACTTGGAAGGCTGAGGAAGGAGGATCACTTGAGCCCAGGAGTTAGAGTCCAGCCTGGGCAACATAGCGAGACCCATCTCTTAAAAAAAAAAGCAGATGTGCTTTATGGTCATATGTTAATGATGCTGAAAATCTAGTATTTTATTAATAGTGGCTTTTTGTCCAAGTAGTCGCAGCCCATAAACACACCGGTAGAAGCGGATGATACCCATGGATGCCAAGCTTACGTGGAAGCCTTCTCTGCAGACATCTCTCTGTTCCTGGGGAGTGGGATTTGGAGAGCAGATTATTCATTGTAGTCACCTGCTGTCAAGCTCCCTCACCTGTTGTTGGAGGCCCTTAGAAGGGAGGTCTTGAAATCAGCCCCTCTGAACACAACTGGCACAGAACTTTCTTCTTCCTGTGAACTTGTGTCGTTAATGATATTTCTATCTGTTCATTCAATGACTATTTATCGAATCTCTATGCTGTGCACTGTACAAGGTGCTGGGGCCGAAATATGGAATTACTCCTTCCCTGCTGATTCTCACAATCTATGGAAACAGCAGAAATTAATGAAAATATAAAAATGCAACTATGATAAAAGTTTGCAAGTAAAGAGCTTGGTGTTGTAAAAGAAGGACATGCCTAGTCAGGTATTAGGAAAGACTTCTCCAAGGAAGTTGCAGTTCGGCTGAGTGGTCTGGAAGATGAATAAAGTTAACTAGGTGAAGAGCAGAGGGATGCACATTTCAGGTAGAGGAAACAGCATGTGCAAAGGCCCAGTGGTAGGAGAAAGCATGCCAAATGGTAAGAACTAAGAGAAAGTGTAACTAGAAGAAAGAGAAGGAGGGAATTCTGGAAACCTAAGCAAGACAATGGTGACCTGGACTGATGTAGCATTAGTAGATTTGGAAAAAAGAGGAGGATTGGAGAAAGAATGGAAAGGATGTATGATAGATCAGCTAGAACATGTGTTAGTCAGAGTTCTCCAGAGAAACAGAACTATCAATTTGGAATTTATTAAAAGATATTTCTCAGCATCTCAAATTCACTCTGGATACCCAACATATTTTACATTCTAGTTTAATAGTAGAGAAACACCTCAAAATTCCTTTTTTTCCTACTCCATAGCTGGTTCCTTATGCCACAGCTTCTCTCATTTTGCAGAGGAGTCAGGATCTCGCTCACCTGAGCCCAGGTTCACCTTTCCTACTTCTGGTCATCACCGCACTGACACCGCAGCCCCCACAGCACATAGAAGCCTTTGCGTCATGCGCTCTGTGCTGACTGCCCGCTTCTCTAGTGTGCATGGAGGGCAGGATGCTATAAACTGGGCAAGTCCAACGGCTCTGTCCTCTGCCCCCAGGATGTCAGGGAACACCCACGTCACTGCCATCACCTTGAGGATATGCCATTGCCCCCTCATTTGGGGGCATTATATTTGTTGTCATTTCACATTTTTCTATCCACTTTTCATCATCTTCAATCATTCATTCAAGAAATATTAATTAAGTGCCTTTTGCGTGCTAGGTTCCATGGGGAATACAACAATAAGAGTGACTTATTCTCTCTCGTCTCCTACACAAAACCAAGGCCCTTGGTCCCTATGACAGTCTGAACTTCCCATGCCTCTTTGAAGCCTGCATAGCTGTCATCAGTGAAGCACCTACTGTGTGTGCCACACCCTGTAATAAGCATTTTATGTGTATTATCTGATTGGTCCCTAAAAGCTGGTCCATGAGCCAGTAAAAATCATTACGTAGTTTTTTCTGATCTATAAAATATTAGAAATAAATGTTGCAAAAAGCCAAATATATTCATTTTAAAAGACTGTTCTATATTCCAAAATTATGTCATTTCTACTTTTATTAATAACAAAATATCCCTTTATTAAATAAGAGTGGAAGATTTGATCTGGGAGGCCTCACTTTGATTTTTATGTTCTTAGTTGACAAAATAATAGGCAATCTCACGTGTGTTTCCTGCATTAGTAAGGATCCTTTGATTGCAAGGAATAGATAACCCAATAAACGGACACGCAGAACTGAATTCAGGGGTAGAGAACGTTCAGGCACAGTTTGTTCTTGATGCTCATGATGTTCCTGGAGTTCTGGTTCCTTTTTGATGACATTTTCTCAACTTCTTTGTGCCATCTTTTTTGTGATAACTTTATCCCCAGGCCAGGTTCTCACTGTAGTAAAAAAGCCACAGCCAGTCCAAGTCCCAAATGAGTCTGATAACTGTTCAAAGAACATAGAAGAGCTTTTGTTGCTGTGTTCCAGGCAAAAGTCCTGAGGTTCACTTTGATTGCACCAGCTCGGTGACTTGTCCTCATACAAACAAATCTCTGTGGCCATGGGGGCTGCAGGATGGAATCTCCTTCTGCTGTAACTTCCGGAAGAGAGGCAGACACTCTTTCCAGTTGAAGCAGGAAAGTAAATAACACGAACAATAGCTAACGGAAAGTACTAGGTTCCAGAAGCCTTCAAGTGCTTGACATAGATTATCTGATTTAATCCTCACAGCCACCAGAAGAAGGAGATTTTATTAGGAGCCCATTTCACAGATTAGTACACTGAGGTTTGTGGATAAAAGATAATTTGTGTGAATTCACAGGACAAGTAAGATTAGAATTGTTGAGGTCCAGAAACAGATACCCCAAAATACGGTGCTTTGACATACCGCACTGAAGAACACGGTGTCTCAGTTCTTGGTCTCTCCCAAAGCACGGGATGAAGCTGCTCCCCAAAGTTCCCTTATCTGCCTAAAGTCTGGACCCAGCAAAGGAGAAAACAGTGACTTCTGGTTCCGGCCCTGAGTTTTCATTGACTGAACTCGTATCGTAGGAAGAAAGACTGAAGTCTGTCAACACACCTAAACAGACTTTTGTCACAAACCATTGTCCACTTTGTGGGGCCAACAGACCACGTCCCAGGCTATTGTATGTTTTGCAGCTCATTGAATTCCCTAAAAATCATTTACTATCCCCCTAAAATCATCCACACTTCCCCATCTTCCTTTCTCCTAAAAAGTAGGGTATATAAGCATCTGTACCCATTGGGATATGGGGTAATCACTCTGTGATTTTCTTCTTGTGCATGTTAATAAATGTGTATGCCTTTTCTCCTACTAATTTTCCTTGTTTTGGTAGATTTTCAGTGAACCTTCAGAAAACAAAGGGAAAGTCTTCCCTTGGCCACTATAGAATCCAGATGCATCCACCCCCAGAGCTCATGTTCAACCTACCATCCTTCCTGTCCTGTCTCCTAAGCTGCTACATCTGCAGCTGTTTTGTCACTAGAAGGAGAGAGTTTTCCTGAGAACAAAATCAACCAAGCCAAAGCCAAAAAGCAAGCAAGAAAGGAGAGAAATCAAGACCTGACCATTTCATTTGAACCCATAGATCAAACTATGCATGAAGCTAAACCATGCACACATGAAACTATGTATGAAGCTTCTTATTCATGAAGCTAAAACCACCTCTGGACTAACTAAAATATGTAAGTCAATTTTGCTTTTGCAAATTTGAGCTTTCTATTATTTTCAACAGAAGAAAATTTAACACATATGGTAAAGAAGTATAAATATTTCAGACTAGGGATTTAGAAATTTTATGCCAAATAAATTACAGTGTTAGGAATCAATATTGTATGGTACATATGGATCAGTACAGCTAAACTATGTAAATTAACTTGATGTTTTCTTTTTAACATTATCTAAAGTACGCTACAATTAAAATATTTTTTAAAAAAATAAGAACAAAAATATTATAAACTGTACAATCAGCCAGTATGTGCAGGTTCTCAGTTGAAGCTTCATTCCCTGTGTCTTAGCTGTGTTCCTGTATTTTGGTAAAGGACATCCAGCTACCCAATATGTGAGGCAGCAGGACCCTGTCAGGCTTGCAAATCAGAGCTCAGATCAAGATTCCTTCATGGAAAATGATGCTTTTAAAGAGGGATGATCTCCCTGAAAGAGCCATGCAGTGCTGATGCCCTTAGAGAAAGACAGCAGTCTAGACGCCATTGCTGTTACAAGCAGACTCACTCCAAGATCATATGGGGTCTCTGGCTGGGGCACGAGGAGCTATGTACACAGGAGAAAATAAAAACAAAATAATTGGCAATAAAACCAGTCAACGAGACACAAATCTCTTTAGTTTAAGTCAGCGCCCAGCTTCTCTGACAGTCCTGGTCCTGCTCTGAATTGTCGACTGTGACATCACGGTTTCTCCCCTAAACCAGTCTCGATTTCTAACATCATAGCTACGATTCCCCTAAGATGGACGTGGACACTGCAGAAGAGACCACAAGTAGGCCACTGGTAAAGCAACCCCAAGCCTGGTCACATTCGGTCCTGGGTTTTATTGTCCTGTGGAGCCTGAATGGTAAATTGATGCTCTGATGTTTGGGGGCAGGGGCATTATGCATGCGGGAACTATAGCAATTATGCTAATCATGGAGACCCCTTTGTTGTGAGATTTCCAAAGCAGGAAGCAGCTTGTGTCAGAGATTTACAGTAGAAGTCCTACAAATAGGACCCCAAGGTGTGCCCCAGGGGGTGAAGACAGAGGTAGCTGGGAGGTTAATCTGGGAACAAAGAAAATGTGCCGGAACCGAGCATTAACAAGCACCAACATAAGGCCCGAGACTGCGAACCTCATGAGTGGAGAGAGGGGTGTTGAGGAAGGGGAGGCAAGAGGGCAAAATGCTCTGCAAAGAAGCATCATCTCTGGAAATTCATGCGTGGAGAAAAGGTCAAGCCAGAAACTAATTTTGACGGTTAAGAAAATAATGGCTGAGCCATCACCAAAGTCCACACAGGTGAAGGGGGTGAGTGCGGTGTGGTGGTAAAGCACGTGCGCTAGTCTCCAGGAGGAGCTGACCCTGCAAGAAGACTGAGCACGCACTGTCCCCAGAAGAAGCTGGGCCCCGGGGCGATGAAGGTGCGTTCTCTCCCACCCTCCGCAGCCCTCCTTTCAGGGGCCCACGAGAAAGCTAGAAAGGCCCGGTTAACTGCAGGAGCACAGGCACCTGGAACATTTCCCCATGCTCATTTAGGCCATGGGAAGAAAACTGTTGTCTATTTTTTCTCTACAGTATATTCTTTTGACACATAAGGGTTGATGCAAAACAGGGAGGAAATGGAACTACTGGTTACTTGAGTTAACCTATAGTTGAAAACACATCTCCTGACCCAGAGAATGGGGTATCACTCTTTTTTTATTTCCAAAACCAACCTTCTCTCTGTGCAGGAACTTCTTTGTCTCCAAATCTGTTGAGGTATCACCCATTCCTCAGGACAAACAACAAACAAAAAACGCTCTTTGTGTGAACTGAATTGCCACTTCCAGCTTCATCTCTGGCTTTCTGCCTCCTTTCAGGGGCCTGGGTCTACAACGAACAGGTCACACCCACTCCCACCTGTACCGTGCCATCCTTCCCCCTCAGCCCTGAGAGTCAGGTCTCTCACTGAGACTGCTTCAGGATACTGCTGATCCCCTGATCAAAGGCAGCCAATGTCTTTTCCTGGATCCACATCATTTTTGACCATTGTGTAGCAATCAGTATTGTCTTTTGTCTCCAGCCCTCAGAACTAACTTTCTTTGATGTCAATGATCCCTCAGGGGTGCGGTTCACAGCAGAATGCCCTGGGGGCTTGTTACAAGGCAGATGGCTGGGCCCCACCCCCATAGTTTTGATTCAGTAGATTTGGGCAGATCTGTCCAGACTTTGGGAGTCACACAACTTCCCAGGTGCTGCTGCTGTATCTGGTCCAGGGACCACTCTTCAAGAACCACAGTGCAGTAGTTGTCAGCTCAGGCAGTGCATTGAAACTGTCTGGGCTTCACACACTTTTCAAAATCTGTGTAGGCCCCACCCAGACCAACTGAGCGGGCATCTCTGGGACAGGCTGGGCTGTGCCTGTGACTCTGACAGGAAGTCAGAGCGGAGAGTCGCCTCCTTCCTGATTCCACTGGGTCCTGCCAACTTCAGTGGCCACCAGTGTCAGCCTCAGTCCTTGGTGTCTGTCTCTGCCCTTCAAGCTGGGCATTCTCTGCCTCCAGCTAGGCAGTCGTGAGGCCTGAACACAGTGGCTGTGGACAAAGAGACAAGGTCAGCTTGAAAAGATATTCAGGATCCAGAAATAACTGTACCTAGTGACCAATTAAATATGGGCACCAGAAGAGAAAAATAACTCACTTATTTAGTAGTAGCTACAGAAATAATATTTGCACTTTTTCCAAATACCAGGAAGACCACAGTCAACATACACCCTATCGTCTTCACAAATATTATGCCGAGACCTGCATCCACCAGACAGAAAATAGTTTACAGGACTACTCAGGGACCCAAAGGCATAACCTCCCGTGGTAACTTGCCAAAAGTGTAATAGGCCTATTTGGAAACAAATTTTGTTTCCAAAATTTTTTTTTGGAACAAAACAAAAACAAAATGTTTTTGTTTCTTTCACATTCTTGGAGGTTTCGTTTCTTTTCTTTTTTCTCCTGATAATCCAAACATCAGTAATAATATCACATTTGCTATTTGCATTTTGGCATCTGTTTACTTTCTCTCCATACACACACAAACAGCTTTTTCTTTTGGTTTCTTTTACTACTTTTTTCCCCTCATGGTATCCAAAGGAGTCATTTGTTCCAGGAATGCTAGATGGATCAATATTAAAACATTTATCCATAAAATTCATTGCAACAACAAATTAAATATATAGGCAGTGAGATGGCATTTGATAAATTTCAGCAATCGCAACTATTGCTGAATTAAACAGAAATACATAGAGTGCCCTAAGTATGATGAAGACTATTATCAAAGCCCCAAATCAAACATCATATTAAAATGTGAAATAGTAATCAATCTCATTAAAACCAGAAAAAAAACAAGTATACCTTCAAGTATCATTTGTAGTCAACATTGTTTTGGAGACTGTAGCTAATGTATTAGTAAAATAAAATGAAAAATTTGGAAATGAAGACAGTAAACTATCTTTATTTAAAGATTATATAACCATATGCCTAGAACAGCCAAGAGAACTTAATAATAATTTTTAAAAACTATTAGAATTGAAGAGAAATGTGATGCTTCAAAAAAAGTTTAATAAATACACAAAAATGCAAGAATCATCTTCGGACTAGCAGAATTCATTTAGAATGAAAAGGGAGTTTTTAAAATTTCATTAATGGTCCATGACATTAGAAACTAAATTGCCAAGGAATCAATTTAACAAAAATGTTCTATGTGAAGAATACAGTGAAAAAAACATAAAAAATAAGATCTAAATAAATGAATGGGAAAACTTAATATCATAAAAAGTCAATTCTTTTCGATACAAGTTAACTTTTCATAAAAATCATACAGGGTTCTTTAATAAAAATGGACACTAAAATTTTAAATTTTATATTAAAAAATCAGTGTATAAGGATTGCTAAGACAATGAAGAAAATGAGTAAGGGAGAGATTATATGTAAACTGGTGCAATCCAAATAGTATGGTGCTGGCATAGGAACGGTCAAAGAAATCAGAGGAACAGCACAGAGATAGATCCAAGTATATACAGGAACTTAATATATGATAAAGGTGGTATTTAAATTCAGTCATGAAAGAATGGTTTATTTTATAAATGAGACTGGAATAATTGGCCATTCATCCGGATTATAACAACATTAGTCGCTTACTTCAGACCATATATAAAAATAAACTTCAGATGGATTAATGATCTAATGTAAAAAATAAAGCAATAAACATTATTGGGAGAAAATTTAGGAGAATATTTATATAGCCATTGGGTAAAGAAGTCCTCATTAAGCAAGAAGGAAACCCAAATCCATAAGAAAAAAAAAACTAAATAAATATTATTTCAAAAATTAAGAATGTCTAAATGGCAAAAGGCACCATAAATAAAGTCCAAATATTTAGGAATACATCTAAAAATCAAAGAGTTAATATCCCTGTTGTACAAAGAAAGACAAATAAATCGTTTCAAAATCAAATAACCAATAGACAAATGGGCATGGCATATGAAGCAGGAAATTAGTCCAAGGGAAAACACACAGGGGCCAATAAACCTATGAAGAGATGCTCAGTCTCCCTGGCGGACAGGCAAATACACATCAAATCATATGCTCCCCGACCCTTGGATCAGAGAGAAATGTAAAGCTAGTGAGGATGATGATGATGATGACGATCATGACAAAGACCACTTATCTATACTGTGCTTACAAGGTGCCAGCCAGTGTCCTAAGCATTCTGCATATGATAAATAGCTCATTTAATCCTGTCAACGGCCCATGAGGTCGGCACTATTATTATCCCCATTTTGTAGATGAGGAAACTACGTATACTCAATTGAAATAAAATTTTCATAAAACAATAATTTTATCCTTACCACATGCAAAGTTCTCTGATATTTACTAGTCTTTCCTATGTTACTTCACTTAAAAAATGTGCCGGTCAGGACCCAGCAAACCGATTTTATGATACACAAATGGGTACACTCACAGTCTGAAAAACACTACCCTGTAGAGATGTTCACAAATTATTACATCAAAATAAATTTCAAAGTAAAGTATACACTTAGATCTCACGCATGGAAGGAGAAAGGAAAGAGAAGAGGAAGAGAGAAAGGGGAGTGCATCCGTGTGTGCGAATGTACTTTCTAGAGATGTGCATGTGTGCGTGTGTGAGGGCAGGGAAAGGTCTGGGAGGATCCACATTGAACTATTGAAACTGGTTACCTCAGGGGGTTGGAGGCGGTAGGAGAGACCTCTCCCCGTGTATCTCTGTTTTGTTTGTCATGCTGCAAAAAGAGTGCTTTGCTTTTAGAGTTTTTAAGAACAAGTCAACAAACAACAAGAGAATCTTGTAATCTGTGAACTTCTATGCTCTGGGACAAGCTTTCCTAACTTCATTACATCTCATGCTTGAACAGCCCTCAGCATTTGACTCCCATTTATTGAAAAAATAAATCTTTCAATTCTATCTACAGAACCTACTGGGAGAGGGATAAACTCAATTTTAGTGGCTTCTTATCCAGGGAGAAGGGTCAGCAGCTGCTGTCACCTATAGCAATAATGCAATGGACGGAAGGGACAGCATCTTCCTGGAAAAATACCTAAGAGACACAAAAGATGTTTACAGGAGAAAGGTGTAAATCCATCTGAATGAAGTTTCATTCACTCATTCATTCAAGTACCTGATCTACCTGTTTGGCATACCCAAACTGCCACTTCTTGTTATACTTTGCAAGTAGTTTTTAGAGGTTTCCCTTATAAACCAGAAGGTTTAGTGTTCCCTTTAGGCCTTCCTCCAGCTGAGTTGTTCGATATTCCTGCGGGGCTTACTGAGTTCAAAGATTAAGTCTGGGTCCTTCTTCCAGAGGTTAAGAGAAAAAAATAACTAAAATTTTCAATGCGCCTCTCCAGTGGTTGTCAGTACTGTTCGCCAGCTCCATCTTCTGGGCACACGCCAGGATTGCATGGCCCTGCCCTCTGGTGCTAGATGCACCCATGGGACTCGCTTTGTCCAATGAAATGAGAGCAGAATTGAGGTGTCACTTAAGATCCAGTGCATACATTTGCCACATCCTTTTCTGCATCAGCAATGATAGAAGCAGGTGTTAAGACACAATGCCTATAAGCCTAGCTTCTCAGTATTTACGAGCATACAGAATAGCCTCAGAATAACCTTGTCTTGTATTCAGCCACTAAAACTTGAGTGTTGCTTGTTACCATAGCATAGCCTAGCCTATCCTGACTGATACACTCCATGAGCACTTAGGTCTTAGTTACAAACTCCCAGTGTACTTTACTGTTAATACAGGTACCTTGCATTTGAGAGAATGTTTGTCTACTGCTATGGTGATGTCTTTGCTCTCTGGAAACCGAGTGGAACCCAAGTGGTGCAGATAGTGGGCTTCAATAGTGTAATATTTTTAGCTACACTCAAATTCTTAACCATTGTTCTCTGAAGTGCAGCATCCTTGCCTGGGTGTCTGAGTACAGAGTCACTCCTAGTCATAGGCTACATGCGAATTCTCAGTAACCCCAATACCGATGTTGTACCCAGGTCACCAGACCAAAAACACCCCTCATGGTGAGTTTCTCTTTGGGATCCCTGAAGTCCTTATCTGACCCAGAATCTTGGTCAGTGCCACTTTGGGCCACTTCATTATGTTTAACTAATTTCAAATATATGGATAAGGATTTTAGATTTTGATCTTTTGCCTCCAGGAAACCCAAAGTTTCACGTGCAATCAGTGAATCTTTTCCAAGGTGTTCAAACTAAAGAGCCTCAGGGAGAAGCAGCCCTCTGCAATCCACAGAAGGTTTGGTCACATCCTGTGCTGGGCTAGAGCCAGCTCTTACAGGCTCCTGAAAACTGTGTGTGTGTCTCTTCCCCACTCTGCCTTCAGTGACTTGTGTTAGATTGGTTTTGACAGCGGTGGGAGTATTTACACAATAGGAATTGGCAATTACTACAATTAGAGTTGACGTTTTCCTTGGAGAGTCCGTTGTTAAACATTTATGGTCACACCACTAATTACATCCACCCTCCTCTTCTCCTCTTCCGGAGGTGCCACTGCCTTCCAATTTCATAACTGAGAGGGTGCACCAAAATGGCTCTTCCTGTGGTGAAGAAAATTATTTGCCCCCATGACTTAGTAGCCACTCGCTTACTGGTTTAAACTTCACCTCACTGGACACTACTATAAAGCAGCAATATTAGGTACTGTTGTGTGCCAGACACTAGGCATGCAATGATGAGCAAAGTGGAAATTCTCCCTGCTCCATCAGTTCAATGTAGAGGTCTGGAAGATCAAGGACACCTGCCACTGATGTAAGATTGTTTTTTATACAATATCCCTTATTTGTCACGTTTGTTTACCTTGGTTTCCTCAGAGCTAATGAATAAATTTGTGTGATTATTTCAAGTATAGTAGAGGTAGTGTCTATCTGTGACTGTTCTGTGTGGGCCAAAACACTTCCTTTTGGGAGCCACTCTGCCCACACCACAGGATTCTAGTAGAACTATGAAGGTGCCAGTTTCCAGTTTCCCCTGCCCCGGGTGAAGACATGTAGCTGAGGACGTGCTATGTGCTATGCACACCCCACTCCCCAGGGTACAGAGACCGTTCCAGGATGGGCACATTGCCCACCTGTGGCCAATCGGAATCCTTTTGCAGAGACTTATATGGATTCTGCAGGTCTGAAAGTTTTTCCATCCTTTGGAGAGCATGAGATATGAGAACTTTATGAGCCTGGAGACACCCTGTCACAGAGAGACAGTTTGTAAGAGAACGAAGCCAACGTAGATGAAAGCAGACCCAGGAAAGAGGGAGGGAGGCAGAGAGGGAACATGACGATATTGCTTATTTAAACCTCGAATCTACCTATGCCTAAAACAGAACTAACTCATACAGTTTTCAGTTACTAAGTCAATTCCTTCTGGATTAAACTAACTTGAATTGAGTTTCTATCAGGTACAGTGGTAGAGTGCTCACTAACCCAGCAATGGCAGGGAGAACTTAGGAAACAGCATTCTATCCGTGGTGAGCTTCCAGGTGGGAGACCTGATGGCAGGTGTGAACAAAATCTAGGAGACCAAGTCACGGGGACCTGTAGGAGCAAGGACCCTCTAGAGGGTCAATGAAGGAGCTCTGGTTCTTGTGCATTCCTGCTCTTTGGCTCGCAAGAACACTGCAGAGGTGTCTGACATCTGTTTATGTGGGTGGGGGGGAGAGAGAAAGAGAGAGAGGACAGCAATAGAGAAAACATTCATCCAAGGATGAAAAGAAACAGGAGAGAGTAAGATTCTCCAAATGCAGGGCTCGTAGCTGAAATCTTCACAAGCCAGTCTTTTATTCTCTTTCTACCCTTTTCTTCGTAACCCTCAATGGGTTACCAACCGACAGGGGCAACCTGACTTCTCTTGTAGGCTTAAGATCGTCAACTTCCCCTTTTCCTGCCCCATGGTCTCTCTTTTCCCCCTTCTCACCCATGACTTAGGTTGTCTTCTCAAGGGTGAGGAAACTCCCCGTGCAGGTATGTACCTGAGCTGCTTAACAATGCTTTCTCGGCTTAAGAACTGTTTATTTCTTTTTCATAATCAATTTTTAGTCTTTTGGTGGTCAACTCACACTTAGTTATTCCACCTGGGGAAGAACTTAGATTGTAGTAAAGGGATTTGGTGAACGTTGGTGGAGGTAAGGAACAGGGGGAGTTGGAACCCAGTTGTAGGAGCCCTGGGAAGTGCCGAAGAGTTGAGAACAATGGGGATATCAGTGATGTTTGGGTATAAAGGGAAGAAAAGAGATCAGTAGACAGAAGGGTGATGGATACTTTAACATTTCATTCTATGCATTTGGAAAAAGGCCCAAATTTAAACAATGAAGGGCACTGAGGGACCAAATCCCTGGGCTCTGAGTCATCACTCCCCTCCATTCTGGGGTAGACAGTCAGAGATGATAGCTTCAGTAGGTCCAAAGGCATCTAGAAATCTGTCGAGGCAGGTGGTAGGGTTGATTAACTTTAGAGAATTCCCCTGTAATTCATCTGAAATATTGGCAAAATTGGGATACTCTTTGGCTAATTTGGGGTAGTCTTTTGAAATCAGAACTCCTGGCAAAAAAAGGTTAAACCAGAAATTATACCCTAGGAAAAATATACTATGGATATACCTCAGATCCTTTGAGATTCATGAAAATAATCTCACTTCCAAGAGAAATTGCCCATCTGTGCCAGAAGTGTGTGTGTTTCCATGAATCTGCAAGGAGGGGCGTGGGGCAGGCTGATAGAAACCCTCCTTTGGGCTTTGCTCTGGAATGGGCTTTGCTCTGGAATAAGTCCAACTGTTTGAATAATGAGTGCACAGAAAGTATCAGAAATATCAAAGCTTGTATGTCATTCTGTGAAACTATGTAAGGAAAAATCAATACATTTCAGATTGATCATTTGCTTATCCATTCATTCAAGTACTCAATAGATCCTCCCAGGCACCGTGCAGAGCACTGGAGATACACATATTTAACAGTAACAACAACACTAAATGTATATATGTAAAGGCAGTCTCTGCCTTTCAGGTTCTAATGAGGGAGATGATGTCATGATAACATTGAGTAAATATATCCTATTAACAGAGGTGTGCACAATATGCTGTGAAAGTATGGTGAAGAGAAGGAAAAACTGAACATCTGGGTTCATAGAGCTAGTGAGAAACAAGGATAAATGCCAGTTATCAGAACTTAGTGTGGTGGAGCAAGAACCCATCTGGGACCCAAGAGACTCTAACACTAGGTCCCATCTGTTCCTGGCTAATTGCATGATGTTGCAGAAACTGACCTCGGTTTCCTCACTGGAGAATTGAGGTGTGGCTTGAGAGTTCTACGGCTTTCATATTTACGTGTGTGTGTGTGTGCGCGCGTGTTAATTTTAACTAGCAATGCATCTGCTAAGCAGAAAATATTTGCACCCAGGACAGTATTGAAAGACTGCCGAGAGAAGGAAACAGACAGAGGCTCTCTTTATCTTTTTGTCCATGTTTCCAAATACAGTGCAATTTCCATGTCTTGTCTGATTAAGTTGATTTTAAACAGACTGTAATTTACAGGAAGAAAAGAAAACCAAGTATTTCTAGCAGTTTCAAATCATTTATCTTGATTAGAAGACAGTCTTTATATCCAAACAAGCCTGTCTTACTTAACCCTGAATGAAGAAAAATGTCTTTATCCTAAGTAATAGATGATCAGCATTTTTAATAATCCTTTATAAAATCTGAGTTAAAAGGATGTCTTAGAAACACACAAAGAGATCTAGAAATGGGCCTATTTTCTGTATTAAAAAAAAATCAAAACCAACTAACCAAGAAATAAAACACCCACGACCCTACAATCCCGTCCAGCTATTACCTTCTTTCCTTCCCTTTATACTCAAGAATCATGCTGTCTCCCTTTTTCTCACCTCTGTTTTGTACCTCAGCCCATCTGCATCTGATGACAACCCCAGCACCCTTCCAGAACTGTCTTCCCGGGTCAGTGATCCCGTCTTTGTTGCCAAATCCAGTGGAGGCTCTTTGTCTTCATTCTTCAGCAGTAAGTTCCCTGTTTGGACTCTGTTTTCTCTTCCCTGGGCTTCTGGGACACTAATCCCTCCAGGTTTTACACCCTTAAAAACATTATCTGACTGCTTATCATGTGTTAAGAACTCAGCAAAGATTGTACTTAAGTCCTTATTTAAACATCATGCCATCCCTATGAAGGACACAGTATAATGGTATAATTGCCTTTGTACAGAGGAGAAAATAATGGTATAATTGCCCTTGTACAGAGGAGAAAATCGCCTTGGAGAAGCTTGCCCAGGGCCACAGAGCTGGAATATGGCTATGCTGGTTCCCAAGGAGACACTCTTAGCCACGACAATAATGAGGATAAGAAGGACCAGGCCTGCAGGGTGGTGGCTCAGGCCTGAAATCCTAGCACTCTGGGAGGCCCAGGTGGGCAGATCGTTTGAGCTCAGGAGTTCAAGACCAGCCTGAGAAAGAGCGAGACCCCGTCTCTACTAAAAATAGAGACATTAGCCAGGCATTGTGGTGTGCACCTCTCTAGTTTTAGCTACTGGAGAGGCTGAGGCAGGAGGATCGCTTGAGCCCAGGAGTTTGAGGGTGCTGTGAGCTATGATGATGCCACTGCATCTACCCAGGATGAAAAAGTAAGACTCTTTCTGAAAAAAAAAAAAAAAGACCAGGTCTGACTTCCTTTATTGCTGATCATTTTCTTTAGTATGAATTTTTCCATTTTAAATGAAAAGTTTTCATTTAAGCATTTTAAGCAGTACATATAGTGCCCATAAATGCTTCTTTTGTGTTAAGTACCAGGTAAGCTTTTCATATACTTTTCCTCAGGTAATCAGCCAAACAAGCCTATGAGACAGTTACCGTTATTATCCCTGTTTTACAGTTAAGGAAACGATTGTTGAAAGAGGTTGCCCCAAATCACTGAGCTCACTCCTGCCTTCCCATCCCTCCCCACCCAGCTGTCCTCCTCCTCCCCTCGATCTGCACACTCTGGCTGGGAAGACCTCAGCCATGCACATGGCTTCAGCCCCACGCTGGCGACCCCAAGCCTGCAGCTCAGCCTCTTCCAGGCTCTCCAGAATCATTTTTCTACCAAAATGAGTCTCCATCTTTGTATTGCAAGGTCATCTCAACCAAAGGGAAAACATAAGACCCAGATGTAGTCATATTTCCTCCAAAACTTAAATGTCTTCCTGCTCTGCTTCTCCCAATGAATGGCACCACCATTTCACCATTGAGCCGTAGGGGACAGTCACTGTTACCCCACCTCCCTCACTCTCCTCATCAAGGGGTCCCCAAGTCCTCTTAGCCCCATCTCACCACGAATTAAATCTTCCTGACTTATTCATATTGCCCACACATTCCTACACACTCTGATCTTTTCTTGCCAGGATTCCTTAAATTACCTCCTGACTGGTCTCTGTCTCCAATAGTGCATGCTTCCAACAGTTCCATCCATCGTGCTGCAGAGCAATCTTGCCAAACCTGAATTGTCACCCTGCTGCTCAAACTCTGAAGTGACATGGCCGGTTTCTCCATCTCACCCACATTGGATGGCAGCTACAGGTCTGTGTGGGTTTGACTCCTCCCCTCATTCACCATGGACAGTATTCCAGACCTGAGCCTACCAACCCATGGAATTCCCTGTCCATAATTTGGGGTTAGCATGGAGCCCAGTTGAACTAACCAGGATGACAATAATGTCAGGATGTCTGTTGGACATTTAGGAGAAAAACTCAAACCTCTTATCTCTGGACACAAAGGAAAAGTAAGTTTAGTATCCATCTTATATCAATAAGACAAGTCAACCTTTGGTTAGAGTTGACATTTCAGAAGATCCTAAAGTTCTGGGCAATTCAAATAAAAGTCATTCAGGAAAACAAATGAAAATATCAGGACATCTTGGAAGCCTTTCAATCCTGAGTCCTTCTTCCCTGTGTACAAATAACATCATTAAAAACTCTATGAAGATAATAGTTGCATGTGTCTCATGTTACATTAGGTTGTTCCATATGAAATTGCAGTTTTTGTGTGAACATTGGCATTTTACATGGTTCAATCTGATAAATGTCCATCTCTCCATTTATCTTTTACATTCCTTAAAAATAAGGAACATTTTTGTGTTGCTGTAGCTCAGTGGTGTGTCTTCCCAGTAGTTCAACATATGCTTGTCAAGTTGAATTGAATGGATAAATCCAACATAACATTCTGCTTCTCAGACAAGCCTCTCTCTACGTTCTCCTCCTATTTGTGGGACTTCCTTCTCAGCCCCCTTCCTTGGCTCTTCCTTGTGCAAAACCTATAAACGTAAGAATCCCCAGGGTCCTTTTCTCTTTTCTCTCATGTCCTCTTCAAGGATTCCCACAGATTTGTCTACCCCCACCCCTCAACACACACAAATGTGCGTGCCCACACACACAGACATTTGCCACACTTATGTCTCCAGTTCCAGCTCCTCTCTCAAATCCTACTCTGAAATTTCCTAAGTACCTATAGGCTATCTCTATGTAGATATCACCTCTCTACAAAATAAAACTCAAGAGGTGCCTATTCCCTCTGCACAGATGTTCCCTACCTGCCTGCTCGTCTCCTTTCATGGGCTGTCTTGGTTGACAGCCGTCCATCCTCCCAGTTGCACAGGCTCACAACCTTGCCCTCATCTTACACTTATCACTGTCCATTGTCAAATTCTGCCTCTACACTACTTTTGTTTCCAAACCATCTCTCTTCCATCCCCCGCCCCACCCTTGTCACACACACTGCCGGTGTCCCAGGTCACTGATGACACTCTCTTCACTCTTTAATGTATCCTCTAGCCCATATCAACAGTAATCTTTCTCAAGTGTATTTTTTACCATATACCTTCTCTTCTCGAATACCTTTAATGGCTTCTCATTGGTATAATGCAAACATACAATGTAAACATTGAGGGAAGATTGTTAAAGGTAGAAGAGAGATCAAGATGGGGAGAAGTTGCTCAGAGCAGACTGCCTGAAAGAGGTGAGATTTCAGGCAGATTTTGCAGGAGGAAAGAAATGGAAATGATCTTTTCTAAACCAAGCAAAAGCAGAGATGCTGAGAACACAGTCAACGGGGATGCCTTTCAATGCTTTCAAAATTACCGCATCCAAATAAGAAAATGGCATTTGTCAGACTTTCCACATTAGATGCCTAGCATCATAGTAATTATTTTTGAGAGTCTAAATATTTCCACTGAAATGGAGATAAACAAAGTAGAAAAAGAAACCGTAAGAGTTTTACTGTCAGCATTTTGACACTGTGGTAATACTCTTGCTTTGATGATTCAAATGGAAGTGGAAGTGTGAACAGTTTGCTACTGAGAACCAGACCACAAATTGAGGACTTGAATTGAAGAGTTACATTTGACTATAGTAAACTTAGAACATATCTGAGCGTTTGTTCCAAGAACACATTTTGATATTCTGCCAAGAAGAATCAGAATGCCCTGAGATGAAAGTGGCAGGCAGCTCCCTCTCGGGTTTTATAAGCAGGTACAGCACACGTCAATCGGTGGACAGAAATCCTGGACTCCTTTTGTTTCAATTCCTATTTCTTCCAGGGGCACATACGAGAGAACAATCTGGTTTTGAAAATATTCACACTGAAACAATGTAATACCCACATCTGCCCAATCTTACGTCAACCTCCAAAGCAATTAGTACGTAGAATACAAATTATAGTATTATTTTTTCTAGCACTCGGTAATCTCTAAAATATAGAACAGGTTTATTGTCAGAGTTCTATTAATGCATTTAAACCTTAAGACATTTAAGCAAAAGTCATTCCTTCCCACAAGCTGCCAGTTTCCCAATCAGGCAAGGGACCAAGAATGCCCAAATTCTGCTCACCCTCCTCACCATGCAGTTCTCAGGGAAGCCATTCATAAGAAAGAGTAACGAAATGGAAATATTATCAGTAATAATATTAATTATTCATCTAGCCCAGTAACTCCTTATTTAAGGCCAGCTGGTAAAAGCCAGGTTGGTCATATGCTTAGGAAACCTCAGGACCTACGTGGGTTTTCCAGCCTCTCCTGCTGAATCCAGCCTCTACGTGGGGGAAGAAGTCCAGGAAAAAAGCGCTACAACGCCTTCTGACGTTCGCTCCACGGACGTGGGGTGGAAGTCTGCTGGCCTCCCTGAGTCCACCTACCTACACAGCCACAGCGCAGCCACGGGGAGAAAGAAGCAGCACTGGCCCAGAGAGGAAATCTATCAACAGCGCCGGGAAGTATAGATACTCTTTTTAATAACTTCATAATAAACAGTAGGGAGTGTATCATTGAAGAATAAAATAAGATTTGGGTTCCAAAGGTAGATTGAACAAATACACATATATGTATTCCCTTTCAAACGCCCTATTGAAATTATATATATATATATGTGTGTGTGTGTTTGAATTATATATATATTGGAATTATAATATACTCGAATTATATATGTGTGTATCTATATCTAAATAGATAGATGTATTTTAAATCATAGCCTTTAAAGTCTTGAAAAACAAGAAAGTTTCACAATATCAGAATAGCAGATGTTTTGAATAATTCCTCGTAAGTACAAAGCAAAGAGAAGGCATAAAAATCTATGGAGTAATCCAAGAACCTGGTCACCTCGACACAGCAAACACAAGCACCAGCACAGTCCCCAGGAAGTCATGCGATATTTCACTCACAAAGTACATTTTTAAAAGCTGCAATTGTTGGACGCTTTTCTTCCTCTTCTCTTCTCACCCTAAGCGAGGAGCTCGGCATTAGCAGCTGGACTGCTGCCTCCCAGGTAACTGCAGAGAAGGGACTCTCTGCAGGGGAGGTTTGCAGGGGTTTGCGAGGGAAGGGTCACCCAGAGAGAGGCTTCCAGCAGCCTGAGGTCATTCCAGAATTCCACGACGGGCATGGAGATGTTTAGGGTTGATGGGAGAAGATAGACGATGCTCCCCAGGAATGAATTAAACTATAAATTCCCACCACCAGAAGGGAGGTCTCCCATTATGGCAATTATCTGTAGATACCTTGGTCTACACCCCTCAAGTGAATCCTGCTCTACACAAGCCCAACCCAGATATAAAGCCAGCAATCAGCCCTTCCATTCAAGGATCCTATAAGCAAGGAAATACGGCCAATTGGAAATAAAAACAGCACCTGATTAACTGACAAGCCAGGCTCCACACCCTCCCATCCAGAGTGGCCTGGTGGAGCTGGGGCTGGGGAGCTCTGTCCCAGGTAGAGCCGGTGTCCTTGGTAGCCCACCCACGGCCCTCTGCAGTCACTCACCTTTCTGAGTCACCTTGACAGCTGCTTGCTGCAAGTTCCCACCGCAGCCAAATCCAGCTTGCTCTGATTGCAGGAGAGTCCTCAGCCTGTGCAAAGGGCAGTCAATGGAGGGACCCCCCTAAAGGAACAGACCCCAACCGATCATGAGTGGGCATTAGTGCGAGAAACCACAGCTTCACATCCACTGGATGTGAGGTGCCCCCACACACCCTCCCACAGGCCTGGTGGGTTGCACACCAGTGCCACTGAGGCACCCTGCTCCTGAGCACACCTGTGTGGGATCCCCCCACTTTCTTGTCTGCTCTTACTCCCCCGGCCCTTCCTGGTGCTTCCCAGGATCACCTGCAAAATAAGCTCCTTGCACTTGAAACCTCATCTCAGGGTCTCCTTCTGTGGAAGACAAACCCCTGACTCCGGGCCTCAAGGTCTTTCCTCCTGTTTGCAACTTTTATCCTTTTGAAAATTTATAAAAGGCAGAGAAGCATATATTAATTCAGGGAAGGCTTTCATCTTCAGGAGTATTTAGAAATGTTAAAAAATATATAAAAATAAACAGAAGTAAACTTTATTTTTGTAAAACCATCTGACTGTAAACACGACCCATTTCATCTTCTTAGGATACAAATTAATAAAGTTTTATTTTAATCAAGTGGTGGAGACCCCAATGCCCACACTGTCAGGAAGCCCAGGGTCTCCTTCTCTAGACCCCTCGGCCTCTCAAACACACTCATGTGTTGTCTGATAACCCCAGGCAGAGAGAGACACGGAAAGTGTAGCCAGTCCCCTAAGAGGACCTAGGCTGAGTTTGTTGTTGGTCTCATTGCTGCCACTGAAACTAGTTCTTTAAACCTTGCTCTGTCCCTACAGAAGCATCCCTGCCCTTGGAGGGGCCCACAAGGACTCAGATCCCAACACTGGCATCAGGAGGGCTCCATGCCCAGACCCCGCTTTGGGACCCCTGTGCACAGCCATGAGAGCTCACGTTGGTGTTGGGGGAAGAGTCACAAACATCTGTCCAAGGAGATTGTCTGCAGTTGCCCAGGCAAAGGAGAAACTGGAGGCATCTCTCGATCAACATACAATGTACGTCTCCCTCAGTCCTTCCTGCACACATGAATGCATTCTTGAAAAACTCCTGGAAGGATAGACATCAAAATATATATGTTGTTGTGTCCACACAGTGAAATTGGGGTTAATTTTTATTTTTGTTCCTATATTTTCTAAATATCTTCCATGAATATGCATCACTTTTGTCATTAGAATTTTTTAATGCTATGAATTTTTTCAAAAGACTAGAGATTTCCACTGATGTTCACTAGATCATTTAACAAATATCTATCGAGTGTTTGTTATGCCAGGCACTTCCTAGGCATTAGTGAACAGGACAGGCGAAATGCTCCCTCTCACTGACGTCACACTCTCCCGGGAGAGACAGGCGCTAAACAAGTCAGCAGATGCGCCTGGACTATAAAGCCAGGTCTCGGTGAGCATCGTGAAGAGCACCGAACAGGGCGAGGTTCAGAGAGTGACCCAGGGAGAGCACGGGCAGGTGGGTGGTGTCTCAGTCCAAGCTGCCGTACCAAGGTGTGATACACTGGGTGGCTTATACACAACAGAAATCTAGTTCTCACAGTCCCGGAGAGCAGGCTGCAGCATGGTCGGGCTCCAGGGAGGGCTGCCTTCCTGGCTTCCAGGCGGCTGACGTCTCCATACAGCCTCGCACACGGCAGGAGTGCGACAGAGGGAGCTCCCTGGGATCCCCTGTGCACGGGCACTAATCTCACCCACGAGGACGCCAGCTCACGACTTAATCACCACCCAAAGCCCCACCTCCTAGTACCGTCACGTTTCAACACATGAAATTGGCGGGGGGAGGGGAGCAAACATTCAGTCCATAACAGGTGGCTACTGACCACTAAATGAGAAACCTTCCAGAAACTATCTGTTACAAAGGAGTTACTCTAGCCTTCTTTGTTTTTTACATGAAAATTACACAAATTGTTGGAAAAAATCTTTTAATTTTTATCTTGCATTTCAGACTAAAATTGTATTATTTACCCTCCCACCATGGTAAGAGAGAGTCGCTGGAGCTCAGCTGCTTCTGCAGCCGCCCAGCCCACACTTACACAGCAGCCGGCCTCAGTGGTTCTACAAAGGACAAAGAACAGCCTGAGCTGGGTACAAAGCCAAGGAGAAAAACTGCCTACGGGAAAGTCTCTTAACAAGACACCCTAGGAGACCCTAAAGAGTATTGTGTAGAAAAGAGCTCAGACGGTGGAACCAGAACCATTACTGTAAAGCAATTGTTCAAAAATTCTTAAAGAAAACACTGCTAGAATTTCAAAGAAAGCTTCCACATCCTGCAGTTGAAAACTCTGAGTGTAGCAGGGCGGGGGGGGGGAATCGCTATCCTTCAGCCTCAAGAAGGGGGAGTGGAAACTGCCTGCCCACCCCAGCCCTCTCACCCCACCCAGGCAATCAGAGGCAGCCTCGGGTTTCCTCAGTGAGCCAAAGGGAGCTGAGCCCTGAGGATGCTCATTCAGACTTCAGCTATCCAAAGCCCAGAGACAGGAAGGTAAAAAGACCTCTGAGCAAAGACATGCCACCAAGTCCATGTGCTAAATCTGGACCCATTTACTCACAGGAGTGCCCCAGTTACTGCTATTTTAAGCAATTTGTAATAATATTGATTATCCAGTTTTTCACCCCATAGCACATTACAAGAGGCAAATAAGAAAGTGGAGCGGGGATGCTGTTAGAAGCAGGAACACCGATTTAAGAAAAAAAAAAAAAAATGACCCATACAATAAAAGTGGCAGGAATGTGTTAGAGAAAAGATCAAAAATTTTTTGAAAGCAAGCAAGAATCTCCCAAGCAAAGCAAAGTGCAGATTTATTCAGTGAAGAGACAAAATAGTGTGATCCCTTCACCCACTTCTAAAGATACCGCAGTAGCTGGTAATCACAGCAACAGCTTCAGTTGGTCAATAGCGATCACACTTGAGTCCAGCACTCCCGTCAAATACCGTGCAGGGAGCGTTCTTCAGACAGCTCCCATCCAGGCAGTCAGGTGGGGAGGGGGGCGGTTAACTGCAAAGAAGCACAAAGGAACGTGAGGGGTAAGTAAAAATATCTCACTGTGGTTTTAATTTGCATCTCCCTGATGATTATTAATGTTGAGCATGTTTTCATATGTCTATTGGCCATTTGTATGTCTTCTTTTGAAAAACCTCTGTTCATGTCCTTTGCTCACTTTGTAATGGGCTTATTTTTTTTTCTTGCTGATTTGTTTGAGTTCTTTGTAGATTATGGATATTAGCATTTTGTAGGATGTGTAGTTTGTCAATATTTTCTCCCATTCTATAGGTTGTCTATTTACTCTGTTGATTATATCCTTTGCAGTGCAGAAACCTTTTAATTTAATTAACTCCAATTTAATTATGTTTGTTGTTGCTATATTTGCCTTTGGGGTCTTAGTCATAAATTCTTTGATGGCTATTATTAAAAATCAAAAAACAATAGATGTTGGCGTGGACGCAGAGAGAAAGGAACGCTTATACACACTGTTGGTGGGACTGTAAATTAGTGCAACCTCTATGGAAAACAATATGCAGATTCCTCAAAAAACTAAAAGTAGACCTATCATTCAATCCAGGAATCCCACTACTGGGTATCTGCCCAAAGGAAAAAAAAGTCATTATATCAAAAAGACACTTGTACCTGAACATTTATCATGGCACAATTCACTATTGCAAAGATGCAGAATCAGCCTAAATGTCCATCAATTCATGAGTGGATAAATACCATGGAGTACTAATGAGCCATAAAAAGGAATGAAATAATGTCATTTGCAGCAACTTGGATGGAACTGGAGAACATTACCCTAAGTGAAGTATCTCAGTAATGGAAAAACAAACACTACATATTCTCACTAATAAGTGGGAGCCAAGCCATGGGCACACATGGTCATGAAGTGGTGAAAATGACATCGGAAACTAAGAAGGGGAGAGGGTGGCAGAGAGCTGAGGGATAAAAACTTACCTATCAGGTACAATGTACACTATTCTGGTGACAGACACACTAAAAGCCCTGACAACTTCAACATTATAGAATTCACCCATGTAACAAGAACACTTATACCCCCTAATATTTTGAAATAATAATTATAAAAAAAGTAAAAATAAGGTTCCAGTTAAAATTTGGCCTTTGCAAGGCAAGAGTCAGCTAGCTGGTGCATGCAGTGGCCTAGTTCTCTGGTGGCACAGGCTGCTTACATTAATTCAAGATGCGTGTTGAGTCCTGAGGATAAAAAAAATTTGGAAATTCAGCGTGTGTCTTGGAAAAGCCTATTATTTGATGAATTTAGTGGCTAAAGGACATATTCCTTGAAAACTCAACACATACTAGAATACGATGTTGGAGGAATTAAGGACCAGAGAGAACTCTTGACGAAGGCCCTGCTTGTTCTTCACCTCTTCTCGCAGGTTCTGCCGCCCCACAAAATTTCCTGCATTTAGAATTAAGCCCTGTTTTTCCAGCATCACTTTAAATGGGAATCATTACTGTATTCTGACTAAGCTAAATCCCAAGGGAGTGGTTGGCAGAGTGGGATTTCCTCTAGATTTTGGAGCAATAAACAGGGCTTGTCACAAGCTGTCCAAACCTAGTAGCTTTGAAACCACCAACTGGGTGTGAGAGGAGACACAGCGCTGAGAAAGTCAGCTGTGCTTCCCCAGGACCAGCCAGGAGAAAGGTCTAAACACTCAGTCATCTGGGACTGTCTGTGAAAATCTATGAAAAATTACAAATATAAAAGTAGGAACAGATTAGAAGGCTGAAAAGAAGAGCATCTTGGCCAGAATGGGGCTCATGGCTAGGTTCTACACATTTGTCAGAAGAATGAAGAAAACAGCAAACTTTAGCCCTGTGGCTGCTGCATAACAGAGAGGGGCTGTGAGGCTGGGACTCTGGTGCACAGGACAGAGTGCAGCGATTCGATGTCTACATCTCGCTGGGTGTGACAGTCGACGTGCTTCCTCTCTGCCCAGTGCACGCCTCCCGCAACCTCACCGTGATTCCAGAAGGTTCACAGCCTCATGCAGAGGGCGCCTGGGAGTTTCTGTCTGTGTGGGGAACCCCTTCCCCAGTGCTAGCCTTGGCCTGTTACGTACGGGCTGAGTGTCAGTCCTCATCCCAGAAGGAAACAGGCTCTCACTCAGAATGCAACTGTCTCCACGTGCGGAGCTGTGAGCACTCAAGGGAAGCAGTGGAGGAGGGTGAGGCACCCAGAGACTGGCAACGTAGGAGGCCAATACCACCCTCTGGCCTAGGATCACCAGATTCAAATAAAAATGCAGGACACCTAGTGAAATTTGAATTTCAAATAAACAACAAATAACTTTTTAGTACAGGTATGTCCCAAATGTTGCACATACTTACACTAAAAAAAAATTATTGGGTCTAATGTAGGTATAAGGCAGAAAAGAAAGGTCGAGAGAAGCTGAGTGCAGCCATTTTGACGGACCCCAGACCCTAACCACCCTGAACAAGGAAGTCACAAGCCGGTCGCCAGCCGGGGAGGCCCTGAAGATGGATGAATTCCCAAGCTGGATGCTGTACAAACTGCGCTTACCTTCCTGTGGCCACAGTTGATGATTAACCTCTATGGCCTGACCACAAGACAATTCTGGTCACAGACAGGGCTTCTGAACATTTAAATGTTACCATTGCCCCATAAGGGGTCACCCTCCTGCTCAGGAGAGGACCCCTACTCTGTGCGTGCAGTAGGACCTGTTGTCTGTCTCTCTCAACAAACCCTCCTGGCGTCAGTTGGCTCACACTTGAATTCTTTCCTGCGTGAAGCCAAGAGCTCACTCAGCGAGCTCAGGGGGCTTTCCTCCCTTCCTGCATCAGTTCCTTACCTGAAATTTAAATGCAACTAAGTGTCCCATATTTTATCAAGAAGCCCTGCCTAGGCCAGTACCCTGTACTGGTTAGTCTCTATTCGCCCCCCGCCACCCCCTTAGATCCTTTTCTGCCTTCTCTGCCAGACTCTTCGCCCCAGGAGGACAACTCCTAAGGATAACAGGAGTGAGGCTCTCTTGACAGCTGGTTTCTGAGTGTGCTCAGCCACTGGGAAACGCCAGCAGGAGATCAGAGAGCAAGAGGAGAGAGAGGCCCACCTTTCTTCCTTGCTGTTTGCTGCTGTGGGCTGTCCCTGGCCTGAACGCCTTTGTGACCACCATTCTGTTTCTGCGGGGACCACCCCCGTCCTTGTTCCATCTCTCACTGGGCTCCAGTAACACTGTGTTGCCACTGTGCAAATGCTCACATGTTTTCAAGTGGTGATGAGTATAACTAAACTCCTCTATGATTTCCACCTCCAAGATCAAGGTAAACATTACAGACAGGGAGGTGGTGGGACAGTTAAAACTGAAGTCCTACACAGACTTGAACTGAAGGAAGGGCTGGGGACAGTGTGAGGGACATGGGGGAAGCTCTGGGAAGGCAATGGCTCCGGGTTCTGCCCAGTCCTGTCACCTGTTACCTCCAGTTCCTGTCCAAGTCTTTCCTCCCCCTGTCTATTCCTTCATCTCTGTAGTAAGGGGGTGAGTTCTGAGCCACACAGGCCTTTTTCTCATCTAAGTGTCTCTGAATCCCATGTTGTGCTTTGGAAACCCAACGAGGGCTGAGAGTGAAGAGAAAGCCCATCAAACGACACTGACAAAGGGGGCTTCGCCACCGGAGCTAACCTGGGAGCCGGCCCAAGCCCATCGGAGCTCAGCTTCCCTCCGGCTGATGCGGGGAGGAAATCCTTCCTGAGTGCTTACGACGGGACAAAGGGGCAAGTTTTCTCACTCCTCACTATGTGAAAAGGGATCTATCTCACCAAAGGCACAAGAGCCCCGACTTTTAATCCTCAGGGGCTACTAGCCAATGGTTAAAGAGAGAGAATTAATTGGGAAAAGATTCCCACAGTGCATGGACTGTCCTCATGAAAGCTCGTGTACTTAATTTTAGCTTGTTTGTTTATTCATGTATCTTTTCACCTCCTGGCTTCATCCATTAGCTTTTGGTCCTTCGTGTTTCTTGGTCACAGGTACGAAGCAAGACATCCCCCATAATCTGCATGAGAATATACGACTTTATCTATACCCCCTCCAGGAGCAGCAGAAAACCTTAGATCCTCTGAGAAGTTTGGCAGAGCATCCTCCTACTTTGCACAGCTGAAAGGAGCAAAAGGAAAACAAATGCCTGTCTCAGTTGTCCTGCGTCTGAGCTGCACCCTTTCAAGGTAGAAATTGGATCCTTGTTTTTCCATCCCGGCTGAAGAGTTCTGAGCGCCCAGGCTGCCCACCTAGGTCCACCTGTGCTGGAATGGCACAGCTCGGGGAGATCCCACAGGCAGGAGCTCACTCAGCTTGTGGGTGCACAGAAAGTGGCCTCCTGCTAGGTCCTCCTTCGGAAAGAGAGCACAGTGATGCATTCTTGTGCATAAGCCCGCGTTGCGGTGACCCCACAGAGCGACCGCAACCACAGAGAAAGTGCTCCGAATTACAGTGAGCCATGGGGGTCCCGATGGGACAGTAACGCTCTCCCGCCTTTGAAGTTGGTGCAGAATATGAGAATCCAATGGAGGTTCCAGGGCCATGGCCAGGGCCCCGCAGGACCCTGTGGCCGGGGGTCCCGCAGGCGTTTGTCCTCAGTTCCCATCTATGAAATCGCCAAATTTAAACAGACAGCTGCTGTTCAAGCGCTTTAAATGCTGTGCGGAGGGAACCGGGCAGCGGCCTCGAGCCACCGGCCCAGCAGTCAGTCTGGTGAGAAACGCGGTTGAAAGAACAGGCTGCAAAGCCTGTCAGGCTCTTTCACACTCCAGTGTTGCCAGACGGTCTATAAAAATGTCATTGTCTCTCAGCTGCCGGTGATTATGTTACCCTTTACATTGGCTGTTGGTAATAAAAAAAAATAGCAAAATATCATTTTTGCACTGTCCTGGCCTTCCTCTGGCCTTTTTCAAACAATAATAGACTAAATATAAAGAGACAGAAGTCATTACTGGACTCTTTAACTAGTGCCAAAGAAAATGAATAATTAAGGAAACATTACTTGAAAGAAATTTACACGGTTGCTTTTAAGTTAGAACTAAATAAGAGCTCTTTAAAAATACATCATTTCCCCTTTATCTTAACACAGCATTCATACTCTGGCCTAATATATTATGGTTGCTACTGTTTAGATCTTACAAGGAAGAAAATGCTTTTAGTTTCCATTATCCCATTACAAGTCCCAACTCAAACAGAGACACTGAGGAGAGAGGAGGAGGGCGGGAGGGAGGCCGGTCTGTTTGCACAGCTTCCTTCACACCTGGCCAAGCAGCCAGTATTTAATGTTGTTCACCTGAGACAGCAGTTCTCAAGCACGAGTCTCCCCTTGCACGTCCACCTGAACTGTAGGAAGCCTGGCTAACTTTTTAATTATGTGGGCAATTGCGTTCTTTAAAATCACGAAGAAAACAGCGTGCACGGGCAACCCGTATGTGTGCACAGGTGTCCGAACTGGTGTGGGCGAGGCAGGTTCTTGTTGAGCGATAATGGCCCATTCACCAGCTTTCCTAGATCTCTCCATCGCTCTTCCTTCCCCTCATTTGGGTCTCCAGCCTCCCTTAGGCACGAAGAATTGAACAGAGCTGCCACCACACCCAAGGAAATGTGACGTGCACCGGGTTACAACTTGGCCGGTTAGAGCAAGCAGAGCAAGATGGTTCAGCAGGACGTCCAGGGCAGTGCAGGTCTGCAGACCTCAGGCAGATCTGGGGCTCAGGCACGGCCTGTCCAGCCCTGCTGTGCTGGGACCAGAAGCAACCTGAGGTCTGACTGAGCCAGGTGTGCAGCTGCTCGCCGATGTGCAACTATAATCAGAGTGACAAGCTGGCCCCTGGTGCCGACGCAGCACACATTATGTAGGAGGCATCAGGCCTGGGGGATTATTTGATTGCTTGGCCAATAAGTGGTCTGTGTCCTGTGTTCCTGAGTGCTCTGGCCCGCCACACAGAGCTGCCTCACGTGCTGTGGCCCTGCTCCTTTCCCAGATGTTGTGCGCTGAGCTGTGTCTCCCACCAATCCCCTCTGTCCTCAGAATGTAATCGTATTCGGAGATAAGGTCTTAAAAGAGATGATTAAGTAAAAACTAGACTGTCAGGGTGGGGTCCTAATCCAGTACATCCGGTGTCCTTATAAGCATGGGCAGCGACACCAGGGCACAGCCTGTGAAGAGACAGCGAGGACAGTCGTCCACCAGCCCAGGAGAGAGGCTCGTGGTTTCAGGAGAAACCAAATCTGCCCACATCTTGACCCTGGACTTCTCCAGAACTGTGAGAAAATGAATTTCTGTTGTTTTAGCCACCCAGTCTGTGGTATTTTGTTCCAGCAGCCCTGGCAAACTCATACACTCTACAGAGGTCCATCCTCTGCCCCTTCCCGAAAAGCTACTGTATGTTTCCCAGGGGTGCCATGACAACGTGCACAACCTGGGTGGCTGAGAGCAGCGACAGCTCTGGAGGCTGCACGTCTGAGGGCACTGGCCGGGTTGGCTCCTTCTGAGGGCTACGAGGGGGAATCTCGTCCCTGCCTCTCTCCCAGCCCCTGGGGGCTCACTGTTGATCTCTGCTGTTCCTCCAAGTGTCTGCCTTTGTCTTCACGCAGAGTTCTTCCTGTGTGCTGCTCCATTTCTATGTCCAAATTCCACCTTTCCATAGGGACATCAATCATATTGGATTATGTCCCACCCTAATGACCTCATCTTTTTTTTGTTAAGGTCAAATTGATGAATAAAAATTGCATAGCTTTATGGTATACAACACGATGTTTTATGTATACATTATGAAATGGTTAAATTTTGATGACTACATTTTAACTTGATCATCTGGAAGAACCCTATTTCCAAATAAGGTCACTTGCATAGATAACTTGGATGAGGACTTCAGCATCGTTTTGGAGGACACAATTCAACCCCAGCCACTACCTATAGAAATACACTTACTTCCAGAATGCCAATGCCAGACAGTTACTTATGAGAGAAAAAAGGTGAAGCTGCCATCACCCCTGCTTCTCAATCTTCCCAATCTATTCATTAATGTCTTAGTTCTTCTATCAGAGAACAGCACTTTTCTCGGCCCAGTAAGAAAGAGGGTTTCAACTGCAGGCGGAATCCTTCCTGCAAGACGCATGTCCGCGAGAGGAGTATTTCCTGGCAGAGTGTGTCCTGACCAGGCAGACACAAGACAACTTAAGGGCATAAAGGGCCCCATGGCTGGGCACAGCTGTAAGGAGGAGGAAAGAAATTGAAAGAGGTTGGGAGTTGGAGAGATATTTGTGTTTTTATTTAGATCATTGTATTTTTTCCATCCATGTATTTTATTTCCTGTAGACTTGGCCTTGGGACCCAGGGGAAAGAACGGCGTTTTGCAGGAGCCTCTGATGAGCTTACGTGGTCCCATCGGACTTGGAGCTGAGAACATCAGAGGACGGCGGCCGATTCTTCTGACAAGAACAAGACAGGAAGAGAAGAAGAAAGACTGGCGGAGTCTTTAAAAGCCACCTTGACTTGTTTGCCTTGCCCAGAGGTGATTAATTATACATCATCACAGGAAAAGGCACGTGTTTCGGAAATGCTCTTCAGTGAACTACATCCATTTGTGTTTTCACGGAGTCAATCCAGGTGATTAAGGCAGAGGGAGGACTTGTATAAAGAGAAAAATCTACAAAGCAGTTTCATTCCACACGTATTTGCTCTTTCAAAGCAAATTCGGCAGGAAATCCGAATCGCTGATGCAAACCTTTGCAGTTTACTTTGTTCCCAGGGCACACTGGGGCCATTATCCCGGAAGCCTAGACATGAAAATCCCATTATTTAAAATATAGTCATTGTATTTCTGTTTAACTCTAGGCTGTGCATCGAGAAGTTAACAGTATATAGGAAGAAAGTTGAGAAGGATAGGAAGTAACTTTGGAGTATTTCGTGTCAGCAGGAAGGACACCAGCTTGGCAGCACCTGGAGGTTGTCATTATGAGAGTGTGTTTAAAAATCACATGCAGCAACAAGTCATGGGCACGGTGCATGCATGCGTGCGTGTGTGTGTGTGTGTGTGTGTGTGTGTGTGTGGTGAGAATACAATCTAGGTGACTTACAAGAATTGGTGCTTTGGGCAGTGCCAGCACACAAAGTCATTGTCACTGGCCACTTCACAATTCTGAAGTTTCTTGTCTCAGGAGGATCTGTTGTTCATGACACCAGAATTTTAAAGTCTGCACAGTAAGGCACATAGCTGCACATTACTACTTTGCTGGAAAAAGAGATAAAATATCAATAAGGTAAATTATTTACAAGGCACCTTGACACCGTTTCCCACCAGTCCAGCCCTCCATCTGAAGTCACCTGTCCTACACTTTTGCCCAGTGTTGGTCCACAGCAGGCACAGTGTCTACCTCCCCAAGCACTGATGGAGCAGCCACTCCGACACTCCATCATGGAGCTGCTCACACACGCCAGCCCTCCCTGCGTCCTCCCACCGTCTCTTCCCTGGTTCATTAGACAACCTCAGCGTAGTGTAAGCGCCTCTCTATTCCACACACAGCACTTACTCTTCTCTAGAAAAGGTTTGTCTTGCCCTAGTCATCTCTTGGAGGAGCTTGGCAGCTGCTACCTGGTAGCACAGAGAGAGCAGCAAGGACCATGCTATCTACTCTGTGGCGGCTGGACCCCCACGGCCCACCCACACTCACCGGTAGCCCTTGCTCTGGCAGAACTAGAATTCCAGGTTGCCCCTCTCTTTTGAATTAGTGAGGTCTCTGCTCCTGTTCTCTCATGCATTATGTCCATGTCTGCTTCAGCCAGAAGGAGCGAACCACCCTTCCTCTCCTCTAAGGCGTAACCTAGGGCAGATGTTCTGCAAGCGGTTCTGAACTCTGCAGCGTGAGACCATAGAGGACCAAAAACCTGCAGTCACTTCGTTGGCTTCTCTCCTCCTCTCTAGGTGGAGCCCCATCTTTTCTATCCACTCTTCCTAAAACTCAAAACATAGAGGAGGAGATGCTGTTCAAGGAATCATCATCATCATCATCGTCATCATTTAACTGGTCTTGTCCTCCCAAGGCCACTTGACTGGTTAGCTCACTGTCAACCCGTCACTATCAACCAGCTTCACTGGTTGTGCTGGTACCGCACAGACACAGGCCAAACCTCAATGAGGAGCAACCAGCCAACCTGCTGCAGCACCACGCAAAGCACCAGCTCTGTACAAAGTACAAAAGAAGCAGAAGTTAGAATTAATAAACTTCAATGTCATTCAATAGGAAAGTTGTTTTTAAAAAAAAATGAATGAGATACTCATACAATGGAATCTATGTACTGGTTAAAAAGAAAGAATTCCACCTCTGTTGCTTACATGGATTTATCTTGATGATGTCTTGCAAAGTGGGGATGCTAACTCAAGAGTAATATGTGTAGAAGACTGAAACAGGACCACACCTTTCACCTCTCACAATAATCAACTCACGGTGGGTAACAGACTTAAACCTAAGGTGTGAAACTATTAGAATTCTAGAAGAAAATGTTGGAAAAACTCTTATAGACATTGGCCTAGGGAAAGAATTTATAAAGAAGACCCCAAAGGCAATCACAGCAACAA
>CM052441.1:100659828-100680929 GCA_028533085.1 Varecia variegata
CCATTTGACCCAGCAATCCCATTACTGGGCATCTACCCAAAAGAACAAAAGACATTCTATAAAAAAGACATGTGCACTCGAATGTTTATAGCAGCACAATTCACGATTGCAAAGATGTGGAAACAACCCAAGCGCCCATCAATACATGAGTGGATTAATATAATGTGGTATATGTATACCATGGAGTACTACTCAGCTATAAGAAATAATGCTGATACGACACCTCTTTGGTTCTCCTGGATAGAGCTGGAACCCATTCTACTAAGTGAAGTATCCCAAGAATGGAAAAATAAGCACCACATGTACTCACCATCAAATTGGTTTCACTGATCAACACCTAAGAGCACATATAGGAATAACATTTATCGGGTGTCAGGCAGATGGGGGGGGGAGGGGATGGGTATATACGTACATAATGAGTGCAATGTGCATCGTCTGGGGGATGGACACACTTGAAACTCTGATTCAGGGGGGGAGGGGAAGACAAGGGCAATATACGTAACCTAAACATTTGTACCCCCATAATATGCTGAAATAAAAAAAATGTAACATATCAAAATATGTGGCAGGCAGTTAAAACAATACTGAGAGGAAAAGCTAGATCATTAAATGTTTACATCATTAAAAAATAAAAAAATAAAAAAATAAAAAGATAAGCTCTTTCTCCCTTGAGAAGCTTGTAGTAAATGAGGGAAGGAAAGAGGAACAAGTGCAACATATTTTGAAATAGTTGTCTGCCTGTGTGATGCAAGCCATTTGACTAGACATCACTGGAGGGAAAGCCCAGAGCTACCCCTGAGACCTGCCTGCAAAGGTCAGGACTCCACAGGATCTCTGAGGCATGGGTACGATTTGGAAAGATGGAGAAAAAGGAGGAAGACGATTAGACAAATGTCATATGTTGGAGGAAAGGAGCAAGGACTCACCTCCTCCTTCATCCCTCCACAATGAACAAAGGGCCCGTGCACTTTCTCATGGTGGTAAAGTCATTACAGAGGTTTGCTCTCTGGCGGTTAATAGAAACTTGTGGAACCATACATTTGTGGGAGGAATAAAAGTGTGCATTATACTTTCAAAACAAAGCATCACATTTCCTTTAACATAAATAAAAATCCATATAAAGCAAAGAAGAGAAAAGTAGCAGCTTAAATGCAAGGAGTGCATTTTAATTCTTAATTGACTTGTGATCATTTTCTGATAATCCATCCTCTCACTCAGCTAATTACAACTATTTTAAACAGAAGCCCATTAATTCTGTATTAATACTGTCTTTCTAATGAAAAATAGATTAAGAGTCACCTTTCTAATTGCCCTAGAATGATTCCTCCTTTTAGTCATAATGTGCTGCCTAAAGCCTCCTACTTAGGGGCTCTTCCTGGTTCTAAGAAGTTTTAAGTGCCTCTCAGCAGCTTCCTTGCGGGAATAAAGGCGTGAGACGCCCACAGTACCTCAGCTGCACACGATTAATCCCCTGCCAGGATGCCGCTGGATCAATGAGTCAGCAGCATTTCAAAGGGCCTGCCCAATCTTCATGCACAACCAACATATGTTACAGCAAACTTAATCCAACAGGCAACAGCAAGACATTAAACAGACTTATTCACAGGGGGAAGAAAATGCATAAGCAAATAGAGAAAGGCAGGGAGGAACACGGCATGTTTAGCAAAGAGTAGGAACTCTGCCTGGACCAGGATAAAATGTTCTCTCTCCTTCGCCAATGGCAGGCAAGTGTTCATGGTTCAGACCAGCATTTCCACACTCCCCAGAAATCTATTGCTTTGGAAGTTAATATTAGTTTGAGAATAAAGATCTGTGGTCAAATAAATTTGAGAAAAAGTGGCTTGATCAAGTTAAACAGGTTTTGTTCTTACTGCAGGACTTCTCAGAACCTTTATTATTGCTAATGTACACAGTGGATCTCTAAGAGGGCTAATAAATAGCAGTCAGCATTTCTCAAAGCTTTCTCAACCAAAGGTCCTCTGTGGTGATCAGTACACATATATCGTTTAGAAAACAATGACGTATCATTGAGTATTTTTCTTGGAGATATATATATCTCCTAGGAAAATGTATAATGCTCCAACAGACTTTGAGAACAATTATAATTAGTTACCTGGAGTTATAGTGACTGGTGGGCAAACCTCAATTCACCAATTACACTTCTTTATGGTTGATGTTTGGCCCTTCCTTTTCATTATAAGGCTTTCAATTATGACTGTCAGGTCCTCTGCAGCCTGTTCCTCAAAGTGTGGTCCATGCACTGGAAGTTTGGTGATCACTGGGAATTTGCCAGAGATGCAGCGTCTCATGCCCCAGCCCAGACCTCCTGAATCAGAACCTGCTTTTGGATGAGACCACAGGTGATACACACGGGATCACAGTTCGGGAAGCCGTGCAGCCGTCCACTGCAGCCTGGTTCTCCAGCCAGCTCGCAACAGGATCAACTGGAGGGAAAGGAAGACAAGAGGCATACGTGAAGTTCTGACTCTGGATTTGATATATCCTGAAAACAAACCATCTTTAACATACAGAACAGACATCCTCAGCTCACTGTGAGTCTCACCTGTCCTATCAGCCTCAGCCTGTCTCTGAAGCTCATATCATCCACCCAACATCATCCCAAAGGGGATAGAACAGGGGATTTGGATGAAGGATAGTGTCAGAAGTGTTACTGTGCATTACTTCGTAGGACTTTTTAAGCCATACACTTTTTATATTTTGGTGTGACTGTTTTCGTGCAGTGTCTGTGATCCACAATCCCCCAGATCAACTGAATCAGAATTTCTTTCCACGGTAGGCCTCATGCAAGTAACCAGCAAGAAGTGTTCTTTGAGCTTTGCAAGTAGAGGAAGTAGATTATGGGGAATCATGCATTTGCTCTGCCTCTATGTGCTTGAGGCGTATGTGCACTGCACAGCTAAGCGTGCAGGACTGAGTTTGAATCTGGGATTAGGTTGCAAAGCTCTTGACCAGGATTAAGAGTTCAGGCAATGGTCACAAAACAGTTCTCATCAGTGTGAGCTAACCGTGAAATAAGCCAGCAGCCTTGATCCCTTTAGCATTGGACGCTAAGGAGCCTGTCCAGCAAGGTAGAGGGAAACATGACTATGGGGACAAGGACTTCATATATGGCTAAAACATTAGAGGAGGTTTTTCCTTTTGGAAATTAAAAGAAAAAAAAAGGAACTGTGCTACTTGCATGGTACTGACAGAAACCAAAGTCCACATTTTTGTCTGGGCCACTCCAGCTGGATGATTAGAACATGCTGCAAGGGGAGGGGAAGAAACATGTAAAACATTACTGTTTGAAGCATGACCCTGTAGGTTTTCAAAGTCAGTTTTTCCAGAAGCCTAACTGATTGGCACAGTCCCAAACCTCTGTAGGTAATTTAAAGTCCTGGGCCAAATCTGCAGCCGTGCCAAGGAGCTGCACATGCGAATCTTATCGTTACTAGTAATAGACTTGGAACTCGTCCTGCCTGGACCCCAGCGAAGTGCTTAGGGAAACACCCGTGCAGCGAGAAGGATTCCTCGTTCCTCTGGAGGCAGCGGACAGTCATCCCTTCCTTCCCACTTGAGAGTCCCAGGTGTCCCACATCCCTGTGGGTGCTCGTGAAAGGAGGATTTTGCAGTATTAGCTGTGCCCTGTGAGTGTAGCTATGCTCTAGAATTTCCAGAGACCCAGCCAACTCCTCACGTCAGGATGTCCCAGGTGCAAAAGCAGCACCTTTTCTTGATAAATTGAGGGACAAGTATTTTACAGAAGAGCTCACTGGAGAGGCTGCCTATGTTCTCTGTTTTGTTTTGTTTCCTATCTAATCCCTTATTAATACCCACGGAAGTAAAGAAGACAATCTTTAAGCTGTGTCCTTAATTTCTTTTTAGCATCCTTTCTTTGTAGTGTGTCACCTGAATTATTACACACACAGCCAGCAACTCAAATGGCAATAATTTCCTTTACCATTGTTTGATCGTCTCAGGAGACAAACCCTGTGCAACAGTTTGACTGCATGTGTGCAACATGGCACAGACTCCAGCCAGCAGTGCAGACCAAGACGTTCCCAGACAATTATAAGACAGTGGGATCAGTGCAAAGATCCAGGTTGGCACAGGATGCTGCTGATAAAACCCAGAGGTGTATCCCTGGTCTGGGGTAATCAGAGTTTTTTGTTTGTTTTTTGTTTTTCGTTTTTTTTGCTTTGTTTTGTTTTTTTACATTTGGGCTTAAAAATAATAATGAGTTATCTAGGAAATTAAGGAGGAAAGGACATTCTAGACCAAAGGCAGAGCCTATGGTAGGGCAAAGAGAAAAAGCTGGGCATGTTCGCAGGGCCTGGAGAGAAGGGTGTGTGGGAAGGCTGGAAGGTAAAGACAGAGAAGTGGGCACAGGGGCCAGAGCTAAAGCCACAAGGCCATGGGAGTCAGGCCAAGGAGTGTGGAGCTCATCACAAGGTCTCTGAAGAACTTAGAGCTTTGACATGGCCAGATTTGCCCTTCAGGGCCACCACTCCACCAGCAGTTTGGAGAAGGCATTAGAAGGACGTGACCCTGGAGGCAAAGGGACCAGTAAGAGAGGCATTGCATTGGCCAGAAGGCAGGGCAGTGAGTGTGGAGACAGGGGAAGATGGGATAAGGAGTGTGAGTCCCTGGGAAGCTTTGCACTAAGTTTAGGGGTGAAGCAAGCCTCTCCCTGGACAGCTCATGCTCGCCAGGGTACAGGCTTAGTGGAGATGGGAATCTGGCATGCTGGCCTCAGGGACGGCAGCTCCAACACAGATTGGCTTCACTCCTCAGGAATCCATGCCCACGGGATCCACATCCCTGCCACCTTGAGGCATCTGCCCACGGTGCTGGCTGCAGTGTCAAGGTCCCTGCAATCCAAGAGAACATCAGCCACTCAGTCCCTTCTGACCACAACACTAAGCCCCACAGCTCCTGCTTCTGAGTGTTGAAGAGACTAAAAGAGGAATGTCTCACAGTCCCGAGAACCTCTTGGGTGTTACGGATTTCCCTGCAAAGGGCTTAGAATTTAATCACTGCCCTTGTGCCCACAGAGTCCTTGAGGGCTGGTGTTTCTGGTCAACAAGACTAAGCATCCCAAGCAAGAAGCTTCAGAGCAACTGCAGAACAGCTGGTCAAAGTCAAGTCCTATAAGCTGGTGAGGACATGTGCAGCTTCAACATCATGTGTTTCCCAGAGAGCCGTGTTCACCCTGCTTCCTACTGCCCGCCACCACACCATCCATGTGCAGACAAATGTTCTAGGATCAGTGAGCGATTGTAAAAGAAATAAAAGACACAGTCCCTGTCCTAGAAAACTTATCATCTAGTTGGGAGACGCAAAATATTCACAGATGTACAAACGACTTAAAAAACACATTTACAGAGAACTATAATGGAAAGCACAAGTGGAAGAAACCACTTCCTAAATAGAAACATACCATCGTAGCATGCACGCCGAGTGCACAGGACAAAGGAAACCTCCCTTTTGAATTTGGCCATTTATTTTTGTTTAGTATACCTAGTTCTAGAGAGGTTTTGAGGGGATTTATAAGAATACATTTATAGAAATAAAATCAAGAAATAAAAATAGAAAACTAGAACCAAGGAAAATGAGAATGCAAAAATACCAAATATAAGTCAACTCATGTTATAGTTATGCTTCAAATCTAGGTCTTCTTTCTCCTGGTGAAAATGAAGACACAATTTATTATGTGGTTCCCATGGTCAGGTATACCAGATGGTTATAGGGACATTGAATTCTCAAAACTTGGTTGCTCAAAGTGTGGCCCTGGGACCTCCAGCGTTAGCACCAAGGGGAAGCTAGTTAGATAGGAAAAACCTTAAGCCAAATCCACACCTACTGAATAAGAATGTCATTTTAAGAAGATCCCAGGTGAATTATATGCACATTAAAGTTTGAGAAACACTGTTCTAAACGTCATCCTTCACCTAGAATTTCATGCCGGAGATCTTGAACAACAAAAGTGACAATCTATCCACAGAATATTTCACAACAAATAAAGTAACTGAACATGTCTGTTTCTTACAACAGCTTTTGAAATGACAGAGGACATAATAATAAAACTACACCTAAGGCAAAAAAATTCTTAGACATGACACCAAAAGCAAAATTCATAAAAGAAAAATTGAGTAAATTGGACTTTATCAAAATTTAAAATTTTTACTCAGTGAAAATCCCTGCTTAAGAAGACGAAAGACAAACTGCCATTTGGGATAAAATATTTGCAACAAAAGGCTAGTTAGTATCTAGAATATATAAGGAATTCTTAAAACTCGACAGTAAAAAAAAAAAAAAATCCAGTTAGAAAAGAGGCAAAATATAGGAATAGACATTTAGCAAAGAAACGATATAGAAGGCAACTAAGCACATGAAAGAGTGTTCAACCTGGTAAACCATTAAGGAAATGCTAATTAAAACCATGACACTGTGGTGTATGTATATACCATGGAGTACTACTCAGCCATAAAAAGGAATGAAATGATGTTATTTGCAGCAACTTGGGTGGAACTTGAGACCATTATCCTAAATGAAGTATCTCAGGAATGGAAAAACAACTCTGCATGTTCTCACTAATAAGTGGGAGCTAAATCATGGGCACACATAGTCATAAAGTGGTAAAAAGGACATTGGAAACTAAGAAGGGGAGAGGTGGGGAAAGGGGTGAGGGATAAAAACTTACCTATTGGGTACAATGTACACTATTCTGGTGGCAGGCACACTAAAAGCCCTGATTTCAGCATTATACAGTTGATCCATGTAACCAGAACACTTGTACCCCCATAATATTTTAATTATTTCAGAATATTATGGGGGTACAAATGTTTTAGTCACATGGATTGCTTTTTCACTGCTTGAGTCAAAGTTATAAGTGTGCACATCACCCAGATAGTGTACATTGTACCAGTTAGGTATGATTTTACCCATCCCCTCCTCCCCCCTCCCACCTGCATGATTTCCTTGAGTTTTACTTCCATCTGTGCATGTGAGTGCTGATCGGTTAGTCACAATTTAATCGTGAGTACATGTGGTGTTTATTTTTCCATTCTTGTGATATTTCACTTAGGAGGATGGTCTCCAGTTCGATCCAGATTGTTACAAAAGGTACTAATTCTTTTTTATGGCTGAGTAGTACTCCATGGTATACATATACCATATTTTATTAATCCACTCATGAATTGATGGGCATTTGGGTTGATTCCACATCTTTTCATTTCTGAACTATGCTGCAATAAACATTCAAGTGCACGTGTCTTTTTGATAAAATGACTTCTTTTCCTTTGGGTAAATACCCAGTAGCAGGATTGCTGGATCAAATGGTAGTTCTACTTTTAGTTCTTTGAGGAATCACCATACTATTTTCCATAGAGGTTGCACTAGTTTGAAGTCCCAACAACAGTGTATAAGTGTTCCTTTCTCTCTGCATCCATGTCAGCATCTATTATTTGGAGACTTTTTGATAAAAGCCATTCTCACTGGGGTTAGGTGATATCTCATTGTGGTTTTGATTTGCATTTCTCTGATGATTAGTGATGTGGATTTTTTCATGTTTATTAGCCATTAGTCTATCTTCTTTGAAAAGCTGTTCATGTCTTTTGTCCACTTTTTAATGAAGTTGTTTGATTTTTTCTTACTGATTTGCTTGAGTTCTTTGTAGATTCTGGTTATTAGCCCTTTATCAGATGTATAGCATGTGAATATTTTCTCCCATTCTGCAGGTTGTCTATTTGCTCTGTTGATTGTTTCCTTGGTTGTGCAGAAGTTTTGGTTTTTTTTTTAATTTAATCAAATCCCATTTATTTATTTTTGTTGCCAAGATTGCCCTTGGGGTCTTCTTCTTAAACTCTTTGCCTAGGCCAATATCTAGAAGAGTTTTTCCAGCATTTTCTTCTAGAATTACTTAGCACCAGTTTGCCAGACTTTAAGCTATACTACAAGGCTATAGTTACCAAAATGGCATGGTACTGGCACAAAAATAGAGACATAGACCAATGGAACAGAATAGAGAACCCAAATATAAAACAATCCACATATCTGATCTTTGACAAAGTAGACAGTCATATACACTGGAGAAAAGAATCCTTATTCATTAAATGGTGCTGGGAAAATTGGATAGCCACATGTAGAAGATAGAAACAGGATCCATATCTCATACCACTCAAAAAATTAATTCAAGATGGATAACAGACTTAAATCTAAGACATGAAATAAAAATTATTTTAAAAAAGTAAAAATAAGGTTCCAGTTAAAATTTGGCCCTTACAAGGGAAAAGCCAGCTAGCTGAGAGTCTGCCAATGGATGCAATGGCCTAGTTCTCTGGTGATACAGGCTACTTACATTAATTTGAGATGCATATACTGTATCTGACTGTGCTGAGTCCTGAGGATAAAAAAATTTTGGAGGTTGGGCGATGTGGTTCATGCCTGTAATCCTAGCACTCTGGTAGGCCAAGGTGGGAGGACTGCCTGAGGTCAGGAGTTCGAGACCAGCCTGAGCAAGAGCGAGAAAAATTAGCAGGGTGTGCTGGCACACACCTGTAGTCCCGGCTACTCAGGAGGCTGAGGCAGGAGGATTGCTTGAGCCCAGGAGTTTGAGGGTGCTGTGAGCTATAATGATGCCACTGCATCTACCCAGGGTTGTGAGCCTTGCTCACATCCACACTGACTCCACCAGCCTGTTCCAGGTTCCTCTATGTTTATAACATCCAAAGGGTCAAATCCCAGTTGCAGTGACAAACTCCAATCACTGGGGCAGTTTGTAAAATTTACTTTGAGGATGCTTACACGCACCACTCTTGGGCTGATTTAACACCAGGCCTTGGCATCTAATGGCCCTTAGTGATTAATACCAGTCATTTGTTCAAAGTTAACAGCCCCAGAGTGACAGCTATAGATAAATTAACAACATTAGAAAAACACTAAAGCCAGCATTTATGGAGCGGGTCATTGAAGAATATGATAGCAATACAGATCGCTTCTGCTTACAACACACTATTAATGAATTTTATATGTTGAAGTCATTTTTACCCGGTACCTTTCTAATTGTTCTGAAGTTGTCCATATTTATCTTGATTAAAAAACAAACCAACTCCTGGAGACATTAATGGGTTTTATGTGCTTAGAAGTGAGTATTATAAGCAGATGGAGGAAGTGAGTGGGGTGGGGGAGAGGGGGCCGGGCATTGTATTTCCATCCAAGCATTTGGTTACAATGAATCCAAGGTGTTGAGTAATGGGCTGCTATAAATTAGAGGACTGTTTACCTCATAATGTCTGCCAAAGAAATGTGGCCAAATTTGGGCTTTGCCTTTTCTCTATTTGGGCCTGCACCTTGTTAAAGAGACACACCGTGGAGAAGTGACTATGGCTGTGCACTCTTGCCTTAAGCCCTGTTCGTGACATTGCAAGGCCATTTATAAGGAATTTGTATTTAATTCCTTTTTGGACTTGTTATCTTAGCACGAAAATTTAAACTTCTCCTCCTGTGAGGGACAACAGAGAGTAGAGGTCTCATTTCTGAAAAGCAAATGTTCGTTTATCCCATTTACCTGGGATAAAGCAACAGCATCACTTAGAAAGTTGTAGGAGTGGAAGGAGCTTACTCCCCACGTGTCATGGATGAGGATTTGTGACCAGATGAGTTAAACACACTGAGCCAAAAAGGTGGGATGTTAAGCCTGTTTAAAGGTCACACCCCCAGCAGTTCCCTCAATATTCCAACGTCCTCCCACTACCTAGGAAGAAGGAGGAGCAGCATTAACTTCATGGCATCCAGTTGGGAGTTACCTGATATAAAAGATGAGACAATAAAACATGCATTTTATGACCAATTTTGGTGCTCAGCACATTCTCCCTGCAGTGTGTCTCCTTCCTGGAGGGAGCAAGCAGGTAATGAAGATGAGTTCCAGCAGTGTATTTAATAGCACTTTCTGAATGGGTTGTTTTGAGAACTATCAAGTCCAGGCAACCCCGTGTTTGTTCCCATCACTAGTGACCACCCATGGTCCAAGAATAAAACCATTGCTGTAACTGCTAAAAAAAAGGGGGGGGGGGGGGCTCCTATGTCTCGTTTCTTGGATTTCAAACGCCGCCTGGCACATCTTCTGTTACTGACTTGCTCTGTGACTTTGACTTGCACATTCTCGGAGTCTGTTTCTTTATCTGCCACCACAGAATGACAGATTTAACTTAGAAGATCTTTACAGTGACTGAGCTCCCACAGTCGGTGGACCACCCATGCACTGTGATGGCAGCTGTGACAGGGAAAAGGGCCGTGAAACCGGGAGGAGAGTCGTCTAACAAAGAACTTGACCAAGGCCACACAGCGTGTTAACAGCAGGCTGGGGCAACCACCAGACCTCCAGAGCACTGCACACGGGGCTCCGAGAGGTCCTCACGCCTTGTGTGCGACGTTAAGCTCAGCGCTGAGAAGCAGTGGGGAATGGTATTATGGAGAAAACGTGGAGGCAAAGTCAGGAGACTCGCTTGCCACTCGGATCTGCTGCTGTCTATTGTAGGGCTTTGGACACACCTCACGCCTGTCGGTAAAGCCAGTGGGTGTACAAGGTTGGGGGAGCACCCGAGACTGTCCTCTTTGCAAACATCCCTCAAGCAAACTTAAGAGACCCACAGGGCCATGAAGCAAGTTGGTGTCAGACAGCAGACCGGAGGGGGCTACTTAGAAAGCAGCTACACTGAGCACTTCTTTAGTGTTAAATTAAACAAAATTTGGCTCCATGCAGCCTCCATACCTTGAGTTCCTACTTAACGACCTATATCCTAACTTAGTGCATAAACAAACTGAAAGCTTAACTCTGGAGTACCTTTCCTTGTAACTACTTTCTGAGTCTTAGCCAATCACAGCAGCTGAGCTTCAGCCAATCACAGGATGCCACCTGTCAGACCACACCCACATAGGGCAAAGCCCCGTAACCATGGAGCTGTCTCTGCACCGCACTTCCGCTTCCTGTGCGTAGATACTTCCTGCTGGAGCCGAGCTTTCTGAGCATCTGCTGGTTCTGAGGGCTGCTGGCTTCACGAATTGTTCTTTGCTCAACTAAACTCTGTTAAATTTATCTGAAGTTTTTCTTTAGCTACCCTGCCTTTTCAACCACTAGGGGCCGAATAAAATATGCACAAGAAACTCATTCACGGCCCACAGTGGAACACCAGAATGTGCTCTCTGGACTAAAAGCATTTTGGTCGTTAAAGGAGAAAAGGAAAGTTGGTGAGTCCTGGGGCAGAACGGCAGAAGAGGCGGTCCTCTGCCCTCGGGCATCCCAGAGAACTGCAGGAGGGCAGTGGGACAGAGGGACACGGGACTACAGCAGCACCAACCCTGAAGACCCCAGGGGGAATGCGGCACATTTTTGTGAGACCTGGGCCAACCCAACTAGACAGCCTCCCATGGAGAGTCAGGCAGACTGTTCAACACTGGTGAAAATAACAAAAGGATGCAAGGCCCACACCTCTTATCACCTGGATGTCAGACTCAAAACTCAACCCTGAATTTTCCAAAGATTTAAGCACAAAACTGACATCCAGAAGGTGTAAAGAGGGAAAGGATTGGGGAGGTGAAAGAGAAGAGTAAAGAAAAAGGGAAAAAAATTAAAACAAGTCAAATGCAAGAGATTAAAAATATAAATGAAACAAAAAGAAAACAAATAAATGGATTTTCACAAAATGATTGTTCAGAACACACAAGGCAATGCTGAGGAAACTCCCCAAGCCCCTGGGTGCCAGAGAAGACATGTCTATATTTAGGCCAAATTTGAGGCTCTGAGGCCCCACAGTCTTTACCAGCAGGAATTCCCCCGCCAAATAGTTTCAATGCCCTCTGGGGGTGCAGGCATTAAAAATCACTCTTTCACCCTGTACTTAGGTCATTTGTACATGTTTCCTTGTCTGTTGTCTGAGTTCCCCCATTAGACTGTAAGTTCCATGAACCAGTAGATCTCATATGCTTGTCCACTGCTCCTGGGCCTATGAAGACAGTGCTAGTCCTCAATAAGTATTTATTGAATGAATGTGAGTGGCTGAATGAATGAATGAACAGTCACTCACATGCTGCTGCCTGAGGCTCCCACCCCTTCAGCTCCTACACCCACCCCAAGCACTGTTACTGATCTCCCTGCATCAATCCTTCTGTAGTATAGCCAGTGGTGAATCCAGGGTTGGGGGTCTCCACTAGCTGGTCTGGGAACCACATGGTCCTTCTGTGCCTGTGCTGTGCTGGAGACCAGCCCTGCTCCCAGAAACAGTTGTCTGTATTGCTAAGTCCTGCTTCCTGCCCAGTGTCTGTAAGTTGCCTCACTAGGACTGTTGTTCCTTCACACAATCTGGCCTTGGACAGCACCACCCTAGATCCATCCAGTGTATTTTTATAACCTAAGTCTGGCAGGGATGATGGTCTTATCTTTAGTTCCCTTCATGGAAGGAGGTCCTGCTGCCTACACAGAAATTGATGGAGGCAAATGATAAACGGGCAGGGGCTTCTCTTGGTCTCACTGGCACTTAAGACCTAAAGGAAAATAGAGAAGGTGGGGGAGAGTCAATGGCTGTTCCATGCACATGACAGTAAGACCAGGACTCCTGAACAGAGCAAGTCATAGCAACTGAAAACAGTCCTCTGAGAGAAACAGCTGCCATGTTGCCCTAAGAGCCTCTCCTTACACGGTGGAACAACAGAAAGAACATGGATAACAACCGATGGGCTTTGGACACCATGCTTTGGACAGGAGGCATGGTTTCCAGTGTTCCATATGGTCACTTATTTACACATTCTTCAATGACCTGGGCCATTCAGAAAATGGCCATACCCCTTTGCTGTAAAATGTCCCAGTGAGAATACTCATTTCCATTATTTGAATTCAAACTGCAATCAAAATGGTGTCACTAAAACAGTAGGTTGTCCTATTCTTGGTGTCTCCAGAGGGACCCCCAATATAGGGATCCCCTCTTCCCACTTCAGTACTAAACAAGTTGAGAAATATTAATAGAACAAAGAGTAAACATGAGTACCAAAAATATCACTGTTATTACTGATAAAGGCCAGATTGGAGGACATTTCTTAGTGTGAGAGCTCAGTGGGCTTGCTAACTGAAGCCCAGAATTAAGCAGCTTTACCCACCTAGTGGTGGACCAAGCAGGCCTCTCCCTCCCTCCCCTATCCTGCAAGCTGGTAAGGCCCATGCTCAGATAAGTCTTAGGCATAAAGAGCTCTGATATTTTTTTCAAACTGGCAAATCGTGTAAAGTCACTTCACCTCCTCAAAGGCAAAGGAGCAAAGAGTCAACAGAAGCTAGTGATCCTGTGGAAAAAAAAATCCTTCCCTGGAAGGAAAAGCAGAAGAAACACTTTCCAGTATACTTGCCCTGTCTGATTGCTAAGTCTTGGCAAGCCACCTTATTGACTGTCTTCAACTGAGAAGAGCCCTGTCCTAAAGCCCTCCTCTTTACTTGTCCTGTGGATTTGGCAGCTCACTTCAATTCTCCGGGCACTGGTTTCATCACCTGCCACAACAAAATGATGGATTTGAGCTAGGTGGCCACAAAGCCTTTTTTCAGCTCTAACAGTCTGTGAATGACATGACTCTTCTCACTTTTGAGCCTTTTGAGCCATATTGGAATTCACTCAGCAGAGAAAGAACGTATGGAGGAAACTATGGGTTTCACCTTACCGCCTTCCCTGAACAGTGCTGGAGTGCCTTAGCCCACCCAAAGCTTTGCTATAAGCAGGGCGATTGCTCAGCCCACTCCACTGATCAAGTGTTACTAATACATTACCCTTCTGCTCTGGAAGTCCTGAGTCCATTCTTCTACATCCACAGGGTATGAGACAATGAGTGGATGTGGGTTGACATGTTTGCTTCTTCTATCCTCCTGGCATCATCTCTCCTGACAGTATGAATGCATGCTGTCCACTGTGGGTCAGGTGCCAGCCTCAGTGGGCCCAGACCTGACCCTTTCTCCCCATTGCTTTCAGGAGCATTAGTTATACAAGGTTTCCTTTTGTATCATCCACTGAGTTTCCAAACAGCAAGATCTTACTTCCTATTCAAACTAAGACTCCTACATGACTAGGAGTTTCAGTTTTCAGAACTGAGATCATAAGTAACTGGTCATTTAGTCTTGCCCTATTGCCGGTCCTACATAAAATGCTATTAACAATTAATTATATGTAACATGATGTTAAAATAAGAATGTTCTTGTCTCAGCTTCTATCTCAAATATGTCTGTGTATGCATGCATGGATGTGTGTGTAAGCTCATGTGTGTATGTGTATGTGTGCTCTGGAGTTGATTTATCCTTTGAGGGGTGAGTTGTAGATTTATAATGTGAAAATGATTTATAGCTGAACAATGCACATTGACTTTGTCTTACAAACTGCAGAAAGTGAAACTCAGCTAAATATTATTCTTTAGTAGAACTATGAAGGCTATCATCTGCCTCTAATTGATTTTAAGATGCAAGGATTTGTCAGAACCTGGGAAGTATGGTTGGAAATACCATATATTTATCAAATATGGACGTGGGTTTCAAAAGGTTACAAAATAACTACATCATCTGAAATGGATAACTAAACATTTTCAGGAAATTGACTTTTTTCATGACATTGACAGGGTTTCACATAATATTCCAGCTGTTTGGGGAATGTTTCACTACTTTCACCACTTCCATTTCCACCCAAGTTCAGGTGCTGGGGCTTTGCCTTCTAAACTGTCACCATTCATCTGGGTGCTAAGGACTCCTACTGCCTGTTTCAGGGGATTTAACAAGCATCCTGGGCTGTTGAAAAGGTGCAGCGAGAGGAGAATTGGGCATATAGGTCAATTTGGTTGGGCTTGACAAAGTCAGGGGGCCCAGGCTGGCATTGTCTGCTGGGCATGCCCAGCAGATGTTCAGGCATCTGTTGATGGAAGGCCCTCACCGCATGGCAACAAGACTAACCATCCCTCATGGGAATGTTGTCCGGTGCCATAATCATTGGGAAGGTGAGGAATGAGATGGCTCAACTTCCACAGGACAGGGCCCCTGGGCACCGCCCACAGATGCTGGACAGCACACCCCTCCAGCCATGCTAAGCCCAACTAGGCACTCTGGTCCCAGCTTCCCCAATTTCCACGAAGGCCAAGTCCCTTATCCTTTGTGCTTCCCACTCTCCACTCAGGATCACCTTCTTCTAGCACCCCCAGGTAGCCTGGCTTCTCCCAGAGTATTTTTCTTGTCTGTTGTTAAAGCTTAAACTTCACACTATACTTCCCCTGGTCCTTCCCTTTGATTCTCAATTTGAAAGTAAAAAAAAAAAAAAAAATTGGTCTTTTTCTTTACATTCTCACTGTAACAACTTTAATGCCATTCAAGGTGACGTTGATACATATGATTGATTAAAGAACAAATCACAAGAAAATGAGGGAAAGAAATGCAAAGAGATTAAAATGTTAAGAATATATTCAGACTCATTTGAGTCATATGTTTCAAATATATTTTACCAATTTACCATTTAATCTGTATGTATAACTGTGAATTTTTGTTGTTTCTTTTTTGATAATTTTTTTTCCTTTTTATCTTTTTTTTTTTTTTTTAGAGGGTAGAGTCATTTTTGGAGTCAGGTCTGTTTCTTATTGTATGCTTAACATGACTTGCCCTTTCCAGTTTTAAAAAATTCACTATGGTAGTGAATTTTTAAATTCACCATTTCTCTGTCAGTCCCTATAAATAATCTCTCCATTCAGAAGGTAAAAATGCTGGATTCTCACTTTCCCAGCTTCCCTTGCAGCTATAATGGTCATGTGACCAAGCGCTGGCAAATGAGAGAAAATAGACACAATTCTGGGGGCCTTCTGGGAAATATTTCCCTGTGTTATAAAGAGATCCACCAAGGAGGAGTGCCCTCTCACCATCCTTGTTACCTCCTTCCTTGTTTTTGGAAACAATTCCTAGATGAACAGGATACTTGGAGCAATGGCAGCCATATTGCTTCCATGAGAGGATGTGACTAAAGACAAAAAGTCCAACTGATAAGGACAGCAAGGTCAAAGGTTAGAAAGAGCCCTGGTAACATCATTGGGCCCCTGAATCAAGCTGCAATCTCCTTCCTCCCCAATTCTTGGGATATGACATGAGCAAAGCTTTCATGTGTTAAGACACTGTGACTCAGGTATCTTGTGACTTGCAGATAAAAACAATCTGATACTCTCACGTTTTATTCTCATTCTTTTGTGTGAGTGTGTGTAAAGGTATAAGCAGGTGCTTTATTTGATCCAAATCCATTTAGGATTTATTTTGTTTTCTATTGTGAAGTTTGTTTTTTTTTATAAAACAGTTAATAAATTTTTCTATGAATATTTATTCAGTGTTTATGTTTTGAAATGTCACCTTTATCTATCATATATTAAATTCTTTTCTATACCAGGATCTCATTAAGTTTAAAATTCCTCATTAATAAAATTATAATAAAAGTAGTATTTATCACATAAGGTTGAGAGAGAATGCTTGCAAATTTCTAAGCCCAAATCCTGGCATATAGTAAATATTAAATGTATGGTAGCTCTTGTTCATTATCATTTTTGCTATAGTATGATTTCTAGCTATAAGCTTCTTCATTGGTTTCATTTTCTTTGTTTTCCACCTTTACATATTTTCATTATATACTGCTTTTAATTCTAATAGTAGTTAACTTTACATTTGGAAAAATTATGTTTAACCTCTTTTTCTTTAAACTACAAAGTCAAGAATAAAATGGCATTTTTAAGTCTTTCCTGTTCCAAACAATCAGTTTAACACTTTTTTAAATTCCACAGTTACCTATTGCTCACTTCCTCTTCTTACTCACTATATTTAGTCAGTAAAGCCTGAGATTTCAGACCAATGTCATCATAATTAATATTGTTTTATCTTAAATACCTTCTCCTTCAAGTTTAATTTTTGACATTTGTATTTAGTTTGGAAACCAGATTAAACAACTGACTCTAACTTGAATTCACATTCACTTGCTAGAAACGCTTTTCACCTCCAGCCAGTCTTTTTTATCAAGATCATCTCAAGTCCATCTTGGAGCTTCTTTTTGCTTCTTCTCCCACATGGTTTCAGTATATTTTAAATAATCTTCAAAAACAATACATGAGGACATAGTATTGACAACTTGTCTTTTCAGGAATGTCTTCTTATTCCCTTTATATATTAAAAACAAAAACTTAGAAGAAAATTCTTGGATCACAAAATGGAAGAAAAAGGTAGAAGATTAGGTCAGAGTGACTACGCAGGTGAGGGAAGGGTTGCTGATAGGGTACAGGGCTCAGGAGCCTTTGGAAGGATTTGGGCTTTGAGTTGAGGGATGGTTCTAACTTTCATTTTTAAGTGACCATTCTGGCCACTGTGATTACAATGGCCAAGAGGCTAGTGTAATTATCCAGGCAAGAGATGAAGATGCTGGCACCAGCTGGGAGAAATAGATTGGGAGCAGGAGGGTTTCTGAACATGCTTTGAGGGTAGAAGCAACAGGACTTCCTAATGGGTTTGACGTCACATATGAGAGAGGAGATGAGCTTGGCTCTGAGATTTGGGTTCTGAGTAACTGAAAGAATGGACTTTCCATCACCTGAGATGAGGAAGGCCATGGTAGAGCAGGTTTTAGGGAAGGGGACACTAGGGGATGAGTGTCAGACATGATGCATCTGAGATGTCTGTTAGATTTTTAAGTGGAGATGCTAAATAGGCAGTTGGACATATAAGCCTGGAGTTTGGGAGAGTTGGACTGGAGATACCCACTTGTGAGTAAAAGCATCTAGAGTGTATTTCAAACTATGAGCCTAGATAGATTCTTGACAATCTTTTTTATAGCTCCCTACACTGAATTCTTATTTTCTTTTTACACATATTTGAATGAGTAGAGTTATGTTTTGTTTTTGGTTTTTTGAAGACACTGGCTTTACAAAAGATCAGAATATTTTATTGGCCTCAGCCCCGTTTACTGCCTACTTCAGAGTCAGCGGAATCCTTTCTCCCTCCGCGGCGGGAGTGCGGGCTCGCGTGCATGGCCCCTGGCCCCAGCCGGCAGGTGCTCACCCAGTACAGCTCTGATGGCCCGAGGTGGTCATTTGTCTCCTCCCTCCTACTGGATACTCTGGTGCTTCAAAGCGATCAAGTGCATGGAATCCACAGTCCAGCATGCACCGTTCCAGGGCCCTTCGCCCACTGTGACCAAGCCCCTTCGGCCCTTCCTACTTTCCTTGCTTTTTTTTCTTTAAAAAAAAATTCCTGGAAGTTATTTTTTTGAGAATTACAAAAGGTTCAACCTGTACAGTCAACAGATTCCTTCCCAGACTCAGAGCCTGAGGTGAGATGTGAAATATCTCCCCACCTCTGTTTCAGTGGGAATATTATTCATAACGAGGTAAAGGCTGAATCCACCAGGAGGGAAAACCCGGTGGTCTGCTCTCCCTCGGGACCAGTCTACCTTGCTCCACATGCCGGCACTGCATTGTGCATCAGGCTGAGTTTTAGTCTTACTCTGTCTTCAAAAATACTTCAGTGGAAAACTGAAAGATCCAAAAAGAGCCACTAGTCAGGTGCCATTTTAAGCCATTTCAACTGCAGAATAAAGTCACATAGCATAGAGTTCATGTTAATGCTGTAAATTTCTAAACTCCCCTCACCAAAGCCATCATGCTAAAGTCAACAGAGAAATTCCAAACAGCTGATAGTAAGTTTCCTCTCTCAGATCCCTGAGCATTTTATAAACTACCTCATTTATCTCTCCAGCTACAAATAACAATCAGTTCACTCTTAGGATTTAGCTCACCAAGGGGGCAAGTCAGTATACATTTTCCCAACAAGGTGTAAATATCATATTCAAAAAGAAGAGTACTTTTCAATCTCCAAAGACACACACATGAGTATGCAATGTAAGCAACCTAAAGTTAGAATATGCACATAGTTATGGAGATTTGGTCTGTCTCTCATTTTTCCCCTCCCCTCAGCACCGCTACCTCAATAATTAACATTTATTAGGTTCATATGTTACCCAAGTTAAGGTGCCCATAGCACCCATCTTTATTTATTTCCTCAGTGCTGAGAGAAAGCAGGATGCTCCTATACCACTCATTCTTGGGCTGTGACACTAGAAGGAAAAAAAAGGAAATAAATTGTAGTCCCACTTTATGGTCCAGTATGCAATTCATATAGTGCAATTTTCTTTGCAAACGCCCAATAAATAAAGGACTAATGGGTAAGGAATTCATGATTAGAGTTCACACTCAATCAGAGACTTGCTAGAGGGGCTCAGGAATTGTACCTATGTTGCCTGTGGGTTGCTTAGAGAAGAAATCACCATCCTCTAGGATCTATAGCTGAGGTAGACAGTAACAAAGCAAAACAAAAGCAAGATCACCACAGCACAGAAGGTCGGGGTGGTGGGGCAGGGGTGTCTCAGAGGATAAGTGTAAACTTTTCTTCCTTTGAGTTGCTGGAGTTTTACTTCTTTTGAAACCTTTCTCTTAATTTTATTACAATGTTTCATCCCTACAAGATATTTCTTGGAAGCCCATAATGATGCCTTGCACACAGTAGTCCTCTGTAAATGCTTGTGGAATTGAACAGACTGAATTTGCAGTGTTACAGAGTAGCACACACGTGTGCACATGTGGTTAAATTTTGTTCCATAACAAGTAAGACCCAGGAAGAAGAGCAGATTTGGAATGAGGTTTGCTGATGCAGAAATGGTGGGAGACCCGGTCTATTATGTAAGGCATCATTGAATGGCTGGCTACAAGTAGAGAAGGAGAGTGGGAAGTGAAAGATGACTTGAGAGAATGAAGGAGGAAGCCTAAGAGCCAGAGGGGAAAGGGAAAAAAATTTAATAGGGTAAGGACAAGAAAGATGCTGAAGATAAGGAGATTGTAAGCAAAGAAGGAAAGTTCAGAGCTAAAGACCACAGAGACCTTCAGAGTTCCAAGTGCCAGTGAAATGTACTGTGCGCGAGGCTCCCATGCACCACCCACAAGCTCAGGTATGAATAGCACCCTATGGGGTGGCCACAGGGGCCCTGAGGAAGGGCTGCCCAGAGACAGAGGCTTATGGGGCAGAGGAGATCGAAACCCTCTATGGGCAAAGTGTTAGGAGAATCACCCAGTGTGGGAGCAGCTGGGATTACAGTAGATGGTAGGAGAGGAAGATAACAGAATTCACATCTGTGGTTAGCTTATAACTGTAAACACTGAACCAAATTCTTCAGTAAGATCTGAAACAAACTATTAGAAATCCCCACATCCTTGGCAGCTGCATTTTCAAATCTCCCTTTAAAACAATTAATATAGTATAAAATGGAATCTATTTCTTGAGCCTCACAGTGGAGGGTAGGGGGAGGAACTCTTCAATCTTATCTATCTTATAAATAAACAATAGCAGGCACTTGTCAAAAGTAGTAAAATAGAATCATAGTGAAAATAACAACTCTAGAAAAGAACTACAAAAAGGGACATTTTGATCGTCCCAACCTTACTGCAGACTGTACCTGGAAGGACAGCGATTTTCTAAAGTATTGTGTATGTTGTTCAGAGAGTAGAATGGTAGTGACTGGGCGAGAAGGGGAACAAGTACACAGTTCAGTTCTGTAGGATGAGAGGTTCTAGAGATCTAATGCACTGCACAGTGACTATAGTTAATACTACTGTATTGTATACTTGAAATTTGCTAAAGAACAGATCTTCAGCATTCTCACTGCACACACACACACACACACACACACAAACAAGGTGGCCATGTAAGGTGATGACTATGTTCATCAGCTTAACTGCAGTAATCATTTCACAATGTATACGTATATCAAAACATCAAATTACATTTTAATACAGCTGTTATTTAAAAATTAGTAAAAAATAAAAATACAGTAGGTCTTTTTCCCAAGAACTTGCAGAACAAAAAGACTGGACTTTTGCGATGGAAGTGGCACATAATGCTTATGAACTAACTTGGGGGACCTTGGCCAAGCAACAATGGAACTGCCTCCCCCTCTGCCTGAGACTCTCTGCAGGAAAAGAAAGCTATTTCTGCTTGGAGTTGAGATGCATATTTTCCACTCTTG
>CM052441.1:100681429-100730188 GCA_028533085.1 Varecia variegata
AGAATTTAGCTCCTTATGCTTGTGGGGCTGAGGTCCCCAGCCGCTCACTGGCTGTCTGCTGGGGCCTCTCGGGTTACTCACGTTGCTGCTCATGGTTCCGGGCACATCCAGACCTTCTCAGGCTTTGAATCCCTCTAACTTCCTCCTCCCGGCCAGCCAGAGAAAACCCCGCTTTAAAGGGCTCTTGTGAATAGATTAGGCTCACCTGGCTCATGTCCCTTTTGCCCTATAACATAATGTAATCACGGCAGTGGTCTCTCATCATAGTCCCAGTGTCCACGCACTCTCAAAGCGGGGGAGAACTTACAAGGGCAAAGTTCACTGAGGGTTAGTCCTCGAAATCTGCCTCCAACAATGTGCAAGGGAGTAATGAAGACAAAAGCATAATTTTTGGTTCTGAAGCCTAAGCAAGGAAATAAACAGGCTTCTACAGCAGGGAGACCTGAATAACGAGAACAAGCCGGCCACGCGACACACTGCAAGAAGACTGCTCCAGACCAAGAGCACGGTTTTCAGAAAGGCCTGAGATGGGACACAATGCAGGGTATTCTGATCGTGGAAAGAAGGCCAGCAAGGGAGAGAGTGGCGCAAGGTAAGTTTGGAGAGTTGAGTCTGAACAAGACAGTGCAGGCTTTGCAGACCTTGGGAAGGAGTTTGGATTTTATTTTTAATATGCCTGAAAGTCTTTGAAGCATTTGATACTCAGGAAGAGTGTGGTCTGATTTGTGTTTTAAAAAGGCAACTTTAGATGCTCAGAGGGAAGGGGATTATGAGGGAAGAGGAGTAGAAGCAGAGCAAGCCGTCAGGAGCACTGGCGGCTCCAGGAGAAAGAGATGGTGGGGCCAGGGCTGCTGTGGGGGCAACAGAGGGCGTAAGGAGGGCTTTTCCAAAGACACCTTCGGGGGCTATGATTGATGGGATTTCCTGATAGACTGTTAAATTCTTTGATATATATCATCACTCAGAACTGGGATTTTGCATATCTTAATAAAAACAAATGTAATGTCATTTATAGTAAATATGTTTATGCACCTGGGGACAGCAAGAGAATGACCTGGAACTGCACCAGGAGTGACCCGAGAGGTCAGCACGTGGGGGCAGCACTCAGTGCAGAGGAGACCCTGCCCACCAGCCTCAGGCGTCTGAAGCAGGTATTGCAGAAGCGGGTCACCGGGAAGATGAGACCCCACCCTGGTGCCCTCCTTCACCCCAAAGGAGCCCACAGGGGCCATAGGATCTAACCTGGCAAAGAATATTTAAATATAAATTCTCCCTTCCTATTGGTCTGCTCCTAAAAAATTTCAAAAAGACTCACATAGATTGTTACAGAATTAATGGAAAAATCTCAGTAATGGGTAGACAAAGACCTACCTTTACAGGAGTGAAGACCCGAAAGACCAATATGAGGAATCAAAGGAAATTACTTCATTCAAAACAGACTCGGCACAACTAACAGGAGAAAATTTTGAAGAACTTTGTAGTCTCAAAACGTTTAAGAAGATGTTACTTCAGCCTGGGTGTCTCACGTCTGTGATCTTAGCACTTTGGGAGGCTGAGGCAGGAGGATGGCCGCTTGAGACCAACAGTTCAAGACCAGCCTGGCAATATAGTGAGACCACATCTCTACAAAAAACAGAAAAATTAGCTGGGCGTGGTGGCACATGCCTATAGTCCCGCTACTTGGGAGGCTGAGACAAGAGATCGCTTGAGCCTAGGAGTTTGAGGCAGCAGTGAGCTATGATGATGCCATTGCTTTCCAGCCTGGGCAACAGAGGCAGAGGAAGACCCTGCCTCTAAAACAAAACAAAACAAAAAATCTTACTTATTACTTCATAAAAAATAAAAAAGCACAGACAATCATAAAACAGAACAGGCATTCATTCTTGCCCTTCATTATATAAAATATATTAATATATTATGTACTATATATACACACACACATAAATGAGGAGCTCTGTGAATTTTCTACAGTCTGGAATCATTCAAATAAATTTAGGCATTATCTGTTCTATTATATTGAACTCAGCTGTAAAACCATTTGAGCCTAGTTCCTTTTTTGAAACACTAGCTCTGTAATTACTGTTTCAGTCCATGCTGTGTCTGTTCCAGTTTTTTAACTCTTCTTGAGTCCATTGCAAAAGTTAATGTTTTAATAGGAAACATTAAACATTTTAAAATATATTGCCATATTGTTGCAAGTAATTGTCTCTAATATTTCTTTTAATCTCTTCCATACTTATATCTCCTTTCTTGTTACTAACATGGTTTGATGTTGCTTTCTATTTTATTAGTTCTTTCAAGTACCAACTTTTGGTTTCATTTATTGTTTCATCTCTTCCTTTGTTTCCTAGTAAATCAATATAAGCATTTTATCTTGACTAATATCCACCTCTTGCTTCTCTTTGGTTTCTTTTGTGTTTCTTTTTCTAATTTGTGAGGTTATATACTTTTTGTTCATTAGTTTTGGTCTTTATTCAAAATTTCAAATAATGTCACATGTGGCTATACAATTTCCTATATATTTTAGATGTGCTCCATAGGTTTTGGTAATAAAATATTTTCTTTTTTATTACATTTGAGAATTTTTTTTTCAAAAAGGATTTGCCAAGGGGTTATTTATGAGAATTTTTTTAATTTATAAAAAAACATTTTTGGTTCACTTTTCATTGTTGATTTCTAGTTTCATTGAATTATGATGAAAGAATGTGATCTGTAAAATTCCTACTTTTGGTAAATTATTGAAGTTTACTTTTGGTCAAGTACATCATTGATCTATTATAAGTGTTCCACAGGCATAAGAAAAGAGTAACATTTTCTTCTCACAGAGAGACGTGTCCTATCAGTGTGAATGTGTAAGCATGTGTGCACTGAATAACTAATTTTGATTGTATATTTCTTTACAGATTGTGTTCTTCAAATATTAATACTATATAGATCTACTTATATTTTGCTATTTGATTTGTCAAATTTTAAAAGAGTACAATTACCTGTTATAATGGCATTTTAAAAATAAATCTCTCTTTGTATTTTTAGGAATTCTTTAGACATTATAATATACAACAAATGGTGCTAGCATGGTTTGTTCCCCTTCTAGAGAAAAACAAAGCCAGACATCCTATATGCAGTAATTAATTGCATGTGAATTAAACATGTAAATGTATAAATGAAAGCACTAGAAGAAAACTCAGGAGAGTATAGCTCTAGAAATCTTTCTATGCAAGGCTACAGAAATCCAGAATCCATAAAGACATTTATTGACCACATAAAATTTTTAGCTATTTAAATGGTCAAAAAAATCCACTATTCACAAAGTCAAAATGCAAATGACGATAGGTATACTAGCAAAAGTTCCCAAGGAAAATCCCTTTGCAAGCCGGGGCCCTGCCTTCATATCCCCTATTGCCATGAGGTTTTCTCTCTTTGATCACCGAATTGTTTCTTAAATTAGTTGAAGCCTGTAGGCTTTAAATACAGAGTAGTCTTGTATATCTTGATTAGCAACAGTTTATATTGAGGTACCCACGCTGTGTTTGAAATTTAAGACCGGGGTTCATCTTTACCAGAGTCATTTCAAAGACTCCATGGGCTACCTGTGCCTGGGCTGCCCAGCCTCTGCGGGTCTAGCAGTCTCGAAAGAATCACATGCAGCTTAGAATTAGGAAATCCAGCCAAAGTGAGGGGCCTGGGGCCCATCTTGAGAGCAGACACGCACCACGTTCCTGCTCACGACTTTTGTACCAGCTAAAAATTGATGGGGTAACTGCTAAGGGGGGAAAGTCCACTCCTTTGAATATACAGACTTTTAGAAACCCCTTCCAGGCCCTCTCCACTGCCAGCACGGTGAGAAGTTGTACCCTTTACTCCTTTCTGGGTTAGGGTTCCTCTCCTTTCTGCCCCACTGGGACTAGGAGCAAGAAAGATGGCACTGACGCCTGCTGTTATTGCACTCAGACTTGTGAGTCCAGGGTCTGCATTCAAGACTCACTCAGAGGAAAAACGGGATCTGCTCTTAGACATTGGAACTACACAGTGCATCTTTAATCGAACTAACAGAACTAAAAAAGCATTGACAACTCAAATGACACACAAATGGTTAATATCCCCAAGATCGAAAGCATGCCCATGGACCAAAAAGAAAAAGACAAGGCAATAGAAAAATGTGCAGTCGGTAACAAGCAGTCACAGAAGAGGAAAATACCTATGACCAATAAGTCCATTAAAAGATTCTCAATCCCACCAGTAGTCAGGAAAATATAAATAAAGCAACAATATGACACCATTTTTTCCCCTCAAAACTGGCAAAATTAAATAAGCCATGGTTTCCAGTGCTGGAGAAAGTTCGAATAAATGGACACTCTCATACATTGCTGGTATGAGTGTAAATTAGTACAATATCGTTGCAAAACGCAATGCCCATTGTAAGTCAGAATATATAGATGTTTGCTCCTCACAATCTCACCTGGGGAGATCTAATCTATAAAAATAAAAGAACTAGTAAAATTAGAGGTACAATGTCATTACTTACAGCATCATCTTCTACAAACATCTTGGAAACAACCTGAGTGTCATTAGTTAAGAAAATGCTTATATCAAGCATAATTCAGTTATATTGGGAATACTATTCTGGCATTAAAAAGAAGAAACCAGATTTGTATCTGTTGGCCCACATGATTTTCCAAGAATAGTGCTTTAATAATACTAACTAAATAAGAAAAAAAATCCACTAAATAAAATAAAATAGAGAAATGAAAAAGACAAATATATAACATTAAGAAAAAGAAAGGAAATATAACAATATACAGGAAGAACACATTTATGAGAATAGTACACACACATGTACAAATATACACAAAAATAAACACACATATACACTCCTTGAAAACCTGATTTCTATAATAGTATAAACTACACAGATTCACTCTTTTTAGTGGTAGAAAACCTGAATAAACAAATATATACACAAGTACCCCCGCCCCCCACCCCCCCAAAAAAAGCTATTCAAAAGTTGCTCAAAATGTACTGGATCAGATGGAATAGTGGCAGAATTTTAACAAATTTTGAAAAACAGATTATATCTCTGCTATGTAAATTATTGTGGAGTAGCAGAGAGAACCCTATTTTAGGAAGCTAGCATGACTCTGATACAAAAATCTGACAAAAAGCACAAAATACGAAAACTAGGTAACCTGCCCAGATACCAACAGCCAAAAGCATAAAAAAGCCTATGGCTAGAAAATTTGGTTAAGCAACATAAAATCAAAATACACACAACCATACTCTAACTTTGTATATGGGGGTAATTCTGTGAATATTTCGATTTTTAAATAACTTCATAAAGTTAACGCACTATGGATTAAAATCCAAGAGGTTTTTTGTAGTGGAGGGAGGGGTGTGCAGGTAGTAGTGGGGGAGGAAGGAATCTTCACAAAAATTCTCAAGTTCACCAGAAGAATAAATATGCAGGAGAAATACATAACTTTAAAAAAAAAAAAAAAATACTAGTGAAGGGGACTTATTCCACCAGAAAGTAAAATATACTTAAAGGAATTAAAACCAATGTAGTATCAGTACAGGAATAGGCAGGCACATAAAGCAGAATGGAAAATCCAGAATGGCATTAAGATATACAAACTGAGTAAGTGATACATGCGCATTTTTAGTTCAGCACAGAAAAAATAGGTCTTTCAGAAATGCTATTTTAAAACTTGGTTAACTATTTGGAAAATGATTCTATTCAATCCAGACCTTGAATTTAATTCCTTAGTAATCAAAGAAATGACCATTTGGAAAAAGATTCTATTCAACCCGGACAGACCTTGAATTTATTTCACTGGTAATCTAACGAATGCAAAGAAAAACAAGGTATCACATTTTCTTTGCCTATTCCATCATGAAGGATACATACAGTACGGTGGTCTAAAGGACATGCCCTGTGTTGGTGGCCTTAACACGGTACAGCCTCTCTGCTGTGCCGTTTGACCACATTTCAAGGTTTAGAAACTGACATAGTAATTCTACTTCAAAGAACTTATTAGGGAATATATAATAACGGACAATCTATAACAACATTGAACATCTAGAGAAAATAGATTTTTCTACTAAAATAAAAAATTATGAAATGAACCCAAAAAGAGTGAGAAACTGGAACAGAACTTGGAGCAAAGGATAAATTGGAGAAGCCATGATTGAGCTCCTGCTGAAAAAAAGGAACCAGATTCAGATGATTTTACAGCTCAGTTCAACATATCCTTAAGAAATGGATACTGCCTGTGAATATGCCAACAATTCTAGCCTGTAGAAAAGAGATAAGCCTTCTGCGAATTTTATAAAGATGGGCAAGGGTAGAATCCCCACACTGGCAGCAAAACTGGCTCCCCTATCTTCACCCCAAAAGTGGGGTGCTTCCCTCTGCACTGCCATGCTCACCTCTGGGGCAGGGGGCTTTCTCCCCAGCCAGAGTCCAGCCTTTGGAGAACAGAAGGCTCTGGAAGGAAGACTTTGCTCCCTGGGTTAGGTTAGCAAGGCTTCAAAGGAACCCCAGCTCTCAGAGTAATGTGGGGCCACGCAGCAAGAATGAAACGCAAATTATGTCACCACCTTATCCTGCCATGTTATGCATACACACATTTCGAAAGAATTTTTCAACAAATATTTTCAGAAGTAATCTTTAGTTTCTTGAATTGTACTTTCTTCGTCATAATTTTCCACATTGTTTGAAGCTCTGAACAATAAACATGTTCTTTTATAATTTAAAACAATAAGAACTGTTTTTATATTGAAAAGAAATCCATGGGAATTTATAAATCAATTTAGGGGACAAATAACATTATTACAACATCAGGTCTTCCTGTGTAGTATAATGAGTATGAATTACCTCCAGCTATCTGAACGAACCCCTGCTTAGTGTATCGCAGGTACTTCTATAGCTGTACTCATAGGTGTTTTATATATTTTGTTGATTTTTTTAATTAGATCTGTTTTTCATTTTACCTTCCGACTGGTTGTTACTGGTAAAAGGGTTAAATGCAACACATTTCTGTGGGACCAGCTGTCCAGAGGGAACCTGACGTCCTGGCTTTGTAATTGATTTAACATTGATGCCTTTGGGGTCTTGCCCTTAAGAATGGTGTTTGTGGTTTATTTCAGAAAGATGTCTTTGGTCCTGGTCAGGATGTATCCTGTGTTGCCAATTATTGATTTTGAGGGGCAGAAATCTTTAAAAAAATATTTTAGTGTTTATGATAATTTTTATGGTCTTTTTCTCCAAGCTATAAATATAGTCATTATTATTAATCTGTTTCTAAGACTGAATTATCCCTGAGTTTCTAAACAAACATACAAATAAAAACCCTACCTCTTCAAGGCGTAGTATTTTTTTATCATATTGATTCTAGTACCTATATTTTTCTTAGAATTTTGCTTTGATATTTGTTTATAAAGGCCTTTTGTGTGTAGCTTTCTGTTTTTATGGGCTACATTTGTCAGGCTTTCTTACTTATGCTCCGCTAACTTCATAGAATGAATTGGAAAGTTTTCCTATTTTCTATGCTTTTAAGTGCTTAAATGGTCTAAAAATTGTTGCTAAAAGGACTGACAGATCTTGAGTCTCGGTATTGCTCAAATATTTTACAATGAACATTGTAGATTAGTTTTATAATCTAATAGAATGAGTACTTTAAAATACAAAATATTGTTGAAGAAGAATACCTAATGACAAGATGAAATGTAATGATAGAGTAAATGAAAAGTGAGTTTTAGAAATCACCTCTATGGAATAATCCCAAATAGCTATAAACACATGCATTTGAATGAGCTGGAAAGAAATATAATAAAAAGTTAACAGAGGTTACTTCTGGAAGACAAAATGGCTGGTGATTTTTAGGTTCTCTTTTGAGAGTTTCATATATTATTCTGCTCTTTCCACCATTTGCATGCAGTATTTGTACAATTAGGAATTAATGATTGATTTGTTAAAGATGCTGAGCTCTTAACAGTAAGAGTTGAGGCTCATGAACATCAATAATACAAATGCTTCTGTGCACAGTTGGATGCCAACAAAAGAGCACATTAAATGAGAACATGGATTGTATTTATTGTCTCTGAAACTAGCATCTATTGTGGAGTGGTGAAGGTTTATCTAGAGAGGTTCAACCATGTCTTTTCTCTCTGGTCCACGAATGGTATCTAATAGGAAATTTAAAAGGGCTGGGCAGCCAGGGCTGCATGTTGCACGGGCATTGTGGGCAGTCCTCAGACGAGACGGGCCAGCCAGGTCCGCAGAGTGCAGTCACCAGATAGGGACGTGTTCCAGCTCTTCTGATTAACTGATTTTGCTGAAATTTGGAAGCAAGTTCAATGATTTAGAAAGATGCCGACTCAATGTTTTACTACAGCTGTACCATGATGCTGATCAAATGTTATCAGTCACTCAATGCAGAAAGGAAATAACAAATTTTTCAAAGAGACATTGTGAGTAGATTTCCTTGCCTCGTGATTCAGCCTGACCCAGAGACCCTCAGGCACATCAGCCTTATTTACAGTTTAGCCAGGGAGTCCCTCTGGCTCCTCTCTGCACAGATAACTATGGAGCGCTGTTCCGTGCAGAGTCTCCACTGAGGACCTCTCCCGGACAGCCCTTCCATCTGAGCTGCTGCTGCAGAGACAGCTCCTGAGATAATGCAGGGGAGAGAGGCTGCCCATCAATCTCTTTTAGGTTGTTTCTTCCTGATATCCAAACATCATTAACCCCGTGAAAAATTCAGTAAAACCAGCTGCATGACTTCATGTCGACACAGAAGTAAACTCATTTTCCTGAGAGCCAGAGGGGCCATAAGTGTTTGTCCATTTACACACACACACACTCCAGCTGTGCCCAACTCTGGCTTCCACATAAATGGAAATTATTTGTTCATTTTGCCACCCTGGTGCTGAGTTATCTTAATGCATGAAAATGTGGATAAGACATCTTCCCATAGCACCCCTGACCTTGCCTCTGCTGTTTCCTCTGTGAAGAATGAATGCTCCTTTCTCATTTCCTCCTTTCTTTTTCTTTCTTTCTCTCTCTCTCTCTTTTTTTATGGGGGAGTCTGGGAAATTCCTAAGCTCAATTCAAGAGTCATTTCCTTTCCAAGGCTGCTCCTGAATCTATCCACAGGTGCTCTATCCTTTTATTCCTATTTCTTCTCTAGAAGTTTGGACCAGCACCCAATTATCAATTTACCTCTCACGATAGACCATGAGCTCTTGAAAGACCAATAATGACAACCATAGGTAACATTTAGTGCTTTCTATTGCCCTGAGCACTGCGCTGAGTACTCAATATTTCTTCCACTTATTACAATGCTGATATGATTTCTAATATTTACATTCCTTAGATCATTCTACATGCATTAGACAAATATTTATATAATTCTTGTAGTACTTTATAGGTATATTCTATCATTATTCCCATTCACCAGATGCATGCACTGAGGTTTAAAGAAATCCATTAATTTGCCCTAGCAAGGTCACTAGCTAGTGGATGGCAAGCGTGGACTGCAGAGCATGCTCTGGCTACGACTGGATGCTGGTAGCAGATCAAACACAGACTTAATCATCTTTATAGCCCCAGGCCCCAGCAGCCTGCCAAAGACAAAGAATATACCTAAGATATATTTATGGAACACATATATGACACATTTAACAAAATAAGACAAAGACCACCTGGATGAGGAAGCAGAAAAGCTTCAGGAAACTTCAGTTTAAATATTACATCCTGGTGACATCCCTGACCACCCTCTTCTCGCCAGCTTTTGTAACCACCTCAACAACACTCACCGCGTGCTGTATAATCCCATATCTACTCGTCTGTTTGCTCATTAGTTCAATTGTCTGCCTCTCCCACTTGACCATAAAGTCCACGAGGAGCTTTGCAGCCACAGCTTTGGGACTGGCACCTGCCACATTGTTGCTCACTCGATTAAAAAAAAAAAAAAATGAGTGAATGAGTGACTGAATGCATGAATGAAATGCATCAACTTCCCTCCAAATGCAGCTCCTTCTCATGTCTCTACATGGGATTTTTGAAATGAATAATACTAAAAATTCTCCCCATCAGTGTGTCTCCACAGCACTCACCCACAAAACATGATCAATGTTGTTTTCCCCTTGTGTCTCCTGCTGTGGGGCCACTAAATGAACACGTGCTCTGGGTGGATACCACGGCTGAGAAATTAACTCCGACTAGTTTTCTCAGGAGTAAACTAGTAAACTCCCTGAAAGAGTGAACCTCCTGCAAGCTTTCTCCCCGCAAAGGGCCTTGCGGTCCTGGAGGTCTGGTTTAATCTGACTTTTAAAAAAATAAAGAAATGTGACACTTATTTATCCTCAAGTGTCCTGAAGCAATAACCTTTTATAATTTTCTTTTCCTTTCCTACTGCATGATATTGGTTCAGACCTGGCCTCACATTAGACTGTGTAAATAACTTCCTTACTATGAATCAGAGGATTTCAGGGAAGTGGGGAATTTGATAGCCCACCAATGCATCACCCCTTCTCCTTAGCTCATCTGAGAAGACAGCCAAGCCCCGAGCTATAAACTGAATCAGATGACGACAGAGTGATAGGCAGAACCCAGGCTCCCGGCCTCCTAGCCTATCTCCTGTCTCTGCACCCCACCTTTCATTTTGGGGCCCCCTCTCTCATCTCTTAAGGCCGTGTTAGAGCCTGGCTCTGTCCCAGGTTAATAAACAGAACTAGGCTTGTTCAAGAATGTAGGAAATTGCACATTTTAAGACATTAGATTGATTGTGAGCTGTGCAAAGCAAAAAGATTACATTTCCTATAAATCTGTTTCCACTCAGTCCCGCCAGGCCAAGCCAGTGTTGCTCACATTCCGTGGCCATTCCCACCACCCTGTGGAGACAGCCCGATACTGCACAGACAGCAAAATCCCTGCAAACGGCAGGCTGCGATTTGCTTGAAGATGCTTTCACAAGTGGATTTTGACCCACATTCTTTTCTGTGTCCATGAATGGAATCATATCAGCCTGATTTCAGCAGCACTGGGCTGAGATAGAAAGCAGACCGCAGAGGAAATGGGAAGAGAGGTCCCTCTTTCTTCCCTCAGAAACGTGGAGTAGCAGGAGGATCCTTAGAAAAGGCAATTGAGAACCATCCCCAGAACTTGCTCTTTATAAATGCATGCCATTTAGAATCTACTTTGGAATCCTTACACCCCTCCATGTGCCTCCAAGTTCCACATTTGGAACACCTCCCATGACCCCATGACCTTAATACACATTTCACCATTTCCTGAAGCCAGATTTTTTTTTTTTTTTTTGACAGAGACTGACTTTGTTGCCCAGACTAGAGTGCCGTGGCATCATCACAGCTCACAGCAACCTCAAACTCCTGGGCTCAAGGGATCTTCTTGCCTCAGCCTCCCGAGTAGCTGGGACTACAGGCATGTGCCACCATGCCCAGCTAATTTTTCTATTTTCGTAGAGACGGGGTCTCGCTCTTGCTCAGGCTGGTCTAGAGCTCCTAACCTCAAGCCATCCTCCCACCTCAGCCTCCCAGAGTGCTAGGATTACAGGCATGAGCCACTGTGCCCGGCCGGAGCCAGTATTTTATAATACAACCAGCATTCCTGATTCTCTGTTGCATTAACAGATCAAAAAGACTTTTAAAAGCCCCTCGCTGACCCAGAGAATCTCAGAGGTACACAGTGATATACACAGGTGTATGTGATTGTCTGTAATAACTCTAGCACCTTCTAGAAGTTCAGGAAGTTTAATTTGTAGACATTGCAGAAATACAGGAAGATGAAAATATACCTTACATTAATGTCCTTACACCCTTTTCAAGTTGTGAACTAATAATTATGAAATATGAGCAGTAGTAAGTCAGAGGCAGAACATCTGTGAATAGATTTAAAAGTCTCTCCCAAATCATACCAGTTAATTTACACTTACATGTACACACAATCATTCTTGTGCTAGTCAGGAATGGTCATTTGATCATGTGCATAGCTATAAGAATTCACCAATGAAGACACTTTCTTCTGAAAGCATTAAAAGTGGCTGAAAAAATAGGACCATTTGTTATCAATATTTCAAATACCAAGAAGTCCAGAGGCAGGACTTTTTGAAAGTTATCTCAACATTGTCATCAAGGACCTGAGCTCTTTTTCTTTTTCTACCCCACCCTCCATCCTCAACTTATTGGCTTGACCCTCATGGGCACTTGTAGACACAGCAATGCCCTGCTGAAAAGAGGGGCATTTGTACCTCTGTGTCCCTTTCGTTAGAAGAGAACATCTTTCCCAGAAGCCTCCAGCAGGCTTCTCCTCAGGTCCCATTGGCCAGGACTGGTCACATGCTCTGTCCTAGCTGCAAGGGAAGCTGGGAAAGTACTCCACAGGTATCGTATTCAGCTCTATTGTGGGATGTGGGTCCTGCTCGTAGGAATAGAGGGATGGGTTAATTGTTAATTAACCATTCAGTAGACCATTAATTATGCTATCAATAAGTGTTACCATTACACAGCCCAACAAATATAATTTTTCTCTTTTCTTTTTTTATTTCCAAGTGATCAGCATCATACTTTGAACCCTTTCCCTGTAAGCATCATCTTATTTTCTATCCCATCGAATGCCCTTCCCTCGCTACATACACATACATACACATGTACATACATCCAAAAACATACATATACACATACACATACATTTACACACATATACACACATGCATGTGCATGCATACATGCCATACATGCATACACACAAATACACATACATACATATACACATACACCTGCATATGCTCACATATGTGTGCATGTATACACACATGCACATGCATGCACACATACATATGCTCACATGCATATATACACATGCACATACATATACACACATACATATACATACACACATGGATATACACACTGTAAACTAAAAATAAAATCTGAAGCCCCCCACTGACTGAATGGACCCCCATCTTGGTTAAGGGGACCCCAGACAAACCTTAAAAACTGAGTTTTTGGCCGCGATAGGACAGGAGGTCAGATATGCCTTATTATATCCCCTCTCTTTTGGAATTTAGACACAATAACTGACCAGCATTAATGTTAAAGTAGAGATTATAAGATTAAAAAAATCCTCTTTATGACAACAAGATATCAGATTATAAACAGGATCTAAGGCCATACAAGGCAAGGGCTAAGTCTTCACACTCATAGGCCATTAATCTCATTAAACAGGTCATTTTGACTCGGTATATTGTGGCTTGTTCTATAATTTAACAGACTGTATTATCTTAACTTAAACATTTTTCCATTAACTCTAATTTTTAGACAAAGTTTTGTTTCTTTAATCAATTATAAATTAAAAATTTTCTAAATCCACCTATGATTTGTAAGCCCCCAGTATATTAATAAGATATCTTGCCTTTTGGGGTCAAATCCATTATACTTTCTACATATTGACTTATGTCTTTTTCTGTAACTTCTGTCTCCCTAAATGTATAAAACAAAGTCACATTTTAATTGTCTTGAGACCACTTACTCAAGGCTTTTAGGGCTTATGTTTTCCCCAAGCTGTGGTCACTCATATTGGCTCAAAGCAAACCTCTTTAAATATTTTACCCTGTTTGACTTTTTGCATCAACATTTCCCTGGTCCCCAACATGGGGCTCAGAGAAGACTCAGGACCCCAAAGGAGTCACCCAAGTGTGGACCAAGGTACCAGCAGGGGCTCATTGAGCCTCTCCAGCTCTGAGCTTGTCCCTGGGCGAAACTTGTCCGTCCTCCTGAGCCCCAGACCTCCCACTCTTGGTTGATGATTCTTGGTCTATTCTGAGCTGTCTGTCCTTTTCCTAGGAAGTTGTTATTTGGGATCCTAATTTTGATTCAGAGGCACGTTCTAAAGGGTCTTATCCATTGCCTTTTCTTCCCAAAATTAATCTCAATTGGCTTGTCTACATATTTGCATGAGAAACTGAACTGTCCTTTTTATAAATGAATGAGAGACTGAACTCCTTGGCTCTGAAGAGAAAGGGCATTTGACTCCTTCCAGCCAAAGGCAACCCTGGGTGACCGGGGGCCTAGTGGGAGTGTCAGGGGGCCACTCCCCGTGACATACGGCGGCCCTACAGGGAATGCCCAGCAAAATTATTTAAAAGGAAGCTCAGCCAGGAAATACATATAAGAGCTGACCACTTGGCATTTTGAGCCCTTTTGGAGGAGACAGACCTCCAAGAGACTGAGACATGTAAGAGGGCAGAGGGGACCCGGTGGTGAAACAGTGTAGAGTCCAGCCCACAATCGGCACACTCTGATCTACTGCACTAACACACATATGTATATACACACACATACACACATACAGGTGCATACACACACATACATACACACATGCACACACATACATGCATATGCACACACACTCACGGCTTCACTGCATTCATTTGGTTGACAAATACATACTGTGTCTACTATGAGCCAGACACAGAGCTAGATGCTGGGGCCACAACAGTAAACAAGGTGGACACAGTCCCCCCTCACAGCACTTACGCTCCAGGAAGGGGAGACCCCAGGGTGAAGATAACAGCAGGTTGTGATGGAGCTCTGAGGAATAACAGGGTGGATGGGCGGGGCTCCCTTTGCTTGTCCCCCCAGCCCGCCCTGGCCTGAGACACCACAGCCTATCCGGAGTCCCCACCTTACCACCCCAGGCAGGGGCAGATCTGTGGCTCTGAGCACCCAGGCAGCCAGCCAGCTGACGCAATGTGGACGAGGGCCAGGACCCAGGGAGCAGCAGGGACAACAGATAGGATCAACAAGCAAACCTGGGGGGTGGAAGGGGATGAGAGGGAATTGGGGGTGGGGGAGGAGAGGAGTAAGCAGATAGAGAAGAACACTTTGTAAGAAGAGTGGTGCTTCCGACCATGCCTCCTTCTATCAAGCCAGCTTTAAGTGCGTATTGACGCTGGGTTTGACAACACCGGAGGGAGATGAGCCAGGAGTTGGAGAGAGTCCTGAGCCCATCTGTGCTCAGGCAGAGCAGCCTGGCCATCCCGGGCCTGGCCTTGGTCTTCTGTTCCGAGTAGTTCCCAAAGCAGGCAATCTCATGGCAGCAGCCGCAGCTCTTGTCATGGGGAGTTTGGGGGAGGGGAGCTCACCTGTTGCATTTGATGCCCCCTCAGCCACGGAGGCCACACAAGGAGCAGATGAGGCCGAGCTTTAAGGATGGCTGTAAGACAGGTGAGAAAAGATTCTGGGAGTAGTGGGTAAGAAGGCCTTTGGCCCAAAGCATATCTTCCCTTAAACCGGCAGCACACTGAAGTTGTTCAGATGGAGTCACAGCTTTTCATTACTTAAAGAGAAGTAGAAGAATTAAAGATGCTGGGGTCTGAACAGGTTCCTGTGTGAGACCTCCCAGATAAGCCAGAGCCTGGAGTGCCAGAGCAGGGAAGGGCTTAGGAATAGGAAGGCACAGCCTGCAGCCACGGGACCAGAGGGTACAGAGCTGGGGACAGGGAGATCTGAGCGTGAGCTTTCTGGCACAGAAATTTTATAATCTTGGCTGGGCGCGGTGGCTCACGCCTGTAATCCTAGCACTCTGGGAGGCCAAGGCTGGAGGATCACTTGAGCTCAGGAGTTCGAGACCAGCCTGAACAAGAGCAAGACCCCGTCTCTAGTAAAAATAGAAAAAATTAGGCAAGCATGGTGGCGCGTGCCTGTAGTCCCAGCTACTGAGAAGGCTGAGGCAGGAGGATCCCTTGACCCCAAGAGTTTGAGGTTGCAGTGAGCTGTTATGATGCCATTGCACTCTAGCTGGGGTGACACAACAAGACTGTCTCAAAAAGAAAAAAAAAAAAAAAAGAAAGAAACATTACAATCTTAGCCATCAGTGGAACCAACTCTGTCATCAACAGGTAAGGTTTCACAGGGAGAAGAATTCGGTTCCAAGCCCACGAAGCTGAAGCCAGGAAACCAAATCAGACCCGATGGTGGGGAGCAGAGCATGGAACATGTAAATATCATGTTTACAAGGATGCTCATCTCCAGCAAAATATTAGAAGCCCAGATGTTAGGAATCATTAATCAGCATTAATTACCAGTTCACTTGGCTTTACTGAGATTTTACCTTGGGTAAGTTATTTAACTTCTCTGAACCTCGGGGTCCTCTTTAAAATGGGGCCGTGGATATTCACCTGGTGAGATCCCTTAGGCCATGCTCAGTTACACATCGCGTGCACACACTGAACACAGGTGTGCAGGGCGTGGGGTTGCTGGATGCTGTAGCCGCTGCTTTGAGAAACGCTGAACTATCTCAGCCCAAGCACCTCCTTGCACTTGTCTACAGCTCTGGAGGTCTCCGCTATTTCTCCCAGGTTTAGAAATCTCTGAGCTGTCTCTCTACTAAGGATAACTCCCTTGAGATTCCTTTACAATTCCATGAGATGCTTGCCTCATGCTTGTCAGCGTTCTCAGTAACTCACCAAGCAGTTTCTCCTGTGAGAAAGAAATAAGGTTTTCAAATTCACCTGAACATGAAAAGGGGCAGACCAGACCAGCAGGGAATCGCCTAATTGGCAGCTCAGGCCCCTCCCCAAGCCCCAGGGACTAACAGCCCATCTGCTCCCGAAGCTGCCACAGCCGCGCTGGTCCTGGACTGCTTTCAAAACACCTTTAGAAAGAATGTATGTTTTAAAGTAAAGATTATCTATTTACCCTCCTACGAGAAGGCTCTCTAGTTGTTTTGATAAATGAATTCTATTGTATGTGCAGATATATAACAGAAGGCTTCCTAGTTTTTGATGAATGAATGATGTAATTTTTACAGTTATGTATAATTGAATCATGTATAATTATATAATATATACACTTAATAATTAACTATATGTCTCCCCCCAGAATGAGAGCTTTTTGAGGACAAAGTGTGCGTTTTCTCCATCTCTCTGTGTCTACAGATAAGTTTTTAAATAGATGTAAATTAAATGAATGAATCTGTTAGCAAAATTGCTGTGGAAATGGATACATATAAATTTTGTAAAAGGACATTTAAATATTGTTTAAAAGTAATAAAGCCATCAGATTTCTATAACCAAAGCAGGGAATAATTGATGTATAACCTTCAAGTTCTTTCTAAACAGATCACAAATTCCAGACCCATAAAGAAAAAAATGAGTTCATTTGAACACAAAAGAGTGTTTAAATATCTTTATATTAGCAGAAAAATAAGATAATAAACAAAATCAAAGACCAAATAAAACTGAACAAAAATAAGAGCAATACACATGAGAGCCAGATGGTAACTCCCTTCATTTGCAAAGCATGTACACAAATATGAAAAGGTGAACAAGCTAATTGAAAAAAGAGCAATGGACACAGCAGCTTGCAGGAAAGAAATCCAGTGGCCAATAATCATCTTAAAAGTATCTAATTCATTGCTAATTAGAGAATTGCAAATAGAACTATTATAATTTTCACTATTCAGATTGGCTTCTTTAAATTTTGCTAATACCCCATACAGATTAGGCTGTGAATAAAGAAGCACTCTCACACAGAGCTAATAGGGTATAAATTGGTGCAACTTCGTAGAGGGAAATGTGGCAATATCAATCTGGGATTAAAACACACATACTCTTCAATCTAGAATCTTACTGATAGAAATGTTCCTTATGGATATATATATTTTTAAATATCATCAAATATAAAAAATACAAGATTCTTCTTGTTAGCATTGTTTGTAAGCAATAGAAGGCTAAATTCGTTTCCTTTTTTGTCGTTTATGTTAAAGAAGTTAGTAAGTTTCATAAAATGAAACCAAATTGTAAAAGTGTCCTGTGCCGGAAAACTTGGAACCTGATGCATGCATTGATCACTAAATTAATCTTTGATATTTAAGAAATAGTTACATAGATGAGAAATTGGCATTTTAATTCCCATTAAAATGAAAACTATACTCAGAATTTCTGAAAAACAAGCCCTCATCACTGTCCTTCGTGAACTACAAACCCTTTGCTTGGGTCGTGGTCAACTCCCTGCCCTTCTCAGAACTCTCCAGCACTTTTCTTTCACAAACCTGCCCATTTGTTCCTGCTGTTCCCTCCATTCCAAAGCCCTTCCTCCCTCTCCCAATCGTGCCCCGCATTTGTCAGTTCGTCAGCTAACTGAAATCCTACTCTGTTCTTCAAAGAACAACTCTTTCTTGGAGATCTCTGAGCCTTCACAGTGCTCGACAGGCAGTTCTCTTACTGGAGTCTTGTAATTCTGCCACAGTTAATTGACTGACAGTGGTTGACAGCACAGCCCACGTGATTCTGAAATTCTCCACAGTATCCAGCACTGCTCTGCACTGAGTGGATGACAAATAAATGAAAAATCGCTCTACTCCTTCCTCAACTGAGAAAAGGAGGAAAAGCAGTACGAGAGGGGTGATTGCTACAAGCAGTTTGGTGGCAGAAGCAAGGTCAGATGAGTTATATAACTAGCGGTGGTCTGTCAGATCCAGTAGGTCACCCCTTCTGAGGGAGGGGGCAGCCCTGATTTGTAGAATTTGCCAGTTTCCTTGGTGTAAATACTCCCACCATGGTTGAGTTCAAATAAGCAACATAAAGTCTCAGAACTCAGAGTTAGGAAGAGATGGGTACAATCAGCTCTTTTGGGCCAAGATGACCCAGTGCAACAATGTTTTGGTCCCCAAATTGAAAGTTATATCAGTCATTTGTATAATGAGGACTGAACTCTGACCTTATATTTCTCTTGCCCAAATTTCTTTCTAAGAGGCCTTGGTGACTCATGCCTATAAATGATAAAATCTCATTAAACAGGCTTTTATTAATGTGATTCACTTTCTGACCTGATTCCAGCATAGCATTATATGACAGACAGAAGACCCCCTATCTTAACTCAAGTATTCCCTCCTACTAACTCCAGGTTTTTAGACACAGCTTAATTCTTTCACCCAAATGCCAGCTAATGAATCACTAAAACCCACCTATGATTTGTAAGCCTTCCCTTTGAGATGTCCCGCCTTTTCAGGCTGAACCAATGGATGCATTTATGGTTTCACCTGTAATTCTCGTCTCCATGAACGTACGAGACCAAACTAACCCAGCCACATGGGCACGTTTTCTCAGGACCTCTTGAGACGATGTTCCCCAGATCTTGGTTGCACATATTCAGCTCAGAATAAACCTCTTTAAATTATTTTACAGAGTTTGGGTTTTTTCCATTGACAGTAGTGAAACACATCCTACATACCAGTGAATACTATCTTTCAAATCAAGTTATAAAGTAATAAGGTAACTTTGTTCATATATATTTTACATCTTCCTGTTTTGGAGGGTTCAGGACACACGACTCCAAAATGTGGCACCTTGGCATATTGAGTATTTTAAGATGAACTTGAGAAAACAGCAGAAATAGGAAGGTCACTTTGACCTTCACCCCACCTTCTCCCCTGAGGTGGGTCACAGAGCCTCTTGTGAGAGAGGCCCTTCCTGTATTCTCGGGAAAGGAGCAGCACTGTCTCTGCAGACTCGGGAACACGGAGGAGTCTGAACGCACAGGCCTTGCTAAGTTCCCCCAGTTTATTACATTTCTCTCACCCACCTTTGTCCACGACTTTTCACTCTTCATCAAACCTACAATAAAAAACACTCAGGTTTAACTGTTTTGTTTCTTTATGAGTTTTCGTTTCCTTACAAAGATACTTGTGTCATGCAAAACTTTTATGAAATAAATACGTCTGCGTTTCCCTTGTTAATCTGTCGTTTGTTTATGGGGGCCTCAGCTATGAACTTAGAAGGGCAGAAAGAAAAGATATTTTCCTCCTCTACGATATGTAATTTAAACAATTATGTTGTTGGATCTTTTTCTTCACTCAGTGTGTAGCTTCTTCCCATTTCTGTAACAGAACTGCTCCGAAGCTGTACCCCCAGCACTCATGAGGCTGGAAGAACCCGGGGGCAGAAAGACTGGCAGAAACAAAACATTTCATATTTGTCAGGCTGAACTCTACTTTTCATTTCCTTCCACCCTCCTGGGTTCAGGGAGCACGCTGGGGAGGTGGGTAGAGGAGACACATGCACTCACAGTGGACTTGTAAGGTGATAATTTCTCTTTGTCATTCTCTTGCCGACACTGAATTGTGTGTCTAACACTGATGGAGATCAAACAGGAAAGGGAAGACATCAGAGCCATTTTTTTAACTACAAACTGCTTTCCACTACTCTTCTGATGAATAGATATTCTTAATTCCACTCATACTACCTACAATGGCCATTCTCTTAGGCACATATCCACGTTTTCAGCATATTATTGCTCACAAAATCCTAAAGGAATGAAATAGCAGGATGCCTAGCTCTTTCTGTGTGAGAATTATACACTCAGAATCAATATTTGAATTTTTAGAGTTTGCTATGTTCAGGGCTCCACGTTCGAGGTATCTGATAAGAATGACTATATAACACCCCAAACCTCCATCATCATTCTCCTCAAGTATAATCTTGGCATCCAGACTTAATGCTTGTGACAGGTCTACATTATTTGAGTAAACCTACTGAAAACCAAGAGCCAATTGAGAGCGTTTCCTGAATCTAGCAGTGGTGTTATCAATTTGTGCTCATATCCACATTTTCATCTTTGAGGGAGAAAATACAGTTTAAAAAATGAGGTCAAGCTGGGATTTCCAAGGTAAGTTATGGGCTCTAAATGAAGGCAAATGAATCTTTGCCTTTCAGTTGTGTGGAAAATCTGCCAGGGGCTAAACTTTGTTGTTAGATCTGCCTAAGCAAGCAAGACAAGGTGGCTGGGATGGGAAGGAGAGAAGGAAGAAAGGGAAGAAAAATGTGGCTTCCTGTGGTTTTATGAGGGTCACAGCAGCCTTAGGAAGTAGGGACCTTGGGAGCAACTAAACATATGCAAATGACATGCAACTTTTCAGAGGGAATTTGTTAAGTTGCTTCATTAGCACTGAGGCCAAGGGCAATCCATGCAAAGCAGATCTGACGGTTTCCCTTTGTCTGCTTGGAGGTCTTCAGGGCAGTGGGAGGAAAGGGGTGAAAAGGCGGCCAGCCATGTCCTTGAAAGGGAGCAGAACCTGTGAGCTCTCCCAAGCCCTTGTGGCTTGAATGCTGGCTTTTGTCTCCCGAGGGCCATTGCTCTGCTCCCCGAGAGTCCAAGTAATGAAGCACTTGATTAAGACCTCATTAAAAGTTCATTGACATTCCCCGTGACTGGAACCATCACTGCAGATCAGCGAGGTGGAGGGAGGATGGGGCTGAGGATGGGACCAGCCCGCAAGTGTAAAACCTGGCTTTGAAAACTCTTTCTGCCCCTCCCCAGCTCCATTTTCTCGGGCAAATTTTTTTTAATCTCTTGGGAGTCCACTTTCCCCACTCTAAATAACTCCAATTCGATAATGCTGTGAGAATGTGCTTCGAAAGGCACAGTCACTTTGTGTGTCCTCATTCTTATTTTCCAGCCCTTTGCTGTCTTCATCTGGCTGTGACAGGCTCCTTGGGGCCAGCCAGGGACGTTTATTTCTTGCCTCAAGGCATTGCGAGGCACCCTGAGACTGGAAAGTCTCCTGAGAAAGGCAGCCAGGTTACAGCGGAACACAGGAGTGTCTAGCCTCTGGGAGTGTATGTGCAACCCACCCGAGCCCCAGAAAGGAGAGAGTGCACGTGGTGTAGGGGGTGCCCCAGTGGAGGGAGGAAGGTCCCCTGAACCCGCCAAGTGGGTTCTTGGCTTCATGCTACAAAGAGTTCAAAGCGAGCCAACTAGTGACAGAAAGTTTACTGAGAGAGAGAGAGAGACAGACAACAGATCCTACCCCACAGACAGAGTAGGAGTAGAGGTCCTTTCCCGAGCAGGAGGAGGACCCCTTATGGGGCAAAGATAACATTTTTAAATGTTCAAAAACCCTGTATGTGACCAGCATTGTCTTGTGGTCAGGCCAAAAGGGTTAATCATCAACTGTTGCCATAGAAAAGTAAGTGTGGTTTGTAAGGCATCCAGTTTAGTAATTCATTCATTCTCAGGCGGCCGCTGGCTGGCAACTTGCTAGTGATTTCCTCATTCGGGGTGGTTAGGCTCTGGTATCGGCCCAAATGGCTGTACTCAGCCTCTCTTGACCTTCCTTTCTGCCTTATCCCTACGTTACAAGCAGCTTAAAGCATCCCTATGCTGTTGGCCAGACACTGCCCAAAGGACATTCATAGACAGCACTGCTAGTCAGGTGGCCCTTTTGTACAAATTCAAGCTGCTACTGTGAGATCCAGGAACCAAGCACAGCAGCAAATCCCAAAGTGTTCCACAGAACACTCCCTGTTCTAGATCTTGGGTGTTCTGTTACTGAGGGAGGGTAGAGTTGGGGAATTCTGGCCTGCTTTCCTCCCAGGAGCCCAGGAATTCGCAAGGCCACCCTCAGATCCACATGTCCACTGTGGACAAAAATAAAAATCCTAAGCCCCCCAACCAACTGAATGGACCATTCTCTTGGCCAAAGGAACCCCAGAGAAACCTTAAAAATGAGTTTCCAGCCATGACGGGATGGGAGGTCAGACATACCTTATTATACCTCCTCCCTTGTTAACCACCATTAGGCTTCTTCCCTAAGGGTTAAGCAGAACCAGCCTTTGGAAAGACTTGCCCCACTGCGGACTTCAAGCAACCGCCTAATGCTGCTCCTCCCTTTTGTGGTTGTGGCACAGTAACTGGCCAGCACTCCTTCCTAATAAGAGGTCACCAACCGTGGAATGGTTCTGACCAGTCTACAGAGTGAGCAGTGGGGGTTTTCATGTCCTCTGTTTCACCTTGTGACATCAGATGGCTGAAAAATCCACCCTTGGATCTTACTAATGTGCCCATTTTCTGAACGTGGACCCCATAAAGGGGTATAAAGCTCGACTATGCGTGCACACGCCTCCCCTATCACAAATACGCATGGCTCCTCCCATAGCTAGTTAAATATGTAACCATCCCACTCAGCAAAGCCTCCTGTTCCCATTGTCCCTCCCTTGAAGTTCACGCTCTTGGCTTCTGCCCAGGCTACACAGCCTGCAACCCTCTGTGAGAAATAAAGCTCTCTCTTCCAAATTCTTGAACCTCACCATTTCCTTCAGTTGACACTACTCACCAGCCTCAGCACATGTGACTAAAACATTCACAAGTGTTGTTTTGGTTTGGTTTGGTTTGGTTTGGTTTTTGGACCTAGACCTTCTCTTCAAAGCTTGTAATTTCCAAGGCCATAGCCTGGGTGTCTAGAAAATGGTCCTCTCTGCTCTGGGACACTCCTCCAGTTCCTCTGAAGATTCTGTAAGAATTTCCCTTCTCCTAACATCACCTCCAACATCAAGTGGCCTCTCATTCTTTCTTTCTTACCTATGTATCTTTCCTTATTCTGCGCATGGAAAAGAAACTCTTCTTCCCCACCACTCATTCCCCAGCATTATTGAGGTATAACTGACAAATAGAAATTGTACATATTTAAGCTGTGCCATGTGATGAAATACATACACATTGTGAAATGATTACCACAATCAAGTTAATTTACTCATCCATAACCTCACAGTTACCTGTTTTGTATGTGTGTTATGAAAACATGTAAAATCAACTCTCTTATTAAATTTCTAGCCTATAATAAAGTATCTTGACTATAGTCACCACTCTACATTAGATCTCCAGAAATTTTATCTTATAACTGAAACTTTGTGTCCGTCTTACTTTATCTCAGATCCTTCTCATGCTCTGGTAGATAGCATAAACTTCACATCTGATTCCTTCATTTACAGCCAAGTTTCTGAAAAAGCAAAGCTTTTTTTCCTCTTTTGCAGAAGAGCTATGGCTTTTAATTTTGTATTTTAGTTATAGATTCATAAAGGTCTGCTTCAGAGCTCAAAAACCAATAATGTCTTTGTTCTCTCTGATTCTTTCCTTTCCAGAGGCAATATTTATAGAGCATCTCAGTGGCTATGTGACTGTTTGGTGGTGATGATAGTTACAGTAGCTGGTGACAAAGATTCTTTGTTTGGTCAAATTTTACTCAGGCTCCTGAACCTTCTCCCGGGGCCATCTGTTCACTTCCTTGTAAAATCCAGTCTTAGCAAAGAATTCTAAGTCAGTTTAGCAAGAACCTCCCATCCTCGATATCTGATTAGGTTCCTCATCCTCCACCAGCTCCCAGGTGATGTCTGGTCATCCTGACTTGTGTCCAGCAAGACTCTTGTTAGGTCAGTTTAGCCAGAATCTCCTTCACCCCTGATGTTTTCTCTTAGTGATTGTCCACCCACTGACCCTGCTCCTTGCCTATAAATTCCCACTTGCCCGTGCTGTATTTGGAGTTGAGTCCAATCTCTCTCCCCACCTGCAAAATCCCTTTGCAGTGGTCCCTACACCTATCACGATGGGCCTGAATAAAGTCTTCCTTACAGTGCTTTAACAAGTGTCACTGAATAATTTTTTTTAAAAACATGAGAAACAGGGATTAGAGGTAAATGGTGTTGGCATCCAATGGTTAAAGCCAATAAATTAACACTGTTCATTCTTCCCCTAGCAAATGCAGAATGAATAAAAGACATAAGGGCCAGATGGAGATAAATATTAACTTGATTATTGATAAAAGGTGGATTGAATGACATAGCCTAGATGCAACCACATGGGCTTGCTAACTCTTTGCCCCAGGATGCAGTCACTTGCTCCTCTGGTCACAGGCCCTGCGCACAGCCTAGGGGTCTTCCCCGTAAGGTGCTCCATGGAGACGAAAGGGACTCTTACATTCTGTGGACAAGCTGTCCCAAAAGAGACCAGCAGGCCTACTGTCTTCTCTGACACCTTTCAATTAAGTATGTCATTGGGCAGGAGAGAGTAAGGACGGAAGGAAAGGGTAGAAATTTTCCTTGAAACATGAAGAATCAAAAACAAGGGTCCTTAATAAAAACAAATGGAATTGGAAACACACCCAATTCAATACTAAAGCATTACTTACTAATATTAATAGTATCATAATAAAGTTCTGACTTCTATTTGATAATATTTTATTTCAATATTTTTGGATCTATAGTCATAGCTTAGATTGTTCTCTAATTGTATACTTTGTACTATCCTTTCTCAGTTACACTCAAGGCACTGTGATGTCACGGTGTGTGATATGCCCTCTGAGCCCTCCAGAGCCACCTGTGACTCACATGGACCACATAAATGGACTCTATTGACCTATGGCTTCCAGCTGGGTTTGGCCAATGGGGAACCCAGAAAGGAAACTTCAGGGCAGAAGGCGAATGAGATGAGGGCACCTATTCCCTCAGCCCCTGCTCTGTAAGGTTAACAGAAGCTGTTTGAGTCCCAGCAGTAAATATCACAGCTGCTGTCAGGCCCCCCTTCCGGGTTCTGATAATCCCTCTTTCCCCTGACCCTTCAAGCCTAGGGTTGGTAGCAGGACAGTGCTACCCACCTGGCATTTCATACTTTCCCCACATCTTTATTACCTGATGTGAGTGTGACATCTGTTGCCTGCTGGGAAGCTGACTGACACACACAGTTAGGCTAACTTAGCAAAATACACTGGAATGCCTTCTATTTTTATCTATGCTCTGGAACACATTAAATATTGCAAGAATTTTCTATTCTTTGAAGGTCAAGAAACTAATCTCTAATGCCCTATTGGCCTAGTATTTTAGGAATAAGATAGTTCTATAACAAATGTTTAAAATTTTTCTCACGGTGGTTTCTTTATTTAGGTTTCTTCTTCTTCAGTTAAGATTAGTAACTGATACTTCCTAAAATATCACCCATTTCCTTAGGAATTTTATAGTTATTAGCATGAAACTGTTTGCAGAATTCTCTCTTACTGTTTCATCCATTCAGAAGTTACTATGAGAATAATAAAAGTTTGAATAACATCCAAAAAATTTGTAAGTAAAGAAAAAAGAAAATTAATTTTGTTCTTATGCGATTGTTCCACGAGACACAATGTTTTTTGTTATACTTGGCCACTGTTGAGGTGAGGGAAAACGTCCCCTTTGCCCTCAGAAGGTTCACTGAAAACTCAACTCAGAATAAAGCAGATTAATAAGAGAAAAGCTGTACTGTGCACACAGGGAGAGTCACAGAGTGACTGCCCAGTCTCTCAGTGACACCCAAATACTTACGTATCTTCATTTCAGAGGGGGTGGGGAGTTGGGGAAAGTAGGTAATTCTGTTTAGGGGCAATAAATGATTACTAGGGAGGATGAATAAATACTTTGGAGGATGAAAGGATGGGAGGAAACAGATGGACTTGTAAAAGATTCTTTTTAGAAATTAAATTAACCTGAGAGAGAGGCATTATTTTAAAAAAGGATTGGGCCATGTCTGCTTGTATTATTGATCTTCTTTTCTGCAATAGATAATGAAATAATAGGGAGGGGAAGGAAAGACAATTATTCTTCTTGAAGGGGCCCTCTGGTCTATATGGAGATAGAGGGAAAGCCCCTTCCATGCTTATTAGTTTCTAAGGGCTCTTAATTTAAAATACTCCTTATACCACAAACTCATATTTTTGGGTGAAATTTCCTACACTCCTTTACTACCCAGATATGTTGCACCGCTTTCTTATGTTTGGGGACATCTGCATCAATTTAGTCTGTTCTTCATAGGTAGAAGTCAGAAATTCACTTTCCTAAACTCCTACGTAGCTTGGAAGTAGGTATGTGACCTAAGTTTCTCAATAAGGTTTATTTATAAGACACTTTGGGATTTCATGATGCAAAGATGCAGGCACCAACTGAAAGCCATTTCTGGTGCAGGTAGTGGATGCCACATCAAACTTTCCGGGGCTCCACTAGCTCTAAAGGTTGTATTCAGTGCCGAGCTCTAAGAAACAACTTGAGGTCTCTATGCTCAGCTGTGATAGTAATAGTGTCTCCATGTAAACTATTATATGGCTTAAAGCAGGTGATTATATTATAGCTGACTCCATGGCCTTATTCTCTGGCCCTCTTGGAGAAAGGGTGAGGTGCCTGATTGGTACAGGCTGAATTGTGTACCTCCCAAAATTCATATGTTGAAGCCCTGACCCCCAGTACCTCAGAATGTGAGTATATTTGGAGATAGGGTCTTACAGAGGTGATCCTTAACCCTTAAAACAAGTCTGTTAGGGTGGACCTACTCCAATCTCAATGGTGTCCTTATAAGAACAGAAAGAGAAACCAGGGATGTGCACACACAGACAAAAGACCACGTGGGGATAGAGCTAGAAGGCGAGCCAGGGAGAGAGGCCTGAGAACAAACTGAGTCTGTTGACACCTTGGTCTTGGACTTCCTGCCTCCATCATTGTGGGAAAACAAATGTCTGTCGTTTAACCCACCTGCTCTGTGGTGTTTTGTTATGGCAGCCCTAGCAAGCTATTACGTCGATATTGTTTAATACAGTTATTTCCTGCTTGAATTTGCTAAAGTGGACTTTGTCGTTCAAAACTAAGAACACTAATTCTGCACGTTATATAATTATAGGAATGTTTTCCACTTCTGATATGGCTGAGTCAGTTCCTACTGGACCAATCTTCCTAAAGATTACAACTATAAACTCTGGACACAATTTTTAAAATTAAAATTAAGACTTAAAAATCCCTCCAAGTACTTCAAGGCCCTGGACAGGAGCCACAAAGCCGGCACATTCTGAGAGGGGCTTGACACCTGCTGGAGGGGAGCAGCACTGGTGCTTCACATTTGCACGACTTCCAGGCTGAGGGCAGCCCCACCTTCCCATGGAGGGACGGCCAAAGCTTTAGGTAAAAACTTGCCGGGGTTTTTTTTGGAGGGGCCGAAGAACTAGAGCAAAGAGTTTGAGGAGACAAGCACTGGAAAGTGAGGAGGGAAACCTAGAAAGGACAGAGCCAGAGGAGGAAGCCCCAAATTCTGTGTTTACACTTGGATCAAATTTCTGGCTAATTCCCTCACCACACATGTGTGGGACAGACTCTAAGTAGCTTAGCTAAGAATAAAATAACTGAGCTGAAATTTCGCTGCTGCCCAAGGAACGTAACTGGCAATTTTAGTCCAATTGAATTAATTGCCTACTAAAACAAACAATAATCAACCTTCTTCAGAAGAATATAAATAAATCCAGAGTCTCCACAATATAACATTTATAATGTCCAGGATACATTTCAAAACCATTTGACACATGAACCCCCCACAAAAAAAGAACTCCAAGAAAATGTGACCCATTCTTAAGAGACAAAACAACAATGGAGGGTTTGAGTTAGGATTGTAAACCATCATTATAACTATGCTTTAGAAAGTAAATGAAAATATACTCACAATTAATGAAGAAGTAGTAATTTTCAGTAGAAAAATAACAATAATAGTAAAAAATCCAAATGGAAATTCTAAAACTGAAAAATATAATATTTGAAATAATTATATAAATGTGTATATAAGAAAACAGAGACATACATGAGAGACTAAAATAAGAAAGGACAGAGAGAAGCAGCTCCCACAAGGAAAATGTTGTTCTCTTTCAGTCCAGGTTATTTGTTACCCACAACCTAGGAGAGAGCAACTTGGCCCATGATCCTTCAAAGACTGCCAGAGACCTATTGTAATAAGAAGGTAAAGAGAAGAGGTGGGGAAGGGATACTGAATCCATCAACATTAATTGCTGCTACAGTTGCCTTATTTTGCCAACCAAGATAGAACTTTTTTTAGGGAGACCTTCTGCTATTACTATCACTTTGTTTAAAAAGAGAAATTTATAAGTAATAAGGACAAAATTTCAGAATATATGACAGTTCCTCCCAAAAAAGGGACAGTTGACAACTTGCACTGACACAGAAAAAGGGAGGAGAGGTGAAGAAGAGGACATATTTGAAAATTACTAACACAATTCAACATGTTATTTAATGGTAGTGCATGATATGTAACTGTTTTCTTGATACAAACCTTCCCATTTAGGATCTATATTTCACATTGCAATGTATTTTCATATTTCACTTTTGTTTTAATTCAGTTAAAATGTGAAAATCCAGTTTCACATACTTTTTAAAAAGTAAAACAAAATGTCTAATACCATTTCAGTTAATTTAGAATATTCTCAGTTAACTGAGAAATCTCAGGAAGAAAAACCCAACTTCTCCTTGAATGTTTTTACCTGTGGGCTGGGAAGAAAGTAGGTGATGACAGGAATGATTCAGATGGTCAATGCTGCAGGAATGGGGCTAAATGCACTCCGCAGTCAGTGGCTTCACACCTTACGGTCCATCGTAGCTCAGAGCCCTGGACACCAACAGGAAGCCAAAGGAGCTTATTGCCTGTGTCAGAATTTTGAAATGGATCAGCCATGGGTACTAATTTAGTACCCACTGATCTAGTGCCCTGAGGAAATATGACACTCTGCGTCCTAACTTGGTCAGTGGAATATCTGAAACCCCAGCTTCCATCTTGGAATTCAGTCTGGCCATCAGGCTTGACTAACACTGATGAGTTAAAGTCCCATGACTTAAAGCCCAACGTGCTCCAAAGTTTCCTCAATGTAATTCATGGATTCTTCAATCTTCCCTGGTACCCAAGCCTGAAACAGATCCCAATTTTCCAGTATCAGCCAGGCTCACTTGTCTGCTCAAGAAGCCAACTTGTAAAATTTTTATTGTATGAATCCTTCTGAAATGGATGATCGCTTAATTTGGAAAAAATATAGGTAAACTCTCTGTTAGGTTTGTTCTGCGTGGGAACCTGAAAAATATTATAAAGCCTGTAAAACAAAAGCCACAGGAGTCTGGAGAGTCCAAGGTTATAAATCCAACTGTGACCACAGACAGTTGTAGTGATGCTGGCTTCTTATCCCCCCTGATAAGGACAACGTTATCGCCTCCCCATCTCTGCAGGTGTTACTCCCCCCAGGAAAAACCCTCTATAAAACCCAAGGCTTTCCCCTCCCTCGGGTGGACACTTTTTTGCCTCCACCTATCTGCACCCAGATGCTCAAAATAAATAGCATTTTACTACACATGAGGCTCGTGTGTCTTTCAGCTCTGGACCTAACACTCTCCTTGATGTAACATTTATCTATTTTCTCAGCATTTTGATGTCTTCTAAATCTGATTATTTTCAGCCCAAATAAAAATGCTGTTTACTGCCTCCTTTTTAAAAATTTGACAGTGGCTCCATCCTCATGCAAGCTCAAATTGTTTTCTCTTTATAACTCACATTTTATAGATCCAATGTCACCTTCAATCTTATTAAAATGCCAATTGGAAGACAGAGTTTTATTCTCCTATTAGTACCTTTTGTGAACATCTACAGCTTTTTAATGACTATGATTTATGTGTTTTTTCCCCTAACCTTTCCAAAGAGGTTGGTCTAGTATTTGGAGGAGAGATTTTTCTCAGGAATTGCATAGATACCTTTTTAATTTTTCACTCTTCTGGAAGAAAGCAAGGGTTTAAATTTACTCTGGTGTCAGTTTGTCAGATTTGAGATCCAGCAGCATGAAGAAATAAGGGAGATTTATCCCTTTATCACAGAATCCTTTCTCAGATTTGTTGTGGCAGTTGGAAGTCACCTAGTGGACGAACTGGGAGAGCTCACTGGCTCGCTATCACACCTCCTTGCTGGGACACATTTGTGGCAGCTCCCTGCTTTATGCTGGCCAGGACCCATGGGAAGTGAGCAACACAGAGCATTTCCTGCTGTGCGACTTCCAACACAAGATGCTTTTCCTGGGGTGTAGGTGGCATTTGCATCCTCCCATCCCCCCAGGACCACAGGGCCCAATATCCACCCTCTTCATTTTTCCTTTCTGATCTAAATCAGAAGGTATCAAAAGATGTTTGCACTTATTTCTTAAATGAGCTGTTCTTTTTCACATGTGAAATATATATTAGTTGAACATTCTCTTAGAATGTGCCTCAAGGTTTCTAGTATGTGGTTACATGCTATTTATTACAGGAAATTAGAAATATTTTAAGCCAAATAATGGCATTTTCACATGATGGACTGACTAAGGAAGCCCCAAGGTCTCTTTGACCTCCCCCCCTCCACCATTAGCTCTCCCAAAAGAGTTGGAATTTCTTTATCTGCTTGAGATCCAGAACCACCTAAGAGAACAACTGTTCTTTCCCCTCCCTGTAAGACCGGGAGTGTGACCACCCCTGAACAGCTTCTTTAAGAAGATAAATGTCCCCTCTCTGACTCATTTAAATTCCGAAGAGAACTGTGAACTAAAATAAAATCTTAAGCCCCTTCAGCCAACTGAATGGGCTCATTTTTGGCCAAGGGGATCCCAGAAAAACTTTCAAGTCGAGTTGCTGGCCTTGAAGAGAAGGGAGGTCAGACACTCCTCATCTTGTCCCCTCCCATTTGGAGTTACTCTTTGTAACAATAAGAGCTAAATCATTGACAGGTCTAAGGCCATGCAAGAAAAGCTTAAACCACACCTGCAGTCCACAGATCACCTGAGTTTTGGTAAATGTCTGATGGCTCATTTCTGATTAACAGACATCCTTAAGTTAAAATATTCCAAGCCCTTAGACAAAGCTTCATTTCTTTAACCAATTACATACCTTTAAACCCACATTTACCCTCCTACCACATGCTTACTTATGATCTTCTGTGTAATTCCTGTCTCCATAAATATGTCAAACCAAATTGTAACCCAGCTGCCGCAGGCTCGTTTTCTCAGGACTTCTTGAGACCATGTGTTCCGGGCCAGTCGCATACATTCTGTTCAGAATAAACCTCTTTCAATTACTTTACAGAGTTTGGGTTTTTTCCCATACTATTTACCAGGTTATTTCTGTTCCCCATCCATTCATCCTCCCTAGTAATCCTTTATTCCTCTTTCCCCTTTCCCGGAACCCATTTTACCAGAAAGGCATAGAAGCTTCTGAAGCTGGTTGAGGAGTCGATTGATCATCCTGAGGTTTCTCATGGACACACATTACCATAAATTTGTATAGCTTTCTCTTATTAATATGCTTTACTGTGAGTTGATTTTTCAGCAAACTTTCTAAGAGCAAAGGGGAAGTTTTTCTTTAGCCCCAAAACTATGTAGTTACTGTAAGGTTTTTTTGGAGTAGCCGGTGCCAGAGAAAGACAGACGAACAGAGTTGAAAAACGGGTAAGCAACGAGGCTTTATTAGGGCGCTCCCGGGCGAAGTTCACGGGGCCCCGTGAGAGAGAGAGACCCGGGAAGTCGCGTAGCACAGAAGTTTGAGTGGGTTTATGTATGTTCTTGGGGATGGGGGATGGGAGCTTCTTTGGCCAGGAGATGTCGGGGCAGAGGAGTAAGGAATTTCTTTCAGTTTTGGGGTGGGTATTGAGGAATAGGAGGGGCTTCTTCTTTTTTCATTAGGGAAGGGAGGGGTGCCTGCCACCAGCCTTACAGTTACAAATTTTTATTTTTAAATAAATTTGGTAATTTTTAAAAATTGAAAAAAATGTGAGACTTAAGGATGCTATATGAAATGTTAAATGTGTGGGATCAAGCCACCATCTTTACTCAAGTATAACCACATAGGATTTTGTCTGGCCAGTCCCCCTTCCTTGGGAAACTACTCCTTCGTTGTACATCCATGTGGGTTAGTGGGGCCACCGCATTTCCACGCCCACAGAAGTGAACACGTGACCTGGGCCTGGCCAATCAGGTTTCCAGTCCCTACTCACGTTGGTCCAGGATGAACACACGATCCAGGCTTGACCAATCAGAGTCCTCCCCAGAATGTGGCTTTGTGGGGGCTATCAGAAAGGGTGGCTCTCTTTCTCTGGGGTCCTGGGCTCTAAGGAGCATATGGGCTGGTAGCTGCTGGAGGTCTTCTTGCAGACATGTGGAGGGAACTCAAGTACATTAGAAACAGTTTACTACAAAACACATTTATTTGACATATTTTGAGATGGCTGCCACGGTCTCACAGACAGAAGGAACACTGCAAGCTGTCTTTGGGGGACAGGAGGGGAAATTTGCCTCTGTAGAGAATCTCCATTACTGCAGCCAGGTCCTTCCTCACCTGAGCTAGGCAACATTAACTGAGAGTGTGACAGCTTCAAAGGTCTGAAAAGAAACATCTGTCATCTATTCTCTCCGAGGGTTGCTCCCAGTAAGGTTTCATTTACATAACAAGACAGCCTTTGCTCGCTAGCCAAGCCTCTTCCTTCCTTCCTCCCAAAGCTTCCAAGCCCGGTATTCTTTAAAAACCTCTGTACCTCATTGAGGAGTTGTTTTCGTTCTGAAGACTCCCTTGTTTACATGTTAAATAAAATAGATTTGTGTATCTTTTTCTTCAATGAATCAATCTACCTCCTGTCAGTGATTTTTCAGTTAAGCTTGGGAAGGCAAGAGCCTTGGTCCCTACAGAACCCATTGAGAAAGTTGCCAGCAGAGGCAGCAATTTCCAGGAGAAAAGGAGAGAGTCAGAATCCTGATGATGTTGTTAAAGCCTCTGTCACCATCTATGCCTGATGCTACATGTGCTTTCTTGGACTTTCCAGTTACAAATGCTAATAAACTTCCTACCTCATTGAAGGAACTTTGAGCTAGATTTCTGTCATTTGCATCCACAGTAGTTCTGACCACTATAATTGCAGCCTATCTTCTTTTGATTTCTCTTATTGATAAGGGATAGGGACCCCTCTTAGGGGCCCGTGGTAGGGTGGGGTGGGGCCAACACAGAAATAAAAGAAAATCTTGAGTCCCTCTAGGGGAAGTTCTAGACACCTGTCTGGCCTTGAAAAGTGGCTGGGCAACCTGTTGAGCACAATGGCCCCTTAATCGAGCCAGAGTCATGAGGTGCTGTTCCCTGTGGTGACTAAAAGATGGCATCTTAACACATGTTCCTGAGTTGTTTTTTAGAAACTCCCACGGGATGGAAAATACAGTTATGGGGGAATTGAGGCCTTGAACTATGTTCTAGATTTCCCTCTGAGGGGCCTGTCACACCCGTCTTAACATTCCTTTCCACTAATCCATGAATCTCTGCATCCACCTATGCCCTCCCCCCCCCACCTTCAGAATACCCCACCTTTCTGGGCCAGGCCAATGTATAACCTCCATGTACTGATTTTCAATTTTGTCTGCCTGAAATGTACACCTGCCTTTAAAAACACCAGCTTGTAAGCCATCAGGAGTTTGGGTTTTAAGTGTCAGCTGCCCATACTGCTTGCATGGTGCCACCCAATAGAGCCTGTTTCTCCCGCAACTCTTGGCTTCAGTGTCTGGCTTTGCTGTGCCAGCTAAGCTGGCCCCAGCTTGGTTCAGTAACATTATCATCAATGAGCACTTTTAATAACCTTTTCATATTTCACCTGATTTACCTGAATTATATATCCTACTCCATGTTTCCTACTCTAGCTGCTAATCACTATGAACGAGATAATGAGAAGGAGAGAACTGAATGAAATTAATATTTATTGAGCACATATTATGTGTCAGAATCCATACCAGGCCCTTTGTATCAATTACCTCGTTTAATTTTTGCACTATCCTTTGTTGTTATACTTAATTCTCATAACCACTCTTTAGGCTGGTATTATGTTCACAGTTTTATAGATAAAGACCCTCAATGTTCCTAACCTAAATTCCAAAATCTTTCTGCCTCCAACTCACTTGCCCTTCTCCCCTACCTCCTCAATTTTCCTCCCAGGGACGAGGATGTAGTGGCGTCAGATGAACAGAACAGGGTGCAGAACACCACACCGCAACCCTTAGGCTTCATGAAAATCCTTGACCTTTTATATCATTTTGCCTTCATTTAAAAAATACATATATTTTTTCATGTTAAAACTTTTAGGCAGGTTCTGTTCTACAAGGAGACCTTGCCTCCACTCTGTCTGTGGAGTAGACGTTCTAACTTTCTATAGTTTCTGAATAAATCTCGCTTTCACTTTAAAAACAAAAAACTTTGAAAATTGGGATATGTCTACAATTGAATATATATTTAATGAATAGATTTCTTTTTTATGAGGAGTTTTTATTACGTCAACGGCACATCATGTGAAAGTTAAGGAGACAAGGCGATGAACCCCCTCTGCTGAAGCCAGATCATGCTACCGATTGATTTCTGAGAGTCAATGAGTTCATCTGACGGTTTCTCAGCTCGCAGTCAATGCAGACTGAGCACAGGAGGCTTTGGGAAGAATGGAGAGGAGTGTGATACATCTCCCAGCCAGGGCATTGCCAAATTAGTCACTGTCATTTGCCCACAGGGTGCTCTGCAAGTGCCAGGACGCTGAGAACTAATAAGAGGGCGGAGGTTGAGGGTACCAGGGGTGGGCATATGTGCCAGAAGTGTTGCTAGAAGGACAGAGAAAGACAGAAGACAACGCACCTACTAAATCAGCACGGTCCAGGCCAGCCCTGCCCCCTGTGTTCTTCAGGGCAGTCTCCCTGATGGTCCCATAGAAAAGGGGATAAGGACTTGAACTTACAGTACCTCAACTTCTTTCCTATAAAATGTTGGCTGACATCTACAGATTCAGGCTGTTAAAAAGGGATAAAATATTAAATCCAATAAATTAATGTAAAACCCATTATTTTTGTTGCTTTCTAGCTTTATTTCATGTGTCTATGACCAAGATGTTTTTCTGTTGTTGGTCATGGCCCATAATATCACTACCAACTCTTTCAATAACATAAATATTACTTTAAATAGGGTCTTTTCATTTATCTCGTTTGATTCCCACTGTTCTGTTGTGAGATAAGGAGGGCCAATTTCATTTACCCCCTTTCTCAGTTGTCTTGCCCAGAATAGACCCTCAGTGACTATTTATTGAACAGATAGAATGAAGAAACTTTGATTCAGAGATTTTGTCCCGGGTCACACCAGGCATCAAAAGCAGAATCTATGTTTTTTGGTGTCTGGCCAGAAAATTTTGCCTGCAAGTAATTGTCTTTCCTGCACCTCAACCTTCTAGTCCTCCTGTCAAAGCTCAAAATGACCCCAAGGTGAGCGATTCAGTAACCAAATGGAGGAGCAAGTAAGTTCTCTCAGAGCTCTGGGTTCTCAGGGCCCAGTCTTGTCCTGGGTAATGCCTGTGACATTCCTGAGAGAGAACCCTCAGCTTATCACCAGGATGAGAGGCAGGAGGGCAGAAGTCTCCACTCTGGACAGCCAAATCTCTTGATCTGGGAGATAATACTTTTAATTTCCATCAGCACAAGACTATGTCCCAAACCAGAAGGGGTTTGCCTAATTCATCATGCTCCCGGGCCACACAATGGGACCCCTGACAAGCAGAACATTGGGGAGTGAGAGAAACGGACATCATGAATGCTCATGAATTGCAAATGCTTCTTCATTAAAGGATCCTCTCTTGCTTGGGACCATCTGCTTGATATAACTGGGCCCAGGTCCTCGGGCTAGAAACATCTGCTGCTTTAATAATTTTACCTCTTAATTAAAGCACAACCAAAAGGAGGCCAAACATAGCCATGACCCTGGACACATCAGAGTTGAGCCATGCAGGCTGGATAAGGCGTCCGCCTTGGTTCGGCATGAATGAGAACACACAGGTGTGCTGTATGACCAATACATGCACTCCCCACCAAGATAAAACAAATTTGGGCAAATGAACCTTCTTTCCCATTGACTTGTATTATTTCAAAGACACTTTGTCTTCCCGTTTAATTGATCTTCCACTGGTAGGGCTTCCTGACCAGTTGTCTTTAAGCTGTGCTACCCTGAGGCATCTTAGTCAAGCAGTTAATGATCTATAAATAAACACTTTAATGCACTTAGGGGAGATGTTATTGAAAAGAACCCCACTGCTAATCCTTTTGTACTGCAAAGAATTTTTTTGCAATGCAAACAGTGACTCTTTAATTGATCTATTTTGTAAGTTCAGATTTTCATATGTTTTCACATACATCATCAAAGAAACAATGTGTAGAAACACTCTAGTGTGTACACAGGAAGGCACTAGATAAATGGTCGGCAACACCATTATTTATCAATTTGGGAGGGACCCACATTGTTTCGAACTTAGGTCAAATTGTAAGCATGCCACCAAGATGCTGGGCATACATCTATCACCCCTTACTCCACACCCCTCACCCCCATTAGACTACAATCTCTCAAGAGCCTAGATGCTCATTTTTTTTTAATTTAGTTTCTCATGTAGTTATGTTATACTGTGCTCTGCCCCTCCAGATGCTGCCGAAGTGATTAAGTGAGCAATAAGACCCATGATTTGTTCATCCTTTACTCATTCTACAAATGCTCATTAAGCATCATCTTGTGCACTGGGAATACAGCCACATGCAGGGCAAGGTAATTCCCTCGTAGAGCTTTGTTCAAAGGGAACAAAGAGAAGTAAATATATAAATAAACAGAGAATGCTCAATAAAATGTCAGTATTTAATGTTCTCTGTGAAGACAAATAAAGCAGGGGATCGAGGAGGAGAAGCTATTTCAAATAGACTTGGTCATGGAAAACCCCTCTTAGGAAGTGTCACTGGGCACAAAGCTGAGTAAACGCAGGAGCAATCCCAGGTAATGCAAAATGAGGAGCATTCCCGGGAAAGGGAGCAGCCAGGGGAGCAGCCCTGAGGCAGAAGCCCCTTGATATCTTTGGGGAGCAGCAAGGTGACATTGTGGACAGAACAGGAGGAGCGGAGGGAGTGGTGGTAGGAGCTAAGCTATAGGAGGTATGTAGGGACCAGTTCTCGTAGAGCTTTGTATGTGTGGTGAGGACTTAGTCATAAGAGGTATTTGCATGTGGGAAAGGATGGCTACCACGTCCCTGTGGACTGGGAAAGGGAGGGCCATCATATTCTGTTCAGCTCCTTCTTCTCTTGAGAAAAACAATGAATGGTTATAAAATGCAAGACAGCATTAAGAGCCTCTTTCTAAAGTTTTGGTGAGAACCCTAAGGGCCTTTAGAGATTATAGCCCAACATCCTTATTGGACAGTTGTAGCCTGAATAAATTCCGGGGTTCTATGTGGTCCAGGCTCAGGGATATGTGCAGCTACCAAAAATAATTAAAAAGTCATTTAAATATTTATTTGAAATGTGAAAGTTGTTAGAATCAAAATGGAGTTACTGATGTTAAGAAAACCATGAAAAACAGTGCCAGAAAAGGCCAGGCAGAGAGAATGCTCACACTTGTACCCAATAATGAAAAAGACGCTGCAAAACCCACAACCCTTCACAAAACCCGTTGCAACCTCACACAAAATATACTTCTGCAAGGACATTTGCCCAGCAACTGCCAGTCCAACCTCGAACTGGCATCACCCTTGTTATTGGTCTTTGTAACCAAGGATAATTATTTCAAAACAATTATGTAATCCTAATTTTTCACGTTAAAAACCTTCATTTTCCTTTACCTCTCTAAATATGCACATAGTTTACTATGGCAAACGTATTCCCATGGCAATGCCCTACTCCCAAATAAACACCTTTTCTTTTACAGAGCCTCTCCTATTTGTTGTCTAGGTTGACAGTATTGTAAGATGCTTTTCTTATGATAGCATCTTGTAGGGAATATCTGGAACTTTATTCATTCTGTTATACTGTACGGGAGAAAAGATAATTTCTCTCTACCCTTCTCAGCTCTTAGCTGAGGACTCCTGTAACAAAAGACAAATTAATAAGGGAAAAACAAACAAGTTGATTTACGTGTATACCGCATGCATGCATGGGGGAAACCCGGGGGAAAATGAGAAATTCTCAAAGAGGTAGCTTAGAACTCTGGCTTATAGAGCATCTTCAACAAAGAGCAATACATTTTTTTGAGACGTGACAAGAGAAAAGAAAAGGACCTTGAGTCTCTAGGATAGCAAATTGTGGGAAAGCAAATAAATGGTAGATAAAGGCTGGTTAGTAAAACTTGTCATGTAGATTCTTCTGGTGTCACATCTAGGCTGAGAAGAGTCTAAAGTTGTCTTTGGTGATCAATCATTATTTTTCCTGGCAGAGAGGAGAGGAAGGACAACTTTGTAAATGTATGTCCTGCTCTTAGGCAAATACAGGGAGGACAGAGCTTTTCTTGTATTTGCTTCTTCTCAATTGCTTTCAGTTCAAAATAAAACTTATGCCAAACTGGTGTATTTGGGGGGTGGTATGTTCTGGTCTCCCACAATACAAATGAGGAAGAATCAGGCTCAGATGGAATTGGCACGTCGAAGGAGTGCAAGGGAGATCCCCCTGCTCTCAGAACAACACTTGTTACAAAGGCCAGTCCATGCTAGGCCTTCACACGTGCGCTACCTCATTCGATCTGCACAGATGAGAAAAGTCAGGCTCAGGAAGATGACTTTACATTTCCAAACGATACCCCGCCACCATGTTCAGAGCCTGGATTTAAAGCTATGCCTATTGAGGTCTAATCAAATTCTTTTTCATTTGGGCCTCTAATTTCAAACCTAGTGTTCTCTCAACTAAGACAAAGAAATGGGGTTGATTGTATTCAGTCTACAAACAGAGACTGTGAAAAACTTGTCTCCATTTTTCCCCCTGAGGGCAGAACTTGAGAAACCGGGTTGATGTTTTATTATCTGCTTTGTGAATAGTCCATGACATATAGTTTGCCTGTTTGTTATGGATCCATTTCTTTGAACGGACAATTCGGGCATGGTACAACAAAGGGCATGAAAGGGCTACAGAGAAAAGCAAGCATTCCTCCCCACTCCCCAGCTATCCAGGCCCCGATTATGTATTTTCCAGAAATATTCTGTGCACTTACAAAGGATAGACTGACGTACCAATGATAGACTGCTAAACTGATTTCCACCTTGTTGTTTACCAAAACACATGCTTCGCATATTGTGTCTCACATAAGGAATGGTATATCTTAGCTATCTTTCTATGTTAGTATGAAAAGATCTTTCTCATTCTTTTTTAGAGCTAAATAGTGTGGCATTGTATGGATGTACCATAACTTATTTAATCAGTCCTTTATTGATGGCCATGTATATTGCTTTGACTTCTTTACTATTGCATATCCTATTGCCACATTTAATTTCATATCATTTCTCACATGTGCAACTATACCTAGCACATATCAAGTTGGAATTACTGGATCAGGGATATAGCATTTTCGTTTTCTTTTTCCTTTTTTTCTTTTTTCTTTTTCTTTTTGTAAGAGACAAGGTCTTGCTATGTTGTCCAGGCTGAAGAGCAGTGGCCTGATCATAGCTCACTATAACCTCAAACTCCTGGGCTCCAGTGATGCTCCTGCCTCAGTCTTTTGAGTAGCTGGGACTACAGGCACATGCCACCATGCCTTGCTAATTTTTTGTAATTTTGTAGAGATTGGATCTTGCCATGTCACGCAAGCTGGTCTCAAACTCCTGGCCCCAAGCAATCCTCCTGCCTTGGCCTCCCAAAGTGCTGGGAATACAGGCACAAGCAACTGTGCCTGGCTGTATTCAGCATTTTCAATTTTAATTAATATTGTTAAATTGACCTCCACAAGGACTGTACCAATTTACACTGCAATCAGTGAACTATGGGCAAGTAACAACATTTTTATCCTGAATTAAATATCTTTACTCTAAAACGTTGAATTGCCTTCTTAACCATAGTTAAAGGAGGCAAATTAATTTCACTTTAAGCCTGAAAAAGAGCTAATTATTTTGGCTAATCAACTAAAAATAAATATTTGTGCTTTATTTATTTATTTATTTATTTTATTTATTTTTTTGAGACAGAGTCTCACTCTGTTGCCCGGACTAGAGTGCCGTGGCATCAGCCTAGCTCACAGCAACCTCAAACTCTTGGGCTAAAGCAATCTTACTGCCTCAGCCTCCCGAGTGGCTGGAACTACAGGCATGCGCCACCGTGCTTGGCTAATTTTTTCTATATATTTTTAGTTGTCCAGTTAATTTCTTTCTATTTTTTAGTAGAGATGGGGTCCCTCTCTTGCTCAGGCTGGTCTCGAACTCCTGACCTCGAGCAATCCTCCCACCTCGGCCTCTCAGAGTGCTAGGATTACAGGTGTGAGCCACCATGCCCGGCCTGTGCTTTATTTTATAAAACATTTATATTTATAGAGAAAGTGATGAATGTACTATCTACTTTTTAAGGTATTCTTTAATTCTGGGTTTTTAAGAGATGTCAGACATGAACAAATGATGTTAGTAAATATCATCTTGTTAATAACATAAGCAGGACTGAAATTTTTCAGTTTTGATGAAAACTATAAAACCACAAATCTAAGGCTCTCAACAAACTCAAGCATAAGAAACATGAACAAAGCTATAAAGCATATTAAAGTCAAATCGATTGAAACCAATGACAAAGAGAAAATTTTAAAAATCAGTTGGGCTGAGGTGGGTCTGGGGAAAGACATGTTACCTACAGAGGGACAAAGATAAGGCTGACATCTAATCTTTGACAAAGCAGACAAAAACATACACTGCGGAAAAGAATCCTTATTCAATAAATGGCGCTGGGAAATTGGATAGCCACATGTAGAAGACTGAAACAGGATCCACACCTCTCACCTCTCACCTCTCACAAAAAATCAACTAACGGTGGATAACAGACTTAAACCTAAGGCATGAAATCATAAGAATTCTAGAAGAAAAATGTTGGAAAAACTCTTATAGACATTGGCTGAGGGAATTTATGAAGAAGACCCCAAAGGCAATCACAGCAACAACAACAATAAATAAATGAGACCCAATCAAATTAAAAAGCTTCTGCACAGCCAAGGAAACTATCACAAGAGCAAACAGACGACCTACAGAATGGGAGAAAATATTCGCATGCTACACGTCCAATAAAGGGCTAACTAGAATCTATTTAGAACTCAGGAAAATCAGCAAGAAAAAATCAAACAAACCCATTAAAAAGTGGGCAAAGGGCATTAACAGAAACTTTTCAAAAGAAGACAGACTAATGGCCAGCAAACATATGAAAAAATGCTCAACATCTCTAATCATCAGGGAAATGCAAATCAAAACCACAATGAGATATCATTTAACTCCAGTGAGAAGGGCCTTTATCAAAAAGTCTCAAAACAATAAATGTTGGCATGGATGTGTAGAGACAGGAACACTCACACACTGCTGGTGGGACTGCAAACTAGTGCAACCTCTGTGGAAAGCAATATGGAGATACCTCAAAGAGATACAAGTAGAACTACCATTTGATTCAGCAATCCCATTACTGGGCATCTACCTAAAGGAAAAAAAAGACATTCTATAAAAAAGACATCTGCACTAGAATGTTTAGGGCAGCATAATTTACAATGGTAAAGACGTGGAAATACTCCAAGTGCCCATCAATACATGAGTGGATTAATAAAATGTGGTATATGTATACCATGGAGTACTACTCAACCACAAAGAACAAGGGTGATCTAGCACCTCTTGTATTTTCTGGATAGAACTAGAGCCCATTCTACCAAGTGAAGTATCCCAAGAATGGAAAAACAAGCACCACATGTACTCACCATCAAATTGGTATTAACTGATCAATGCGTATGTGCACATATATTAGTAACATTCATCAGGTGTTGGGCAGGTGGGAGAGGGGAGGAGGAGATGGGTATACTCACACCTAATGGTGTGGTGTGCACTGTCTGGGGGATGGACACTCTGGGGATGAAGCTCTGACTTGGGTAGGGGGCAAAGGCAATATATGGAACCTAAACATTTGTACCCCCATAATATGCTGAAATAAAAAAAAAAGATAAGGCTGAGTGGCTGAATTTTTGTCAGACACAATACAAATGAAAAGACTATGGAGCAACATCTTTAAAGTACTAAAAGAAAGAAACTGCTAACTAAGAATTCTATACACAGGAGAATCAACTTTCAAAAATAAAGCAAAATGAAGACTTTTGAAGACTGAAAGAAATTTTCTCTGACCTGCACTATGAGAAATGTTAAAGAAAGTCCTTCAGTCAGAAGAAAAATGATGCTATATGGAAAATAGATCTATAAAAGGATGAGAAGCACTGGAAATAGTGACTATGTAAGTAACATATAAACACATGACATTTTTCTTATTATTTAAATCTCTGTAGGAGAAAATTGATGACTTTGTTCTGGACAAAATGGCATGGATTCCTCTCTCCTTGTTCCTCTTCACTAAGTACAACTATAAGCCCAGGAAGTAATAACATGAGACAACCAAAGGAGAATACCGGCAGGTAGAAAGAGAAAGGGAGGTTGGTTTAGAAGCCCAGGACTGGAGGACAACATAGTGGCAGGGCGTTGTAGGACCCCTTCTCCCCCTAGGCCTTCACGAAACAGAAGACTATCCAGGCCCAACACTTCCCAGTCCTCCACCTAGCAACAGAAGATGGCCCAGATAGCCTCCCTCCTTCCTCTAATCAAAAGGCAGTCCCCAGGACAATACCAGGCAAGCCCTGCAGATGTGTCAGGGGAACTGATGGGAACCCCCGCTGCAACCCCTCCACCAAGAAGCAGCCTGGGAGTGGCATTCTTCCCTGCTGGGCCTGAAATGCTCCTCCTCCACCCAGAGACACTGTGCAACCAGAAACACTGGCAAAGGGAAACTGCACACAAAATTGCCCAGCTCAGGAAGCATCCTCTTTCTACACCAGACCTGAAACTCCCCACCCACACAGAGAGACCCGGAATTGTCAGGGGCTGCAGCAAAAGGGATTTCACCCCAGGAAGCACCTGGCCCAGAAAGTGTTCTTTGTCCCTGTGGGTCAGTCTCTCACTTGGAGGCACCAGGAGGCCCAGCCTGGGGAAGCTCCAGCCACGCCCTCAAGTCACATCAACAGGGACCAGTGGGAGCCACGGCAGCCTCAGACAACAGAACAGACCAAGACAGCATCACACAGCCTGTGGACACTCAATCGCCAGGACCTGTGTGCTCTAAACAGTGTGACTTCCTGCTAAAATTTAAAAATTCGGAGTCTCCTAACTTAGCGGCCACATGTCCAGGATAACAACAGAAAATCTCCTGTCATACCAAGAACCTGGAAAATCACAACTTAAATGAGAAAAGACAATTAACATGAACATGGACTTAAATCAGAGACTCGATTTATCTAACAAGGGTTTTAATGCAGCCATCATAAAAATATTTCAATAAGCAATTACAAATTCTTTGGAACAAAAAAGACAAAAATCTCATCAAATAATTAGAAATATTTTTAAAAAGTAAATGGAATTTTTTTTTGTTTTTTCAAGATAAATATCATTGTATCTATTGAAGGTATACAAATGATGTTATAGAATACATATAGACAGTAAAATGGCTAAAATAGTGAAGAAAATTGACATATCCATCATGTCACACAGTAATTCATTTTTGTGTGTGTGATAAGAGCAGCTAAAATCTATACATTTAGCAGAAATCCCAAATAAAGGACAATTTTATTAACCACAGTCCTCATGTTGTACACTAGATCTCTAGACTTGTTCATCCTACATATTTCCTACTTTGTATCCTCTGATGTCATCTCCTCATTTCCTCCCCTCATCTCCATCATTGGTAACCACTGTTTCATTCTCTATCTTGGAATATCAGACTTTTTTTTTTTTTTAAGATTCCACATATAACTGAGATCATGCAGTATTTATCATTCTGTGTTTGGCTTATTTCACTTAACATAATGTCTTCCAGGTACATCGATGTTGTCATGTTGTGCAAATGGCAGGATCTCCTTTTTTATGGCTGAATAATATTCCTGTGTGTGTGTGTGTGTGTGTGTGTGTATGCGTGCCACAGTTTATCCATTCATCCATTGACAGACACTTTGATTCCATCTCTTGGCTATTGTGAATAACGTTGCAATGAACATGGGAGTGCAGATATCTTTATGAAGTGATGATTTCGTTTCCTTTGAGTATATACCAGAAGAGGGATTGTTGAGTCATATGGTAGGTAGTTGTATTTTTAATTTCTTTAGTACTTTCATACTGTTTTGCATAATGGCTTCACCAATCTACATTCCCACCAACAGTGTACAAGGGTTGTCTTTTCCCCATACCCTAACCAACATTTATTATCTCTTGACGTTTTGGTAAAAGCCATCCTAATGGTTGTGAGGTGATACTTCACAGTGGTTTTAACTTGCATTTCCCTGATGATTAATGATGTTGAGCATCTTTTCATATATTTGTTGGCCATTTTTATGTCTTCTTTGGAGAAATGTCTACTCAGGTCCTTTGCCCATTTTTTTAATTGAGTTGTTTGTCTTTCTGCTATTGAGTTGTATGAATTTGTTATAAGTTTTGGAGATTAATCCCCAGATATATGGTTTGCAAATATTTTTGCCCAATCTTTAGGTTGTTGTTTTATTTTGTGATTATTTTCTTTGCTGTGCAGAAGCTTTTCAGTTTGATGTACTTCCATTAAATTTATTTTTGCTTTTGTAGCCTGAGATTTTGGTGTGATATCCAAAAAATCATTGCCAAGGACAATGTCTAGGGGCTTTTCCCTGTATTCTCTTCTAGGTGTTTTATGGTTTTAGGTCCTATGGTTGGCTATTTTACCCATTTTGAGTTGATTATTGTGTATGACGTAAAATAATTTCATTATCTTGCATGTGGAAATCAGTTTTCCCAGCACTATCTTTTAAAGAGATTATCTTGCCTCCATTGTATATTCTTGGCACCCTTGTTGAATATCAGTTGACCATACACACCTGGGTTTTATTCTGGGCTCTTTATTCTGATCTACTGGTCTATATGTCTGTTTTATGCCAATACCATACTGTTTTAATTACCATAGTTTTGTGATATAATTTTAAATCAGAAAATATGATGCCTCCAACTTTGTTTTTTGTTTTTGGTGTTTTTTTTTCCCCCCTCAGGATTGCTTTGGCTATTCAGGGTCTTTTGTGATTCCATACAAATTTTAGGATTGTTTTTTCTAGTTCTGTGGAGCATGCTATGGGGATTTTGATAGGAATTGCACTGAATTTAAACATTGCTTTGGACATTCTAATAATATTAATGCTTCCAATCTATGAGCACAGGATATCTCTCCATTTATTTGTACCTCCTTCATCAATGTTTTATAGTTCTCAGTGTAAAGATCTTTCACTTCCTTGGTTAACTTTATTTCTGAGCATTTTTTGATGCTATTGTAGATAGAATGGATTTCTTGTTCACTAGATCATATTTGTGTACAGAAATGCTATTGATTTTTGTGTGTTGATTTCGTATCCTGCTACTTTACTGAATTTATTTATTAATTCTAATAGTTTCTTTGTATAATCTTTGGGGTTTTCTACATATAGGATCATATAATCTGCAAATAGGGAGACCTTTACTTCTTTCTTTCTGATTTGAATGTCTTTTATTTCTTTTACTTATCTGACTGCTCTTGAATAGTACTGACCTTCAGTACTATGTTGAATAAAAGTAGCTAGAATGGGCATCCTCGCCTTGTACTGGATCTTAGTGCAAAAGCTTTCAGTTTTTCCCCACTGGTTATAATGTTAGTTGTGAGTTTTTTGCAAATGGTCTTTATTATGTTGAAGAACTTTCCTTCCATATCTAAACTTTTTTTTTTTTTTGAGACAGAGTCTCACTCTGCTGCCCTGGGTCATTGCAGAGGTGTCATTGTAGCTCACTGCAACCTCAAACTCGTGGGCTCAAGTGATCCTCCTGCATCAGCCTCCTGACTAGCTGGGACTATAGGCGCACACCACGACGCCCAGTTAATTTTTCTATTTTTAGTAGAAATAGCCTCTTGCTTGCTCAGGCTGGTCTCTAACTCCTGACCTCAAGCAGTTCTCCCACCTTGGCCTCTCAGAGTGTTAAGATTATAGGAGTGAGCCGCTGCGCCTGGCCTTAAACTGTTGAGAGTTTCTATCAAGAAAGAATGTTAAACTTTGTCAAATGCTTTTTCTGTGTTAATTGAATCAATCATGTGGTTTTTATCTTTCATCATGTTCATGTGATGTATGAAACTGATTACTTTGCATTTATTAAACCAGGCTTTTATGCAATAGATAAATCCCTTGTAGACATAATATATAATATTTTTGATGTGTTGTTGGTTTGCTAATATTTTATTGAGGATTTCTGCATAGTGTTCACCAGAGATATTGGCTTATAGCTTTCCTTTCTTGTGGTGTCTCTGTCTGGAGAGAAGAAACGGAGTAGGCTGAAAAACAATTTGAAGAAATAATGGGAGAAAAGTCCCCAATTTGGCAAAAGACATAAGCCCACAGATTCAAGAAGCTAAGGAAACCACAAATAGGATAAAACCAAAGAAATCATGCCAAGACACATTATAATTAAACTTCTGACAACTAAAAAAAAAAAAAAAAAAAAAATCTTGAAAGCAGCCAGAGAGAAAAATGCATTACCTATATGGTAACACCAATTCAAATTAAGCTGACTTCTCACCTGAAACCATGGTGGGCAGAAAGAAGTAGCAACGTTTTTCAAGTGTTTAAAGAAAAAAACTGTCAACCACAAATTCTATATCTGACAAAACTATCAGCGATAAAGGGGAAATAAAAATATTCTCAGACAAAGGAAAACTAAAAGAATTTGTCACTAACAGACCTACACCTACAGAATGGCTAAAAGGAATTCTGCAAACAGAAAGGAAATGATAAAAGAAGAGATCTGAGAGCACCAGGAGAAAAGAAAAAATAAGAAAAAAAAATAAGTGTATATAATAAACCATTCTTCTTGCCATGAGTTTTATAAATCATTTTTGTTGGCTGAAACAAAAATTATACCATCTGATACTTGAGAATTTAAAATGGGGAAGGTAAAAGGACCTAAATGGAAATAAGTTTTCCATACATCACTCAAGTGATGAAATGTTGGTATCAGTAGATTGCAATAAGTCATATATGTATGTAATACCCAGAGAAACCACTTAAAAGAAAACTACCCAAAGAGATACACTAAAAAATACAATAAATGATAATTGTTCAGACAAATACAATAGTAATGTAATATGGGATTGATAAAATATATAAAAGACATCTTAATAGCTGTCAAAAAAGCATTTGACAAAATCCACCATCAATTCCTCATTTAAAAAAAAAAAAAAAACAAAGTAGGAATAGAAGAAACTTCCCTGAACCCGATAAAGTACATGTGCAACAGACGTATAGTAAACATCATACTAATGGTGAAAGACCGAATGCTTCTTTACTATGATTGAGAACAAGCCAAGGACGTATGCTCCCACCATCTCAGCATTATACTGGAGGTCCCAACCAGTGCAATAAGACCAGAAAAAGAAACAAAAGTATCAAGATTAGAAATGAAGAGGTAAAGCAGTGTTTGTTGGTAGACATCATCATCTACATAGAAAACCTGATAGAATCTACAAAAAAGATACTACAATTAATTAGTGGGTTTAGCAAGGTTTTAGACTACAAGGTCAACATATAAAAGTAAACTGTGTTTTCATACATTAATACTAACAAAAAATGCTTAGAAATAAAAATTAAAACTCAATACCCAAAGATGGTGGAGTGGTAGTGACCTCCTTGTTTCGTGCTCCCGGAGAGGAAAGAATGGATCTCCGTCTGCCACGATGCTAGAGGATTGCTCCCCCACAAGAATAGCGGTGTGAATTCATGGTGAATCAGCCAGGGACACGGAATAGCAAGAAAAAACAGAGGTGAACGGGAACTAAGCTCGCGAAAATCTGGAGAGTGCGGGATGGACAAAAGAAAGTGGAACGTGGGACAGCAGTACCCGCCTCACCAGCGAGTGAGGTGGGCTCAGCCCCACAGGGAAGCGGCTTGCTTCCCCACTGACTTCCACACCCGCTCAATTAGGGAACAGCCTGAAGTCAGTGCAGTATCACCGCGGGAGACGTGGGGCGCGGTGGAGAGGAGTTATTCACGGGAGGCATTTTGGACCCCGGAGGTCTGCGCG
>CM052441.1:100730688-100746795 GCA_028533085.1 Varecia variegata
TATACCTACAAGAAGAGTGCGACGTGCACTGTCTGGGGAATGGACACACTTGAGGCTCACACTCGGGGGAATGGGAGGGACATGGGCAATATATCTAACCATAACTTTTGTACCCCCATAATAAGCTGAAATAAAAAAAAACTCAATACCATGAAAATAGCATCGAAAATATGAAATGCTTAGGGATAAATCTGATAAAAGATGCATAAGACCTATAAAATGAAAATTCACTCCTCACTGAGAGGAAATAAGGAAGACCTAAATAAATGGAGAGATATGCCTTGTTCACGAGTCAGATTCAATTTTATTAAAATTCCCGAATTGGTCTTTAAATTCAACTCAATCCTAATCAAAACTCCAGCAAGGTTTATAGAAATTGCCACGCTGATTCTAAAAGTCATATGAAAATGCAAAGGACATAGAATAGCCAAAAGAACTTTGAAACAGAAGAACAAAGTTGGAGGGGGTATCATATCTAATTTCAAGACTTTTTATAAAGCTATGTAACAAAAACTGTGCGTTTTGGTATCTAGATACACAAGTAGATCAAAAGAATAGACTAGAGACTAGAAATAGATGCAAACAAATATGGACAACTGATTTTTGACCAAGATTCAAAGGAAATTCAGTAAAGACCTTCTTTTCAACAAATGGTGCTGGGATCATGAATATCCACATGCAAAATAAATAAACAAATAAACACGTAAAACAGTTTGATCCATACCTCATACCATATACAAAATTTAACTCAAAATGAATTATAGACTTAAATGTAGAACCAAAAACTATGAAACTGTGGAAGAAAACAAAAGAGAAAATCTTGTGATTTTTAGGTTTGGCAAGGATTTCTTAGACATAAAGATGAAAAAATATAATCCATAAAATTTTTAAAATTTTAAAATTGATAAACTGGATGTCAACAAAATTAAAAACTTCTGTTCTTTGAAATGCACTGTTAGGAGAATGGAGAGGCAAGCCACAGACTGGGAGAAAATATGTGTAAATATTGTGTCCAACAAAAGGCTTAAATTCAGGATATGTAAATAAATCTCAAAACTCAATAATAAGGAAAAAAAAACCTAATTAAGAAATGACCAAGATATTTGAACGGACAATTTCACCAAAGATATACTTGTTCCAGATAAGCACATGTAAAAATGCTCAAGATCTTAGTCATTTAGGAATGTAAATTAAAACCACAATAATGTGCTACTGTATACCTATTAGGATGGCTAAAATTAAAGGCTGATTAAATGATGTCAAGCATATGAAGAAACTGGAACTTCTAGACACTGCTGGTGGGGATATAAAATGATCCAACCACTTTGGAAAATTGCATGACAGTTTCTTAAAAAGCCAAATTTACACCTGCCATTACACCTAGCCATTTTATTGCTAGGCATTTACCTAAGAGAAAAGGAAATATCTGCCCCTGCAAAGAATTGTACACAAATGTTCATAGCAGATTTATTTGTAAGAGCCTCAAACTCAAAATAAAGCTTAATTTCCACTAACAAATGATGAATAAACATGTGTTACTCATATCAAGGAATATTACTCAGAAATTACATGAAATTAACCATTGATACACTCAACAAATTTCTTTTCAAATATTTTTTAAATGTACAGTAAAACAGATGAAATTAGTTTCAAAAATGTTTTATTTAACACAATATATAAAAAGTACTTTCACTTCAACATATAACAAACAAAAATACTGTATTTAAATTGAATGTAAATTAATTATAACTAAATAAAGTTAAATATTCAGTATCTCAGCCACACCAGCCACATTTCACAATAACCACATGTGGCTAGTGGCTACTGGGTGAGAGTACAGATCTAGACCACCTGAGGATAAAGTTTCTCAGTGATCTGCATTTAAAATTTTTTTATTTTTAATTATTATGGGTACATAACAGCTGTATATTTTTATAGGGTATATGTGATGTTTTGATACAGGCATACGATGTGAATTAATCAAATCAGGGTAATTGGGGTAGCCATCCCCTTAGACATTTATCATTTCTTTGTATTAGCAACATTTTAATCCCATACTTTTAGTTATTTTAAAGTATACCCTAACTTACTGTTGATTATAGTCACTTCGTTGTGCTATCAAATGTTGTTCATTCCATCTAACTATCTGACTGTATTTTTGTACCCATTAACCATCCCTACTTTATCCCTGCCTCCCCGCTACCCTTCCCAGCCTCTGGTAACCATCATTCTACTCTCTGTCTCCATGAGATCAATTGCTCCCACATATGAGTGAGAACATGCGAGATTTGTCTTTCTATGCTTGGCTTAATTTACTTAATATAATATTCTCCAATTCCATCCATGTTGTTGCAAATGGCAGGATTTCATTCTTTTTGTGGCTATATAATATTCCATTGTGTGTATGTACCACAACTTCTTTATCCATTCCTTTGTTGATGGACACTTAGGGTTGATTCCAAATCTTGGCTATTGTAAATAGTGTTGCAATAAACATGGGAGTGCAGATATCTTTTTGATATATTGAATTCCACTCATTCAGATAGATACCCAGCAGTGGGGCAGTTCTATTTTCAGCTTTTTGAGGAACGTCCACAGTGTTCTCCATGGTGGTTGCACTAATTTACATTCCCAAAAACAGTCTACAAGTGTTCCCCATTCTCCACATCCTCACCAGAATTCATTGCCTGTCTTTTTTGATAAAAACCATTTTAACTGGAGTGAGACAATATCTCATTGTAGTTTTGATTTGCATTTCTCTGATGACTAATGATGTTCAACACTTTTTCATATAGCTGTTGGCCATTTGTATGTCTTCTTCTGAGAAATGTCTATTCAGATCCTTTCCCCATTTTTTTAATTGGATTATTTGATTTTTTCCTGTTGAGTTGTTGGAGCTCCTTATATATTCTAGTTATTAATCCCTTGTCAGATAGGTAGTTTGCAAATATTTTCTCCCATTCTGTGGGTTGTCTCTTCCCTTTGTCGATTGTTTCCTTTACTGTGCAGAAGCTTTTTAGCCTGATGTGATCCCATTTGTCCAATTTTGCTTTGGTTGCCTGTGCTTTGGGGGTATTACTCAAGAAGTCCTTGCCTAGACCAATGTCCTGAAGCATTTCCTCAATGTTTTCTTTTAGTAGTTTCATAGTTTCAGGTCTTAGATTTAAGTCTTTAATCCATTTTGATTTGATTTTTGTATATGGTAAGAAATAAGGGTCTAGTTTCATTTTTCTGGATATGGATATCCCATTTTCCCAGCGCCATTTATTGAAGAGACTGTCCTTTCCCCACTGTATGTTCTTGGCACTTTTGTTGAAGATAACTTCACTATAGATGTGTGGATTTATTTCTGGGTTCTCTATTCTGTTCCATTGTGCTAAGTGTTTGTTTTTATGCCAGTACCATGCTGCTTTGGTTACTACAGTTCTGTAGTATAATTTAAAGTCAGATAATGTGATTCCTCCAGTTTTTGTTTGTTTGTTCAGGATGGCTTTGGCTATTCTGGGTCTTTTGTGGTTTCACATAAATTTTAGGATTATTTTTTCTATTTCTATGAAGAATGTCATTGGTATTTCAATGGGGATTGTACTGAATCTGTAGATTGCTTTGGGTAGTATGGGCATTTTAACAATATTAATTCTTCCAATCCTTGAGCATGGAATATCTTTCCATTTTTTTGCATCCTCTTCAATTTCTTTCATCAGTATTTTATAGTTTTCACTGTAGAGATTATTCACTTCTTTGGTTAAGTTTATTCCTAGGTATTTTGTTTTATTTGTAGTATTGTAAGTAGGATTACTTTCTTGGTTTCTTTTTCAGATTGTTTACTTTTGGCATATAGAAATGCTACTGATTTTTGTATCCTGAAACTTTACTGAATTTGTTTTTCAGTTCTAATATTTGTGTGTGTGTGTGTGTGTATGTGTGTATGTGTGTGTGTGTGTGGAGTCTTTAGGTTTCTCCAGATATCAGATGTCATCAGCATTTATGCAAAACACAAAGGTCAACTAATTCCTTCAAATACTTGTAACCCACCTACAACAAATGACTGAAGCTTCCATAAACAGCTGTAAAAAGGGAGTCATCTCTTCTCCTCTCTGTGTCTTAACACTTCATTTTTAGAAAGAGATTGCAAGTGACATTTTGGAAACAGCTGGGTGTATTCAACTGGTCCTAGTTCTTTGGACCCATTCTCACTCACCATTGGCAATCTCTAAAGCTCCCTTAGAACAGTCATTTACTTTTATAATTTAAGGACCCCCCCATCTCAGTCTGCAGTGTGTTTCCTGTGCTTCACTGGGGGTGAGGGTGGGGGTACCTGGTAGTCCTAGTGTGGCCTTTCTACCTCCCATTCCAAGAAAGTCATCAGCTAAAATACCCCTTACTTCAACAACTCTTCCTCCTGCAAACCCTGTTTTATTCTCTCCACTACTGACCTCTAGAACTTCCTCCCACCCAAAAGGCAGATTATGTAAGAGATTATGGGAGAAAAGAGCAAGGTCAGTGGAAAAAAAAGTTTTACAACATCAAACTTTTCTTTTGTGAGTCAGAAGTGAGAGTGACTCTCTGAAGAAGTCTAATAAGTAGAGCCAATTTACAGCAACTGATTCAGCTCAGAACAGGTGGGTTAAAATCTGAAACTTGATATGGAGAGATATGCTAATTTATTTAGTTTGTGTTTGATAAGTAGTTATAAGATTAACATTATTGTACCACGCTTACAGGGGGTCTTTCCCTCTTCTTTTTCTCTAACTAAAAAAAAAGTTTCTGGCACCTTAAAGTGGAAAAAAATCATTGTCATGGGAGCCTGATTGTTTGCCTTAGTCATGGGGGCTGTCTTTGTGGGCTTTGTTTTCCAAAACATTTTATTCAACTAAAATGACATTTTATGTCCATCTTCTGTCATCTCTCTCTCTACCATGTCCCTCCCCACTCCACCCCCTAGGGTTTTGGGAAGAGGAGAATAGTATGTGCACTCCTCAGTTCCCATTGGTCCTAGCTGATAGAAACATGTACAGGATATGGAATGGGTAGAAGAAAAGGGGAGGGAGGAATGATTGAAACCTAGGACCTGTATTACCTATTTAACTCAAGCAAACTTCCAAACAACCAAACCCACACACTCCCCTGAGGTTCCCTATTCCTTTCCAGTTTGTGATTGTCAGAATACATATATAGAACCCTGATGATTCACATGCTCTGAATGGAGTCAATGCTTAGTCTCTTCTCAGTTTAAAGGTCTGAACACCACTCTTTCCTGCAGGAGCCTCTAATTCCTACCACGGGTGATTGCAGCCAACATAATTAACATTCTGCTTCATAAGAACCACCGAGACAACCTGATAAGTGCTCTCTGCAACTTGTAGGCAAAAGAAAAGGCTCCTGAATCACATCTGGACAGGTAAAAAGCAGGATGCTGTGGCTGGCTGGCTGCTCTGATTATAGAGGGGTGACTGCATGGGGAATGTCTGAAACTGTCATCTGAGCTTTCCATGACCCTGAGATGGACTCTGCCTAGAATATAGTGTGGAGGAGCAATTATTAGCTTGTGTGCTAGCAGAAATTTCACTCAACAATAACATGAAACTGCTGATGCACAAAATGTAAATGAGTTATTTACATACGTGCAACACATATATGGAGCACTCTTCTGGGCTCCAGGGTACGAGTATGACTCTGCTGCAAGGGGAGGCATGTGGCAATATCTCCAAGCTGGTGATGTGATGATGATGTGGGCTGTGCAGGAAGAAGATGGCAGTGCCATGGGGGCCTCAGTGATAACACAAAAGTTTGAAAATTCTCAATCATTTATATATTTAAGTGGGTAATGTTGTAAAGCACAGAATTATAATTATTCAAATATATATTTTATATCCTGTTTCTTGATCCACTTAATGGATCAGAAAACAAACAAAATGCACCCAGAAGATGTTGGCACTTCATAAAAGGGCAACAAAAAATATACATTTTTGGAGATAAATTCCAGAAATATCATTAAATCAGAACAGGTCTCATCCTTCTCTGTAGATGAACTTTTATTATAGCAAAAAATGTTCCTTGGTATTGTGTCTGTGGGCAAAATTTAAGTACTGCTGCTTCCCTAATCAAAACCCATGATCACATGACCTTTTAATTACACCAATACATTCCCAGCAATCTAAAGCAGTATCTCTAAAAAGTTTATAAACTTCTTAAAGGAAGAACTTTGTCTATCAGTTTTGGTTTTTTCCAGAGGGTCTTTATTTTGCACAGTTAATAAATGAACAAATAAATTAACATTAGTTTATAATCAATTTAGCTATTTATTCTGCCTAACCCTAATCAATTATGTTTTAGTGATGCTACATTTTCTAAGCTGCGTGAAATGATTTTATGACATGTCGATAGTGTGTGAAGTCTAACAGTTGCCTCATTATGTGTCCTACAGTTGTCAGCAAGCTGCAAGGGGGAGGCAGAGCTGGTAGGAATGAGGAAGAGAATTAAAGGACTCAAAATGAATGAATCTAAGTCCCCAAAGACAAATGGGGCCAAATAAAAACAATCACAGTAATACCTAACATATATTAGGCATTTATTGGCCAGTATTGTGTCACTTAATACTCAACTCTGTGATGCAGATGCTGTTGTTATCTTGGAAAGGTTGAACAAGCATCCAAGTCACATGGTTCATAAGTAGAAGAGCTGGGATTTGAACACAGGATGCCTGAACACCAGGCTCTCAACCTCCCCCTCCCATAGGGCTGCCTCCTGAGTCTACATGGCTTTTAATGGCAAGTTAGAGCAGTTCCTAAAATTAGTCAATTCAAAAGGGGAAAAAATAAATAAATAAACACCATTGTTTGGTATTGTGGAGACAATGATGGGATTGAATTTGTGAACACTGGGCATTCTTTTTCCCCTAATCCGGAGAAATCACTAAAATGCCACTTTATTTTTTTTTTTTGTAAGGTTTGTAATGTTTTATTTATTTATTTTTAATTTCAAAATATTAAGGGAGTACAGTGTTTTTGTTACATGGATACCCTGCATAATGCTTAAGTCAGGGCTTTTGGTGCGCCCATCACCAGAATAGTGTTCATTGTACCCAATAGGTAAGTTTTCATCCCTCACCCCCTCCTACCAACACCCACTTCTTGGTTCCTCATGTCCTTTATATCGCTTTGTGCCTGTGTACCCATCACTAAACTCTCACTTACTAGTGAGGACATACGGTGTTTCATTTTCCATTCCTGAGATACTTCACTTAGGATAATAGTCTCCAACTCCATCCAAGTTGCTGAAAATGACACTATTTCATTCCTTTTTATAGCTGAGTAGTACGTTTCCATTCCTGAGATACTTCACTTAGGATAATGGTCTCCAACTCCATCCAAGTTGCTGAAAATGACACTATTTCATTCCTTTTTATAGCTGAGTAGTACTCCATGGTATTTATTTATACCACATTTTCTTTATCCACTCATGAATTGATGGGCACTTGTGCTGATTCCACATCTTTGCAATTGTGAATTGTGCTGCAATATACATTTGAGTGCAGGTGTCTTTTTGGTAAAATGACTTCTTTTCCTTTGGGTAGATACCAAGCAATGGGATTGCTGGATTGAACAGTAGGTCAACATTTATTTCTTTGAGGAATTTCCATACTGTTTTCCTTGTATTAATTTGCAGTACCACCAGCAGTGTATTAGCATTCCTTTCTCTCTGCATCCATACCAGCATCTAATGTTTTTTGACTTTTTAATAATGGACATTCTTATAGGGGTAAGGTGATATCTCATTGTAGTTTTAATTTGCATTTCCCTGATGATTAGAGACGTTGAGCATTTTTCACATTTCTTGGCCATTTGTCTGTCTTATTTCAAAAAACTCTGTTCATTTCTTTTGCCCACTTTTTAATGGGGTGGTTTGTTTTTTTCTTGCTGATTTGTTTGAGTTTTTTGTAAATTCTGATATTAGTCTTTTCTCAGATACATATTTTGCAAATATTTTCTCCCATTCTGTATATTGCCTATTCACTCTGTTGATATTTCCTTTGCAATGCAGAAAGTTTATTAATTTAATCAAGTTCCATTTATTTATTTTTGTTGTTGCTGCATTTGCCTTTGGGGTCTTAGTCATAAATTCTTTGCCTAGGCTGGTATCTACAAGAATTTTTCCTATGTTTTGTTCTAGAATTTTTATGGTTTCATGACTTATATTTAAATCTTTTATCCATCTTGAATTAATTTTTGTATATGCGAGAGATAGGGGTCCTATTTCATTCTTCTGCATGTGGCTATCCAATTTTCCCAGCACTATTTATTGAATAGGGCTTCCTTTCCCCAGTGTATGTTGTCTGCTTTGTCAAAGATGAGTTGGTTATAGGTAGACAATTTTATTTCTGGGTTGTTTATTCTGTTCCATTGTCCTATGTCTCTACTTTTATACCAATACCATGCTGTTTTGGTTACTGTAGCTTTATAGTATAATTTGAAGTCAGGTAATGTGATGCCTCCAGATTTGTTCTTTTTGATTAAGATTGCTTTAGCTATTTGAGCTATCTTTTGGTTCCAAATGAAGTTTAGGATTATTTTGTCTAGATTTGTGAAGTATAACACTGGTATTTTGATGGGGAATGCATTGAATTTGTAAATCACTTGGGGCAGTGTGAACATTTTAATGATGTTGAGTCTACCAATCCATGAGCAAGGGATGTTTTTCCATTTGTTTGTGTCATCTGTGATTTCTTTCATCAGTGTTTTATAGTTCTCCTTGTAGACTCTTTCACCTCCTTGGTTAAGTATATTCCTAGGTAATTTATTTTCTTCATAGCTATTGTGAATGGTATTGAGTCCTTGGTTTGACTCTCAGCTTGACTCTTGGTTTGACTCTCAGCTTGACTCTTGGTTTGACTCTCAGCTGTTATTGGTATATAGAAATACTACTGATTTGTGTACAGTGATTTTGTAAACTGAGACTTTGCCAAATTTATTTATCAATTCCAGTAGTCTTTTGGTGGAGTCTTTAGTGTTTTCTAGATACAAGAGTATATCATCAGCAAACAGGGATAGTTTGACCTCCTCTTTCCCAATTTGGATGCCCTTTCTTTGTTTCTCTTTCCTGGTTGCTCTGGCTAGGACTTCCAGTACTATGTTGAATAGAAGTGGGCAAAGATGACCAGATGATCATATGGTTTTTGTTTTCTTTCTGTTTATGTGGTGAATAACATTTATTGATTTGCATATGTTGAACCATCTTTGCATCCATGGGTTGAAGCCCACTCAATCATGGCAGATTATCTTTTTGATTTGCTGTTTGATTCAGTCTGCTAGTATTTTCTTGAGGATTTTTTCATTCATGTTCATAAGGGATATTGGTCTCTAGTATTCTTTTATTGTTGTGTCATTTCCTGGCTTTGGTATCGAGGTTATACAAGCTTTGTAGAATGAATTAGGGGGGATTCCCTCTTTCTCAATGTTATAGAATAGTTTCAGCAGGATAGGTACCATTTCTTCTCTGTAGGTCTGGTAGAATTCGGCTGTGAATCTGTCTAGCCCTGGCTTTTTGCTTTTGTTGTTGTTGGGAGATATTTTATGTACTTATTTTTATTTTTTTGAATTTGCTGAGACTTATTTTGTGGCCTAAGATATGATCAGTCTTGGAAAATATCCCATGTGCTAATGAAAAGAATATATATTCAGTAGCTTTGGGGTAGAATGTTCTTCTGTAAATGTCTATTAGGTCCATGTGTTTTCGAGTCCTGTTTAAGTCCAGTGTTTCTTTATTCATTTTCTGCTTTGATGATCTTTTCAGGTCTGTCAGTGGAATGTTGAAGTCTCTGACAATTAAGATGCTACTGTTTATTTCTTTGCTTAAATGTAGAAGACTTTGCCTCATGAAACTGGGAGCTCCTGTGTTGGGTGTGTATATATTTAAGGTTGTTACGTCTTCTTGTTTAATTGCTCGCTTTACCATTATGTAATGGCCATTTTTGTCTTTTTTTACCATCATTGATTTAAAGTCTAGTTTATCTGATATGAGAATGGCTACACTTGCTCACTTTTGGTTTCCATTTACATGTAATATTTTTTACCATCCTTTTGCCTTGAGTCTGTGTGAGTCCTTGTGGTTTAGTTGTGTTTTTTAGGTTGCGTTTTTTCATCCGTTCAGCAAGTTTATGTCTTTTAATTGGAGCATTCAGACCAACATGTTGAGTGTGGCCCGCCGGTTGGCACGCAGGGCTGGAGAGCATGGCCCGCTACACAGAACTTAGGTCCACAGGGGCATGGTGCCTAGGGCCTGCAGGGCTCGTTCTTCCAGTCAGTGTATGGGACCACAGGGGCATGGCCTGCGGGTTGGTGCCTGGGTCTGCAGTGCACAGGGCCGGGGACCTTGTTCCGCTTGTAGGCACACGGGGCTGCAGGGGTCTGCTTGCTGGATGGCTGGGGCTCTCTCCTCACAAAAGTCCTGCTGAGGCTGCTACTGTGGGACCACTCGAGCTCCGTTCCAGTTCCCCATTGTGGGGGCGAGGGGCACTTTGCTCGTAGTCACAGGTGCGTGGAGCATCTGCTCTCCCTGCTCCCTTCCCAGCCTGGCAAGGGATGATGTCAGGGCAGCTGCAACAAAGCTGACCCCTGTGCAGACTGGGAGCTCTGGACCCGAGAGCTTAGCGGGGCGTCAGCTGCGGCAACCTGGGAGCTGAGGCCAGTGGGTCCCTGCTGAGCCTGCTCTCCGATGCAATGTTCTCATGACGTCTCCAAGCAGTTTGATCAGCACAGAGGCCCCCAGTGGTTGGGGCAGGGGGAGAGGGTCGTCGCAGCTCATGTGGCAGTGACCACGTGGGGAGCATGAAGTCCTGGGGCTATCTCCTTTATCTGTTCCCCATGTGTAGAGTCCTCCCCCAGATACCTCTGATCTTGGCAGGTGGAACTCCCTGTCCCTGCCTCCTTCACTCTGAGCGTCCCCATGGTTCTCTGATGATTTGCAGTGCTCTCTCTCTCCAAGAGCGCCCATCTGTAGGTGGGGATCTACTTGCATTTTTTGATCCTCTCCTAGAGAGTGCCTGTGAGGGCTGTTTCTAGTCTGCCAGCTCAGCCCTCCCCGTCAAAGCCACTTTCATTTCATTCCCTAGACAGGTCTCAGGATGCTCCACCCTGAGGGAACTAGGGGAAGCTCGGGGTGGGCTTTAGCAATGACCCTTGCCAGGGATCCATCCACTCTTCAGTTTTCTCATTTGAGGCTTCATGTGAACCAGCACGATGGTTAAGAAGGCTTTGGGCAAAAGCCTTTCAAAACTGCATCCCAGACACCCATTTGAAACTTCTCAGCCTGTTAATAAACATGTCTCTTAACTTCAGAATAAGTGCAGTGGGACCAACGTGCCCCAAAGACAGAGGGAAGGAATTCCACACACTCCCAGGCCTTCACGGCCAACCACCAGCCACCAAAGCCTAAGCTGAACCCGGGCCTCCTGCCCCAGGGTCTAGATGTAGAAATGGCCATGTGGTTCCCGTCCACCAAAAAAAGGATTTTGTGCTTCATGCACAAGTATAGCTAGTGTTGAAAAAATTATGAAAATGAATTCTAATCAAAATTTTTAGTTTGTGAGTTTGCAGTTAGGTAAGAGGACAAGGAAGCAAATGGCCCCTCCATTCTATTACCCAAGCAGGGGCTCCCTTTGCTGGAAATCTATTTGGAAACCCATAAATTGTAAATGTCACCTTGAATAACCTATTTGGTAGTAGAATAAGAAAAGTACCCATAATTTAAACTTTTAAGACTGATACCATCTACCTACGTAGGTAATGAGAGCTTTTCCAATACTTCTGGAGCAAAAATAAATGAAAGAACTTCAATTTGCTTTAGTATGAATTGCTTGAATATAGAATGGTACTATAAATCTTAGGAAAATGCTACTATAGAATGCTTTTGTTGTTGTTATTCTTAATTTGGCAGAGCAATAAAATTGTCTTGGGAAATACCTAACAGAACCCAAAAGAGCAAAGAAAGTGAAAGGAGTGATTTTGTACTCAACACCCTGATGGACGATTAGGAAATGTTTCTTGGCTGCAATCTCTCTGAGATGTGGACTCATTGTATATTTCTTAGAGATTTAGGTCCTGACTAATCATGTAGGTGCTTCAAGGTGATTGTCATACCTCTCCAACTATTAAACCTGCTTGCTTGAATGAGACAAATCAACATGGAAGATTTTATATCGTAAATCTCTGATGCAGTAATAAAGCTTGGGCATTTAAAAATCTTATATTACCTTGGCTCCATTTGAAATTTTTTTTAAAAAAGGAACAATATAAATTCTAAATAATATAATTTGAAATTCTAAATATGTAGATTTAAGTTTTGGAAGGCACAGACTAGACTGTGAGTGATACAGTCTAAAAGGCATTATCAGCTATGTCAAATCAATAGATCAATCAATTGTGACTTGTCTTGCAAGTCACAGCAGTCACTGGTAAAAAAGTGCACACGTGAAAACTGCCAAGTGTACAGAAAATGGCTCTCTCCATAGAATGGCCAACAAAACTAACATTTTCTCCATACTAATAGAGACTGAGTTTATATCATATTAAATATTTCCATCCTCAACACACACGTACACACACACACACACACACACACACTGACACTCATGCAGTCTAACCAGTTGGAAAGCTTGGACATCAAATGAGAAATCAAGATTCAATTCAACATTACTGAGTTCCTTCTGTGGACTCCCTGGGAGATTTATAACAAGGAGCCATATCTAAAAGATCATAAAAGGTTAAGTGCATAAGGTATGTTCACAAATAAACTTTTAGAGTGTGAGTTAAATAATTCATTCATTTTACATAACTGGAGATCCATGACTCCATTAACATTTTGACTTCTGATATATTCCAGTTTAGAGAAGTGTTCTCCCTCAGAGAGCATACAGCCTGTTCAAAGCTGGAGCCATGAAATCTACTATGGTATTGTAGATAATCAACAAAAATGTACTGAATTAAGTTGAAAAGAATAGAATCATATTGAAATACTGTCTTATAGGCAGTTTTTATCATTTTACAATGCATTGTGATTTTATTCCCATTTTTATAAATATTGTTTTACATTTTTAATGTCTGGTATTTTATTTTATGTATAAATCATCATTTATTTAAAATATACTTTTATTATTGTTTCCATGTTTTCCTATTATAGACAAATTTGCAAAGAATATCTTTGAAGCTAAATCTTTGCATATGGCCTTAACTATTTCCCTAGAGTAAAATCCAATAGATAGAATTGCTAGGTCAAAGGATATTTTCCTATGTAATAATTTTGATACACATTCACAAACTGTCCCCAAGGGAGGCTATATCAGTTTATAATCCTATACTAATGTCTCTTTTCTAATTTGTAGCCAAAAAAAGAATCTTAATTTTTAATTTTTGATTCATGTTTGGCACCTTTTATAATGTTTCATTTGCAAATTACCTGGTTATAGTCATTCATTTTTCTATCAGTATGTTCATTATTTCTTATTCATTGGCAAGAAATTTTTATATTCAGTATCCTAAATGAGCACCCACTGATATATGTATTAGAAACATTTTCCCATTCATTTATTTGTGTAATGAATATTTAAATGTCTACAGCATACAAATTTATATACCAAATTCCATAAACAACATTGGAAAAAATCAGGTAATCTTTAAAAGAACAAAAATATGACCATTCATAGGCTCCTAAGATTCCACACTGAACTCTAAGAAGTAAGAGATCAACTAGCATCTTGAGGAGCAAATCTGTGAGCTCAGCATTTCATATCCAACCAATGCAGTTATTCAGGTAACAGAAGGCCATTGTCATTTATTCACAGATTCAGAAAACACTGCACCCCCATTTTCTTGAAAAATTAGCTGGAAATGTCCTCCAACAAACTAAAAGATGAAGCACATGTAAGAATTAAGGAATGAGAAAGACATGGTATAAAAATACTTGGCAAACTCAGAAAGCCATGACAACAGTGATAGTAAAACATTTGCTGATACAGTTACAAACTTACAAAAATGATCGTTAGTGTTACAACCTAATTCACATACAAGTAGATGTATGTGACAAGGTGCAGGAAATGCTATGCCTTTTGGGGTTACCTCAGCATACGGAGTATTTTAAGCTGAAGGAAATTGAGAAAAATGCAGAAAAAGGTCATCCTGACACTCTCTCTTGAAGACCCTCCAGTGACAGGTATCTTCTCCTATATCCACAGGGAAGGAATATTACCCAGGCCAAGAAGAATCTGAACAAACAGGATTTGCTAAGTTCCCCCAAGTTTATTACCATTAGGTCATAACCCCCTTTTGGCCAATCCTATTCTATACAACTATCCGTTCTTCACCAAATCGAAGCATAAAAATACACAGTTTTCCCTGGGTGTTTGGGTCTTCATTTCTGAAGGCTCCCATGTCAGGTAAGACTTTGGTAACATAAATTTGCAATACTTTTCTCTTATTAATCTGTCATTGTTATAGGGGTGTTAGCCATAAATCTTATGATGGGTGAGAAAAAAAGATATTACTTTTTATACCCAAAAATAGTAATATGAATTTTAAAAACCCAGTTCATCTTAATAAAAACTGAGAAATGGTGAATGTGGGGAAAGGGGTGAGAAGTGAGACGAGAGGAAAAGTGTATATGACACTTTTCTATTTCACAGAAGTCTGAAAATCAAGTAAATATACATTTGAGAGCTTAGAAACCCAACTGCAATGACTGACATAAAATAATAAACAAGACATATGTCCTCCAAAACACTGAAGAAGAGATCGTAGTAAATTATAGTCTGTGCCAAAGGGGATGATTAAAAAGATGTTTAACATTAGAAGCAAAGTAAAGGTATGAGCAAAGATGTATTGAAGAAATACAGACTAAAGGAAATGGGATGGTCAGGTTTTATTCATACAAAATAAAATGCCAGGCAAAAAACATTAAAACAACCAGGGCCATGTTACATTCTAAAGGGTGTAATTCAGACAAAGATACAATCATAATTATTCCTTATACAATAACTATCACAGTAACAGTACTAAAGAGGCAGGAAATTATTAGCGATCCAAGGAAGAACTGATGAAGAAAAATAATAAATTGAAAGAAAGCAGGAAGGGAAAAGCAAGAAATATAAGCATGCTAGTGATTTAGAAAGAAATATGTGAAATTGACACACATAATATTTTTCAATAAAATAAGAGAGAGAAACCATTACCAAGAAGAATCAACAGAAAGAGAAAACACAAATACGTAAAATTAGGAACAAGAAAATGGATACTGGAGATTTAGAATAACTATTAGAAAATCCTGCATGACTTTATGAAAATAAAATAGAAAATCTGAACAAAATATATAATTTCCTAGAATATAGAAATTATCAAAATAAATCAGGAGTTCAAGTGCTTAAATAGGACACAACTCATGGGACAAAGTTTGAGAAAGGTGTCAGAGTCCTGTTCTTTAGTTGGTAGGATAACTATCCAAGAGCCACGGAGTTTTCCCTGCTGAGCTCTAACAAATCGTCAAGACAACCAATAACACCTACATTAATTACATAAGCCCTTTAAGCACACATACAAAAGATAGAATGGTTTCCATTCATGTGACAGCCCTAATATAATCCTATAATTAAAACCTGTTAAACACAGCACACAAAAACACTTAAAAATAAACCTCATTTATAAACATAAACACTAAGAAAAGCCATAATAAAATGCTAGCAAATATTTCCCACAATATGTCAAAAGAATAATGCACTAGTAAGAAGTCACTTTTATTTTGTTAAAAAAAAGAATGATTCAATATTAAGAAAACTGTTGGTAAGATTCACCACAGTAATTGGTTAAAGGTAGAAAAATAAATGTGTTCTTGATAAAGACTAAAAAAATTGATAACATTTACTATAAATTATGATTAAAATTCTTGTTGTGAATTGAGAAATATGTACTGACTGAAAAAAATTTTCTAAATAACTAAATTATAAGCACTAGCATTCCCATTAAATTCAGGGGAAAAAAGAAAATGATGCCCACTATCCCAGCTATTATTTGGCATGTTCTGGAAATTCTAGGTAATAAATAAGGCAATTAAAAATTAACAACT
>CM052441.1:100747295-100868992 GCA_028533085.1 Varecia variegata
GGTTAGAGTGCTGTGGAGTCCGCCTAGCTCACAGCAACCTCAAACTCCTGGGCTCAAGCCATTTTCCTGCCACAGCCTCCGGAGTAGCTGGGACTACAGGCGCACCACCACGCCCAGATAATTTTTTTGTTTCTATTTCTAGTTGCCTGGCTAATTTTTTTCTATTTTTAATAGAGACAGGGTCTTACTCAGGCTGGTCTCAAACTCCTGACTTCAAGGTATCCTCCCCCCTCAGCCTCCCAGAGAGCTAGGATTACAGGCGTGAGCCACTGTGCATGGCCTTCACTTTTTTGATAGTGTCCTTTGAAATACAACAATTTTTAATTTTGTTGAAATTCAATTTATCTACTTCTTCTTTTGTCGCTCATCCTTTTGGTATTATATATAAGAATCCTTTGCCAAATGCAAGGTCATAAAGATTTATCTACAAGTTTTCTTCTCTGATTTTTATAGTTTTAGCTCTTACATTTAACTCTTTGTTCTGTTTTGAGTCACTTTTTGTATATGGTGTTAGGTAAGAGTCAAACTGCATTCTTTTGCATATGGATATTCAGTTGTCCCAACATCATTTGCTGAAAAGACTATTCTTTCCCATTGGATGGTTTTGGCATGCCTGTCAAAAATCAGTTGGTCAAGATATGTGAGTTTATTTCTGGACTCCCAGCCCTATTTCACTTATAAATATGTTGCTGTGACAGTAACACACTGTCTTGATTACCATTGTTGTGTAGAAAGTTTTAAAATCAAGACATTTGAGTCTTGCTACTTTGTTCTTCTTTTTCAAGATTTTTTAAAATTATTCTGGGTCCCTTGTGATTCCATTTGAATTTTAGATTCAGCTTGTCAATTTCTATAAAGAAGTCATCTGGGATTCTGATGGGAATTGCACTGAATCTGTAGAACAATTTGGGAGCACTGACATCTTAATAATGTTAAACCTCCCGATCCATGAACATGGGATGATTTTTTGGGTGTTTAGATCTTCTTTAATGTCTTTCAACAATATTTTATGATTTTCACAGTATAAGTTTTACACTTATTTAGTTAAATTTATTCCTAAGTATTTTATCTTTTTGGATGCTAAATAGATTTGTTATCTTTATTTCATTTTTAAATTTTTCATTACAAATATAGAAATATAATTGATTTTTATGTTAACACTGTATCCTGCTACCTTGCTGAATTTGTTTATTAGTTCTAATAGTTTTTTAGTGGATTCCTTAGGATTTTCTATATACAAGGTCAGGTTATCTGTGAATAGGGATAGTTTTAAAGTTCTTTTCTCATCTGAATGCCTCATATTTTTTTTAATTGCCTAAATATACTGGCTAGAACCCCCTGTATAATGTTAAATAGAGGTGGTGAGAGCAGGCATCCTTATCTTATTCCTGATCTTAGAGAGGAAGCATCTAGAATTTCACTAATAAGTATGATATTAGGTGTGGATTTTTCATAGTTGCCTTTTATCAGGTTGAGGAAGTTCCCTTTTATTACTAGTTTGTTCAGTGTTTCTATGGTGAAAGGATGTTGGATTTTGTCAAATGCTTTTTCTGAGTCTATTGAGATGATCATGTGATTTTTGTCTTTTATTTCATTGATACGATGTTTTACATTAGTTGATTTTCAGATGTTGAACCGAACTTGTATTCCTAGGATAAATCCCACTTGTTCATGGTGTATAATGCTTCTTATATGAAGCTGGAATTGGTTTGCTAGTATTTTGTTAAGGATTTTTGAGTCTGTATTTGTAAGAGATATTGGTCTGTAGTTTTTAATTTCTTGTGATGTCTTTGGTTTTGATATCAGGGTAATACCAGCCTTATAGAAAGAGTTGGGAAGCGTTCCTTCTTTTTCTATTTTTTGGAGGAGTTTGTTAGGAATTGGTATTAATTCCTTTTTAAATATTTGGTAGAGTTCATCAATGAAGCCATCTGGGCCTGGGCTTTTTTTATTTATAGGTAATTTATTTTTATTACTACTTCAATCTCTTCGCTCATTATAGATCTATTTAAATTATCTATTTCTTCTTGAGTCAGTTTCAGTAATTTGTCTTTCTAAAGAATTTGTCCATTTTAACTAAGGTATCTAATTTGTTGGCATACAATTATTTATAGTATTCTTTCATAGTTTTTGTTTTCTTGTTGTTTCTGTAGGGTCAGTATATTGTCCCTTCTATCATTGCAGGTGTCCAAGGCAGACAGCTTCCCAAGGCAGTGAAACTGGACCGTGGGTGGGAGATTAGTAACAACCATCTCCAAAGAAACTGATAGCAGATATGCTATTCCTACTCAAGTGTTTTATTTTAACACTTCTCTGTTCTTGGTGGAATCCATGAATTACATGTTGAAAGTAGGGCTCAACTGTCAACTGGAATTGGCATAATTTTTCTGGAGACTAAGCTGGCAATACCTATCAGATTTTTTAAAATATGCCTGCCCTTTGTCTTGGCAACATTCTTACCAGGAATTTAACACTTGGACACACTTTAAAAATTCACTAATATTCATGTATAAGGATGTCCACTGAAACATTTTGGGTTATAATAAAAACAGGGACACAATCAAATGCCTATCAGTCAAATGTCAGCCTATCAATAGGAGGCTGGTACATAAAGGCTTATACAGCAACACACTAAAATACTACGCAAAATTTTGAAAGAAAGAAACAGTGCTCATTAAAAAGAATGAGGTATATGCTAATATAGAATGATCTCCAATTTTTATCATCGAGTGAAAAAAAATGTACAGAACCAAGTGAGTAGTACGAACACTTTTGTATAAATTTTTGAAATACATAAATAGATTTATATGTGTGGGCCTTTTTTTCCTGGAAGAAATTATAAAAAACCATGTCTTATAGTTACTTTTGGCAAGACATTATGGGTGGGTGGGAAAGAAACTTTCAGGTTTTATTTTTCCCTCTAAAAATGGTCAGGATGTTATAATCTTGGGTATATTTTACTTTTTTTAAAATGCCAACAGTGTTACCTGGGTAGGAAGATCTGGGGACCATTTTTGGTTTTCTTCTCTGTTCTTATCCATATTAATTTTTGATGAAATGTTATAAAAGATGGCCTATGAAATTAAAACAGATGCTTTCAAAGTACAATCTTGTGAAATAAAATTCTTAGTTTTCTTAACCACTTAGTCTCAGATGGCCACCTGTGCCACCTTAAAACTATCTTAGTCAAAAGCAGAATAGCGGGTCACTACTGAAAACCCTGGAAAGGAGAAGCCCGTCTGTCACAGATGCCCAAAGACAGAAGAACGTGAGGTGCCTGAAGCTGGCTTCCCGCTGGGCCCTTGCTACTCAACGCATGGGCCACGGACCAGCGGCCCCAGTGCCACCCAGGCCACTGGAAATGCAGAATCTCACCCCACCCAGACCTACTGGATCATAATCCACATCCTACAGGATTCCCAGGTGTGTCTAGGTGATTCGTTAGCACATTGGTCTGAGAACTCCTGGACCATCTCAGAGGTTCCATCCTTAGTTCCATGCTATAGTCACCAGAAGTGTTCTCTAAACCTCTCAACATGGACTCACAGAATCTGAATCTCCAGCATGAGCCCCTGAATGTGAGATTCCAATGTGCAGCTTGATACTGAGAACACCCCATAATAATCAATATTTCCTTCTTCCGTGCTCCTTCAAATACACCCCTATCATAACATTTGTGAAAACCATTCTAACTCATAGAGTGCTTTCTAGGTAGCAGTCACTACGCTAAGCACTTTACCTGTATCACTTCCTTTCAATCCCTGCAACCCTGGAACCTTGATGTTGGCATCCCCGTCTTACAGATGAGAAAACTGAATCTTAGAGTTTAAGTAACCCTCCCAGCCCCCTATAGCTGGTAAGTTGCAGAGGGTAGGTTCAAACTCAAGCTGCTTAACTTCTATGCTCTTAACTCTATTATAGTCACTGATTTGCTTGTATCTTTCACTACAATGTGACCTTTCGATGTTAAGAATTATGTCATTCTTTCTTGATCTCTGGTGCCCAGTTCAAAATAGGTACACAATAAATATTGAAGAATATCAAGTGCATCATTAGCTTGATACATTGCAGAGGCACAAAAGGTCAATGAGTAAAAATATGTATGCATGGGACAGCCCAGAAACCTCAAGCCGGATGGCAAGGTCAACCCTTCCCCTCCCTTGGGATGGTGTCAGGACCTCGCTTGGTGCCAACTAATGTTTTATCTGAAAGTCTGGCCTCAAGTCCCCATCATTCAGACCTTTCATCATGTCATACCTCAAGGTTAGGGCTCTATGCTGCTCATGCCAACATTCCTGGTATATCAGGGCAGCTCATGACATGCATCCGCGCTTCCCATGCGGGTTGTTAGAGAACAGAGCACAAGGGAGGGCTGAGCAGAATGAACATTCCAGTCCCTTCCAGTCCACCCATAGCTTCTGTTTCGGCTGCCATTCCCAACTCTCTCCAGTTAGCAGACGTTTGCACAGACATCTGAAGGTGTCATGCGTTCCCTGTAGCCTGCAAAACAGCTATGATTCTAGTCCCTTGGCACCATCCTGCAACCCAAATCACCAACTCAACTTTGCTTTCCACTGAAGCTCGCCACCTGACCCTGACACACACCTTGTACCCACGCCCAGGTCCCCATAAAAACCCAAGAGAGATCGGTAAGTTACTCTGATGTTTATTTTAATGCGTCTTAGTCCACACAGTTGGTATAAAATCAGAAAAAGCAAAGCAAAAACAAAGGTCTGGAGTCTTAGCATCAGAAGGGCACCGTATATACATCTACAGTTGGTGGCCAATACGAGTCATTGCCAGACAGTCCTTGGAGGCACAGAACAGCCTAGATCCAGCCAAGCTCTGGGAACTCACAGTCCCAAGGGGTCTAGACACTTGTCCTGATGCTCTGACCGTAAGAAAAAAATGCAGGAGTGAAGAAGGCTTTATGATTTACTCGTTATGGTAATAATAGCAGCCTAGCTAGGTACAAAAGCGGTTATAAACCATTTATATTACATGGAATTATTCAGGTCTCCATTCTATTTTATGTTGTAAATTGTTAATTGAGTTTCCAGTGAGTTGTTTAGATGATTAGTGATAATAAGGAATGGTAAATCCATAGCACCATTTCACAGATTTGTTGTCACCGATTTCTCATGTAGACGCGTGACTGAGATACCCCACCTGCAAGGGTAAGTATTCCAAAGCCACAGCCGTGTTTTTGCCGAGGGCTCCAGTTTGGGCATTTTGTCCCTGCGTGTGAAAGGCTTCACACGGAGCTTTAGGCAGCGGATGTTTCTGTTGAATGCACGGGGCCACCCACAACAACAGGGCTTTTGGCCATGCGGGGTGTACCTACACTTTGGCTTTCTAAATGAGGTGGGCTGGGAGGGAGGTATCTTCTTTCAAATGAAAGGGGAGGGGCAAGATGGAGTTCTTTTGTTTGTGGGCAAAACGAATAAAAACAAAAATACTGAGCGTGATTATACTGTTAGGATGTAAAGTTCCTTAGCTACTTCTTTAAGGTTCAACACAAGGCTGATGGTCAACAGAAAAAGCAAACAATACTATGTACATATATGTAAAAAGTGTTATAAATAGGTTTTATAAACCGTAGATATTATATACATCTTCAGTCAACAGCAACCCCCCCACAACTGCTTTCTATTTGGTTTGGTTTGAGTTTGGGTTTTTTGGCTAGCTCTTTTTTTCTGTTTTCTGGTTTCCTTCCTCCCTTCCCTGTGTACGCTCAGAGCCTCAGACTGACCATCTGGGCGCCTCATTCGCGTTTCCGCAAGATCACGTAGACGACGCCACTGAGAAGGGCCAGAGGGAAGGCCACCCAAGCCAGGATGTAGGCAAAGCCGTAGGAGTAGTCGGAGTTGAGATGCCATTCTGGGTGCCTGACCGTGTAGATGGCCGCTGCGCTCATCACGCACAGACCTGGGGAAGGAGAGGGACAAGCAGGGTGAGGGAGAGTTCACGGCAGGGCGCACCCCCTCCCCCCGCCCCCGCCACCCCCACCGCTGACAACACTGTGCAGGGAGCATATTTCCAACTCTGGAAGGAATCTGCTTCCGGGTCCAGAATAGAGAGGGGGAAGCTTGAAAGTATAGGAGCAAGGACAACAGCTTGCTCTCCACCTCCAATCTTGGCCATCCAGGCCATAATCTCTGAGGGTCTTTTCACATTTCCTGCCCCATTTTCCTTTCTTGAACTGTCCCCACTCCCCAAGCCACATGAGGTGACCAGCAAGCATTCAGGTTGCAAGACAAACCAGCCTGTCTCTTTCCAAGAGTGGTTGGGTGTGGGAGCCCCTGGAAACCCGTGAACCACTCTACCAATGAGTGGTGGCATTACCCCAACCAGTGGAAGTGAAATGCACTTCACCATTACTAGAGTCGGGCCACAGCAAGAGCACTGGTCTCCGTGCCAACTACAGGGCTCCGGTGCCCCTGGCAGGGCTGCCACGTAAGAGATGGAGCATGCCATGCCCGTGGGCACTGCTGGGCAGATGGAGGAACGTGTGGAGGGGGAAAGGAGGTGAGGGCAAAACGAGGAGGACGGAGACAGGTGAGTGGGGAGCATGGCTTCAGAGGAGCAAGGCTGTCGAGGGCAAACTCCATTTCACTGGGTGTCCCCAGGGTGAGGTCTGAGGACCAAACAGGGACCCAAGGGCATCAGATGCACAGGTAGGTCAGGCCACCCTTCCTGGCCCACCAATGCGGTCCTTTGGTGTGTGAGAGAAGAAAGGCCTCCACCTCGGGCCTTCTGGGGCAGCCAAGCTCAAACTGGTGGCTCAAGCCCATGTGACAGTCAGCATCCCCTGGCAGGGAGGGGTCTGGTGATGTCAGCACCCCAGCCTGGAGCTGCACAAAGCCCAGTCTGTTCCCTCCTGAAAACAAGGTCTTTGAGAAGCTGTGAGGGACTCTATTATAAACCCAGCATGCCGTGTGGGATTCATGTGGTTCCAAAGCTCCGAATGCCCCCTGGACCACCTACATCTAACCTACACTGCTATTTGGGCTGCTATTTTGCTAGACACTGCAACTTTGTTTGAACAAAGTGCAGAAGTGGGACTATGTCACATTAACCACCCGGATAAGATTGTCCTTCTACACTCAGAGGAGAAAACTCCCACTCGACTGGCCCCTGTCGACAGAGCCACACAATAGTCTTGGAACTACAGTGGGATGGGGTCCAGGACCTGCTGCCTACACAAGGCTCAGGAGGCAGCAAAGATGTCCCTGTCGGGAGGGGAACCATAGCTGGTGAATTGCTGTCTGAGAACAGCAGTTCCACGTGCTGGGGACATACTTTACTTGCCATGGAGTCTGGGACCCTCAATTATCTTGCCCTGCTGCTCCACAGCTCACCTCTACAAAGTGCTAATTCTTGTGTTTCAGACATATTGAAGTTGTCTCTTGAGTTCTGTCTGACCTACTCAGCCAGGGCAGGGCCACAAAAAGGGAAAGGCGGCATGGCAGAGCACAAGGTGTTAGGAGAGTGCTAACAGGGCAGGACGGCGCTTATCGTGCGGGCGGGCTGGCGGATGGGGCGTCTGACCAGTGCTGGAGGGAAAACCGCCTCCATAGCTGACTGCACCAGCTATAGCCTGATCTCACTGGCAAAGAGAAAACATCAGGCTCGTCCTTGGCCAAGAGGGACAGAGACAGGCAGGATACACAAGCGCAGTGACTGACCAAATGGCTTTCGCCCTAGCAGAGGCTCAGAAGTGAACGACTCTAAGCTTGACTGCCATAAGCAATACACTTGGATATCTACAAAGCCAGAGAGAGCATGCGCACTTATAATTACTGTTGTCAGGACACCGATGTCTTAGGGAATACGTTACTACAAGGCCATGTGTGTAAAGCAATGGATGCACCCTGAAATATAGAAAGAATGAAATTCTTTGGCTGGGTTCCCTCCGTCTGCAGACCAGGGCAGTTAATGTCATGCAATAGCTGTCTCCCAAAGCCAAATATTCTTCCTAATAAGTGGGTCATGACTCACTTTCTCAGCAACCAGTGGGTGGAGATGCGTCATCAAAGTCCCCCTGCTGAGGCAAGCGAGGCCCTGACACGCAGGCAGACGTCCTGCCTTCCCTGCAGATGAGCAATCTGCTCTTCGGCCGTGACCCGGACCCCCTGGGAGGGGCGTGAGTCTGGGAGTGGACGTCGGCTGTGAGTGGAAGGACACTGACCCTGTCCGCACAGCACGTAGGTGCTGGGCCTGCAGGTCACAAGAGTCTCTACCTGTCCCTGGATGGCTCTGCTTGCAGCAACTCCCTGAAAGTCCTCCCTGGCACCCTTGTGAAGAGGTTTCCAGCCAGGCCCTTTAACAGCAACGGCAACCCCGAGTGAGCGGCTGGAGCACAGCACCTTGGAAGGGAGCCCCCAAAGGCAAAGGGAGCCACGGGAATTCCCACTACTTCAGTCAACATGCAATGAGTGCCTACTGCATGCAGGCACCGTTCTAGATGCTGTTCTAGATGCACCCAGATAAATGGGACAAGGCCCAGAGACAGACACACCCACAGACACTTTCCATGTAGTGTGTGGGAATTTCGAGAGAAGGAGAGAAACGCACCAGGCGCCCCGAGAGCACAGACGGGCAATGAATCCAAACTGGGGCACTGGAGAAGCCACACAGAGTGTCGCGTGACAAGTTGACAGCTCGCCACCGGAAAGAGAGAGGCTTCAAGGGCACACAAAAGCGGCTGTGACGAGAAGCCTCTGAGGAACCTCAAGCAAAGGAGAAACATGACCCGATGTGTATGTCAGGACGGTCGCTCTGGCGGCAGTGCGGAAGAAGGATTTAGGGGCAGGGGCACGAGGAGGGCTTTGCATAGAGGCACTGGTGTTAGTGAGCAAAGACAAAGGAAGCGGGCACAATGCCTACCAAGGATGCCACGGTGTTGGGACACAGTGGTGGACGGGCCCGGGGTGAGGCCGAGGCGAGAGGCCCGCAGCACCACCTGGTGTGCTCACTCGGGCAGTGGGAACACGGGGAAGTCCAGGAAGCCAAGGGAATAAAGTCTCAAGCAGTGAGCAGCTGGCAGTGTTGAAAGGAGTGGCGCGAGCCAGCAGATGTCAAAGTGTGCCTTGGAAAGGCCCGCAAAGGCACATGCACTGCAGAGGCTGGGGTGGAGGCCAGAGCGCAGCTGCCAGGAGGGGAGTCAGCGAGACCACCAGGATAGGCACGGAAAGGCCGTGATGTTGGGTTGAGGAGCGAGTGCCTTTGCCTCACCCCCTCCTCATCCTCAGTGCAATGAGGCAGGGCAGAGGCTGTGAGACCTGTTCCCCTGAAAGTGCCAGGCTGCGCGTGTGACTCACACAGAGGCTTCCCTGTGCTGCCGGCACAGTCTTCATTCTTGCACCCAGGGACCCCTGCTGCCTGGAAAGCCACCCACAGCACAGACCCTGCTCTGGGCACCGCGGTGAGACATCCAGAATGACTCACTCCACGAGAGCAGCTAAACATGGTGTCCGACATGAGCCACATGTCAATCTCTGGACAGAAGGGCGCTGTGCTTGTATTAATCCCCCCAATTATTTTATTCTAAATGCCTATATCTGTATTGATCTGTCTAAAAAACCAAAATGAAACAAAGTAAATTTCAAAAGTGAACCTCACTCAGACGTCCCCCCTGCTATCTTTTCTGCTCAAATGGAACCACACATTTGACCTGCGTCTGGTTCCTCCAAGGAAACACAATTATCTAATCATCCAACCAACAGTTACCCAGGGCCTTCTGTGTGCCCTGCGTGGAGCTAGTTGCTGGGTCTAAGTAGGGAAATAAATCGAAACATGCAGAACTTTCTTTCTGGGTCTGTATCTATACAAATTCCTTGATGTTTTCCCATCTAGTGCAACCCGACCCATCAGAGCTAAGGCTGTAGATTCTGAAAATAAGAATGGCTTCGAAATCCAGATACACGATCAGGATGTTCCTTCTCTGAGAAGGAGGTTTAGAGGGCTCTAAACCCCTGGTGAGGCAAGCGAGGCCCTGACACGCAGGCAGATGTCCTGCCTTCCCTGCAGATGAGCAATCTGCTCTTCGGCCGTGACCCGGACCCCCTGAGAGGGGCGTGAGTGAATGGGATGAGTTGTCTGTGAGGGAAATGTCCTGGAAGACTTTATAGTGGGACTAGGGGCAGCTTAATGTCTACACCAGTGGTTCCCAACCTGGAAGGACATCAGAGCCACCCAGGGAGCAGCCCCAGAGCTCAATGGGACTGTCCGGAGATGAGCCCTGAGCACTGGCATTTTTTAAAAAGCATCCCAGGGGATTCTGATACGCAGCTCAGGCTAGAAAGCACTGAACTAGAGGAAGGCGCCTTTGAAATGCATCCCGGAAGCAGCCAACCTAAGGGAAGTACGTGATCAAGGCAAGACAGTTCTTAACGGGGAGCCTTGTGGCTCACTGGAGAAGGGACAATGTGGCAAACCAGGGAGACCTCTCGCCACACAGAGCTGTCATCTAGAGCAAGGAGACGGAGACAGCTCCTCAACCCCAGAGCCCCACACACCTTTCAACCTGCTTCCTGCAAAGCTCTGTAAAGACCACAGCCGGGCCCCCAAAGGGAAGCCAGTACAGACATAATTCAGCCTGTAACAGCCACTCAAGAGACTCAGCAGAGATTCTGGGGGTTTCCACTTAAAATGCCCTTGCCCTCCATGGAAACTAGCTCCTGCGGAAGGCACACTCTTAGATTTTACATCCTGTGACGGTGGGGCTGCTTTCTTCTTCTTTCTTTTCTTTCTCCCCTCCTACCTTTCTTTATTGTATCTTTTGTTTTGTTTTAGCTTTTCTGACTTCTTCCTTGATGTTAAGTTGCCACTTCCCAAGTTTTCACTAGTTCTAATCTCCAACAACCCTACCCTAATTTGCTCTCTAGTTACTAGCTTCTTAGCTTCTTACTAGCTCTCTAGTTACTAGTCCGGGAATCGGGAAACAACATGACAAAGTTGATTTAGAACTGTCACATGCTACAGGAGTCAGGAGATCTCTAAGTAGAGTTCCTAAGAACTCTCTCAGTTCTTAGCTTTAGCAGAAAGGCCCTGCAGCAATTTCAAATGCAACATTCCAGAGAGCTGAGGTTCTTAGCAGACCAACTTTCAGGTCATCTGGACTGGGGTTGACAACAAAGGACAGAACACTCCAGGGACTTGTAAATTACACTGTTATTTTAGCTCATTTCTAATTCAAGATAACTTCCTATTCAAACAGGGACCTAAACTGACCAGCTGACAGCTGAAGACTAGGTGTGGCGAGAGATAAGCAGCTAGGTTTGAAAGGGGATCAGAGGGGAAGGGACCATACGCTTTCACACAGAGGTGTTCACAGCACAGTTCTCAATACTTGCATCGAGTTCAGAGAGGAATCAAGGCAGTGAGACAAGTATGAATTAGTAAACACATTTAGGAAGATTAGAAAATCTCGATACCTAAGAGAGTTTGGCTGAACGGAAATATTTTAACACATAGCAGTGCAGCTACTTGTGTGACTTAACAGTTCTTATCTCTCAGCTGAGTTTTGGCCTAAAATGTTGTGAAGAAGATATTATTTGAGAATTTAAAGCTGAACTATCTCAGTGGGAAGAATGGAGATGCAGGTGCTGTCTATCGTTCCTTCAACAGCAGCTGAACTCTCCTCGGTGCCTACTGTTCGTGTGACCGAGGTCCAGGTCCTGGACGATGGTCCAGGTTCGTGTTCACCACAGATGCTCGGGAACTTCAGAATAGTGAAAGGTGCAAATTTGCACTTCCCCTGCAATGAGGGTAAATCAGCTCCGATGGAAAATAATATACAAAGAAGGGCTTCTGCCTTGGATGTTGTGTTCTTTAAAATTTTGGGGGGAGTCTGTGTCTCTAAATATGAGGAGAGGTGCCCACCTGTATTCAATGCACATTGTGTGGAAGTGTAAGCACTCAATCGTCCCACGAGCTCGGTGACCTGGGCCTTCATTTACCTCTCCTGGGCTCAGTTTATTCATCAGTAAAATAACAAGGTTGCATGGATTAAATATAAACATGTCATAAAACTTCTGGTCCGTAAGTCCATAATAATTATCTAGAGGATATATTCACTGATGCAATGGATATGATCATCATTCGATTTGATATCAAACCATGAGTGAGCAAAAGAAGAAACCCCAGAATACATTACAGCTTTCTTTATCTCATCTGAAAATGGAGCATAGCTCTTCACTTTAATGTACCTAGAAATGGTATCTCACTGCATGATTAGTCACTTAACAGAGCTGGCGGCAATGCAGGAGCTTGGGCTTGGTATAATAAAACCTGTGCAAGTAGCAAAGCACAGTTTGGTTTTAAAATCCCAAACCATGAACATTGAAATGTTGTATTTAAGTGTTTAACGAGGAGTGGCTCTTCAGTTACTTCCTTTTTCCAGGGAAGGGTAACTCTCTGGCTTCTAGAAAGGGACACCAACATTCACCCGCAGACTGTGTCTTCCCACACAATCCTGTATGAGGCATTGTATCTGCCCATCCACGCAGCAAGCACGTGTGGGCTGCTCTCAGCCTTCCAACGACTGCTCCTGAGCACAGGGTGGTGACATGGCACCACAGGTGTCTGACAGCCAGCCAAAACAAGAGATGCTGTGTCCTCTGCCTCCTCAGGGGGCCAGAATCCAGAACATCTCACAGTACCCAGAGCTTGTGATTTATGAACTTGGACCATAGATTCCACCACAGTAGCTGCCTCTTACTTCTCTCCAATGCCCTGCTGACTTAGTCAACCAGCAGTTGACAGCCCTGGGGGCCGGGGGTGGGGAGAGGAAGAGCCAAAGAAGCAAGACGCTAGCCAGAATCCGGAGACACTGCACGTGTGGATAACCTGTCCAGTGAAGCTGAAGACAGTTTAGGGAGGAGATGAAGGAGACCTGTCATGTGTTTTCATGTGTTGTCATGTTCAGAAATGATGCATGTTACCCAGCAGTGCAAATGAAGACATCAGAGGATGACAAGAGTAAATCAAAGCCCAGTAGAACCTAAGAACTAGAGTAAAGAAGGGCAAGAATTTATCAGTGTCACTGCGTTACAACCTACAGGCAGAAGACACATACAGAAGACACATGTGCCAGCTCTCAGCACATGAGGGCCATTTTCTACACTGAAGGAGAGAAGGTTTCTTGGGCATAATTTGATCTACAGGCAACAGCCCTCAAACTTGGCCTTTGCTCTACCGATATCCTCAGTATTTACCTCTGATTGTATGTCCAGGTTTAGCTTCATTTCTGATGATACATCTGGCTTGGGTGGGGACCTTCCCCCCGAGTCCCCCAGCTCTTGTTCACATGTACCTCATCCCAGGGAGAACTGGAGAGTTCCCAAGTTCTAAGACACATGTACACACACACACACACACACATACACCTGCACTTTATGTAAAGCATCCAACGGGCAGACTCACAAACACCAGTCACTCTAGGGTGACATCCTTCTTCTAAACTAATCATTCTGCAGGCTTGGACAGGCCCAGCTGCCAGATGGACTTTCCCACTCACAACTTACCAGCAAGGATTTGGAAGACTCCAGTGATGTAAAACCGGCCCCCTTTGGTGAGAGTGAAGAGCTGGCAGAAGAACAGGAACAGGGACAGAATGCTGAAGATGACGGACAGGATCATGGTGGCCTGGACAGACTGCAGCCATTCTGGGGGAAAGAGACACATGATTAGGAAAGCCGGCCACAGCCAGGGAGGGCTCTGCCTCACAGGCGGCAGAAGCCCTCTCTCCTTAGCAGAACTCAGACAATTCATTTTTGCCCTCTAAAAAGTCATTCTTCATTTCACAGTTTCTTTGGGAGAAAAAAAAATGCATATATAAATACATATATATATAATGTATGTTTAATTGTGGATATTTTAGGAAAGGGCTGTAAGAAAATATCTACCATCTTACCATTAGGGGTTAAACTCAAGTTAAAATATATTGAATTTCCTTCCAGCATTTGTGCCAGTGTGTTGTTACTTACGGGTATATATTAACATGTGTGTTACAGAGGGCCTGGGCCTCACCCACTGTCTTTCCTCTTCTTGCCCTCGGGGGTCTTTTAAGGGCTTATCAGAACTCCTACATGCCAGGAAGGTTGAAAACCATTGTTCAAAATACCTGCATCCCCCGAGGAGATGTAAAGATCAAGGGAGTGGCTGCTAGAGCCCAAACTAATTTTTAGAGGAATGGAGGAAAACACTGACAGAGAAAGCTACGCTCTGTGTGGGTCTGGAAGGCCGTTTGCTTGGCCACGCCGTGCCTTCTATCTTGGTCAGTCTTGACCACGGCCATTAGCCTCTGCACAGGCAGCTTGTGCTCAGCAAATCTCCAGATAGGATCGAGGCTCACACTTCCTCATCTCTGTTGAGCCGCGAACCTCAGATCAAATCTCCAAGCCTCCAACTGAAATTCAGACAAAGAAGAGCGTGTCCCTCGTGGTCTCTCCAGCTCACCATCCACTGCAAACTCATGTCATTTCAGGAAGGAAGAGGGGACAACCTGAATTTCACACTCTAGAGGGAAGGCCACAGGGTTTACCTACAAGAGCCGCCTCTGGCCTTTGTCCTTTCTTCCAAGTGCCACACGACAGTGGGGCGGGCACTGCTCGCAAGGGGGAGCAGCAACTGGAGAAGCTACAGGGTTTCATCCTCTCCCACATCAGTGCCTAACCCAGTACTCAAAGCCATGAAATCTGGATGGTCTATAGTTAACGGAATAAGATAAACCAGTTTTGAGTCGCAAGTAGCTCACGGCAGAATTTTAAGGGTGCTGATGAGGTTAACTGTTACTAGGGTTTCACATAAGATTTTTCCAAGACGCAGACTGGAAGCATTTTAGAGTCGGAAGAAACCAGAGAGATCAAATAACCCAGCTTCTTTGCACTGAGAGAGATTTCCGGAGATGTCTGGCGAAGCCCAAGTGACCCAGCCACACCGGGGAGAACGCTGATTCCACCCCAGTGCTCCTTCCACTGCAGCACAGCAGACGCTTCCTTTATTTTTTCAATGCTTTGTCAATTAAGGCAAGAAAATGAGGTCTAATGGGTTGTGAGCCATCCTGATTCCACTGTGACATAACCTTAATTCAATCTGCTTGTCTTTACCCGGCAGAGAGGTTCTTTCGGAGGAGCACTTTGTGATAGAGATAATGTTGCCATCATATTTTTTTTTTAAGTAAATGAATTATCTAGCACTCTGGTAGATGCAGCTGGAAACACAAAGAAATCTGAGATCTAAATCTGAAGCTAAAACAAAGAGATTCGCTTGGGCTGGGAAAGGTTCTTCACTGTGTGCTCTCACAAGGAACTCGGCTGGTGGGGATGACACCCTAAATCTCTTTCTCCACTTCTGCGAATTTGCCTCTGGCTTTACCTCCGCTGTCATTGTGAGCAAGAACTACAACCAGACGGCACATACAGAGAAAACTTAAAATCTTTATATGTTACATCTACGTGAGTAGGAAATGTCCCTAAGATTTAATAACAGAACTAAATACTTCTTGAAACTTCTTTCACCAATAAATTGAATTTTAGTTCCAACCCCATTACTGAGTTTTAGTTCCAACCCCATTACAAAAAAACTGAGTTGTTTTGCCACAAGTTGATTCTCAAATCAGATCAGAATTAGGGGATCAAGGACGTTTTTATTCAATGAAGATTTGTTGAATACCTACTGTTTTGAGCCAAGCCCTCTGGTTGGTTCCGGTGATACAAAGATGAAAAGGTGGTTTTCACCATAACCATGATAAATAAAACACATACATTAAGGCAGCAAGTGCAACTACAGCACCAACTACGATATACGTGAAGGGGTTCCAGACACTTATTATAAAATGTGGAATTTTATCTTGGATTAAATCATTCCAGCTATATTCTCATACAAGAGATATAACAAAACAAACAACAGTCAAAAACAAAAAAGATTCTAAAAAGAAGCTCCAGGTCAATATTAACAAAAAGAAAGCAGGTAAAGTAATAATAGCATCAGACAAAACAGAATTTATGTTAAAAGGATGAACGTGTCTAAAGAGGGTTGTTTCATAAAGGAAGGATTCAGTTGACTTGACCTTTACTTCCAGTTTACTTGATCTAAGAGTGAAGAAATCACAGTTGTAAACCTTTATGCATATAATAACATGGCCTGGAAAAGTATAAAGCAAAAACAATCAAAATATGAGAAGAAATTGATAAAGCTGCAATCACAGTGGAAGACTTTAGCTTCCTCCCTCAGAATAGACAAATCAGATAGACCAACGATAAGGAAGGATATAGATTATTTATACATAACAGGATTAAATTCAAGCTAATAGATATATAAAAATTTTTTGTCTAAACGACAAAGACTATAAATTATTTTCAAAGACACATGGGATGATCTTACTGACTATACATTAGGCAACAAAGAAAATCTCTATAAATCTTAAAGAAAGCAGAAATGATATAGGTACAACATACAACTAAAGACAAACGGAAATTAGACATGAAAACAAACTAGCCAAAATAAATTTGAAAATTCAAAAAGTGTTTCAGATAATCTCTTGGATAAAGAAATTAAAATGAAAAATAAATATTTCTTCAGTGAGGAATGATTTTGAGAGCGCCACATGTCAAACTTGCAGGCTGTGGCCAAAGCCGTTCTCAGAGGAAAGTGTGTATCCTTATGTGCATTTACTAGAAAAACACTGAAAACGAGTCAACTAAACTTTCAACTCAAGAAGCTAGAAAAAAAAGAATGAAATCCAAAATTAGTTGACTTAATACAATAAAAGCAGAGATTAATGAAATAGCAAAAGTATGAAAAATAAATTTAATAAAAATATCTGTTCTTTGAGGGGAGACATCAGTAAGGCAGACAAAGTTTATTCAAGTACATAAAGGAAGCACTAAAGAAACAAAAACATGCTATGTTCCTGGATGGAAACACTCAGTTACAAAGATGCCAATTGTATCCAAAATAATCTACCAATTCAATGCTACCGTAATCAATATCACAAATGAATCAAAAATTCATCTAAAAGACAATGAACAATAATAGTCAAGGAAAATTTTGAACCAAACACAACAGCCACTGAAAAATAAACAAATGAAAACCAGAAAAAAAAGTTAAACCAGTGAGTCAGGATATCACCTACCAGATAGCAAACATATATCTATCCTATGTTTATTATGATATGCTATATATTAAATACATAATTAATAAATAATTATAAATTTTCATAATAATTATATAATTATTAATTAATAAAATATCACATAGTTTATATTTATATTATAAAGTTTTAATAATTCAAACACTATAGTATTAGTCATGAAGGAAAAATAAAAGAATGGGGCAGAATTAAGGCTTTGGAGGTATGCACGTAAATTTAGCATATAATAAACATAGCATATGAATCAGAGGGTAAGAATACAACAGACAATAAGTGGTGTTGGCTGTTCATTTGGTAAAACATAAAATCAGATCTCTAGCTCATATCACTCACAAAATTAAATTCCAGAGCGATTCAAGAGCTAAATATAAAATTAAAAAGCCATATGATTAGCTAAGGGGAATATGAATGACCAAAGAACGTATTCGAAGGTGCTCAACCTCACTGGTCCTCACATGAAACCCATGAGGAATGTGACATCGATTTTTATCCATCAAATTGGCAAAAATTTAAAAAATTCATAATATCAGCAGAGTAAATGTGTGATAGGTAACTATATACACTGTTCATAGGAATAATAATAATAAAATCCTTTTATGACCAGCAATTTGGCAGAACATATTTAAAATTTTCAATGCCTAGAACATAATGACTCAACAATTTAATCACTATATCCTGGGTAAATACTTGAGCATATTCTCAAAGAGAAATGCATATGGACATTCATTGTAGCATCATTCCTATGAAGGAAAACAAATTAGGGGTATATCCCTACAATGGAATATTTTGCAGCAGTTAAAGAACTCATGGGTTAGAAAATGAAGAGCCTTTGAAAGATCTCCAAGACAATGAAAGGAGTGAGGTGCACACACAACAGGTCATCACTCTGTAAACACACACCAAAAAACCATGTATGTGTATAGAGACATCCACACACAAGCACATGTTCATAGAAAAAAGGGCCAAAGATGTGTCAAGCTGACATCAACGGGGACCCCCAGGAACTGGAGTTGGAATGAAGGAGCGTTTGGTTAAGAAGGCCTTTCACTCCATCTTTATCCTTTGATTTATTTTTAACAAGGAGAATATTTTCATGTAATACATGTACTACTTGAATGAATAAAACCAAGTTAAAAAATTACAAGGTTAAGGAGACACAGCAGTCAATAATATTAATAAGAGTTAGGATTTCAAAGTTCAGAGAGCTGCTGGAATCTTAGGCAGGACGGGGCTTCCATATGCAAAGAGAAATGGGGACTTTTCTTTTCCCCAAACGCCATGGATCAGAAACTACATGGGGCAGCAAGGGAAAAACAGCCCAGCCCAGGAGGACGCGGCCTCCAGGCCAGTCCCAAATGAAGATTCAAGAACCCTCATAGCTGTTGTTCAAAGGGAAGCCCACGGTGCCCTGTGGAGATTCCCAAGCTCGTATGACATTGCTCCCCAGCCAAAATTGTTCATCAGAACTGGAACAGACAGATGGCCGGGGCAGTCACGGACAGCAGGTATCCCATGCTCTGGAAATGACAGGATGGGATCCCGGGTGAGGAGGTGCGAAGGCTGACTCCACCCTGCAGTTGTGCGCTCCAGCTAGGACAGCCCAGGGCATGGACTTGTTGCAAATGCTGCTGACCACCTGCCTGCCTTGCCCTGTTCCTTTTTTGGGCCTTGAATTCCTCTTCTCTAACTTAGGGTACTCACACATTTCTAGAAAAGCTCCATTAAAGGACAGTGCAAATAAAACAAGCCCAGCCAAAGGCCGATGTGAGCAGCAGGGTAGACAAGCACTGCAGACTGTTACAAGGGTACAGGTCCTGGGCCACACCAAGCAATATCATCACGAGGGTCCCAGTGTTGACACAAGCCAGGTCATGAGTGCACCAACCACAACTCCAAAGAGTGTTTTGATGCACCTTTGGCATCAGTTCATGTCTCTCTCCAACACAGGGTGCTATAGAATCAGGCAGCAAGTACTTTAGGCTTTGCAGCTTGTATGGTCTCCTTAGCAACTGCGCAACTCTTCCTTGGTAGCACAAAATCAGGCAAAGCCAAGACCAGTGTGTCAACGAATGGGTGTGGCCATTTATCCAATAAAATCTTATTTACAAAATTAGGCCAGATTTGGCCTGCTGGCTATACTTTACCAACCTCTGCACAGCAAAGCAAGTCAGATGTACAGAAAATAATTATTAAAGATGAGAGAAATACAATGCAAGGGAAGAGGCTGCCAGTTGCAAACCTGTTTTATATAGGTCGAACCTAAGGTCAGGCCAACTTTCCCAGTGGCAAACCTGTGGATTTCTACACTCACCCAGTGCAGCAACTGCAACTCTGCCCCTGCCCCGAGTTGCAGTCTGCAGAATTAGAGCCCATGTCCAGTACCTGCTGTCACTCTCCAAGCCTCACGCAGTGCCTGGTGCAAAGTGGGACGGCTGGTAAATATTTGTGGAGTTCCCAGTGGCAGAGTTTTAAGCCAATCTCCAACCTTCGTGCTGAACACTGGAATTAAAAACTCTAAAGTCCTTTGAAGACCTACTGTTCTACCACAAATGTCAGGAACAAGAGCTGCTGACAGCCTTCTGACATGGGCTGCAGCTGCCCACAGCCCAGGCTCCCCCAGCAGATAAGGGGAAGTTTGAGTTGCAAAACGATCAAAGCTCACTTCAAGGTCAGATTCCTGCTGCAGGAGCAGCTGAGCAGTGAAGGAAATGCATCTGCCCCCTCAGCTGTATTCTTAGCCCGGGGCCCACAGTCCAGTGAGTTAAGAGCTCAGAAAGGATAAAGCACTTTGAAATGTAATGTTCATCTCCATCTCTCATTACCAGCCTGGATCCACCCCACCCCTCTCCACCCCTTCCCCACCTGGGGTCTCACTCTGGGCACTTAATTCATAAAAGCTTCCTGACTCAATGGAAAAGGTTTTGTTGAGAGCAAAAGGAAGGACAGTTGCAAGAGAGTCAGAAGAGATGCTGTGGAAGCCCGAAAAGGAAAAGCCATAAGCAAGGAGGCCATCAGAGGGGTTAATCGCAGAGGCAAGAGTTCATACCTCCCATGGGCATAGTGCTAGTCTGTTTTCAAAGCACGTGACCCCCAAGACCAGGACCCCACACCTCCCAACCCACTCCCATCACACAGATCGCCATTTTCCTAATTTCTCGGTGTGAATGCCATTCCAGGAATAGCTGAGTTCCCAAGAGGCCCCATCCTAAACAATGCAGCCTTTGCCTCTGTGCTTCACCCACCCACTGGAGCATGTCCAGAGCCCCACGTGGGTTCAGCTCCAGGAATTCAACTTCTTCCCCATACAGCCCAGGTGGTAGCTTGGAAATGGGGCACAGGCTCATCTTGCCAGGGACCCATGGAGAAGACAAAGAAGACGGGGAAAGCTACCAGCAGGCCAGGAGCTCACAAAGACTATGAAAGTCACATGGAAGGTGCTTTCAACAGGTCACTGTGGGGGGCATTTTAACTGGAGCAAACCCTGTGGGTGGCCACAAGTGAGCACAGGCTGCCCCGCAGGTGGAAAGCATGTCAAGGTGTCCCTGCTGTACCTGGCACAGTCATCCGATCACTGCACTCCTGATCACCAGGCTTTGGGCAGGCACAGGAACTCATTTCAGAGTCTAGTTTTGGGTTTGACACCCACATTCTTGTTCTGCTAACTAGTGCTTGGACTTGAACAGGGAATATCATGTAGCCACTGAGGTACCTGAGGTTACCTGAACATAGTAAGCTGTTTGAGGCTTTTTTTATACACTTGTTGGAAATCTCTAGAAACAGGAGGATCAGGGTAGGATGTGTTTCTCAAAGAATTGTTCTTGGAAGACTTACTCTACCAGATGATATTAAAGAAAAAAGAGGGGAGGGGGCGCATGAGTTGCATGATCAAGGATATTAATATTAACCTCCCTCCTTGAACATTCACACCTTACAATGAATTATCAAAGGCTATGAGAAGTCCTGCCATTTTTTTAAAAAGACTGCTTAATTTTTAAAGTTTATTGGGTTTTTTTTTAAAAACTGATTTATCAGGAAAACTTTTTTATTTTTTTAAGAACAGCCCACTTGAAAACACTGAGTTTGGCCATAGGAAGTGGCTAGAAAGGAGAAAGACAGTTTCCCCTGCACAGTCATGAGCTGCACCAACAGAGAATGGACAGGGAATAATTGGGTTCCCTTCAAGACCTTTGGGTTTAGAAGGAATTCTCCATATAGGAATAATCAGAGTCCCCCCTTTCCCCCCAAAGTATGCAAAAAGGCCAAGCATCAAGAAAATTAGGAGCCAGAAACAAAGTAGCCGCCACCCCCACTAGTCACAGTAAACCACACACCCTTCCCAAGGCGTAAGGCCCCACTCTGCTCCCTGTGCCTGCTGAAATTCCACCCCATCTCCAAGACCCGGCCCAAAGGCCCGCTCCTTTTAGGATCTTCACATCCTGAATGTGAACAGAGTCCCCGGGACCTGTGCAGTGTGTGGGCACCGACCCCAGGTCCTATGCCTGCAAGCCAGCTCTGCTGTTAGGAGACCAGGGGACTGGCCCAGGCTCCCCAGTTTGTTACAGGCAGACCCAGTGCAGAAGAGCAAGGACTCCTGACAGCCCGTCTGCTGTTTTCTTCACTACAACACACTGGGGCGCTGAGGAGGTCACTATGTTTGAAATCTAATGAATTAAATGATCCTACTGCCATTCTTCAGATTTAGAACCCACAGAAGCTAGAGCGGGAGGAGGGAGAACAGTGTAGCAAAGGCAGAGAGGCTGTCCCTGCTCTCTGCCCGTCACCCTGCCGAGCCAAACCACCGGCCCGAGTCAGAGGGGCAAGAAGAGGCCGGCACTTGCTGTCCACAGGCTGCACGCCACACAGCTGGGACGGCAGCGGCTCGCACCTGCACCACACAAGCCACTGAAGGAAGGAAGGAGGCACCACCGGAAGAGAAGGGAAAGTTGGAGTGGTCAAATAGATGAACGACTCCCCAGTCTGAAATTCCAGCCCAGAACCCTCCCCTGAGCTACACACTTCTAAATCCAAGTGTGGGCTGACACCTCTCATGGCCAAAACACAAATCCTGATCTCCACTCCTGCCCTGCACCCTGTTCCTCCTCCAGTCTTCCCTAGCTCAGCTCGAGACCCCGTTATACACCCAGCTGCTCAAGCCCAGAACCTCTAAGTCACCTCAAATCATCCTTTCCCTGTCCCCTCCACCATCAGCAAATCCTGTCATCAGCCCTGGTTCCTTCTCTACTCCCATCTCCAGCCAAGCCACCACCTACCTCCTACAGTTCCCATGCGGATTAAACGCAGAGCTCCTCAGAGAGCGCCTGGGCCCTGCGCAAGCTGTCTGTGCTCCTGTCACCTCCGCACCTGCGTCCTCGTGCCCAGTGTGCACAATGGCCATGGCCTCTTCCCTAGTCTCCAGTTTCCACCCTTGCCTCTCCCCAGAATTCACTCTCAACATCGCAGCCACAATAAGCTTTGAAAGCACAAATCAAATCATGCCACACTTCCACTTAAAACCCTCAACAGTGTCCCAATCAGCCTTCTCGGTACAACAGCCTGGGAGGCCCCAGCCATCCAGCGCCCCTGCCCCGCCATCCTCCTTCCTCCAGCGAACTCGTCCTGCCTCAGGGCCTTGGCACCTCCCTTTATCTCTGGGAATTCTCTTCCTGTGGTCCTTCACAGGACTAGTTCGGCCCAGGCTTTTAAGGCTCAATCCACATGACTAGGGAAGGAAGCCGCCTTCCCTGACCAGCCCCTTCCTCCAAGTGAGGCTTTCTGTTTCATCACTCTGTTTGCTTCCTGCAGGCACTTTCCGCTGTCCACGATGATTAATTGACTGTATCTGGCCTGTTTCCCCCCAGCTAACTGGCGGCCTCGCCAGGGCAGGGACCTGGGCTTCCTTGCTCCACTCTGTGTGCCGAGCTCCTGGAACAGTGCCCAGGACATAGGATGAGCTCCGTAGACTTGAGGAACAAATGAATGGACCTCGTTGTTATCTCTTCAAAGATGAAAGGGCCCTCTTGAAAGGGAGTGAGTTCTCCATCGCTAGTAGGATGAACATGTGTGGGCATCTGCAGCTAGCTGGGGTGGAAGGAGGGACGGCCTAGGTGACTCAGGCCCCTGCCACTGTTGGGGGCCCACGTGTGTGGACAACTGCACACTCAGAAGGCTTCATCCAGACATCACAGGCACCAAAAATCAACATCCACAACCTCAGGTCATGCATGGCCAATCCCTGCTAGTGAAATATAAGGGATATTTTCTCCAAGCTGGTGAAATCCCACAGATGCAACTGAAGTTTTTTAAAAAGCAAACACTTCAAGGATTATATGGTTCGGACATAGGTTCTAACAAGCATTCCATATTAGCGCCTGCATTGGCATCTGACGGGAAATTTTGAGGACTGCAATATCAGCATTTTGATACCATATCCCATCCCCTCTCCCGCCCTCACCCCTCCAGGGCCTCAGCATCCCACAAGGGCCTGTAAAATCAGAGCCATTACTTGGGTAGAGATTGTGGGTTGGCCCAAGGAGCCACAGAGATTTCAAATTGTAACACATGAACCCATAAATGCAGAGGGCCTCTTGTGTTTTCTAGAAGCTGACCAAATGCTGAGCCACAGACGAGGAAATGGCCTGGTGTCCTTGCCAAGATGCCAATGTCATCACAAGGATAAACAAGGTAAGTCTGGGATCACTTCGAAGACAGAGAGGATAGGAGACCACGAAGGGCCCAAACTGGGGGCTGCTGAGAAGGGCAAGACTTAGTTTTTCTAATTTCAATGCAAAGCATTGATCCAACACTATCCGCAGCCCATCGATTGTCATGCGTCTGCTGCTGCCACTGCTGAGAAAGGAAGAGAAGGACATTCAGTGGGCGTCCTCCCCACCTTGGGTCCTGGTCCAGCCCACGCTCTGTGGCCCAGCAGGCCCCTAGCTGTCCCCCGGCTGTCACAGGGAAACAAGGGGCTGCAGGGACCGCCTTAGGCACTGGAAGTGGCCAAGGATGCTTTGGGGACAAATTAGAGGAGGCCCAATGATGCCCTTTATGCTTTGGCGTTGAGCACAGGCCTCCTTTTTAAAAATGAAAATGATTCAAGAATGTACACATTTTATGTGCCTCTCGGCTCAGCATGAAAAAGTGTATCAACTCCTTTTTCTTCCGAGACAAGAGAGGACTTTGTAAGAGGGACGGGGCATGGGAACAGGTTTTACTGAAGACAAGCTCCATGTGGGCCGAGCCTCAGTTTGACCTCTGACAGTAAAGAAGGCCAGACCAAGGGCCAGGCCAGGCCGAGACTGTGTCCTTCCAGCTCCCAAGTAGCCGATGGCCCGATTCTAGTCACCTGACCTGTCTGCTGCACACCAGGCCCACACGGATGAAATAAAGAGTGGGGGACGCTTGTGAGTACTGGGCTTAATATCTGGATAATTTGGAGACTTCAAAACAAAAAGCACAAGTTCACTTAATAGCAAGGCAAACGTTTTTCCTGGCCCCTCTGAGTCAGTAGATTTTAAACTCACCCACGGGGACCTGGGGAGGAGGCTGGGCACACCCCCACCCTGACCCAGGGCTGCCCAGATCTTATCAGTTTGATATCTGAGGCTGCAGGAACTGGCCTCACTCATCCCCGCCCCAAGTCTGCCTGTGTGGACGCTCCCCATGCCCCATCTGCCGTGCCTGGGGCTCCACTTTCTTAATTAAGGCAGGGAGAACCTGTGTGTTACTCAACACCAGTTTTCTAACATAAAATCATGTTAGTAGTTATTCTGTGATTGTGAAAATAAAAGATCTCAATGAGGATCACAGAGAAGGCAACAAAGGAACAGAGAACAACCAAAGTGATGAGCCTCCCATCACCCAGGACAATCGCCAGACACACACTGGTGTGTTTCTCCTTGGTGGGATTTCTGACATACCCTGCCTTATGCACGTTTCTGGACTGTTATTCCAAGTTGCAATCAAACAGTCTGCTGAGAAACACATGTAAGACACAGCAGGTGTGAACGAAATCATAAAGGTGAGTGACATCCAAACGCACCAACCCCTTCCTAGTGTCTAGAAGGACCTTCGGGATGGCCCTTATTCACCACCCCTCACTCTCCCTGCTCCCACCACTCTGCCTGCCCCGTGTACCCCAGCTATGCCAAGCTCCTTCCCTCCCTGACAGTCTTGCACTTGGTGGTCCTTCTGCGTGGACCCTCCCCAGGATGCTCACACGGCTGACTCCTGATCATCCTCAAGGGGTCGCTCCTCAGAGGGACCTCTCCTCCCCACCGCAACATCACACTGCCCTGTCGTATTCTCTTCGGAGCTTCCTACCACTGCCCCCAAATCAGCCACGTTTATTGACTGGTCTGCCCTTATTCACGCTTGTATCCTCGGTGCCTCTGACAGCACCTGGTACAGGGCAGGTGGTCAGCACACGGTCCTGCATGACCACGAAGGCAGGCAGGAGGGAGGAGGAGGAAAGGAGTGAATCCCGAAGCGGGAAGTTCGTGTTTTCGGCAGTGAGAGAATGCCGCAGTGCCGACGCGAGGGGAGGAAGGATGGGAGGCGAGACTGCACAGAAGCAGGAGCAGATCATTCACGCGGATCCTGACGCGCCTTGTTAAAGATTTTCATCTGAAGAGTCAGACCAGTGAGGGGCCTCTGAAAGGCTTCAGAGCGAACAATTAGGTTTGTATTTTTAAAAATATCACCCTAGATTCAATATGAAGAATGAATCACAAGAGAACAAGAAAGGGTGCAGGATGACCTGTTAGGGGCTGCCTCGGTGGCTCTGACAAAAGAGGAGGCAGTGTGACCACCAGCACGGCATGGCGGAACGATGGGACGGCCTGCGGGACCCGGGATGACTCTGAGGAGGGAGAGAGAAGGCAACATGCCAAGGCAGACTCTAGATGCTTGGCAGGCTGAGGGGAAGCAGCTTTCACTAAAATACCAGAAGGCGGCAAAGCGGTAGATCTGGTGGAGGAAGATGGAGACTGACTTTGGACATATTGGCTGGGGGTGTCTCCTGGACATCCCAGTGGAACTGCCCAATTCGCAGCTGGGATCCAGAGATGTCTGGACCAGAAGAAAACAAAGATTTAAGAGACCTCACTAAACAATAAGACCTGACGCATGACTAGAGAGGTGGGAGAGAAATAGAGAGAGACGCCCAAGAGGATTCCACGGTATCGGGTTTGAGGCAGTGAGAGAACGGACGAGGTGTGACAGAGCCCAGGACACAGCAGAAGTAGAACATTTGAAGGATGCCAAAATAATTGGGCCCTGCCCTAAAACTGCACAGGACCCAGCTGAGCTATAGTAAGAGAGTATGACTGGGCTTGGAGGGGGTGGCCAAAGCCTCAGAGAGAAGCATTTCAAGCCGGGCTTACAGGGAGGCACTTGCTATCAAATTTCTATGAATTGAGAAGCCATGCTTCCCAAGAGGCGAAATGACTATATTTCTCAGGCTCCTGTGTAAACACATGTAGGTATGGCTACACCTGTTAAAAGGGTAATGGATGCATTCTTCCCCTCCTCCTTTCTCCACCCTACTGCTTGAAGCATGGATGAGATGGCTGGAGCTCTAGCAGCCATCTGGTCCCTGAGGATGACAGCCAAACCCAAGAGACAGCAAAGAAATGAGCTAGAAAATACCTGAGTCTCTGACAATTTCATGGAACCTCCATACCTCTCTCAGGCTGCTTACTTCCAAACTTCTTTTAAAAGAGAGAAATAATCTTATTTAAGCCACTACCATTTGAAAATATTCTGTTATACACAGTCAATCCTAATCCTAACCAGAACACTAGCCAACTGGTCTACCACACCCCATTCATTGCTTTCCCCTTGTCTTAGGTCACGTCATTGCCCCGACAGGGACTATCCTCCCCCTTGTCTGTATTTACTTAAATCCTGCCCATCCTTTGGAGGATGGATCAAATTCTCCTCCCACCCGAGATTTCCCTTCCACTTCCTCCCCTGAACTCTGGCGCTGTCTGCCTGCCCCCACTCCTGGGGCATCTGGCCTCTGCTCCCTTCACAGAGAGTGATTCACCTTTCCATACTTATCCTCTGGCTCCCCTGTGGGGCTCAAGGTCACCAAGGGCCCAGGCTTTCCAGGTCCTTCTACTCCCTGGGCCGGAGAGGCATCTGACACAAGGTCATAATGAATGTGCCTGCCGGAGCTTCTCTTACCTCTGCCTACAGCCAGGATCGGGAGGAGGCCAGGAAGTATGTAAACGAATTTAGAAAAATGAGAAGGCAGGCAGAGTTGAGGTCAGTTAGTAAGCAATCTAAATCTACTTCCAATATCAAGAAGTAGCTTGGGGAAAATAGCTGATATGCTTCCTCCAAACTATATAGCTTAGATGTTAGACTGTCTCTCGGCACAACACCAGGAGGTGCCACTCACACAGAAAACAACATGAATGATGCCCCCCCCCACCCCATTCCGGAGAGAGGTGCAGTGCCACAGTCCTGCAAATAGAAAAACAAGTTCCTCTGGAAACAGAAAGCAAGTCACATAAACCAACACACTTGCAACATATTTTTCACAGCAGTATCCATAACGAATGATTTCTGATTACTGAACAAGTATCTTTTCAAACCTTATCTGAGATCAAATACAGACAAGGCAAATGGTTTGCAACTAACACAGATCGCTTGTAAAAGCAGTCTAATGTTTTTAAGAATTCTATATTTTTTCACCTTATTGTTCACTACAGCAATTGTTCAACTCAATGCAAGAGACAAAAGAGGCCCCTGAGGATTCACCACTGGAGCTGAAGTTGTGACACGCTGCTGCGTCAGGCGGATGTCGGCGGAGACAACTGCACAGGGAAACTTCTAATTTAGAGTAAGCCCGAGTGGAAACAAACCCAGCTTGTTAAGGGGTGTGTCCAGATTCCCTCAAAATGCCCTTACTGTGAGAGCTGAGAAGGCAGATGTGGAGGAGGGACACTGTGGGGTCCCCACAGAAAGCAACCAGGCGGATTTGGAACCCACACTAAAGACCCTGCAGTCATTTGCAAAGGCACCCAAGAAGATGAGCTTGGCACACAGGGAACAAGTTGAGAAATAAGAAGCTTCCCGATTAAAATAACACTAGTGCCTCTTTGAGATCTGCTTATAGCACCAGCTGACAGCTATTCGCAGCCACAGAGATGCAAAATACAGGTCAGTAGGAGACTGCAGGCAATATCGCTTTCCTTCCTGCAGGCAGTTTGAGCACAATTTAGCATTTCCTCCGCCGCCTCCTTTCTGCTGAAACTCAGCCGGGTTTTAACATGCCTGCCAAAACTGCTCCCTTCTGAGCCTAAGCGTCCAGGATACCGTGCCAACCCGCGTGGCCAGATGCCACTTGGGGACAGCCCGTGGACACCGAAAGCCTTCCCTTTTCGGGCTGAGTCACCAGTTGTGACCACCAGGTGTCAGTAGCGAGCGGGGAGACTCCTATACCGAGGCTTCAGGGAACTTCAGCCAGACCCCAAACGGGGGGAAACCGGATGCTGTGGCTTTGGGGACAAGCAGCGCTATGGTCACATTCTCAGGCACTCACGAGCATTTCATTTACTTGGTTGCAAGCTCACCATGCAAACTAACCATGTAACCTCTCAGATGGCTTTAATTCAATGTATTTCACACACTCGGAGAAAGATTAAGCAGTGCTCACTTCAATAGGACTGTCATCTTTTCCCCTGTCCCCCTGGGAAGGTGAAAACATAAAGCAGTGTTTCCTACTCCTTGCCTATCCTACCCATAAAAATTACCAAGTGTGCATTTTAGCAGTTTCTATTTATACTGTGGCTCAAGGTGTTTGGTGTGCAATGCTGCAGCAACACACTTGGGTACTACTGGATGCAGAGCCCATAGGAGGGAAAGTCCAGCAAAAACCTGACTGTGCAAAGCCAGAATCAAGGGCCACTTCCTTGCCTGCTTTACTGAGCTGGATCTAAATTGGCCTCCCTTACCAGATGTAGCATCTCGAACATAAATATTGTATCTATGAATAGCTGCAGCAACATTTAAAGGTGTACTTTATTGGCCTTTTAAGCTCTGCCATATCTTTAGCTACTTTCCTGTCCAGGCTGAGGACACATCCTTTGGAATGCACGACCATGCTGAGTCAGACCTATAGGGTCTCAACTAGTCGCTGTGGCCTACCCAGTCACCAAAACAACACATACTATTTACCTCTACCATTTGCAACCAAAGATGCAGTGTCCCTGCTGGGCGCTCCTCCCCTCTGGGTGCTTGGGGAATCTAGTGGGTGTTTCCGCTGCTAACTATCCCTTAACTTGACCCTAATAAAGCCTGGTTTCCAATATCTCATAAGCAAAGGTGCTGAGGACAGAGGAGGAATATAGTCTTCTGGATGAAGGACCCCCACGCTCAGCTTAGGTTTTGCAAATAGCTCCAAGTCTCCATTTTGCAACAAGGAGACACTCATAGGTTTTGATGCTACCTGGCACCACTGAGGCCCAAGATATGGAAAGGCAGTGTTGTAACTGGGAACTCAAAGCTGGCCCAACCATCCATGAGACAGCCCCACCATCACTGCAACAGGAAGAGCCAGGACATTTCCGAATAGAGACAGCCACCAAACCAAAGATGTCCACTGGATCAAATGTCTCAATGGGGTCTTCCTAAGGCTTAGCTATCACACCACTTGGATTGCTTACCTGTATCCATATTTTTCTACTCACAAAAAAGCCTTACACTAAGTGATCAGGAGGCAGTTAAGGGCATGTTTCTAGGTGGAGAGAATCACAGTGATACCAGGACCTTAGCTTGCACAGTGAGGTCACTGCGCCTCTCCATTCGTCTTGGATCCGTGGCTCCCCGTCACATTCCATCCCACCCCAGCAACGACATTCTAGCTCATGTCTTCCAAGAGTAAGTGTTTCCAGGTCTGGACTGAGAAATGTGTGATAGACATCAAAGGATGAGCTTGTGGAGCACAAAGCCAGTCTCACCGTTTGGGGATGATGAGAAACAGTGGTGGACGTTTCCCGAGGAGGAGGTGCTACAGTTCTGCCAGAGATCCGTCGCGTGTCCATTGCCCACGATCCATTGCTAGAAAGAATCAAACATCATGAGTCAGGGGGGTGGTGAGGGGCGAAGGAGCAGGGGAGGGAGAAGGCAATAGCAGCCTCATCCACCTGGCCATCCAGCCTGCCATTCACCCACCAGAGGCCACTCCCAGGGTAAGTTCACAGTCCTGTCCCAAAAACAACAAAGATGGCAGTCTGGTACAGACAGCATGTCTAGGTGAGAGTCAATGTCTTGTGAATTAAAAGCACTTTGTAATGGAAAAGTATCTGACACACACACACACACACATACACACTGCTATTGTGTGCAGAGGTGTGTGCTACAGTAGAAGGCACCATAGACACAACCCAGGACACCTGTATTCAGGCCTCCTCTCCTCCCCTGACCTCTGGATATCATGCCCCAAGCCACCACCTCTCTAAGCCTATTTCCTTACTTCTAATTCCTATGGATCTGACTAGGCACAATGAAAATGTTGTGAAGATGCTACTAAATGACAAACCAACTCACAAATCCCCAGCATAATTATTTCTCACATAGACTAGAAAATCATATTTACAACTTGCCTTAAATTAAGTTAAAGCCCCCCCTCACATAACTGCCTGAATTTGTGCTCATCTTCATAGCCAAGAAAATGGGTTTAAAATCTAATGCGTCTGATAGTTTTGTAGCAAAAGTTATCCTGATGGCTAGTTCATATCAGTGGAGGCTTTACTAACAAAGTGCTGTGGTCACATCCTAAAACAGACCTGGCACTTGTCAACTCTTTTCCCAGAAAAATCAATTTTAACTTTGCAATTTCAAGTCCTTAAAGGGGAGTTCTATAAACTAAGCCACCCACCTATGGTTTGGAGAAAAACAAAATTCATAGGTACTCCACTTACTCCCTCAACGAGGCTGCATCAAGAAAAAAGAAACGCTGAACAGTCTCATCAAGTGAAAGTCCGGGGTCCCTGGATCTGCGCTCAAATTATTTGGCTTAAACACAGGCCCTGTGCACTAACTTAGTCCGGTGCTTGCCTCCTTCCTAGCCCTGAAGCTGCTCTGCTTTCCTCAAAACAACTGACAAGGGGCAGATTGCAAGAAACTGCCCTGGAACATCTGAGACTTCACGCTGTCCGCAAATAACGGCACAGTCCGGACCAGAGGGAGCACCGCCTGGGAGCGGAGATAGGGATCGCGGCAGCCCGCGGAGCCGCCCCGCCCGGCACTCACGCTGACGATCGTGGAGACGAACAGCAGCACCAGCACTGCGACGTGGAGGACGATGATACTCAGCAACAGCAGGAGCATTCTGGCAAGTTCTGCTCAGCGAGTTTCTGCGGGCGGGGAGAGCGCTGGATGAGAGGTCGAACGCGCGGGCCGGGCGGCGAGGGCGGAGAGCGCAGAGGGAGGGTCCGTGCGCCCCGGGGGAACGCTGGGGCCTGGCCCCCTGCCCGGCAGCCTGCGGCCCGCCCCCGCGGGGGCGAGCCCTCCCGCCGCCCGCCGCCGAGAGGGGGCAGCAGCCGACTGCAGGATCCCCGCCCCGCGGCCGCCGGGCCCCCTGCTGGGGAACATCTTTTGCTTCTGGAACAAAACAAGCTCTGAGCCCATCTAAATCGCCCCAGGAACAGGGGTTTGCGGAAAGACGAGCAGAGACCACAGCACGCTTCCACCCTCCCCGGGCGCCTCCCGGGGACAGTCCGATTGAGGGAAAGGGGAGAGGCCATGTTCTCCGACCCCCGGTTCAGATGGCGAATTCCCCTACGGGGTGGAGGCCGGAGTGAGGGGAGGCGGGCGCCCAGATTTCTCTCGGAAGCCTGGGGACACCAGCGGCGTGCTGTGGGGAAGTCGCGCTCGGGAGGCTGCTTTCCCAGGCCCCGGTGCGCTCCGCATTCCGTTAGTCTCCAAGTTTCCACCCAGCTATGCCAGCGCAGGGGAGCCGTCCTGGCCCCAGCTCAGCCTGGCGTATTCACCGGCGGCTTCGAAGAGGCGGTGCGGAGCCGGGGAAGTGCGGAAAGGAAAGAATGGCTTGGGAGGGTTGCCCGAACCCTGAGCTTCCCGCCCACCCTGCGCTTCCCCGGGCAGCCCCCGGGGGCGGGAGGCATTCTGCCTGGGCTAGTCCCACTCGTGCGTCTGGGGGTCCGTCTGCGCCTCTGGCACGCGGAGCCCAGACGCCGACCCGGTCTAGCCTGCGCTCTGGTCTGGGTGCGGCAGGACGCGAGCCCGGGAGCCTGGACGGAGGCGGGATGTATGGCGGGAGGGAGACCCAGAGAGTAAAAGGTAGAGTCCGAATTCCAGCCCGTCACAGCCCGCGGGACATCCATCCGAAGTAGTACCATCCTACCCCCTCCTTTTACAGACTTTGAGGAACTAAAGCCTGGGATGACCTGTTAGAAGACAAGTAAGGCTGACTCTTTGGGGACCACCTCAGGACAGAGTCTTGGGCCAGGGAGACGACGTTTCAACAACTCAATTTTTAAAGTAGCCAATCCCAGGCCCTTCCGTTCCTCTCCACAAGCAACACATTCAAAGAAACTGTGGAATGCACTGGAAGAAATAAACAAGGTTTTCTGATGTCTCCCAGAGGGTTTAAATTAAATCCGAAGGCTCCTAGTGCCCGGGAGCGGCAAAAGGAGGACGCTCCGGCATGTGGCTAGGAATTGGGGGACCACAGGAGTCCAGTACTCCCGAGATGTCCACCGCAGGGACTGCTTTGCCAATGAGCCCCCGAGTCGACGCATCTCCAGTAAGCCAAAAACCGGGCCGCCCTTATCCTCTATCCAGAAACCACCACCACCACCCTCGCCTTGTAAAGGTCCACAGACCATAAAGGCATTTATTGTATTCCTCCAAGCCAGCTAGGAACGAAACACGAACAGACAGGGCACCCTGCGCTCATGACAGAAGTCTCAGGGAGCTGGCAGAGCCCCCGCGCCTGCTCTGCGCTTTCTGGCCCCGTGGATGAAAGATGCCCATAGATCTCTTCCATCTCCTCCACTTTCCCCACCAGATCACTTACAGCCCAAGGAATAGCTGTCCCGATGCTCAGAGTGGCCTCGGGCACAAATTCGGGTGCGTTCGCTCCGCTGCTGGCGTCCGCAAAGACCGCTGCGCTGCGGGGCTGCGCGCGCGCGAAGCAAGGGGGCAGTGGGAGGCTCCCGGCGTTCCCTTTAACGGGAACAACGCCCTGTTTGCGTCGCTGCAGTAGGGTGTGTCCCCGGGTCAGCGTGCGCGGGAGGGCGGGACTGGAGAGGAGAGGGGGCAGGACAAAGGGAGGGCAGGAGACAGTTACTTGGCCTTAAATGCGCCTCAGGAAAAAGTTGATCTCTGCAAAACCGCAGCGACTTTCACTCGAAACTAGAGGCGACTGAGCTTTCTCACCTCCCACCTCCCCTGGCTCCACTGAGCTCGTGGAAACTAAGTGTTGACCGATAAACTGGCCCCTCCGCCCCCTCAGCCCACAAGGGGAAAGCCGCCAGAGGTCGCCCCGCGGGTGCCCAGCGCTGGGCTTCGAGGTGCACTGACGCCAACTGCGCCCACGCGGGGGCTGGATGCCTCTCCGGCTGGTAGGGGGAGCAGAAAGCGCTGGAAGTCATCCCTCTCCGCTAAGGTACCGCGCACCTGGCCTGCCCTGGTGTCCTAGCTGGACACACCTGCAGCACACGTTTCCCCACTATTAGTGTCTGCACCAAGGAAGTGTGCTGGCTTCCTAGGATTCAAGGGGATCGATCTAGGGGGTCCCGCTGGGCTAAGAATTCGTGGTAGGAGAGTCCGGCTGATCACCTGACAGCAGGCCCTAGGACCCGGCTCCTCCTAGCCTGGGCAAAACCAGACCACAACGGAATACGCTCCAGGCGAAGTTTGCCTGCATCAGTCTGGCTTGGCTCTTAGCCTTGGCTGGCGTCCTGACCAGAGAGGGGGTGGGGGGAAGGGAGAGGTGGTCATTTGAGGTGGGGTTGGAGCAGCCAAGGAAATCAGCTGATTCATAGCAGGCTAGATGTGGTCCGCCTGGCGTTGTAGAGAGAGAGGCCAGGACTTCTATCCTTGGCGAAGGTGCGCCCAGCTAAGACGCTCGGCGCAGGCCAGCCTTGATGCATGGAACAGGGAGCAGGAATGTGGATGTTAAGTGTCTTTGCCTACAAACGCAGCAGTTCCCAAACACACACACATATGCACGCACGCACACACACACACCCCTCCCTACCTGCTCTGTGTCATAAAACCTCATAACCCTAAATGATTTGAATAATTCCATATTATTTTACCGTTTGAAAAGAGCTGCTATATTAGCTAATTGTATATTCTTACTCTTTTAAAAAATAAATTTGAAAAATTCTTCAAACAATGATCCTTTTAAAACTCATATTATCACATTAAAAAGAAGCACACTTGTAAAAATTGAATTCAATGCGCATTATATGACAGGCACTTAACGGGGACTTTATACACATGATATGTAAGAGGCAGGATGGTACAATGGTTAGGCATACTGACTCTGGGCTCAGACAAACCTGATCTTACTCCCGTTGTGAATTTGAGCAATTGATGAAGTTCAATAAGCTTTGGTTTTCTCAGGTGCAAAAGGCACTAATAATGCTTGCTGATGATGATTAAAGAAGACAACAACGTGTGCAAAGCAGTTAACATAGGGTCTGGGACATAATGAAGGCCAGTGCTCAAATTGTCACTATCGTTGTATCACATTTAACCCTCACATCAACCCTTCAAAGAAGCCCTGACCACTTCTGCACTCAAATAGCTTATAACTCACATAATTATATATATGCATGTGTAGTTGTATGGAAGTGCATATGCAAGTAGAAAAAAAAGACTAAAGAAATGGAAGTGTTTCTCTCTTCCATGGGTCATTTTATAGGTCAGATTTGCTCTAGAAATTATTGCCTTGCTTTATGCCATTTGGACTTAAATTTATTTAACCAATATTTATGTGGTCAGTACATACTCAATACTGTTCTAAGTAAGCACTTTACAAATATTAGCATATTTAACTCAGGATTTGCTTCCCTTCCATTTTTAAATAAACTTTTTAATGATATATAATATATATCCAAAAAAGTGTACATATTGTAAGACATAGCTCCCTTCTTCCTTTCTTTTGAACCCAATTTTTTAATCAATAACCACCCAGGTCACAGCCGCACCATAAGCTGCCAGACAGGTGGACCCATCTGTCCCTCACTGCCTCTGGCTCCCTGCCTGGCTCCCAGTGGTGGAAGTGAAAAGCCATTCAGCACATGCCCATTCTAACCAGGCCCGGCCACACCCAGGGCTCTGCCACAGGTGGAAGCTTCTCCCTACCCTGCTCACCAAGACCACCTGCCAGCTGTGTGCACACAGCTATTTCCCACCAGGGAAAAAGCATCTAGACCCCTTTCTCCTTCCAGTCTGGACGTGTTAGGGTTTCTAGCTGCTCTCAGGCAGCCTCCCTGCCTCCCCAGCCAGAGTATATATCCAGCTCTTAAGCAAGGATTTTAAAAATCCTCTGACTGACTCTTCAGTCAATTCCAACACAAATGCACTGTCTCCACTGCAATCCTTTCCATTTGCGGTTTGCAGGGAGTGGGGACTTAGGCCACTCTCTGTAAAGCATAAGCCCACACCACCCAGAGGCAGTTTGCCAATAAAACTCACCAGGCCAAACAGCGTAACCCCCTCCTCCAAGTAGATTTCTTTGCAGTCAAATGCAAGGGATGCTACAGCAATGCCCTCCCCACAGGGCAGCAGGAGACCCGCAGCTGACAGACTCTAAGCCTCCTGCTTCCAACCGGGCCCCCGGAGATGTTCCCTGGTGGTGCTCCCTGTGACTGAAGCCAGACCAGGCGTCTTTCCAGTTTATTCAGGGGCTGGTCCAATGCTAGGATATGTCATGGTGGCCTGAGAGGTTCTCAGCCTCTACTATTTAAAGAGACAGTGTCCAGCTCTGTGTACTTCCCCGGAGAGAGTAATCCCGAGAGGCCCTCCAGGGCACGGGGAACCTGGAATCAGCAGGCGAAGTGCTTTGGGCGCACCCAAAACCTGTCATGCCAAGGCTGTTCTCCCTGGAAGTGCCAGCCTGTGTAATAGCAAAGAGGTCCCACAGGCTCTCAGTGCCTGCTCTCCCCTCCCAGTGCATTCTGCGGAGATGAAATATACTGTGTGAAGGGTCTGTGTGCATAGCCATATATGCATGCAGATAGGTTTCATTTTAAATCAACATCATCATTTTAAGGAGCTCAAACATTGCACAGATAATCTCTCACGGCATCACCCCAGAGAAGCTAATGTTTAGAATTACCAGATCAAATCCCCTTGTTCTAACCCCCCCGGTTGGAAAGGTCTCTGCTACCTGACCTGTTTGCCTAGACCCTGCCCCAACTTACCACTCTGGCCTCACATTGGAATGAAATTTAGGGAAATGAGTTCTTCTGGCTCTGTCTTTAATGTGCCCTTAATTAGTCATTACTGAATGTTGACCTTCATGAGATAATTCAATCCAAGTAAACAAATCTCTGTGGAAAACATTCGAACCTGTCGGGCAGGAGAGGCTGGGAGAGCAATTGGGAAGCCTTGAGAGGGAGGCAGGGAAGGCATGGCAGTCGTCAGGCTCTTGGCAGCACACGTCCACGCTTCAGTTCTCGGAGAGTCCTCGTCCCTGGAACTGCTCCTAGGTGGGAGCTCCAAGACTAAGGGACTAGGTTTCATTGAATGAGTTTTCCTGGAATTCTGGCAATTTCCCCGTCTCTTGTGTTAGGGGCAGTGACCCGTAGGGCTTGGGGTTCCCCAGTCACGAGGGGCTCTCGAAGGCTCTCTCTCCTGCTCTGCTCACAGCCAGCATCTTTCCGGTCCCGATACAGCAGTTCCACCTTTCTCCCTTTGCTTCGGTCATTTTTATTTTTCCCGGCAGTGGTTCTCAGCCCTGGCAGTTCTTTAGTGTCACTGGAGAGCTCTGCAAATGACCTAGCCTGGGCCCATGGTCTGGGATGGGGCAAAGGGACAGGCGATTTCCAATGCTTCCCCTCCCTGGATGTTTCATTGTCCAGCCAGATTGTCATCTGGGGTTAGATGGGGCCTAATTTCCTTCCAGCTCCCTTCTGCTGTGGGACCCAAACTGAGGCAAGATGCAAGGTGGGCTGCAGTACTGTGCAAGTGTGGGTCAGTCTGACCACACAAAACAGGGGTGTGTGTGTGAGAGAGAGAGACAGTCTGTGCAGGGGCTGGGGACCAGACAGCATGGCTTTCCCAACCTCTCCAGACAGCCCCTCCCTGGGCGCTGCCACGTTCAGACTCTGTAGGTTGCATGACACCGGCTGCTGCCTCTCAGGCCAGGACTAAGCCTGGAGCCATCTGAGAAGATTATTTCTGATCCAAGAGCTAAAGATTCAGAGGAAGGGGGGGCTTGAGGGGGGAATGGATTGTCTTCTAGCCAGAGAGGGCCAATCTCCCCCTCTCTCCGTGAGCTCCACATTCCTGGACCTGCTCTCTTGGCGTCTGTCTCTTTTGCCCCCTGCCCCCATCTCCAGCAACCAAGCCTGGGAGGCCCTGCTGGCTGTTGGCACCAGAGCTGGTCCCTGCTGCGTTCCCCTGGCCCCATCTACCAGGTTCCAACATACTTATCTCCACCCGTCTGGGCTCAGCTCTGCCTCCCCATGGAGCCAGCTGAGGAAATGCCTTCCTGGTCCCGTGTCCCACTTCCAGTAGTCCTGTCCTCAGCCACCCCAGCATCTGTGTTGAGTGATGTGACTGCAGAGCCATGGAGAATATCCCACTGGGCTCCTTGCCATAAGAATCACATAAAATAGTCACCAAATAACATTTTGTATTATTATTAACTAACCCCCCTCCCTTTTATAGATAGGAAAGATGAAAACTGGGACACTTCACCGAGGAAACACAGTTAAGTCACATCAGACTGGCTATTTCCAACACCTGAGCTTCTTTGCTGCACCATGTCCCATCAACTCAGCAGCGACAAATCCTCCATGTCATTGATGATAATAACTATAATAGCTCATATTTACTTGGTGCTTACCACGTGCCAGGAATCATCCTCGACATTTTGTATGAATCAAATCATTAAATCCTGACAGCAATGCTATGAAATGGGCACCACTATCATTCTCTTTTAGAGGAGGAGGAAACTGAGGCACAGCCAGACAGTGAGTGACTTTCTCATGAAACACTGCAAAGCAACAACAGAGGCCGGATTCCAACCAGGCGCTCTGGCTGCAGAGCCCACGCTCTGCCTGGGCCACCTCGCACCCTGCGGTGCTGCTAACTGTGTCTGCACCGTCTTCATTGTGCTTCCACAGACACTATCATTTCATTTCCGTTTCTCATGAAAGATACTGACACATTTTACATATTTGGGGATTCATGTTTCTTTTTCCATTAAAAGGGAAGGAAAATGTTCTAAAACATCCATTTTCCCAGCACCAGGCACATTGGTACCACTTTCAAGAATCCTACCCCATCCTGTTGACAAAGCTGTGTGCTCCTGCAGGGAGGTCCATGTCACACACATCTGTGTGGCCCCAGCACTGGGGCAGAATCCTGCCAGTAGGTGACAGCTGGATTTCATAAGACCATCACTGTTGTCCCCAACAGTGGAATCCCCACAGACTCTGGAAGAGGAAGGAAACCCTTTTTGCATTTTCATGGCTAACAAAATGTTGTCACACATAGATAGTATCTTATTTAAGAGAAATCATTATAAACATTTTCTATGTGAAGAAATTGAAGCTTGGAGAGTTTACAATGTTTCCTCCAGGGGCCAGCTAGTGAACGCCAGGGCTGGAATTTAAAACCGGTTCATCCAATTCCCATTTTTCCATTATTCACACTCCCCAGAGGGAAAAGGAGAGGTGAGGCTGAATCCGGCACTTGTCCAGGTGATGAAGTTGTCTTTGGAGCATCTATCCCGCCAGATGCTTGGTCAATATCTGGACAGTGTTTACACTAGAAACGGAGCCTTTCCTGTTTCCTGGTAGCCAGCAGCCTGCGTGGGAGTTCTTGGCCAGGCCTGGACACAGCTGGTCTGAAAGGGTCCTCAAAACTCAGGTTACTGCCTCATCTAGACTCATCTAGACTGTTCTGACCTTGGGTGAGAGCAGCTTATTAAAAAAGCAAGCAGGGGGGGAAAGAAGGCAGAAGGGAAGGGAGGGAGAGAAGAAAAGAAGGAAGGAAGGAAGGGAGAGAGGGAGGGAGATGTAAACAGAGAGAGGAGAGGGAAGAGGAAGAGAAGGGAGAAAGGAAGAAATACAAAAAAGCCAGTTTTACTTCCATGACAGACCCCTCTATAAATACACAAGTTTGACATTATATCATGTCCAGATCCCTGAAGATGTTCTCTGTGGACAACACAGCGGCAGGCAGAAAGCAGCCTAAAGATGCACAAAAAATGCAAGTTGGCCTAGGGCCATTCTCTAAGCAAGATCTGTAAAATTCACAAATTTATCTTGGGACAAATTGCATCTTTAGTTCCTTCACCTGTGGGAGAGAGAAAGCGCAGCATAATTATGCGGTGGCCATGGAACAATACAAAGTACAAAGGATTCTCTGTTTCCAAATGCATTGTTGCTTAGGAAAGCCGGATTCCACAGATGCAAGTGGAGGGGGGAAGCAGTCTGTTCTCTGACATCTCATGAGCTAGCACAGCAAGGATCCAGCGGCAATTTAAGCAAGACAGGGTCAGAAACAGATGTGTGCTTGGGACTGCAAACTCGGAAACTTTTTTAAGACCCTTACCCCTAAGTGACATGACTCTGCTCCAGCAGGGCACAGGCTCCTCTGCAGTGGCGAAGCCAAGCCAGCTTGCCACATAGGAAGGGACGGGAGAGGGGAGGAATGAATGGGTTTTCTAGGCGGCTGCAGACCAGGCTTAGCAATGCTGAGAAAGGCAGCCAGGGCTTGGTGTGAGAGGTTGTCTTTACTGAGGGAGGTGAACAGGAAAGGCCACCATAACCCAAGGAAATGCTTGATTCAGGCAGACGAGGCCCTGCCAAGAAATGGGGCATTAATCTCCAGCGAGAAGAACAAGGTGAACAGAAACAGCCCTCGGTGGGAACCTGCAAGGACAAGTTCCACGGCGCATCGCTGTCCCTACAACATGTCGTGCTGTGTCCTCCTCTGAGCTTAAGGAACAGCAGTTGCACTTACAGTGAACTTGAGGGCAGATGTTTTCTTCATGTCCAAGTTCCTGAACCACTTATCAAGTGTGAAACCTCAACTAAACCAGGGAAGTTCACAGACAAAGGTCAAATCCCTTTGAGACGCTCCAGGGAAAAGTGGGTAAAGCTTCAAGAATGTTTACTCTGCATTATTAACGACTAGGAAATATCTAATCAAGAGAACTTCAGCGGTAAGCCTGGGTCTCATGTGACAATTACTTTAAAATTTGGGCTCAGAAATTAAAATTCTAGAAATGCATCTTAAAATAGTCATGGACGTACAAACATTTGGCTATAATGGTATTTATTGTGATACTTTTTTTCTCTTTTTTTTCTCATTTCAGGATATTACGGGAATACAAACATTTTGGTTACATGTTATGACTTTGCCACACCCAAACCATGATTTGAGGCGTGCCCTTTCCCCCCTACAACACTCACCCCCATCGCCCAACCTCCAAGGAATATTACTACTGTGTGAGCACCTTAGTGTTGATCAGTTATGCCAATTCGAGGGCGAGTACATATGGAGACTATTATTCCATTCTTGTGATACCTCACTTCGGAGGATGGGCTCAAGCTCTACCCCGGAAATATTGTGATACTTTTTATAAGGAAGAAAAATGTGAACATCCTAAATCTCAAACAGTAGGGGAATGATTAGGTAAATTTTGGTACAGTCATATAAGATGAAATATTATGTAAGTACTAAAAGTAATGTAGAGGAAGAATAGTTAATGACATGAGGAGATACTCATGATGTATGTAAAATACTACACCTACAATTGAGCACCTACTATGTGCAGGGCACTGTGCTAACCCTCTCATTTAAAACCTACAACAATCCCACAAGGAGAGAACTGCTCTGACCCACACAGCCATCAGATGGTGGAGCCAAGATGTAAACTTTGACCATCTGAAGCCAAGACCCTGCGTTCTTAACCACTAAACTCCCATCAAATGTACAGTCTTAGAGTTCCACTGTAGCAAAAACGAAAGCGAAGCCCCCAAAGACTGCAAAGCTTGGAGGATGCGATGCAATAGAATTCTTTCAGCACTGTGTTTCCAAGTTCTAACATAAAATGGGACGAATAACTGCATGGAGCTGAACATACAACAGGGCTAATTGTGATGAATAATCACACATCTCAGTCTCAGAACCTGTGACTTTCTGACTTATGCGTAGGAAATGTGCACTGGACCCACCCCAGGGAGGAGCTGGGAGGGCCACGGGCCAGGTCTTGCTTCATCTTCTGCACTGTTTCCAAAGGGAGCCTCGCGTCCAGGCACAGGGGTGGTACGACTGTATTGGAATAAGTCGTGCATCTTACAACGACGATGTAAAATGTTGGCATTTATATAGACCATGAGTTTGATAGCCTTATTTTATATGTATTTAAATACATCAGGAGAATTAAAACAAACAAACAAAAAAGGAAGTGGCCTGGATCTTTCCTGATTTTGAGGGATCCTGAATGCGCCAACAGTTCATGGTTCAGGTATGTGACTTTGAATACAAGAGCCCCTACGACCCACAGCAAACGCAGGATTAGACACGTGGTTCACAGGAGTAAACGCACACAGAAAATTGTGGTCAGTTTGATGGAGGGGAAAGCCCTGCCGGGTTGGCAGTGGTCTGTCACCTACTGCGTTGTCTGCTTTCTCAGAATCCTCTCCTTCCTCTCCCTCTCTCCCTCCCTCTCTCTTCCCCCCTTCTCTCTCTCTCTCTCTCTCTTTCTCTCTTTCCCTGTCTCTGTCTCTGTCTCTCTCCCATGTGCCAGCCTCATGGCATGCAATCGTAATGAAATCAAAATAACGTGAATGTCTGAATTCTACCACCCCATGAGCTCCTCAGTGATTGGGAGACCTGAGAGATTTTTGGAATTTCCTCTCCCAGCAAGATACCTCCACAAGTCTTCCCTGGGCACGTTCCACAAGGCATGCTCTTGTGCATCACTCTTATGTGATCCTGGATCATTTTACATGTGTCTTATGAATTCCCAGGAGGGGACCAGATTACAAAGCATTGTCTAAATTTATTGGACCAGGGAATTCTTGTTCCCAGATCACCTCCAAGACTTAAGTTCCCTGAGTTCCACTGCTGGAAACACGGGGCGGCACTATTCTAGCCTCCATCGATGGAGGCAAACTGACTACAGTCATTTCAGGAAGGCAGGAAGCATAGGCTGAGGACTCCAGCCCAGCTCTCTGTCCCCAGGCAGGGAAGAGAAAACATCCATAAAGGCCAACATTGCGGAGAAATCCAAAAGTGATTTGATGCTGGGTTCCAAGTAATTGGGTGGGTGTGGTCTGAGGTCACACTGTGCTCGGAGAGAGCACTACATTGCTCCCAATGGCCATGCAGGCTCTCCCTTGTCATGTGTTTGTTCTCCTTTTGGGAGGGAACACAGTGTTTCAACTCAGGGGTGGCCTTGTCTTGTCATGGTCTTTGGAAGAACTCTCCAGAACCCAAGCTAAAGTGTTATATAACTTTTGTGTGTGTGTGTGTGAAACAGAGTCTCACTCTGTTGTCCCAGGTAGAGGGCAGTGGTGTCACTGTAGCTCACTGTAACCTCCAACTCCTGGGCTCAAGCTATCCTCCTGCCTCAGCCTCCCGAGGGTCTGAGACTACAGGTGCGCACCACTGCACCAGGCTAATTTTTCTATTTTTTTTTTTTTTAGTAGAGACACGGTCTTGCTCTTCCTCAGGCTGGTCTCGAACTTCTGAGCTCAAGCAATCCTCCCTCCTCGGCCTCCCAGAGCTAAGGTGTTATATAAATGAACCCAAGATGGCCTCTATGTATTGCTCCCTAAGGTGGTTTATTTCTTCACAGCAGGCTGAGAACCATTAACTCAAGAGCCCATTGGCCTCAAATTCAAATTTTTACACATCTAGTTATTTTTAAAGTAATTCAAACAAGCATATTTTTTAGCCATTTGGAACCTGACTTCTTTGCATACCTCATGAAACCTCACCCTGCATCTGTTGGCCATGGGAACCACAGGGCCTGTGGTTACGAGACTCCAGGTTGCTACGGCCCTTTCGAGTTCTCTGAGCCAGAGATGCCCCACCATGCTGTGAGTGACACTGACATCACCCACACTAGTAGCCCTACCCTGATGTCCCCCTTCCCAGGAGTTCCCCCGTCTCCCTCCCTTTCTGCGTAGTGAGGCCTGCACCACAGCCTCTGGAAAATCTCATGCTGTCCTGCAACCCTGCCCAAGCCCCACTAATAAAGCTTGCTGTGTCTTGCTGCCTCTTTTTGGCCTATCTTTTTCCTCGATCAGCCCCCAAAGTCCCTACATATGGGCGGGGAGCAGTGGAATGCAGAGGTTCACAGGAGCCCGGCACAGAAGCCCAGCATCACCCCTGAGATTCAGGCATGAGGGGGATCGGAAACCCTCTGGTGGGACCGTCACACAGGCCATCCCAGCTTCCTCCAATGACCCCACGAAGAGTTCCCTCCCAAGAACCCAGGGGAAAGTGGTTGGCATGGATTGCCAAGGACAGCCCCAGCTGGGAGGCCTTGTGAAAGAAACCTCCTTCACACCAGCACGTTGAGGGAGAAGACTGGGCCTGGGTCTGGATGCACTGGCTACTCAACGATGGCATGGTGGCAAATCGTAACCTGGTGCGTACACCTGTGCATGCCGTGCCTGGTGGCAGACCATGAGAGTCCCACCCTCTGACAGCACACCAAGGTGTGCTCCCACTCAGGGGACTGAGGGGGGCATTTTTCATCCAACGATTCCAGCATCTGATTATCAACCCTTACTCCGTCCACACAGTGGTGTGTGCAAATGCGTGGGGACAGCCCAGACCGGCCGTTCTCTTCCAACTGCACACTGAAGTCTCAGTTCCCTGTCTACACCGGTGGTTTCTTCTATAAAGGAAACAAAAGCCATACAGTTCCTTTTGCTAAGGTCACTGGCCTTTGCAACTTCTTCCAGGATGAGGGAGTAAACAGAAGATGACTAAGTGTTTTTGGCATCCAAAGTCATCCACAGTCAGAACCAGAGTCTGGGAGAAGAATGTTTTGAATATTCTAACCTCGGCTGTGTGAGAAGGAAAACTGAAGGCCTCTTAAAACAATATTCATTATAGCTATTTACTGAGCAGCAGCTAGAGGCCGGGAGTAAACCACATCACTCCGCCTCACAGATCTTCAGTGGAAGCAAACGTAGCCCCAGCTGCTTCCACCCCCACGCGCATTGCTCCTTGCAAAGTGGCTTTTCTGTTCCCTCCATCCAGAGGTGAGGTCTGGTCCTTACTCTTTGCATCTGGCCACGTTACACAAACAGAGGCTCTACTTGCTCATGGGGGCTTGCTCTGTTGCTGCTGGGGACCCTTCCACCATCATCTGGCCAAGCCCAGAGAAGCTGCTGCCTATCAACAGGCAACAGCGAGAGAGCTCCTAACCGCCCCGGCCACCCCAGCCCTAGACACGTAAGCCACCCTAGGAGAGAACAGCTGCACCTGGCCTGGACCAGAAGGAATGCTAAATAAAGCCCAGCCATCCCACAGAATTGTGAAAAGCAATAATTTGTTGTTTCAAGACACTAAGTTTTGGGGTGATTTGTTACACAGCAAATCAAAAACTGATGCATTAACAATCCTAGAGTTGGGGTACATACCAAACACGTTGTATTTGGAACAGGACTCTATGCCAGTGGGGACAGAGGTGACTGTCCCTTGCAGTAGCAAATTGACTTCTGCTTGCTCCTGGGGCCTGGAAAATCTGCTTTAATAGTCAGCTCAGCTACATGTCTGAAGGAGCGGAGCGGTAAGGCCAGAGAGATTGAGAAGATTTCTGGAGTTCTGTGGGAATCACTTGACTCTGTATTTACTCTCGGGCATTTTTCTGAGTCTTGTGGTACTGCAGAGAATCCTGTGGATCTGTGAAGAGTCCTGTGGGTTTGAGGAGCTCTCTGAGGTACAGCGTAGAGCAGGACTTCTCAGACTAACTGTTTCTAATTCACCACGGTCAGTAACATGATCTACCGGACATGGGAAACACACAGGCCCACTGACCATGAACTTGGTTGCCATGACAACATCAAATTGCTATTAAAGCTTCTAAATTCTTACTCTCACTGTCTGTCCTTACCTCAGGGCAGCCTGTGGCAGTCTGTGAACGGGTACCCGTCCCGTGTGTGGCCCAGGCTTTGCGCAGGGAGAGCTGAGGCGGCCCTGCAAGCCCACAGCCCCAGGCCCACAGCCCGGGATGCTCATCCTGACTATTGACGTTCTTCTTTGCACACTGAATCCCATGGCAGTTCTTCAGTCCCCAGTGCCAGGCCTATGGGGAATCAAATAGCAGGGAAACTTTCATGAAGATCAGAACCCTTGCTTAGGACGGGTACTGAATAATAACACTCTCTCTCCACATTCAGCACCTCATTGGCTATAAAAGGTAGTTGGACTAGGAAGCATTGATCTACAACCATCTGTGAGCCACAGTCTTAATGGCCACAGTGATCACGTGCCAGTTCTTCCCTGAAAGCTGCTGTAAGAGGTGCTGGTGAGGTCTGCTCAAGGAGCCACGGGAAAGCCCTCGGCGCCGGCCGGAGTTCTCCTGCCTTGTGCCACAGCTGAGCGCTTTCACCAATATGGCACTGCCCTCCGAGGGCTCCATGGAACACACGAAGTGTTAATATTTGTCAGGGGGAAAAAAGCCCATTGGGGATTTCCTGATGGACATATAAAAGTATTCTAAAGGATCTGAGAAGTCCTGCAATTAAAAACCAAAGCAGAATGAAATAAAAACCTGTTATGGCCTGTTCATTGGCCAGTTAAAATCCTTTTCTCCTGTAACCCAAACTGTAGCATGATGGTGCTTTGAACCCACTACATTTTCCCTTCCAGGTAACAGGCGCTCACTACCTGTGGTCTCCCTGCCGGCCGGGTTCAATCTATCAGACCTCCGCACTGGCTCTTCCCACCCCGGGAATTCTCTGTGGCCTCTGTCTGCTCTTAGCTTCTCAGACTCACATTCGTCCTCCAGGTCTCAGTTTGTTATTTTTCAGAAAGTTCCCACATTCCCTGATTAGTATCCATGTCCCTTGCTCCTGCCGTGCTCTGCACAGCCCCACGACAGCCCTCAGCCCACCAAAGTCGGCATTGTCTTTCTCTGCGTCTGTCTTCCTCACGGGTCTCTGATTTAGGCAAAAGCACCATTTCTGATGCACAGCAGGTAGATGGCTGTAAAACCATAAAAGTAAATTTTAACCTTAAAGTTCTGAGCAGAAAGTAAGTGGCCCAGTGTGTCACCAACATACACCCTTGAATGACGTTTTGTTGCACGTGTTCTTGTCCCACAAAACTGCAAACATCACAATCCTGTCACCTGACATGGCAAGGATTGGGTGCCCAAGAACCTCTGCCAGGCTGTTCTTCACCCAGAGGAGGTCAGTGACTGACATGGGAGGGCACCCAGGCTGGCTGTTGACCATGGCCGCGGTGGACGCAGAGGACTGGAAGTGAGCAAGAGGGAGAGAGCTCAGATCTCAGCCAGCTTCATGATTCCAGTTCGACTTCACATGTTCTTACAACAATCCTCCTTTCTCTTCCTCTGTCGCTATCTGTACACCCAAATGCCTAACCGGCACACCTGGGACTTTTAGCATTTCTCAGTGTCATTGCTGGAGAGTTATTCTTTTAGGTTAGGGTTGTTAAAACAGGCACGCTTCAGTTTTATCAGGAGTAAGGATATTTAGGGAGCACCAAAATGTGCTGGCCCTAAGTGCGCGTAGCATCATTTTTCACAGTCTTCATGGTAGCCTCACACAGTCGGCACTCCATGTCTGCAGGTTCCTCACCTGTGGGCTCCACAGCCTCAGATCCAGCCAACTGCGGATTGAAGATATTCTAAAATACATAAATAAATAGTACCAATGTAACAATAAAAAAGACTAATTTTTAAAAAACAGTGTAAGAACTATTTAAGTAGCATTTCATTGTATCAGGTATTATCAGTAATTTTGCGATGATTTAAAGTACACAGGAGGATGTGAATAGGTCATATGCAAATGCTATGCCATTTTCTGTCAGGGACTTGAGCATTTGTGGATCTTGGTAGAGTCAGAGAGTCCTGGAACCAGTCCCCTGCAGATACCAAGAAATGATAACAATCTCAAATTAGCTGAGGCTAGGAGAAATTCAATGAGATGCCCAAAGTCACACAGTTACTATATGTTTAAAAAAACTGTACTCACTAATGATGCAATTTCAGAGAGTTTGTTTCCTTTAAATCTTTTCTTTTTTAATGCCTAAAGTGGACAATGTTGGTGCTCCATCCATATCCTGTCAAATCCCACCTGATCTTTTCTATGTACCGGCTCCCTGGCCTGTCCCCATTGCTGGGCTTCCAACAGCCAGAACCTGCCACTCTTCTTTGGAGGCTGCTTTGGGGTCTGGACCACTCCCCTTGCAGGCGGGAAGAATTGGAAATGCCTGGGAGCCCACTTGTCGCCTCCCACCCACCCCTGGGACATTAACCAGAAGGTCAGGTTGAGGATAATGAACTTTCAGAGCACCTGCTGTGGGTTGGGGCAATTGTGAGATGTAACTTACCCTCCAGTGTTCCCTGTGGGATCAGGCTAAAGCTGCCACTGCAGGACTTTTCCTGGGATCCTGCCCTTGCTGGATCCCCTCCTCCCCGCACCTCAGCCCCCCACTCCCCCCACCCCCTCACCAGTCTGCCCGGGGAGCGCTTGCTTAATAAATCACTCATTCACAAATTCTCGTCTCACTGTCTGTTTCTGGGGAACCTGGTCTAATCTTTTCTTGAAGGTGGTGGGAAAGGAAGAGGACAAAGAGGAGAGCCGAGAAAGAAGACAGAAAATGAGAAATACTTTCACCTTGGATGACCCTTTGTTGCTTATGGCCTCGGAACACGTTAGCTTGAAGTGGCTGAGACATTTCTTTCCACACCACTGTTTCACATAATCGTTGCTTTTATGTCTAAAATTACAAAGACAATATGACATTTACAGTTTATAAAATACTTGAGTAGACTAGAGGGATTGCAGAGATTGCACACTGGCAGCCCATAGGCTTAACTCAGCCCAGGGACACGTTTGGTCTACACAGTATTTTAAACTTGAATTCATATTCAGCTTTTTAAACCTAGAGAAACATGAAAAATCCCTATTTCTGGCTAGTCTTCAAAAACTGGGATATCTGGCCTGCATTACTGGCAATAATCACTTGGAGCTGAGTAACAGCTCACAACACATTAACTGCCATGTGAGTTGTATTTAACTCACGCTGGTTTTGAGCCCGGGGCCTTGTGAAGCAAAACCTGGGCAAAACCCTGCAGTTGGTTCGTGAAAATCTTACTTGTTGATGTTCTCATTGTTACAATTATTGTTGACAAATTAATTTTAAAAATGTGGGCTAAATGAATAGAAGTCAAGAAATTTCATTTTTCATTAAACTTTTCATTAAATTAGAAAGAATAATTTTGTTTTTGAAGTTTTTACTCTATTTTCATAATAAAACACCGTGGCCTCAAGGAAAACATTTTTTTTCCTAGTGTGGCAGTCAATGTGTTAATATGTTAGTCAAGATAGAATGGGCTCTGCTGAAACAGCAAATAAAATCCTAAATCTTAGTGGCTTAATCCTACAAAAGACTTCTCATTCACTCAAAGGCCACGAGGGCTGGCCATGGCTCTACTCCAAGCAATGACTCAGGGATCCAGGATTCCTCCTCCTCGTGACCCACCCTGTCAACAAGTAGCATCGAGGGCAGTGTGGAAAGGAAGGAGAGGAGGAAGGAGGCACATGACTCTTAATAAGCTGGACCACCATTTTTCTTCAGAGTCCATTGACCAAAACTAACCCAATGGACCGAAGCCAATTGCAAAGGAGACTGACAAGTGTGATCGAGTATGTGGTCAGCACCGTCTCTACCATGTAGCGATATGTGTTCTCTGTTTTGCCAAATATCCATAGACCCTGATATCGCCCTGATGCTGACACTTATCTGCTGTTTATCATCTTACACACCCTCTTCACTCATTACATTACTCGGGGTTAAAAAAATATGTATTAAATCTGAGAACTTCTAGACCTATAAGAATACACCACTTCCCTCTTCAGGACTGATGCTGTCTGAAGTAGAGGGAGCTTTGGGCAGGCCACCCGAGGGAGGGAAAAGCCCTCCATACCCTCAGACAAGCCACTAACCGGACACTAAACAGAGGTGATACCCAGTTGTTCCCAGACGCCAGACTTATCACCATCACCTATTTCCATCTCAACAAACACTTGGGAGCTGGGAAAAGAACTTTTTGGACAAATACGTTTTTTTCTTTCTGCATATAACCCAACATCTTTCCCCCAAAAAACATTGTGTAAAACAGAGACTGAGTCTTCACGAGGCCACAAAACTTACTGAACGTGGAATGTAGCTGAAATTCTCCATGTGGCCAAGATGAGTTTTGGTGGGCTAGCTAGGAATGAAACTATCACTTAAACCTGATTCTATGGGAAACAATATTTCAAGGACAAGCAACTGGCTTATGAACATTTCTTGCAATTGTTGCTTTGAAAACTGGAAATTACCTGTATTAAACAATCTGAAACTGACTCATTAAATGTCCATTTCCCTCCTCCCCCATACCTTCTATGAAAATTAGACTCCAAACTCCTTTTACCCTCAGGATAGAAGAAGCCTATAGTAACTTGTTAATATCGATCAAAAAATGGAAGAGTCATTTGCTATCTTTTACAATTGCAAAAACCCTCTAGTAAGGACTGCCTAATGGAAATATAATGTGAACTAGGTGTGTAAATTTAAAACTTCTAGATGGCACTTTTATAAAAAGTAAAACAGTTAATATAATTTAAATAATACATTTTATTTAATCTAATATATCCAAAGTAATTTCAACATGTAATTAGTATAAAAGTATTGAAACATTTTATTCTTTTTTGTACTAAGTCTTCAAAATCCAATGTGTGTTTTACCCTTGTATCATCTCTCAATTTGGTCTAACCACATTCCAAAAGCACAATAGCTCCATGTGGCTAATGGCAGCCATACTGAACATTGCAGATCCAGATGTCAAATCAGAACAGGACTTAGGATAATAGAGTTACAATATAAAACACTCAAATATTAAAAAGGATTCAAGAATCCGAAGGAAATCACCATTCAATATGACCTATTAAAGACGATCATCTTCTGTAAAGCTTAGCAACCGAGCATTGCTAAATCAGAAGAGAAAGGGAATTCTGAGTGCAAAGCTGCACTAAGGAGTTGATCAAGGAGAGCCTCTTGGTTTGTGTCCCTCCAAACTCTGACCTGGAGGCAAGGGCTTGGTGCAAGCTTTCTATCTGGGAGATGGTTCCAGGAATCAAAAGCAAGAGAATTGGAAAACTAACATGATGGGTGGTGGGTGGGGGATGGCACAGGCAGGGGTGGAGCCAGGAAGGGATTCTTTGATGAGAGGGTTACCACTGTGGGCAATGGGGCTCAATCCTGCCGGGGACTTTTTAAAGACTCAAGTAGAACACCCCTCACAGTGTCTCCCTGATAACACTGCATGTCTGGTAATATTGACTGGCTGCCAGACAATGTGAATTTCACCTTGGTGGGTGCCAGATATTTTTGTCTTCCTATAAATATTCTTGAGCTTTGTTCTATGGTACAGTTGAATCACTTGGAAACAGTTTGATTCTTTCTGGTTTTGCTTTTAAGATTTGTTGGGCAGGTCCAAAACTCTAGTTAAGATGTATTTGGCAGGTCTAGAGTTAATCATTGCCCACTACCGAGGCAAGACGCTCTGACTCGTCCACCAACTACAGGTGTTTACAGTTTAGATGGTGGGAACGGGCATTACTCCCAGCCCCGTGTGAGCACTGAGTACTGTTCCTCTAATCCTCTTGGATGGTTCTTTCCCTGGATCTCAAGTTGTTTTTGTTTTCTCACATACGTGTGTTGGTCAGCACTCTACTGAGTTTTCCAGGACAGTCTGTCTGTCAGTCTGTCCCCTCCCCTCTTCTCCCCTGCCACCCTCCCACCCCCTCCCCCATCTGTGGTACTCTAGTCCTGTGGACTCGAGCTGCCTCAGTCGACCCAGACTCTCCCCTCTTTCTCCTCAACTCAGGGAGTTCACTGAGCTCTTCCTCGTGGCAGGAAGCTCAGTGCTGTAGGCTGGGGCCGTCATAGGATTCATCTCATTTGTTTCTCGTCTCTGTTGTCAGGTGTCCAATATCTTACAAACAGTTTTTCTACACTTTTTGTCTTATTTTTGTTGTTTGCTTTGTTGTTGCTCTTGTTTTTTTCTGGTCAGAGGGTCAATCCAGTCCCCATCACCCCATCTTGGCCAGAAACAGAAGTCCCTTTGGTTTTTTGAACTGTATTTTTCAAGCAGGCTAACGTCTTTCTTAACACTCGACCTTTCTCAGAGGATTAGCACGTGACTTATCTTCCGAGAATCTGATCCACGTCCTCTCCTGACACCGTCCACCTCCCGTGGCACACCGTTCGTGGAATACGGTCGTCCTGCTCGTGGGGGACACATTGCGAGCACCTCATGATTTCCCACATGGCGTCCGCCATACAGAAAAGCCTGTCTCTCAAATGCTCCCGTCTCCTGGATAAGAGCGATCGCTTCCTTAGAAGATTTTAATTTCTCCTCATTTCCATCATTATCAATAGAAGCTGACTTTTGTCTCAAGGCTGTTTCTTACAACAATACCGGAGAGCATTTTGCCACACAAGGGTGGCTATGCAGGTGGCTCCCGCAGAGAGCCAGTGGCGCCCTGGTCCTGCTTGTTACTCTTGGCCAGTCAGGTCAGCCTGCGCCTCAGCAGATTAAACCCCTGCGTGTCACAGGCCTGCGTGTCACGGCTCGCACACTGCCGACACCATGGCTTCCAAATCCAGTTGCTACAGATCTAATGTGCCTTCCTGCATTTAGCTCTCATTTATTGCCTAATTGGATTCCTCCTTCTAGGCCGCGGAAGGCTGGAACCAGTCTTACTGTTTTTTATTCCTATGCCTCATTACAGTCCTTGGCATAAAATAGATATTTGTTGAATGAATGGATGAATAAAAGCATAGTTAGAAAAACATACGAGTCTCCAAACCTCCCCATATTACTATCAATAGAATGCCTGCACTGTGTTCATGTGCAGTACGTTTTGGCTGCTAAACACTGCTTTGAACTGTTTGACGGCTCATTTATTTGCATTAATTCAAACATTTTACATTCCCAACCTAATGGCTCAGCTAGTGTTATTCTGTCCTTGGACTTCAAGACTAGTGTAAAAACAAACAAACAAAGAAGTGGCATAGTAATATCAGAGGATGTCTCAAGAATGCTTAGTGTGAGGATAAACCCCTCCCAGAAGGACTATCAGGTCATTACCATTTCACCACCATCACCTCCAGGGCTTCCTGAATGCCTAGAGCTTCCCGTGGCAGTTAAGTCCCTTCTCAGAGGCCCTGTGTATGAAGACACTTCTTCATTATTATTAATACACTCTGCCCTCCCTACCTACATTCCTCATCTGCAGATTCAACCAAGCTTGAATTGAAAATATTCGTGGGGGGGAACAATAAAAGATAACAATATAACAATAAATAATGCAAATAAAAACAACACAGTATAACAACTATTTACATAGCATTTACATTGTATCAGCTATTATAAGTAATCTAGAGATGACGTTAAGTGTTAGGGAGGATGTGTGTAGGTTAAGAGTAAATGCTATGCCATTTTATATAAGGAACTTGAGCATCTGTGGATTTTGGTATCTGCAGGGGTCCTGGAACCGACCCCCTTCAGAAACCAAGACGTGACTGTATTTCTATTTTAAACATCAGGAAAATGAGGTTCAGAGTATAAATAAACTTCCCAAGTCCATTAGCAAAGAAGGCTGGCATTGGACCCTCATGCTCAACCCAAAACTTTAGCTTTCTCCCCGGTTCGCTTTTGTCTCGGCAAGATGATCGTGTCATGGTGTTGGGCCACTGGGACAGGGCATCTGACAACCCTTGACCAGCCACCGCCCGGACCGGGCTCAGGACTTGAACTCTGTGAAGGCCTCCGAGGAAGAGCCATGCGGCATGAACTCTTAGTCATGCTCAAAACTTCTGAGGGAATGAACTATGTTTATCCAGACCTGGCAATTTCTGGTTCAAACTATTTTCCTGGAGCACCCTGGAGCGGCTACTCTGTGCCAGGGAACGTCCCTATAACGTTTCCCACCACCCTGCTCTGTAGGTGCAGATGATGGGATGGCAGCTGCCTGTCGGCCGCACTCGCAGGCCAGCTCGCAGGGCTGTGGGAACACACAGTTCCCATCCAGACGCTAGTAAACACCTTCGTCGCAAAGCCCTCCCGGCATGTGCAAGGGAACACTGTGACCGTGTGGTTCTCTGGACGTCCCGACCCGTTCCTGGTTGTGATGTGGTTGTGATGCCTGGGCTCTGTTGCTCCTGTGGTTGTGATGCCTGGGCTCTGTTGCTCCTTTCCTGCCTGCAAATTCCAGCCACAGGCTGCTTGTGGTTCTGTGTCCCAACCCCGGTCTCAGCACGCGACAGCACAGAACTCCGTGACAAAATAGCAGCCGCGGCACCACAGGGCTCCCACTCTGGAGGCGGGGAGGGTCCAAGGCACTCACCCTTTCCACGTCTTCTCGCAGCCGTGCTGTGGAACGTCGCAGGGAGGGTCATTTCCCACAGTCAGCAAGGGCTGCCTTCAGACTGCAACGGAAATGTGTTTTCTCCCAAGTCTGCAGGCTGGAGCCCAAGAGCAAGGTGCCGGCAGGTTGGTTTCTCCTTGGCTTGCAGGTGGTCGTCTGCTCCGTGTCCTCGCACGGTCTCTGTGTGTGTCCTAATCTCCTCGTCTTATAGGGACGATGGTCATATTGGACTAGGTCGCACCGCATGACCTCATTGTCCCTTAATTGCCTCTTTAAAGGCCCTACTCCAAATGCAGTCGCTCTCTGAGGTGCCGGGGTTTAGACTTTGGTGTATAAATTCAGCTCATCACACTCCCTACAGAGGACAGCGTGGTGGGGCCTTGGCGGTTAGTGAAGGTTCCCCAAGGAAAGGAACATTTGGGAGAAGAAAATTGCAGCTTCAAGCCTGGCCTCCCCTCCCCCACAATGGATTCTCCCTCCAGAGCAGCCTTGGAGTTTCTGGTTTCCTCTTTATTCATAAGAATTGTATTTCTTTGCAGTCTGTCTCTTAGCCAGGCTCACCTGCTAAACCATGTCCCACCCCTCACTAACTCGACTGCCCCCCACCTCCCTCCTCCCACGGGCCCTGCACCCCACAGCTAAACGTGTCCTCCCGCAGCGCAGCTCAGCCCTCCTGTCCTCGTGGCCTCGCCGGTGAAGTCTGGGGAACCCCACCAGCATTCCTGACAGCCACGGCCCTCCCTGAACCCTTTGCTTCAGGTAACTAGAGGGCTCCCCGGAGTCTTCCTTTATCCTTTGTGTCTGTCACAACCCATCCTACGCATCTGTGCCCTGTACATGCCACCTCCCCACCAAACTCTGCCTGACTCGAAACGTAAGAGTGAGTGCTCACCCTCTGGGCCTGCACCTGCGTCTGCCCGAGCTTTCTCTCCCGCCACCCTTCCTCCTGACACCGTCAACTTCGCCTTTCTTGAACGACACTCAGTCTACTTGGCGGTCCATGACATCCCTCCTGTGATCCCCCCAGCACAGAGCAGCCCGGTCTCCTCGCCACACACGGTGCTGTGCCTGTGCACTGCCGGGACTGTCAGCCTCCAACACCAGTGTGATTGGATGGAGTTGCTGACTCCCTGTTTATTTACTTACTTGCTTGTTTGCTTATGCATTTGAATTGTGGCAAAATACACATGACGTGAAATTTACCATCTTAACCACGTTTAAGTGTGCAGTTCAGTGGTGTTAAGGACATTCCCATGGTTGGGCAAACACCACCATCGTCCACCTGCAGAACTCCTTTCATCTTATGCATTAAACAATAATTCCCCAACCCCACTTTCCCTAGCCCCTGGCAACCTCCATTCTACTGTCTTTCTCTACGAATCTGACTACTCTTATGTCCCTCCTATAAGTGGAATCATAGCACATTTGTTCTTTGGTGAGTGGTTTATTTCACTTAACATAATGTCCTCAAGGTTCACCTCTGTTATGGCGTCAGAATTTCCTTCCTCTCAAAGGCTGAGTAATACTCCATTGTGTGGATATACCGCATGTCGTTTATCCGTTCATGCATCAGTGGGCATTTGAGTTGCGTCTGTATTTTGGCTATTGTGAATAATGCTGCTATGAACATAGATATGTATAAATATCTCTTTAAGTCCCTGCTTCCAATCCTTTTGGACATACACCCAGAAGTGGAATTGCTGTATCATATGGAAGTTTTATTTTTAATTTTGTGAGGGATCATGATACTGTTTTCCACAGCAGCTTCACCATTTCACCTTCCCACCAATGGTGCGCAAGTGTGCCAGTTTCTCCACATCCTCACCAACACTCCTTATTTTCTGGTTTTCCATAATAGCCATCCTAGTGGGTGTGAGGCAGTATTTTACTGTGGTTTTGATTTGCATTTCCCTACTGACTAGTGATGTGGAGCAACTTTTCATGGCCTTATTGGCCATATGTATTTCTTTGGAAATGTCCATTCAAGTTCCTTGGCCATTTTTTTGACTGGGTTGTCGTGGGAGTTCTCTATGGATTCTTGATGCTAACCTCTTATCAGATATATAACTTGCAAATATTCTCTCCCATTCCATGAGTTGCTTATTCAGTGTGTTGATTGTGTCCCTTGATGTACGAGGTTTCTAATTTTGGTGCAGTCCAATTTATCCAGTTTTCCTTTTGTTGCTGGTGGAGTTGCTGCCCCTTCTCTGTGAGCCCAGCACAGCATCCAAGGTCGTCATGGCTACCACTATCTTCTGAGTCACTACCACTCGCGTCTGCTAGAGGGAACATTTTTCTGTACCTTCTCATATTCGAGCCCATAGAAGAATGGATTTTGCTCTCTTTCCCCTTTAGGGGAGTGTTAAAGAGAACATATCCAACCTCTCTCCCTACCTCTTTCCAGGGTCCTTCCTTGGGGAGGAGCAGAGAACATCAGACTCATCAGAACTTGACACTTGCTGTGTCTACTCATACACAGGGTCACTATGCAGAAGCAACCTCAGGAAGCCTCTCAGGGCCTCATTTCCCTCCCTCTCTTTCTTGGCACTCAAGAACATGGGTGCCCAGGTCTCAATGCTGGGGTAAGAGTCAGGAAGGAAGAGACCCTGTCTTGTTCTACCTCCGAGAGAACTCTTCTCGAAGCCAGAGACTATCCAAGCTTTGCATGGATATACCAGACTCTCAATTGATACATCCAATTATCCATTGAAAAGGAGGCATGAAAGTGGAAATGTTTCTCTGTTGCTTAATAGAAATTTTGTATATATTTCAGCGGGAGGAGGGAAGATGGCCCTCTGACTCTCTGTTCATGCCATGGAAATGGGTCAGAAGTTAAAAGGGAAGAAGGTCCATGAAATGATTGAGGAGGCTCTTACATAAATGAAAAAACCAAAACAAAACAAAACAGTTGGGTTTATTGAGATGGATGTTGTCTGACAGCATGGAGAAAAAAAACAGGTTCTCTGGAGATCCCAAGGAGATCTTTGGGATCCTTCCCAAATCACCTTTCCAGGTTGCTCCTCATTTTCTGAGAATCAAAAAGGTAAGGTACTATGAATTGTCTGTCTCTAGGGATACAGAGTCCTGCTTATATTATTTTCACAAGTCACCCAAATATGGGATCTCTAGTATATGAGCTACCTCCTCCAAATACTTTGCTCAGAGATATCTTAAATATTTCTGGCACATTCTACACTTAATCTGCTGGTACATTACCTTCTTAACCCACCTATGACATGGAAAACATTTCCCATTGAAGATTGTAGAAAATGGGGTGTACTTTAAAATCAATTTTATTAAATATGTCCATTCTGTACAATGAAGTCTATCTTAATTCATTTAGCACTCGGTTTCATTTTCTTTGCAAATTATTCTTTGTTTTTAAAATTTATCACTTTATTTTATTGTCACTATTTTGTTGTGTTAAATTCTTAGTTCATAAAAAAGAATCAAGTGGCTTGTTAAAGAATAAGAGTGTAATGAAAATAGTAATATAAATACTACAGCTCAAAATAACATCATAAGTATAAATAGGAAAGAGAATACCAGTCTAGTTCAAATATAGGCCATAAATATGCATGTGCCAGAACAAGTGATATGTAAATATAGTTCCTACAAATAAACAAATAACCCCAATTGCAGAGTTGATTAGGAACTTTGACAATAAATTTTTTAAATTGAATTTCCCTGGACCAAGGAATTTGTTTCTGCTCTGCAATGATTTGTCTGTTTAGAAATTTGTTAAAGAGGGGTGTGAAGATTTTGCATCATTTTCCAACAATGATCTTTTTAATAAACCCATTGAGTTTTCTTAATCCTAAAACAAGCACAAAATAGTGCTTTTCCAGTTTTAAACTGAATATTTTTTATCTAAGGGGCCTAAAACACACAGCCAACATTCAAAGCCTTCTCCAAACCATAAACAGGTTTGGGTCAAAACATTCCCCTAAAGTTTGTAAAACCAGTTTCGTACTCTTTGACACATTTATGTTCAGAAAGGAAATAGAATTAGCTTGTGGAAGTCATTTGCACTGTTCACTGCCTTTTCTCCAGCTCTTCAAGAGATTGCATCTCTCTGCTGCCTGTGAAGTTAGGAATGTCCTTAGGAATAGCTTCGGCCAGGAAATGAGAGTGGAAAAACCGCTGGAAGAGCCAGTATGTAATTCATTACGCTGTCTCTCCCCCTGCCACCATGACAACTCGGCACTGTTCTGATAAAGGCTGTGGACGTGCAGCAGAGCCTTCAGCTGACCAGTGGTGGACATGAACTTGGCTGGATAAGATTTGGAGGTCAATTGTTACTGCAGCATAACTTAGCCCATCCTGAGTGACACACAATCACAGATGGAATTCTTTAATTGTTGGATGATGCAGAGTATTAATAGCACACAAAGTGCATACATATATACATATAGCACATAATGAGCTACATTATGAGCATGTGGAGATGGTAGTAGGGCTTGTGTTTGTTTTTGGTGTGTGGTTGGATAAAACTACTGATATAGCAACTTTTGAACTCACTCTTGGAATAAGAGTGATATATATCCAAGGAAAAAATGGCTGGTGACATTTTCCCGTTGGAAATTTCTGTTATAAAAGGAGAGGTGTTCCTTTTAGTTAACAATTATTGCATGAGTCATTGTGAGGACTGGAAAATGTGTGCTGGAATCATGATACACAGAAACTAGCTAAATAGGCATTGAGGAAAGGGGATGCCATGGAAATAAAAGAAAGTTGCTCCTCAGTGTCAGTCCTCTCACTACTTGATATCCAACATTATGCTTAGTAATTGTGATGCAATAATGAAGGAATACACTCAAACTGGAAATTAAAGTCAAATGGTGCCAGTTTGGTGCATGTCTTCTCAGCACACAGTGTGAAAGAATTGGCAGGAGGATAAGATTTTACTTCCCATACATATCATATTGGAAAAAAGGAGTATTTGAAATTAGGAATGAGGGTTTTTTTTTTAAGCATTACTATATGGAACTATATTCCATTACTAAATGGAATAATTAAGGCCATTTAAACAACTTCAAGGGATTTGCCCATGTGGTACATGGACTACTTTAGCTGCGTCATTGGCCATCTATGAGGATTCTTAACGAGATGGATGCTGAGTGTAAGTGACTTAATCATTAAGAATTCAACTTCTTCCACACATTTGATTATTTTCTTCAATTACTAAAAGAAGAGATTGATGACATGTTGTTGGGTAGACAATACTTCAAAACTGTTACCAAATGACACCATGGAATTTGAAACATTCCAAAGCTCAATTCAACCAGAAAGCGTATTAGGAACCATTCACTGCTACCTCCCAGCTTTTGAGTTTAATCTGCTCTTATTTTACTCCCGGATGTTCAAATGGATGCAGAGTCCAGACGGTTTCTCACCACGAGATGTTCAGTTCTTCATCGTATGATTTCTGACAGAGACACCTAGAATTTGTTTCCAACTTCAATGACCCTTGACTATGAATTAGGATTCTATGCTTTCACTATGTTTAGAGTATTATTAAATTTGTTTACATTTTCTTCTAATACAGTCATGGCTTTCTAAGACCTGTAATAACCTGGAACTTATGGTAGCATAGCACAAGAAATTACAATCTACAGTTCTTTTTTTTTTTAGCCAGTCGTTGGACAATCCATCCTTTCCCTCTCTGTTAGAAACTGTTGATTTTATTGGCTTTATAAACATATGTGGGCCTATTTTTGGACTTTCTATTTCATTGATCTGTCTGCCTATCCCAGTTTTAATTACTATAGTTTAAAAATACTGCTTGTGGAATAATCATCAAGTAAGAATGGATAGAAAGGTTTGTTAAGGATAATGAGAGCAGCCTTACCTTAAAAATAACTTTAAAATTTTACGAAGTATTTCATCTATCGCTAGAAGATAATGTAGGCAATATGATTCTTCTGATATATTCAATTTCTCACTCCATGCTTATAAACGTGAACAGTTTTCTTTGTGCTGAAGCAATTTGCATTGACTTCATTGTGTCTTCCTGGTGGTTGTTTTTCTCTCCTTCCTGTCACTGCCCGTCCGCCCCTGCTACACATGGGACACACTCTCTTTCTCTTAAATTCCTTTGTTATCTGGCTACACGGCACTCCCCAAAGAGAACTATTGAAAGTTATCAGTGACCTCTTTGGTGTCCTTCAAGACTATTTCTGATCGTCAACCTCCTGCGACCCCTTCTCTGATGTTGCACCTCTGTAGCGTCTCTGCACCGTCTGCCCTGGCCACCTCTGTCTGCTCCGGTGGCCGCTTCTCTGCTCCTTGCTCTTCCTGTGCATGTGCTTTCTGTACAAACTTCACTTCCAGATGTGACCCGGTGATCTTGCACAAGTTACTTAACCTCACTCTCCCGAGAACCCTAAGAGCACAAGGTTGCTTAGCTCGAGGGGCCTGTGTCCCCAAGCACCAGCTGAACGTTTCACAGTGTCATCTACTGTCGTTAACGTCTTCCCTGTCAAAAATGCACTGCTCACCTTCCTGTGGCTCCCAGGACGGTTCCTCTCCCTGACATTCCAATGTCACCTTCGTTCCCCCCGCACCTCCAAGACATCTTCTAGATGTGAGGGAAAGGAGCCCCTAAGTTACAAATTCCTTACCACGTGATTTCTCTTCTTTCCCCCCCAACCACCTCTGCTAGCCTCTTCCCACTTCCTAAGTAGCCTCCACTGAGTTCACTGAAAGCTGCTCTGGCTTCCTGCTGCTGGCTGGATGAATCCAGTTTCCAACCTTGATCCTCAAGAACCCCAGAGTCAGTGCACAGACGCTGCTGGCAGCATCTGGACACACTGCGACCCTAACTAATGCTTGATTTCAGAATCGGGATTTCAGTCTGGCCTTTGTCTCTTAGTAGCCGTATGGGCTTGAGCAAGTCACTTAGTTTCACTCTCACCAAACCCAAAGGCCTTAGGGTGGCATAAGTGGAATTGGCCACAAGTAGCCCATGTGTGTCAAATGCTAAAGACCCTCCAGTGACCAAGAGCCTTTGTTGTCATGTCACACAACAGTAGTGGCACCACCTCGGGACTCCAGAGGTGAACGAGGGGACCCTCCCTTCCTTCCTCAGTGCTCTTGGAGGCCAACACAGGGACTCTCTTATCTTTTTTCTTCACTCTTGAAGGTCAAAAAAGTGACTTCCTCTTCTTTCCCCATTGCTCACCCCTTCTTGGCCCAATGGAGCTATTTTATTTGTTGGCATCTCTAAAATGCCTGTCACACTTAATAGGTCTTCTAAAAAGCTTTGCAAATAGATGGTTGTATGAGACCATCCATTCTTAGCATAGAGAAAAGGTCACTAAGTACCAGCATCTCTGGGTTTATGTCTGGATTTGCCCTATTCTGGCTTCAGGACATTGAACAACAACATAACCTGGCTGAGATTTAGTGCCCTGTATTTCCTGTTGGGCTCTGATCAGTGTTCAATAGCCACATGTAGCTGGTGGCTACCATGTCAGACAGAGAAGATACAGAACATTTCCACCATTGCAGAAAGTTCTACTGGAGAGTGCTGATCAGCGAAACACCACTGGAAGGGTGGTATGTCCACCTGTAACATCATAAAATAGTATTTATGGGAAATGCCTAGAACAGAAGCTACACAGACAACAGAAACATGCCCGCATTAAGCAAAGGAGACTGCCAAGTGTCTCCGGGACATATTCCAGTGCTTATGGAATTAGATTAGTGGAGATTCAGACAAACAGCTGAAAACCTCATCAAAATCACTGGGCTCACTGAAGGATAGGAAGGAAGAGGGAAAAATTACGATGGAAAAGTAACCCCACCTTATGTAGGAGCCTCTAATGTTAAGCCAAAGACATGCAGTGATTCCAAAATATATTTTGAGGCTTCAAATGGGAAGTGGTGGTTTTCAGATTTTTAATCAATTTAAAAATTGAGACTTGAGTGGAAAAGGCATAGGGAACTGGGAGGAATTTAGCTCAGAGAAGAGAAGATTGGGAGGAAGCACATAAGAAATGATAGTTTACCACAACCAGGAAACTTTATTAAATGCTTGCCCACCCCCAATTTCCCTGGATCAATATACTTCTATAACGTACCACTTCAAAGAAACCCCTTGGCTGCATTTGGCATAACCAGCCACACTCTAAGCTCCTAAGGGCAACACCATGTCCACAATTCGTTCTTCTCAGCACAGCCACAGTAGTCCCGTAGGAAACGAGGTTAACGTCACTCCTTGCCTTAAAACCCTCCAATGGGATCAAGGTGAAATTCGCACATCCAGAATTGGCTACATAATTTGAGGCCCAGTGCAAAATGAACACGCAGGGCTCCCTGTTCAAAAATGAGTAAGAATTTCAAGGTGGTAACAACAGCACATTACAGCAAGCACTGGCCCTTCCGAGTGCAGGGCCCTGCACACCTGCACGGGTCTCTCGCCCATAAAGCTGACCCTGGGGCTCTCCCACTGCCTCCAAATGACATGCTGATGTCCTACCTTCCAAATAAGTGCTTAAATGTCACAACTTCAAGAAAGCTTCCCAAGGCCCAATTCCTTTTACAAATCCTCATAATTAGCTTAGTTCTTTGTATAATTATTTTATTAATGCCAATCTAATCCACTCAGGACATGCCACACGAAGGCAGAGACCATTTCCATTTTGTTTGTCATATTAATCTCTAGAGTCCAACACAGCACTTGCACATAGAAGGCACTCAATTAAAATGTGTTTACTGAGTCAATAATTGGAGGAGTTGAGATTTTCCTGATACCGTATCTCCGAAGAATTGGCTGGCGGGGGACAGGAAGAGGATGGCTGGAGGAGAACATGCCACAGTTCCCAGTCCACATCTGCCTCCCAGCACACTGTCACTCAGGACACCTGACTCAACCAGCGAGAGCAGGGAGCCAGGGCAAAGCAGAGGTGTGGGTCTGTTCCCGTATTGCCGGGCCAGCCTGCTATTCCTGTTGTATTCTTCCCACCGCACTGTTCTCACTGGCCACTGCATTTCACGTGCTTATGTATTGTTTCGGGAGTTTTACTGATTACACAGAACCCTTCATTTGCATATTCCTCAAAGTCCTGTGAGGTTTTAACCTCTGCTTTGAAGGACATAGCGATGGCTTCCAAAAGGTCAAACTAAGCTGCCTTCACAACTATTAATGAAAACACGAGCGTGTCTCACCAAACTGGTGACAGGATTCACTCCGGGGAGAAAGAGGCTGTGACTGGAGCTGGAGGTCAGGGGAGAGTCTAGCCTCTATCGTTTTAAAAGGGTCATGTTCTTCTATGTCGTCATAGAATTTTAAACAATGTTAAAGTATAAAATATTTGTTTAATTTGTTTCATTGTCCTGGCCATAAAAAAAAGGAAATCTCAAATCCTTAAAAACTAGGGTGCCCTAGCTAAAAAAAATATATATATGGTTTACATGTTAAAAATAAAAGCTACCTTGATTATATCATTATATCAGTTACATAACTGACTTTACCAAGCTTTTCATCGTTGGATTGGTTTTGTTGGCTAGTTTAATTCTCTTGTTATTTAAATCTCTTTACTGAGTCAAAGGGTTTCACTGACAGCAATCTAGTGTCAAATTTTTATTTGATGATTCATTTTCAAATTACACTTCAGCCAAGTAGTCTTCTGTAAAATCATGCAAAGGCAAAGAGTCATAAGACTGTGCCACCAAGTCGTCCACAATTACCAGTTTGGGATTTGTACAAAGTTCTTCAACTACCACGTGTAGCTCATGCCTTCGGCCCACCGTGCATCTCAAGTTTAGCATTAGAGGGTTTCAAGCTTCTTTTACTTTTTATAAGTAGAATTAAACTACACTACATACTGCTTGTGTAAACATGAATGTATGTGCGTTATACTACGGGTTAGGTCATATTTCTTGATTTCTAACAACAATATACTTTTTTTTTTTTTTTTGAGACAGAGTCTCACTCACTCACCCAGGCTAGAGTGCTGTGGCGTCTTCATAGCTCACAGCAACCTCAAACTCCTGGGCTCGAGTGATCCTCCTGCCTCAGCCTCCAGAGTAGCTGGGACTATAGGCATGCACCACCGTGTCTGGCTCATATACTTTTAAAGTTATTTTTATAGGTCTTAGTTCCTCCTGAATGGTGCACTGTAGACTAGTGCCATCAATTAAAATTAGATCATACTACCTGTCCCAGCTGGTACATTCTTGCATTTCAGGAGCTCATTTTGTTTCTGGTCCAAATGTAGCCATCAATGCTACAATTTAAAATATGAATATAATAAACCTAAGCCCCAGGACTACATGGGGGATCCCCACCCCCACCATCATCCTTATTATCAAGTTGCTTTGTAAAATAAGCATCTAAGATACCACAGTGTTATTTCAGTCTTGCCTTCTCTCATCTCCCCAAGTGAGGCCTCCTGACTCTTCCCAGGGCTTAGATAACGCCAACAGCAGGGCGCAGGAGCTCCAGCCACACCGGCACATTCCTGCAGGGCAGTAATGGCCAGAGCGGAATAATGGCTGGCTCTTCAGTGCAGGCGCACTCTCCAGGCCTGCGTACTCCAGCACACACTCCCTACTGTTTCCCCAGCACAGAAGCTGAATTCAGCGGCCACTTAGCCTCATGATTGCACTGTTGTGTTTACTACAGTAGAGTTAACCCAGGAAAGTTAAATAACCTTTACTTACGTCTCCAGGTTGGCGTCACAGGTATTTGAGTTTGCCATCCCTGCTCTGCTCTGTAGCCTTTAGGAATTTTGACACTAAAGTGCCTTGGGCTGTTTTGGGTCTCACAGACTTGGAAACACCTGTACCTCTGGGCTGGCTGTTCTACCCTTGGAAGGCCTGGCCTTGTCCTATTCCCTAAATAAGTGCAAAAGATTCCATCTTAGCCTATTTCTAGGAATGGAGTGGTCACGTGCTCAATTGCCAGGCCAGCTGCCCTGCCTGCATTCTGGGCAAGTCAGGAGTCTGAATTTCACAGTGGAAAATGACCATTCACCATGTAGTCCCTGCACTCAGCCTTTTCTTGGTGGCTGGTGTATCAGTCAGGACAGGATAGATTAGGCCGCAGTAACGAACAACCCAAAATCATCAGTGCCTTAAAACTACACAAACACATTTCTTACTTAGGTTGTGTGGCCACAGTGGGTCAGCAAGTAAGTTCTGTGTATTGTAGTCTCTCAGGGAATATCACAAAGGTTCCTGATTGTCATGTCAAAAGGAAGAGAATTTTGGAAAGTCTCATGCTGACAATTAAACACGCAAGCCTGAAGTGACTCACATCCCTTCCGCTCAGTCACGCGGATCCACTCATCCACAAGGGACCGAGGAGGTGGAACGCTGGAAGTAATTTGATGTACAGCACTGATGACTACCACAGTTAATTCCCAGTGACAGGGTTTAACTAATATGGCAACACTGTCCTCAGGTCCTTCCTGGTCACAGCTTTGCTGTACGTGCAGAGCAACCATCATATGACCATCTCATTTCCAAATAATGTCCGATGAGTTCCTTCACCTGAGAATTGTTTTATATTTTACAGATAGATTTATCTTAGCCTGACTCAGGCTAAAATTCTTTCTCATGGAAACCAATCATTTGTCTTTCTTCAAAACACTTCTCACTTAAGTAGACTGCTATCTCAAACAGCTATTTGAGGGATAGCTCAGTGGCCTGCCCCTGGTGGGTGGCTATTCCTCAAATTTCTCTTCTGCAAAGAAAGGAAAACACTTCTACCAACAATCACTTTATAAAACCAAGACTCCCAAATGAGTGTGATATGAAAGTTTTAAGTGAAAAAAAAATGCAAAGTATTATTTCCTGTGTGTCTAACATGGCTTAAGTAAGTGATTTCCCTTCTAATTAATAAAACCAATAATCTCTTTTTCTTTAACAATTGCATTAATTCAAAACCATTATAAATTTCTGTGAGCTCTCTCCAGAAACAAGTCCAGACTCCTAACTGCAGTCAGTTGGTTTACCAAACACTCTCTTGCCAAGGGTGCCACCTTTGCACAATTCCAGTTGAGCTGGTGCAGTCTGGCTACCTCGGTATCTACTCAAGCTTTCTGAGAGAATGCCCGACTGCATTGTAGAAGCTTAGAGCCTTAGAAATCACATTTCCCAGCCTGTTGTTAGCTCAGATTCTGGATGCAATTTAGGTTTCACTAATCGGGTTGTACTTGTGCGAGGCTTGGATTGGGGACTGAGCTCTATGGGAAGGAAGCAAGGTGTGAGGTTTGAATGTCCCTCTGTGGATGAGGAGGCCGTGTTCCTGGGCTCAGTGGCTGTGTCTACTTCCTGATTTAGCAAAGGTGGCTTTTTGATCCCATCAGAAGTGTCACGGGTGTGGACCTGGTAGCTATTGTGGGGGCTTCTTACCTCGACAGGAAGCTTCCTGGTCCTGATAGAAAAACTGATTCCTTGGTGGCCAAGTTTAGCAAGGTGGCTTTCGGGGTTATTCCCGAAGGTCAGCGTGAGTCTGTCCCTGCAGGTCGGCACTGGCCCTAGAAGCCATTTCACACTCTCTATCCCTTTCCTTCCAGTCTAGAGAGAGATTCTGCTCTCTGTCAGGAGACGGGTCAGTAAAGATGGTGGTTATGTCACCACTGGGGAGTCTGTCTGTCATTCCTGAGCCTTTAAGCTTTACCTTCCCTGGGAGGTAAACATTATCCTCCTCCTCTTGAAGCTGAACACTAAGTACATCTCAAAACTCCTACCCTCGATGAAGACACTCATTCATCCTGAATACTGACCGAGCAGAATTAAAGTGACTCTCTGCTCACTTGATGGCTCTCCCTGTGTCTGTAACTTTGGGCTTTCTGTTGACTCCTCACCTCCGGGTTTCATCATTAGACTCTTTTCTGCACATCCTAACACGGCCACTCCATGGTGCTCGGGACTCATTCTGTTCATGTGTTGCTGTGTTTCCGGGTCTCAGTACGAGCTAAGACATATGTTGGGAGCCGAGGATTTTTAAATCCACATGATGAGATGAAGAAAATCCAAATCAAGGTAAGAAAGGGAAGGACCTGGTTCTGAATTATCCCTTCTCTCTAGAGGGAGTTAGCTATTAATATTTCTGTAGCTCTTACCTCGGCTCAGATGACAACTCAAGAGGCACGCATACAGGAAAGAACCTATTTTAGTTAACTAGAGTCAAAATGCTGGTGTAAGCGGTTCCTACACACAATCACTTCCCATTTGAGACTGCATGCTCTTTAGGAGAAATGTGCTGCCAAGAACTCGGGCACAGGGAGGGCAATCCCGCAGTCGCCTGCGCCAACCAGCATTACCAAGATGGTAGGAGAAGTTGGGTGAGGTACAATTACTTGACTTTCAGAATTGACAACCTTTTGTAAAATTGTCAGGGATTTTTTGTTGTTGTTGTTCTATGTGAAAAAAAAGAGAGTACATATATAATCAGCTATTATCCTTAAGTTCTACTTCAAGATAGAATCAAGTAAGTTTAGAGCTAAGACTTTGCAATACTATAATAAATTATACTGATGATATTATTTAACATATTACACCGTCATGAATATCTGCTGAGAGAAATAACGCACATGTTTTAAAATAATTTTCTTTCAAAAAATGTAACTTTTGAGGATGTCTAATTCATTTTAAACAGCTTAGAAGGAGGCAATGCGGTAACGTAGCAATGACTTTTAGAAACAAGCCTATCTGAGTTCCTGACTCTGAAACTGGCTAGTGGTTTGACTTTGGTTATTTTCCTTCTTTTTCGGGTTCTTTTCCTTCTTTAAGTATCAATTTTCTCATTTTTAGAATATAAATAATTAAGTTTATGTATCTTAACTGTGTTGATGAAATAATATAAGTACAGTTCTGCTCAGGAAAAGTTGGCTATCATTGTCATTATATATATGTATAACGATCTCGAGATAAAATCAATGACCCATTCATATTTTAATTTTATACACATTTGCCAAAATTAAAAGTTTCTTAAATGCCTCTGTCCTCAGTTCTAACTCTAGCAATACAATTGTTTTGCACATTTTTTGTTGTGGTTGCTGAGAAGGAAAACGCCTGTCTGAGCATATGCTCCTCTTGGAGACCAACTAACAGTACAGGATAGTAGTTGAGAGCTCACATCCTAGTGTCAGCCAGGGGAACTGAAATCTCCACCCATCATCATTCTATCTGAGTAGTTCTGTGCTCGTTGCTTAACTTCTCTGGGATTCCTTTACCTCTTTGAGCCTCAGTTTCCCCATTTTCAGAGTGGCAATAATTATCTCATGAGATTGTTATGCTATATGATGGGAACATAATAAGCACTCAATAACCTTCCTCTCTGGGTATTTGATGTCTGAGATGCAGTGAAAATTGGTTTTGGTTTTCTATTGTTACATAACAAATTGTTCCAAAACTTAGTAGTTCAAGATAATAATCTATTATTTCTAGTGACTCTGTGGATTGATTGGGCAGTTCTTCTGCTCACATGGCATCAGCTGAGGCACCAGGAAAGTGGGAAGATCCCAAGTGGTCTTGCTCACATGGCTGCCAGTGGGTGCTGGCCCAGCCTGAGAGCTCATCTAGGGCTATTCTCTGGGAACTCAGTTTTGCTCCACATGAGCCTCTCCATGTGGCTGCTTGGGCTTCCTCCCAGCATGGCGGTCTCAGTGCAGTCAAACTTCATCTATGGCAGCTACCTTCCAAACCAGAAGCTGCCAGGCCTTCTTACAGCTTAGGCCTAGAATTGGCACAGTGTTGTTTCCACTGCGTTTTGTTGGTGCAAATGACCACAGAGTCAGCCTATATTGAAGAAAGGGAGACTTCAAAAGGACATGAGTATTTGGAGGCATGGTTATTTTCACTCAAGTTCTTGACCAACATCTGTAATATCTACCTTAGGGAACTGGGAAAGTTAGTCACCCCATCCAGCATGATTATAAAACGTCAATGCTTTGATCTCTCAGACTGTGGTATATGTGGTGTTCTTGGGTCTTCCCTGGGGCCCTGGCCCATCACTGTCCTCTCAGGTTGTCTCATCTCTCTTAAGGAACCTCTGCCTTTGCTACACACATGGACTGGGCTGGGCTTGGAGGATGAAGACACCCAGCTTGCTGCAAACAAGTGGATAGCCCCCAACATATATAGAGATTTGTATTATCAGAAAATGTGCAGGTTTCCCTAAAGAACAGGCTATCAGGCAAGAAGGGCACCATTTTTGTGGAAGGAATGTCCTTATGTCTGAGTGACTGCTGGGCTAAAATGCCAAAGATGAGAACTTTGGAAACTTAGTCCAAAGATATTATGTCACCTTAAAGTTAACCTTGACCTTACAGGGAGGAAAGAAAGGAATTGAGCAATAACAGCTATTTTTATGGTTCCCACAGCCCTGCCCATACACAAGGGGACGTCATTTAGAATAGCAGTGAAGACTCCCTGTCCCCAGCAAGCCCCCTCCTCACTCTACCACGATGCCCTCTGAGTTGCTTTGGGGTCATGGTGATGTCTTTAGAGCTCTTTCCTTGCTAAAAGGAAAACATGGGCCAAAGAAATGGTCTCCTCTTAGCTCTCAGCAAAAGTAGGAAATGCAAGGTCCTACAGGGATGAGATATGGATCACACAACAGAATCCCTGTGATGTTGAAAGCTAAGGTTCTACCTGAGCTGAGGAAGAGTTCAGAAATGTGTAAAGAGCAGGATGACAATACGTGTGCAGACTCTTCTCCATCCTGGACTTCCCCCCCCCCACCTGCCACCCGCCCCATAGATGGCACTATCAGGCCTCCTCAGGATCCTTCTTGCCTCATCGTTCAAACTATTAATAAGGAGACCCAGTGTTCCAGTGCTGGCCCCCAAGGAGAAATTGATTTTCCATCCCAGATGACGAGATCAAGGATGGTCTCTTTTCCCCATGAATGTGTGAATACTTACGTAAGGGCCTAGACACCACCATCAGAGCACTCTGTGTAGAAGGCTGGTCTTAGCAGTCGGTGCCAATGGTGAATCCAGCCCTGCTGGGGACAGTCTGGGCCAGGACTAGAAAGGGGAGACTGACAGGGAAGACCTAGGGCGAATGGCAGCGCCACCTTCTCCTATGTGTTTGGGTCAGCCCTGCAAAGAAAGGCAAGGAATCTGTCCCTGCTTTGGGTGCAAAACAAAAATTATAACCCAAAACCAGATCCCACGCTTCAGCTATTTACAGCATGAACTCAGGACTCCAAAGTGCCAGGGGAGGTGTTTATGACAACACTCTCCAGAGACATAAATGAAATTACTAAAATTATAGGTGACTCGGCTATTTAGGGGCAATTACACACATTTCTAAATCTGAATGATGCTTGGGTAAGAGGAAGCCTTTGACATTCCAGCAGCCCTTCTTAAAGCCACATGATATTAAAGATAGTTTGGGCCTAAATAAATACAGCCAGGTCATGTGCCGGTATTTGCAGTCTTGAGATCCTCAAACAGGATCCACTCTCCAAGGCTGCTCTCGGAGCGTCAGGATATTTGCCCTCCTGGAGTAGCAGCAATGTTTTAGATGAGAAACCAAATGTTTATTTGTGGAATTTAGCCTTGCCCACAGTTTACCAAAATAACAAGAAAACTAGCCTTGCTATATCTGAACTACATTTTCTTCCCATCACAGTCTCATAATGCCAGGAATACATGTGTAAGTAAAAGGAACACATAAGCATATATTCCTAAAAAAAAAATTGAAACTCATGGAAAAAGTCAGAAAGATTTTCCCCCAAACACATCATAAATAAGAGATAAGTAGAACTTATGTTTATTCTTAATATTGTCTAAAAATTATCACTACCAACATTTGATGATTCTAATTGCTAAATATTTTAGTGGCATTTATATATCTTTGTTTTCATTAGAAGCAAAGGGAAGATGACAAGCCTACAATTTGATTTCTAAATTGATATACGGAGACCACAGAAATAACCCTAGTACAAGCTTATTGTCTGTACGTCCACCCTTCGGGCATGTGAGATGATTTGTGAAACTGACTAACCAAAGTCTTAAAATACTTTTAAGAAAAAGAGAGAGAAAGAGAGAGAGAGAAGTGGAGTTTGGGGTTAATAGACTGGTTAAGGTGAAGCAAGCAGTGAGGAGTGTGAGGGAAAAGACAGAAAATCTTTCCCTGAGAACTCTCATCTTTCCATTTCAGAGCTTCCAGACCAAAAGGATTCAAAGCTAGCATACTGTCTGTGCCATCTCGCAATAATTCCACATGGTTAAATGTAGTTTAATAAATTATAAAAGAATTAGAAGAAATTACAGACAAATAATCTTGGGTTGAGGAAGTACTTAACAAGCATAACTCCAAAGGCATAAATCACACGGCAAACTTCTACACGCTGTTGCTTCTGTACTTTAAAAAAACATAGCCAAAACGTAAAGGCAAGAATGATACATTCAGTGTATATGACCAAAGCATCATATTATTAATATACAGGGAATGCTTAAAAAATGAATTTTTTAAAGAAGTGAACAGTCAACAGGCATGTCACAGGAACAGGCAATTCACAGAAGAAGAAATACAGATGCCTAATGGAAACTGTTCTCCATCACTAGTCACCAAAGAAGCCTTAAATAAGATGTTAAAACAGTAAGACGTACGTTTTGTGTTATCAGTGGTAAAGAAGATAACACAGGTTATCAAGGATGCAGACAGACAGGCCCGCTCAGACACCGATGGTGGCAGGGCGGTTCGACAGCACGGTGCAAAAGCCTTTGTAAAAATGTGCATAACTTTAATCTGACAATTTCATATCTAGGAATTTATCCTAAGGAAAATATTAAAGGTGTTTGCCAACAGTCAGCTACTAAGATTCAATCATGGCTACATTGTTTATGACAGAGAAGAGTCAGGTACAATGTAAATATCCAATAATGGGAAATCGGTTATAGAAAATTCTGAAGCCTCAATATCATGAAATATTAAAAAGCCATTAAAATGAAGTTGTGACATTTCATGACATGGAAAGACTATATAATCATCAAGTGGAAAGAGCAAAATTGAGTTGAAGCACTGAGAACTTTATCTTCTTTTGCTTGTCTATATTGTCAACCACAAGCAACATTTATTTGTCTTTGGAGATAGAAAAGGAGAGTTTTAAAAAATGATGCTATAGATAATGACATGGAGATCCATGTATAATATTTGACTAGGAGAAAGAAGGTTATAAGTCAGCAGTATGATCTCAAATATGTTATTAATTATGTATTTAAATATAAACACTATTTATTTATCTTTGTAATATAAACATTTAATGTTACCTATCTATGTAAATAAATATTATATATAGTCATGGCAAAAAGGACTAGAATATATGAGGAAATGTTGACAAACCTCAGTGATTATTTCTGGGTGTTGTGCTAATAAATGACTTTGAGATTTTTTTCAGGAGTTTGTGTGTATGTTTTCTCTATTTTCCAAAATTTATGTCATGCAAATGTTTTTCATTTGTAATACAAAAAAACAGTTCTTTAAAAAAAATAGTGATCTTTGAGATACCATAGGACCCCCTGGAATTTGAGCAGTGCCCCGCTTTTCAGCACATCCAGCATCCACGCCTCTGTCCGCCGGGACCCTTGCGCCACATGTAAAGAGCTCCCCAGTCCTGCTGACTTGTCGTAAGTTCTACACATCTCCTTTCTTTGTCTCCACTGCCATGTCTCCAATTCAGACTGTCATTGCTCAAGCATTGCTTTCATCAAGCCACTTCCCTGCTCAGTGGCCACAGTGCCCCGGCCCTGACCCTGGAGTTGAAAGCCCCTGCCCCACCTCTTCAGGCAGCTCACCTGCTACATTTCCTCAGACACACCTGCCTTATGAATCGCAGTCAAACTGATCTGCCTACTATTGTTTCAAGTGCACTCTGTGTTTCTCTACCTCTGTTTTTTCTCAAACTACCCCAACCACCTCAAACCCAAGGGCTTTTCCCCGTCCCACTGTGGATCCTTTAAGGCGGGGTCCCCAACCTATGGTGAGTTGTATAATTATTTCATTGTGTATTACAATGCAATAATAATAGAAAGAAAGTGCACAAGAAATATAATGCGCTTAAATCATCCCAAAACCATCCCCCCTCCTTCCGTGGAAAAATTGTCTTCCATGAAAACAGTCCCTGATGCCAGAAAGGTTGGGGACCACTGCTAAGGCATAGCCGGGAATCCACCTTGTTTGTGATTCCCCACCGTCTAAGAGAAAATGCAGTCCCCCTGTCCAGCCCATTCATATTCACACAAAATACCAAGAATCATACCCACCATCTTTTTTGCTTTCTCTATTAGACTGATTACATTTCTTTATATCCTTCCCATAACCCCGATGCCTAGTAAATAGCAAAAAACTAAGGTTCAGGCACAAATAAAAGGCAAACAAAGACAGGAGGTTGGTACATTCCTGTCAAGACAATCCTTTAATAAGTAAATATATTAGCACTCCATTCCAATGCTCGGACGTCGCCCTGGTTCAACTCTAACTTAGGAGTCTCAAAGTCGCTCTCAGCGGGGTCCCTAGCAGAATCCCACCAGCCGGAGGGTGCTGGGGAAGCTCTTGCGCATGCTCATGCACTTCTCCTGGTCGATGTACAGGGTGTTGGCTTTGACGGCCAGGTCATGCTCCAGGGTGGCCTTGGTGTGGACCAGCGACTGCAAAATGTCCTCTGCATCCCTCAGGCGCTGCTGCAGGGTCTGGATGGTGTCATCGACCTCATACACCTCGTTAACAAGGCTGCGTGAAGGAATAAGCATGAATAGTTAGCAGAGGTCACACTCCTGCAGCTTGTTACGAGCTGAATTAAGGGCACATGTGGCTGCTGAGCTCCTACTGGAGATGTGGCTGCTGTGCTTGGTGGCACGTGGAGCCCCAGCAGCAGATGGGTTATGTACACCTTTATATAGCAAAGGAAGCAATACTTGTGTATGATTCCAGTGTCATGCCAGGGCCACATCCCTTAACTACACCTCATAATCCAAAGGGCAAACTAAGCATATTCTTGGGACACCAGCAAATTTTCATATACACACACATATATTTATGTGTATGCCCATGTATATGTATATTAAATATTATATTTTAAGAGGAGGAAAAACATTTAAACATTTGCTATTTTTTAAATAGTAAAAATGGGAAAAAATCAAAACAAAACTTAGCTGGATATTTTTTCATTTATTTATCATTGAAAATTATTTTCACAGTTGGGAAGAGAGGGACACCAACTTTCTTTCAGCAGCTAGAATTCAGCCCAACCTGTTAACACATCCTGGTGGGGGGGCAGTTAATGGGGCTCTCCTCAAAGTCCAATGTCCTTCCTCCCAGCAGTGCCCCAGGGTAATGCCTCCAGATCCCAGAGTAAACATATTTGTTGTTGTCAAAAACTTAATACAACATTAAAATGATAATATGAGAAATCAGCTATGTAAACCATGAAATAAGTCGCAGTTCTAATTGCGTTGTGATGATGAAAAACATGATGCATATTTTTCTTTAAGACAGAAAGGAATAAAAGGTATCATTTCATGGCAAAATCCGGCATCTCCTTTGCAAATCATTTTAATCGATATTGTTTTAATTTTCATGTCTTTCACTATTAGTGGGCCTTTCCTAAATGTCTGTTGGCCATTTGGCATTTGTTCCGTGAACTGCTGCTCCCTGTCCTTGCTCATTTTTCTGCTGGGGTATTATTTATTATTTTCATTTTCTGCCCAGTGCTCTTTCAATGTTGGGCATATAGATTTTTTTTTTTTGGTCTGTTATGCTTGTGGCAAAGGTTTTCCCTAATTTGTTGTTTGCCTTTTAATTTTGTTTATGATATAAGATTTCAATGTTTATTAAAGTAAATCTTTCTTTTCTTTTGCAATTTCTTCCATTGTGTTTATATTTAGAAAGTCTTTCTCTTCTCAAAGAGCACTTAAGCTAGGGCTCCTTTTACCCACTGATTTGGGCAGTAACATCCAATGGATGTGACCATGCGGCACTCAAGAGAAATAACAGGAAGCAGGTTATGAAAAGACAATAATGATAATAATAATAGCAACTCATTTATTGACTACTTTAGCATGCATATATGTGTACATACTATTCTAAGTGCCTTACATTATCAATTTAATCTTCAAAACAACACTACGAAGTAGATACTCTGATTATCCCCATGCAACAGAAGAGGTACCAGGAGCTGAAGTAACTCTCCTTACAGTTTACGGGGAGCTCCCCACCAGCTGCTTTGAATTACCCTGCTGCACCCCTGACTCCGCTCAGTGGAAAACACAACTCCAAGTACATCAGGTTTTAACCAGAGGTGCGAAACTAAAGTTTTCTTTACTCTGGGGTTCATTTATCAGCAGATGGCGGGTACATGAAATTAATTAAAATACATAGACATACAAAGAGAATGGTAACAATGAACAAATAGGGATACAGATATTCTTGGAGATAAAAAGGATTTCGTGATTATAGGAAAATATCCAGACCATGGTAAAATCATTACATAGCTTCACAGAACCGTGCAACTGGAAGATGGATGCGGGAGAGGTCGTCACGCCCAGCTTCCCTGTTTACAGACCAGGAAACCGAGCCCTGCGGATTGATGAGCTGCCCTGTCCACCGGCATAAGCCCGCATTTGCTTGTCAGCCCTGCCTGGTTGTCCAGGAAGCTCAGAAGGAAGTTTGGAGCCTCTGTGCCCATAATGAGGAGCTGGGTCCCATTTCCTGCCCACATCCTCTCAGGTCCTTGTGACAAAAGGACAGAAGCACAGACGCGGGAGTCGGCATCAGCACACCGGACTCCCCATCTCATCAGCTCATTTCTGTCCATCATCCCCAGACGATGCACGGGACGCCCAATACAATCTGAATTTCAGATGAACAAGTAATTTTTAGTGTAAGCATTTGTTAATGGGGGTAATAGACACTATCATAAAATTTAGCATGTTAACCATTTACGTGGACAGTCCAGTGGCGTTAAGTGCATTCACATGGCTGTGCAACCACTGCCGCCCTCCCCCACAAAACTCCTTTCATGTTGCAAAACTGAAACTCTGAACCCATTAAACAACATCGCCCCATTTCCCCCACACCCGGCCCCTGGCAACCATCCTTCTACTCTCTGTCCCTATGAACTTAACCACTCTAGGACCCTCATGTAAGTGGAACCCTATAGCTTTTGTCCTTTGGGACTGGCTTCTGTCACTTAGCCTAATGTCCTCAAGGTTCATCCCTGTTGTAGCACATGTCAGAATTTCCTTCCGTTTTAATCACTGAATCATATTCAGTATGCGTATTTTTACTCAGCCTAGGTATTTTTAGTGTAAGTATTCCATGCAATACTTGGGATATACTTATGCAAAAACATTATTCATCGATTATCTGAAATTCAAACTTAGCTGCTGTCCAGTGTTTTAATTTGCCAAATCTGGCAGCCCTACCACAGACGCCAGCGTTGTATCAGGCACAAAGTGGGCTCTCACAGAATGTCAGGATGGCGTACGTTGTAAGAATTCTACTCAAAAGTCCTCGTGCTCTCCTCCGTCCCCCAAAGGACGAAGCCTAAGTGTTTTTAAGGAGAGGCACCAAAGGTCAGCTGTTGTTTGGTTGAGTGGGGGGAGGAGACAGCAGGAAAACAGAGTCTCTTTTTGTACTCCATATAGATCTGTATTATTGGCATATATTTTATAATCAGAATGTATCCCTATCTTCTTATGAAATTAAACAAACCAAAAAAAAACTTTTAGGAAAAAAAATAAACAAGATGAAAAATATGAACTAAAGATAAAAAGGAATGTTCTTACTGAGTAGTGTTATGGGAGAACAAAGGGCAAAAATACTAATGTCTAATGATAATGTATACTATGCAAGCAATATTTTTTAAAAAAGAATTTATAACTGGCCATGGGAAAAGAAATTCACAATATAAAGTTGGTTGAAAAAGTCAGGATCTAAAACTCTCCATGCAGCATGATCACAATTTTGTTAACGTGCCTCGTGGCAAATACAATGAAATGCTACTATCGGTTATCCCTGGATGGCAGAGAGAATCTAAGTCTTTATTTTTTATTTCATTTTCTAGATTTCCTAAATTTTCTACCATGAACAGATACTACTCTCAAGGCCAAAAAGAAAATAAATAAGTATTTTTCAAAAAGTAGACACCATTTTGACAGACTTCTTGACTCTTTTTGACCTTTTACAGGGGTTATGTGAACAGTCCAACTGCTCAACACCATCACCACCAGGGCAGACGTCTCCACGTCTGGCTCGGAGAGCTCAGCACTCAAATGGAGCCTGGAAACTCCTCAGGGCCGGTCCGCTGTGCCCGCCTCCTTGCTTGCCCTTGCAAGTGGACACACGGGCCAGTGGCTGGCCCCTGGCTCTGAGGCTGGCAGGCACTGCCACCCCAGGCCACCTGCGCGCCCCATCTCAGGCGATGATGACATCACCCCGCAGATGTTGGAATCAGAAACCTTCTGATCATCGTTGACCCGCCCCCTTGCTCTTGTCCCTACATCCCTAAATCATAAAATCCTGTCTTCCAAAGGGCTGCACCACACACCATTGAGCCCTCCCCTCTCTGCTCTGCAGACACATCCTTAGTTGAGCTTGCACCTTCTCTGACCTCAAGGCTGTCACTCTTGCTGTCCCCTCAGCTCAGAATATTCTTAACCTGCATTTCATCCTTCTGATTTATGCCACCCCCAAATCCCAGGTGAACTGACACTTCTGTGGGAGTCCCTCCCGTAACTCAGGGCCAGCTGCTGCCCGATGTTGTGCGTTCCAAGAGGACAGAGCCCTTTGTAGCACTCAGGCGCTTACGACTGCCTGCTCCCTGCGTCTGCCCTGCAGACTGCCAACCCCACGGAAGCAGCGTCCACCGGAGGCGGCCTTGCTCAGGCTTGTGTCCGCAGTCCCTCCTACAAAAAATACAGGTGTGAAAACAAACTTATTGCGTGAAGACCAACTTCCGTGCCCGAGGTGAAGGAGGTGGTCTTGGGAGGTGGGGAGCTGCCAAGATCTGAGTCCACAGGACCTACCCAGAATAAGAATCAGACCCAAGCGGATAAAAAGGAAGCAAAGGCAGGAAGGAGCCCAGCACAATCCGCTCCTAACCCACCTGCAGATGGCCTAAGAGGAGGAAAGGGCCAGCAAAGGCCCCACGCAGGCTGGGTAGAGCAACCCCAAGCAGCTGGAACATATCCCACTGTGCTCTCCTTTCATCTCACAAACTGTACGGCTTTCTCCCTTCCAGTGGGGAGGGAAGGAATTAAAACTTAAGTGCTGAGTTTCACTGGGTCTAGGGGTAGCAAACACAAAATCTGAGAACTCATCTGAAAGCATATTTTTTGGTTGTTGTTTAGATCAAGTTGGATTACAATGAAAGCCCTTTTTAAAGATCCCAGGGTATAAAATATCACTAGCAAAGAAACAGATCTCCGGCGAGGCTGCTGCAGATGTCTGGTAATGAGTTTTCTGACAGCAGGTTGTTTATAATCACGCTGGGCCTGCCTCTCGTCTCCCGCCCTCCCTGGCTTTAGAAGAAACCCTGAACCCCAACGTAGGAAACAGAGCAGGATGATATATGAGTCTTTTTTCCTTGCAGCCAAATACTAGTCTGGTGGAAAATTTATCTGGGAAGGAGTGCTTGAAAATATACATGTTAAAATATCAATATTTGAAAATAAGAATTCAAGATATGCAGAACCCAGGCGGCGAGAGCCCTTGTTTTCACACTGCTGCGTGAACAGGGCTAAGGAACACTACACTCCCTCAGCTTTAGCTACTGGAGATAGATTTCCACCATATCCAAGGCCACACTTCACTCCTAGTTTCCCTGTTCTTGGCTGATTGCAGAGAGCTATTCTGCTGAAGCTACTCATTTCTTTTTGGATTTACAGAACTGAAAAACATTTTACATTCAAATACAAATAAAGCTACCACAGTTATTTCTTTTTTTTTAAGTGTCAAGATTATTTAAGTAAAGCAGAGGCTGGTCTGGCCTGCCACCAAAGATGCCAAGAATGTTTAGAATCACTTTTGAAAGAACCCGTTTAGAACATTTTAAATGAAAATAAAAGTCTTGAAAGGAAAACAGCAATTTTTCTCAGTTCTCATTCCCCTGAGTTTATGATCTTTATTTTTTCTTAATCTAGGCACCCAAAGGGTTGCATTCAGAATGATCCGTTTAAGAAGGAAAATAATTCCCTCCCCCAATCATAATCCTAAATATTTTTGGCCAGGATATTTTAATAAGAAATCTTGACAGTAACAAAAGTAGGTTCTGTCCTAAAGTCAATAAAGGAGCAGAGGAAATAGACATAGTATGAAGTCGACAGGAAGTACAAGAAAAGCAAACTCTGTTTAGCCAGGAAAGGGAAAAAAAGAGTAAAAGTCATTCAGCTTCTCAGAAGCGGCTGTGAATGCCTCATTGTTTGACAACTCCAAAGTCATATCAGACCACTACTCAAAACCCTTTTAAAAAGCAACATTGTGTTTGTTTAATGGCAGCCTGAACAACTTATGTGGTTCCATCTCTACTTTTGATGACTCTGCAGAAATGTTTGGGGAATGAAAATGTCAACTCAGCTTCTCCTAATAATATTTGCATAAAATCACAATTCATCATCTAATCCTAAGGGGCCAAATGGCTGTACTCTCACTTCTGGCTTCTTCTGAAGCACAGCGACACCCTAGGCTGGCCGCCCAGGGGGCTGTCTAGCCTCTGGAGTAGAGCACAGCCTAACCCTGAACAGTGAGCTGTGTCTCCAGAGGGGTTCTATGGATCCCACTTTGAGAAACGTGCAGCCTGGGTGACCTCCTATATAACTATGGCCTAGACAACAGCTGCACTAGGAGAAATGCAGCTAATCCAGGAAAGGAAGGCCATTTTTAAACATTCTAAAGCATGCTTCCTAGCACCCGACCCAGACATGCAGGGTGTGTTGCAATGATGATCTCCTCTGTGAACCTCGGTTTCGTGCTCCGTGTGAGAGAGATGAGAATGTAGCCCTTACTCTGCCAACTCACTCACATGGGCCCCGAGGAGGTCAAGTGGGATCAGGAACATGGCAGGCAGTGGTAAAGCGTTACACAACATAAAAGACGGGCAGAAGTGGATAGCTGGTTCCATGGAAGGGAGCTCTGCGGAGAGACAGCAAGGATTCAAACCGTGGCTCTCTTACCACCAGGTGTGACTTGGGCTGAGCCACTCAACCCACTCCTGCCTCAGTTTCCTCATTTATATTTATGAGATACTATAAAGTGCTTAGGATAGAGCCCCGCACAGAGTAAGATCAAGAAATGGCCAGGTGCAGTGGCTTATGCCTGTAATCTCAGCACTTTGGGAGGCCGAGGTAGGAGGACTGCTTATAAGGTCAAGACTTTTGAGATCAGCCTGGGCAACATAGAAAGACCCCATTTCTACAGAAAAAATAATTTTTTAAAAATTAGCCAGTCATGGTGGTGGTGTGCACCTGTAGTCCCAGCTACTAGGGAGGCTGAGGCAGGAGGATCACTTGAGCCCAGGACTTTGAGGAACCAGTGAGCTATGATCACACCACTGCACTCCAGTCTGGGCAACAGAGCGAGACCCTGTGTCTCTGGAAAAAAAAAAAAAAAACCAATAAGACATGGTAGCAGCTATTATTACCCCTGCTTTTATTATCACCATTACTGTCATTGTCTTTATTATTATCATAATTGTTGGCCTCACAAGGAACCCCCTTTCCTTCTGCTCCAGGAAATCCACAGTTTCAAACCCCCACTTGTTTCTTTGATGGAGCCCAAAGAAGTCTTATCCTTAGGATAAATCCTGCCAGATGCTCAGGGAATTCTACCACGAAACTAGGTAGAAGACAAGGCGAGCAGTGTCTCCCTGCCATAGGAGAAAGGACACAGAGTTCGCACACTGCCCCTTGGTTCCTCCAGCTGCTGTCAGCTGGATTCACGTCTGCACGGAGCATTTCATGACCTAAGAATAGCACTGATGAAACCCAGAAAGAAAAGGCAGACAGGCAGGTATTGGGAAATTGGAAATGAAGCCATGTGGCCGGGGTTGGCGGGAGTGGATCTTGGCCAGTTCCTTAGGAGCCCATCCTAAAGGAAATCTTCAAAGTTATAATAACAATATCATGTAGTGCTTAGTAGATAAACTGTGGCGTTAGATTCCCCCTGTGAGTGTATGTGGGAGCTGTACTTGATGAAAACCATCTGGTTTTGATTTCTACTGAGAACAAAACACACCGAAATGAGCTTAAATGAGGCCCTCGGGGGTCCCAGGGGGTCATGGGGATGGCCTCAATGACAAGAGCAGATAACCAACCGCCAGGAGAGACCACAGAGAGCAAATGAGCGTGGGGGGCAGTGGAGTTGTACAGAAAGGCCCATTCCCATTGCGTGCCCCACCTGGAGAAACACACGACGCCACAAACTCTGCTGCTTACAGAGAGGTGCTCTGGAAACCAGAGGGGCCAAGGAAGGGCACGGGAACCCGAACACCACCTTGGCCTCACCAACTGAGCCAAATGTTTAGTAACACTGTTACTGTATGGTGTCGACATCCTTTCCTTTCTTTAAGATTTATGGTAAAATATATGTAACATAAAGTTACACTTTAACCTTTGCTAAGTGTGCAGGTCAGTGGCGTTAACTATTAACACATCCACGCTGCTGTGCAGCCATCGCCACCATCCCTTTCCAGGACTTTTTCGTCATCCCAAGCTGAAACCCATACCCATTGCTAGCACTTTCAAAGAAGGCTCCCACACGACGTGCGTTGGCAGAAAGCATCTCGAGGAAGAGCCCAGAGCCACAGTCGGGCGCTCGCCTCCCCCCGCCGCCCGCCTTACCGCAGCTGAGCCGTGTCCCGGCAGAGCTCTATGTTCGGCCTCCTCGTACGCTCGTCCAGTCTGGTCTGAGCCACCTTCAGGAAGGCAGTCTTGTCCCGAATGGCCTTCTTGACGGATTCTATGGTCATTTCAGTCTGGAAAATCTCCTGGAGGGTCTGTGACAAAGAGAAGCAATTGCCTGAGGCTTCGGTGCTGTCCCTTTGGTAACCCGCATCCCGCCTCTTGCCAGCCCATCGGGCGCCAGCACAGGCCTCGCCCTCCCGGATGAAGACGTCACTCACTGAGAGCCTTGTTCCTTGCCAGCCCTGCCCCAGGGCACCCACAGTGTCTCACAGCAGCTGGGACAGCCCCGCTCTGGAGGGCTGATGGCAGCCTCTCTCCCCAGCTCTAGGTTCGGTGGCCTCACGTTGGTAGCTTGAAATCGGCCAGGGTGGGAGAATTTACACCACAGAAATTGGCAGATGCTACAAACTGGGGCTCCCCCACCGCACCCCAGATCACTCGTTGTTAATTATGTACCAGCACACATCTCTGTGTGACTCTGACAGAAGCGGCCACGAGGTCTGAGCACGTGACCTCTCTCCTCACCTCGGCGTGTCCTTGTGACTCGGTCTCCGGCTCTCTCTCCCTACCAGCTTAAGAGAGTCGTCTTCTTCCCCTGGGGGATCTTCCCTGAAGCTCAGCAGGTTCAAGCTTCAGGGGGCATCACTTGCAAGGGAGGAGCACCAGCAGTTTTGTGTTCCTGGGTTTGCATTCTTTTTTTGTAAAAGAGGCTCCCCCCAAATTGCATAAATGTGGATCCCACCCTGGTTCCTCATCCTCTTCCTCCTCTGCAGAGAGTCCCTGTCCCACGCTTTGAACCCCTCCTTCTCCCAGGGCCTTGATCTCTGCACTCCCATTGCCACGTCCTCCCGTTACTGTCCCTCTTCCTCAGTTCCTGTCCTGGGGCCTGGAGACACGCCCAAGGGTCACCAGATTTTTTTTAAACCTCATGCTTTTACTACCATTCACTCACCCAGTCCCAGCTGGGTCCTCTCCAATCCCTTTCCCATGTCAACTGCCAGATGTACTTGCCATGGCTGTGCCCCTCCGTCCACTTCCTGCCCACCAGCCTCCCGGTGGCCAAGTATTCTGTCTCTGGCCCTAGTTGTTCTCATGGAACTGCACTCTCAAAGCCCACACAGAGGCCTCTCTGACACCTCTCTCTCCTTGAAACCCTCAACTTGCTTGTTTCCTCTGGCCACCTGCCATCCTAACTCCTTGACTTTCTAACTACTCCTCATTCACCTCCAGTGTAAGGTTTTGTCCTTGGGCAACTTGTCTGCCACATCCTTTCTCTGCTACAGAGACCTCATGTAACCACACAGATTTAGCACTCACTTGTGTAATCCAGTCACTCTTAAATCTGTCACTTAAGCTTTGACCTCTCTCTCAAGCTTTCAACAACCCACTAAAACTTATTGCACTGATCCTACCCCCAGGGCCTTCCTCAGATGCTACCCAACCCAGGAATCCATCCCTGTCTCTTGCCCATGGAAACAACTGCTCCTTCTATGAGAGGATGTGAACGTTTTATCTGTGTTTCCAAAGGGTTCTTTCTGCACCTTTCTGATTGCAACTTGCCTTTTCCCATGTGCGAGTCTTGTCTCATTTTAAGACACGTGAAGGCAGGGTCAGTGCGACATTCATGTGTTTACTACATCCCCAAGTGCCCAGCACAGAGCCCTGAATGTACTTTTTATGGGCTGAATCATGCCCCCTCCTCCAAAAATTCATATGTTGATGTTCTAACCCCTACTACCTCAGAATGTGACCACATTTGGAGATAGGGTCTCTGCAGACATGATTAAGTTAAAATGAGGTCATCAGGGTGGGTCCTGACCCAATATAACTGGTGTCTTTACGAGCTGAGGAAATTTGGACAGACACACACAGAGGGAAGACAATATGAAAACACAGGGAGGAGAGGAGGCGTCAGAGGAAACCAACCCTGCCAACACCTTGATCCCAGACTTTCGGCCTCCAGAACTGTGAATTACTTTTGTTACACTTTGTGTTCTGGCAGCCCTAGAAAACTAACACAGTAGTAAATAAAAAATTGTTGAAAAAGGAACTTTATCACATCAGCCTCCTAAAAGGCCTTTAGAATGGCTTCCTGCTGCCCAAAGGATGGCATCTAACCCCTTAACCTTCCCATCAATGGCTTCTACACCTGTGTCCAACCTACTTGTCCAAATTTCTCTCCCAGGACGTAAACCATCCACACCAGCCACACATCCTTCTGTGTGCAGACCTGAATGCAGCCTCTGGTTTGCTACCTTCAAGGCTTTATGTTCAAGATGTGGCCCCACCTGGAATGTTCACTTCTCCCACCAAACCCTAAAAACACTTCCAGTATTTGTTATTTGGCGATCATGATTTGCAGTTTTCTATTGGTATGAATAGTTCATGAGCTTTTCACATGCAAGCAAGCAACTCTTCTCCACAAATATAAGCTTCCTGGGAACAAAAACTACATTTTACATTTCTTTCTGCCCTTTACAGCATGTAGCGCACTGTCTGGCTTAACTAATATTTGTTGCCTAAAGAAGACACCATGAAAAGGAAAGGCGCATTCCTGCGGCCTGGGAAACATGGAGCCCCCAGCTGGGCACCACCACCTGGCAGCACGGCTGATGGCGTGAGGTTCTCCAAAATAAGAAACAACACACTACAGGCAGCAGAATCCACAGAAATAGTAAGAGCTACAAGACTGATACTAAGTAAAGGAAGAGTTCCTTATCTATCTTCAAACATATAGATTCTGCTTGAATCCTTCATTTCGCTGTCATTATAAAACTCTTATGTGTAGAACACTCAAAAAATTTCAGTATCAGAAACACTTTGAACTACCTAATAGTTTCCTGTATTTGGTTTTGTATTCCAGGAAAAGGGTCTGAAATAATTTAACAGAAAACATTCCTACCATATGTTCTAATAATAAATTTATTTCCTAGTTATATACAGTGATTCATTAAACTTTAATAATAATATTTTTGTTTCTATTAAAGACTAAGAACCTTTCATTACATAGTGCCTTCTTTGTGTTCCAAACACCAGTGGATTCCAATTTCATTTTGACACCTGGCTACCTGGCTGAAATAAATGGCATGCTTTGTACTGTTTTTAATTTTTCTTGCTCTGTATGGCCAGGAGCTCATGTGCCTTACGGTGTCTCTCTAGGAGTGGTGAGAGATTTGTGGTCCCAGAGCTGCCTGCTCTGTCCAGGTCAGCTAAGAGGTACCACCCGTGGTCGATTTACCTTGGCTAAGTGAATCTGAATCTTATTCTTAGCATCTGCAGTCTCAGCAATGCGATTGGTGAAAGCCAAGTTCACTTTGTTGAACTGATTCCACATCTCATTGGCAGTCACAACCAAGAGGTTTTCGATGTCGTCTCTTAACTTTGCAGAGGCAGCCCGCTCACTCTGGGAGCGGAGAATATTATCATCTGTAAATTTGGCCCACGACTCGGCCACTGAGATCCTGAAAAAGAGAAGTAGAGCCAGACAACAGTGACAATGATGAATCACCCTGGACAGTCACTAGGCAACAGTTTATCCTGGGAAAGAGAAACCCCCAAGTCACTGATCCTAGTTTCACTGCATAAAATGTAAATATCAGAGCAAAGCTTATTTTAAGCATAATTGTTTCTTATTGTACTGCTAACCAATTTCCTATAAATCCACAGCATAAACTAACTCTTCTTCTAGTTTTGGGGGGAGGGTACGTGGGAAGGACTAATGAAGAGTATGGTTGTGTTCATTGCAAATGTGTCACACCGGCCCAAACAATAAGCATATGAAGAAATATTCAGCCTCAGAAGTAATCAAAGAAGTACTAATGAAAACAACAACATACTAAGAACCTTTTATCAGAACAGCAAAGAGTGAAGAGAATGATAATTTGCAGTGCTGACAAGCACGTTTAGGAAAAGATTCTCTCATATCCTGCAGGTGAGAACATGGAATTGGTACAACCTTGCTAGAGAGTAAAAAGGCAACAGAACCCAGAAATGCCACTTCTAGAAATTTATTCTAAGGAAATAATGTTCCCAAAGATGTATTACATATGTGAGGATATTGACTTCAGCAATACTTATGCTAGTCTCTGAAAAATTAGAAACAAATGTCCAAAAGTAAAAAAAAAGTTAATTATGCTACATTCAAAAAAAATCCATGTAATGCATGCAAACTTATAGAAGAATATTTCACAGTGTTAGTGAAAACTAGACAGGCTATACAAACCATGTGTGTGTGATACTATTATTTAAAAGCACAAGTCTGTATCTGTATTGTGGAAGAATGCTGGAAGGAGTAGTGGCAAACTGCTAATTAACTTTGGGTGTTTCTAGGCAGTAGGCTGACAAGGGACAGCTGTTTGCTTGTTGGTAGACGATATTAACTAAGACGCTTACTGTTGACTACAGGTGTTAACTGATGAGCAAAACACCATCGTAGATGCTCTGTACCCTGACAGTCCATAGGAGACGGTTAAGAATTCATGCTGGAAGCAGAGGAGGCCTTTTAAAGGGCTAAGTGGTCCAAGTGTGTGGTTTGATCCCAACCCACCTCCCGTCCTCCAAGGAGGAGAAGAAAACGCTTCCAGTTCACCTCAAGCCAAGTAATAGGCATTTCATGGGAACCACCTAGGACATAGGGCCTGAATGAGATTCACACCTAAAGAATCTAAAAGTCCAAGCTGGTAGCTGGCACTGTGCTTCTCACAGGAGAGCCACGGGAGGGGGCTGCCTTGCGGGTAAGCAGCCCTGCAGGAGAGAATCCACTTGGGAGTCGCTTTAAAAGTAGGAGGGGACATGAGTGTCAGAAGGAGGACAGAGAACTTTTCGATGGAAATACTATGTATCTCAACTGTGGTTGTGATTACATGGGTATACGCATTTGTCAAACCCCGCAGAAATGTACATTTAAACTGGGCACATTTTATTGTATGTGAATTTCACCTCAATCAAGTTGTCTTTTTTAAAGGGAGTGGCTGGAAAAGACCGTGGACCCTGCCCAAGACTGTAGCCAGGGGGCTGGCAAAGAAACCGCTGATGGGTTTCTTTGAGCAAGTAGAGGTGAGAATGGCATTCGGCTGCTTCCGCCTGCCTCCCACAGAGCGCACGGCATCCTGTACAACGGCAACATGTGATTTTCTTTGTGCTTGTCTGTGTCTTTCTACATTTACTGCATCAAGTAGGGTTATGTTCATAGTTAGAAAAATAAACAACAAATATTCTTTTACAAAAGATTGTAGGATGCAATTGTCAAGGCCTGACTACAAAACTTATTTATTGAAGATGTGTCCAAACCTGGGTGTCCCTCACGTTGTGACATCATACCACACTGTGTTAACCTGTAAGCTGTGTCCTTTTGAAAGGAGAGAGAAAGAATTAAATGCCATCAAAATCACAGAAGTGGTGTGCGCTGACTTACGTCGCATCAACCCTCTCCACTCCACGGAACAAGCTGACGCCTTCCGAAGTGTTGCGCAGGTGCTGGCATTTGTCGTCGATCCGGTAAGCCGTCTGTTTATCACTCAGGTCTTTCTCCAGCTCGTGCTGGGCAGCTCTGTCAGATCTGCAACAACACAGAGTGGGGACATGGAGCTTCACACGCTGGTAACAATTTCCTACAAGGATGTGCGATCACCCTTTTATGTCGGGACCCTCTCTCATTGCTCTCAGAACCTCTAAGCCTTCACACCACGCTCAACTTCTCAGTCAAAAGGAGCAATATCTGCAGGTGTCCGTCCATCTGAGCCCTTGGAACCCTACTGCTGCCCTGTGCACACCTCCCTTTCCGTGGGCTGCGGTGCGAGTGGGGAGGGGAGGTGTAAACAAACAGCAGTTGGGGATCTGGAGCCCCGGCTGTTGCCCATCTTCCTAACACACAGACTCTTCCAGAAAGGATGCTGGTTCAAAGTAATCTGTCCATTCTTTCAGTACAATTCCCCAAGAAATTTTGAGGCCCTTATAGCCGAGCCTTCCTCTATCCATTGGTGACCTCAGTTTGTGGTCACGCTAGGGCTGAGAAGTTTGCCAGGAGATATAAACCAAGGATCAAAATTTACCTCCAGGCCAGGAGTGCGAGAGTGCTTGAAAAGAGATCAGGAATCGGTGGCCCACCCAGGCCCATGCCCTCTCACAGCCTCCCTGCTGGAAGGAAGGAGCCTTGCTGAGCTCTGAGATGCATGGTCTTGCCTGCCCTGCCGGGCAGAGAGGGAACCTGAAGCTCACTACCAAAGAGACATGCCCCGGGCAGGCCTGGGTGACAGGTGAGCCACATCTTCACCCACAGAATAGTTCATTTGGCAAACAATCATTGAATGCCTCCTGCGTGCCAGGCACTGTTCTGAGAGCCTGGGATGCATCAATGGACAAAACAAACTCTCTTCTCTAAGGAGCTGGCATTCCACTGGGAGGAGACAGACAGACAGCACTTATAATGAAAGGCAATTTGTGTGATTAGGAGAAAAGGGTCCAGGAGTGTGAGTGATGATTTTAAATAGGATGGCCAAGGCTAGGTCTCCCCAGGTGGCACTGAGCAAAGGCTTGAGAAGCGGGGGATTGGGTTATGCAGGGCCCCGTTGGACACTGGAAGGAGTCAGATTTTCCTCCAAGTAAAATTGGAGACCATTGACTTATAATTTAAAATAATAATTCTGTGCTGGGCTCAGAACAGGCTGCAGGGGGCAGGGAGGCCCATTGGAGGCCACTGTGGTCACTCGGGTGAGAGGTGATGGCAGCTTGGACCAGGGGTAATCAAGGAGGTAGGAAGTGTGCAGATTCTGGATGTGGTTTAAAGATAGACCCAGAGACTCCCTTATGAGATGGGAGGAAAAAGAGCTTAAGTGGAGTCATTGGAATATCGGGATTCCACCCGCCAAGGGGGAGGCTGTGGGAGGCGAGGTAGTTAGCACTGAGTGCTCGCTGACCATCCATGTGGAGGTACCAAGGAGGTTGCTGGAACTGGGGAGAGAGTTCTAGGCTAGAAGTAAAGTTGGGAGTCATTAGCATAAAAAATAGTATTTGGCAAAGCAGGATAACTGAATGACCTTAATCATTTCTGTCTTCTTGGCACCTAAAAATGGTCTTGGCAGACTGGAGCCACTTGGGAAAGATGGCATTGAACTGCATGAGCTAATTCTTGCTGCAGGTTCCCTTCAACTCAGCCTGTGCCTTCCAGCAAATCTCTTGACCTGTCAGAGCTAGATTTTTTTTATTTGTAAAGTGGAAAGGAGGGTAGCCACATGCAAGTGGTCTGCATTTTGTGAATTCTTGAACAGTATACATGTGCATCGGATGGGAAATGGAAAAGCTGCCTCCCTGGCTCCTTCCGTGTTCAGTCTCTTGCTTTAGGAGATTATGTCGAAACTCTGGGACTAGAAAGCCCTTCTCCTTTGTGGTCTGGAACCAAGATGCCCCACAAGCTTCCCCTGTTGGGCTGACACCCCCTGACCTGACCTCAGGCTCCTGGGGGAAGGTGTGTGAGGCAGCGCCCCCCAGCCTGTCTTACAGCCCAAGACTGGAAGAACCTTGGTTGCCATGTTGGTGCATAATAAGACTCTCTTTTCAGATGGGATCCAAACTGAAGGCTTCATTGTTCCTTCTAAAACAAGTGGAGTTGAAAAACTCTCTCCCTGTCACCTTCGCTGGACAGAGCACAATGGCTCCCCATGAATCCTGGAGAAGCCATCTCAGGAAACAAGGTATTTTTGCTCACTGTGTATTAAAGGAAAGCCAAGCTCCTTAAAGGATCACCCACAAAGAGCACATGCGAGAGCACACACACAGACAGTGAGAGTACACGCACAGTGCAAAGAGCACACACACAGTGCGAGAGCACACACAGAGACAGTGAGAGCACACACAGTGAGAGTACACACACAGTGAGAGTACACACACACAGTGCGAGAGCACACACAGTGAGAGAGCACACACAGAGATAGAGTGCACACACACAGTGAGAGTACACACACAGTGAGAGTACACACACACAGTGCGAGAGCACGCACACAGTGCGAGAGCATACACAGAGATAGAGAGTGCACACACACAGTGAGAGGACACACACAGTGAGAGCACACACACAGTGCGAGCACACACACACAGTGAGAGTACACACACACAGTGCGAGAGCACAAACACAGATAGAACTTCCTGCAAAAGCCTGCAGTACAGCCAGGAATGAGGCCATTTGCAGTGGGGACTAATATGAGGATGTGGCTGTTCCAGGATGGAACAATCCAGGCCAAGAAGAGCCAAGGACACGAAAGATGGGCAGCAGATTTAGATTATGAAATAAAATGAGGATTAGGAACTGGACCAGAGAAAACAGAACAGAAACAATTCTTTGAACCACCCTAAACTATGTTTCTGCAGTTCCCATGAAGCAGAAGCCAGAAGTTACTATCAGAACTGCATTGCCTTGTATAACTGTACAATCAACCAACCACACAGTCATCCACAGCTGATCTTCTGCCTGTCCTTGCCGACGTCTGAGTTAACCCTTCTAACCACAGCTCAGAGCAGCCCAGTGTATGAACCTCACTAACCTTCGCAGTGTTGACCTTGATGCTCAGGGCAGGCAAACTAAGTGAGCAGTGCTGACACTCTGTGACACTCATTCCTTTGGGGGCATCACAGCTGCCTCTGACAACATTAGTGTAAGTATAACCATCTTTTCTTTTGGGTGGCATGTTTGATATTTCTTCGTTCTAGACCATAATCAAATGAACATTGGTCTTTCTATTCATGTTAGGCAACAGGCCTAGCCAGTATTTTTTTTTTATGCTGACAGCTGTTGTGATTGCTTAAGACCTTCCTTTGCTTATCAATCTTCCTCTCCCCACCCCTACCCCCGCCACCACCACTGCCATAAATATTAGGTCCCTACTACTACAAGGAAAGAGAGCCAGTGCTCTGGAGGAACGTGAGTTCGGGAGGGGGATGGGATGGGCAGTCACAGCGCAGTGGGATGTGGCGACTGCTGCAACGTGCAGTCAAGGGCGGCTGCTCTCCAAGAAGGTATAGAAATAAACACATGAGTCAGCTGCAACTCGTTCCTTTTCCAGCTGTGAGGGCTGAACATATAGGAGTCAATCTCTTTTCAAGGGATAAAAGTCTTCTGAGTTAAAAGAAGTCTTATCTATACCCCACCTGAGGGCAGAAATCCTTTCCACAGCATCTCAGAATTATTTCTTTAAATTACAATTTAAAGCAAGCACTCCAAGGCCTCATCTTAAGCTTTGGATAAAAATACGTATGTGTGCCCAGGTGTGTGTATGTGTGTATGCATCCTTATAAAAAGCTAAGTGAAATCTGAACAGAAGGCATGAAAGTATTATTCAGAGATAGATTTTAGATCACATAGACAGGTAAAGCTCTTACGCAAGTTGGGCAATAGCCTTATCCAAATGTAGCTTCATTCTTTCTTGACAACACAGAATAGCATCAACTTCCTATTCAATAGGAAAAAAAAAAAAAACACGTTAATGTTTTCGTTATTGAGTATAACATCCAAAGTCAGCAATGTAACAAAACATCAATGAAGGAAAACTTTTATTTCTTAAAAGCTGTGAATTTAAACAAGAAAACAATTTTTTTTTTTTTTTTTTTTTGAGACAGAGTTTCACTCCATTGCCCTGAGTAGAGTGCCATGGCATCAGCCTAGCTCACAGCAACCTCAAACTCCTGGGCCCAAGCAATCCTTCTGCCTCAGCCTTCCGAGTAGCTGGGACTACAGGCATGCGCCACCATGCCCGGCTAATTTTTTCTATATATTTTTTTAGCTGTCCAAATCATTTCTTTCTATTTTTAGTAGAGACGGGGTCTCGCTCTTGCTCAGGCTGGTCTTGAACTCCTGAGCTCAAACAATCCGCCCGCCTCGGCCTCCCAGAGTGGTCGGATTACAGGCGTGAGCCACCGCGCCCGGCCAAGAAAACAATTTTACATCCATTATTTATCTGTATGTCCCATGATATTACAATCTAAACATTAGACTGAGATGCTATAGGTAAATTATTAATATATTATGGAATAAATTTGGACATGTTTAAAATTTTAGGGGTTTTCTCTTTCTTTTTTAATATTTTCCTTAAAACATTAAAAAAAAAAAAGGACCAAAATTCTGGTAATGTGCAAAGTCGAATTTAAATGCATGGATTCTTCCACAATAGGTATCCTTCCAAGACTAAGTAAATTAGGGAGAAAAAGAGCAGCCAAAGGAGCTTGTCTCTGGCAGGGCACGTACCCTCCAGTAGACAGCTCGCCGGTCCAACACGGAGGCTGATTTCCACCATGGGAGGTCAGCACCACCCCCCACCACCCCCGTCCTGTTTGCGTCCCGCAGCCCAAGCCCATCCACGTACAAACACTTGTGCTAGCCAGGCCTCTCCACTGGACCACACATGTGGCCTTTTGATGCTGCTAGGATGGGTGCACTATTACATAGCATGTGTTGTATCAGAAATTTTTAAATCAACATTTATTTCTCTTTGAAATTCCTATTCCCATTAGAAAGTTTAGGAACTCAAGATAGCACCAAGAAGATATTTAAAAAGCGCACATAATCATCGTTATCATTTTCTTAGGCAAAAAGTGATCATACTATACATACTGCTTTGTGGCATTTTAAATGTGAACATCTTCCCATGACATTAAACGATACTGTCATGAACAACTTCAAGTCGATATTTAGGCACCACCACAAAGTGTACCTTTTTCCAAAGTTTTGACAAGTACAGCCCTGAATGATGGCTATAAAGTGACTACTTGGATGTCACTGTTAAACCCAGATGCTGCTCCAGCAGGTTAAGGCTTTATAGGGGGTTCTATTTATCCGTGTTAACTGAGTCTTTTTTGTTTGAGGAAAGTGGGTAAACTGCCACAATCCAACAGGTGGAACAGACTACTCAAATCAGACTTTGCAAATCAAACTGCGAGTCTGGATTGAATCTAAGGAAAGGTGAGTATCAGGGATGGGCACAGGCACTCCACCTCTCTATATAATGCTTTTTAATGATGCAATCATCATCAAATATTCTCATATTCACACTTATTCCTGATTTGGTGAGCAGAAGCGTTTGCTTTCATTAGAGATGTGCATTCTCAGCATTTGTTCCTGAGTCTGTGAGAGATGATCGATCAGCTGCCCTTTCCTACACGGCTGATCATAAGAAGCCTCCGGTCCTACCACCTGCTTAGAGGCAGAAACCTAGGTGAGGACGGCAGGGCCCACCCAAAGGCTCCTTCCGTGCTGGTAGCAGGTTTCATTCAATCCTGGCTCAGAGCAGAACCCTCCTGGGCTGCACTGGGCTGAAATGCTGAAATGTCTCTCTAGCAGTAGGTCTAACATCTCCGGAACCCATCGCTTGCACATTCTCAATAAACCTCTGAAACTGGAGTGTTTTTGTTTTCTGCTTCTGCTGCATGAAGGAAGGAAAAGCCCCTTGAGGGAAGGAAACTGGCCAGCTGGGGCCAAGCCCAAAGCCTCAGCCTGAGTTCTGAGCAGCAGTCCCAGCCTGCATCGCGGCGAAAGGCCAGGCCAGGCTGCATGTGAGATGACTCTGCAGGTTCATTTGGCCCCAAGTCCAAGGAGTTAGCATGGTCTGGGAGTGCTAAGAGCATGGAACCATGACTCATTCCCCAACAGAAGCTGTTCTGTAAGAATTTGTTGAATATCACTGATTGACTGTAGTAGTCAAAGAATTCATAAGAACGTATTTCACTGCACCCGTGTTTTTCAAAAGTAGACCTTTTAAAGCTACTTCTTTTCTTTGCTAATGCACATTTAGTTATTCTAAAACGTGGGTAAAAAAGTAAAACATATGCTAATATCACTACCTTGAGTAAGCTACAGGATACATTCACTACTTGAATAAATTGGCAAGGAAAGCACCCCCCATGACCCCCCGAATTCAGGAACCATTACTCTAATTGCACATTCCATTTCTGAGATAAAGTGACCTCTGCTACTGACCTACAAAGTATAAACCTCTAATGCAGAGGTTCTTGTTTTCAAAAAACAGCTTTATTGACATATAATTCATATACTACTTAATTCACCTACTTAAAGTGTACAGTTCTATGGTTTTTAATATATTCACAGTTATGTAACCATCACCAGAACCAAATTTAGGACATTTCATTACCTTCCTAAGAAATCATGCACCCCTTAGCTGTCACCCCCAATTTCCACTCCCCCAAGCCTCCCTTTCGTAGGCAACCACTAATCTACTTTTAGTCTTTATAGATTTCCCTACTATGGAAATTTCATATAAATGGAATCATATAATACATAGTCCTTTGTGACTGGCTTCTGTCACTTAGCATAATGTTTTCAAGGTTCATTCATGATGTAGCATGTACCAGCACTTCATTTCTTTCATGGCTAAATAATCTTCTATCATATGGCTATACTACATTTTCTTTATCCATTCACCAATTGATAGACGTTTGGTTGTTTCTACTTTTTGGCTGTTAGGAATAATGTTGCAATAAATATTCATGTACACCTTTTTGTTTGCATATGTTCTCTTTTCTCTTGAGCAGATAGATAAGTAGGAGAAGAATTACCATATCATATAGTAACTATGTTTAACCATTTCCAAAGCAGCTGCACCATTTTACCTTCCCACCAGCACTGTATGAGGGTTCTAATTCCTTCACATTTTCACCAACACTTGTTATTTTCTGTATTTTTTATTGTGGCTATCCTAGTTGGTGTGAAGTCATGTTTTGTTGTGCTTCTTATTTACATTTCAATGATTATTGATATTGAGCATTTTTCATATGTCTATTGGCCATTTGTATATTCACCTTGGATAACTGTCTAAGATCCTTTGCCCATTATTTAATTGACTTATTTATCTTTTGAAAAAATTTTAAGTTATTTATATATACTAGATATAAGTCCCTTATCAGATATATGATTTGTAAAGATTTGCCACTTTCTTGATAATGTTCTTTGAAGTACCAAGTTTTTAATTTTGATGATGTCCAATTTATCTGTTTTTTCTTTTGTTGTTTGTGCTTTTGACGTCACATGTAAGAAACTATTGCCTACTCCAATGTCACAAATATTTATGCCTCTTTAAAAGAGTTTTACCAGTTTTAGCTCTTACATTTAGGTCTTTGATCCATTTTCACTTAATTTTTTTATATGTTGTGATGTAGGGATCCACTTTCATTCTTTCGTATGTGGATATCCAGTTGTTCAAGCACCACTTGTTGAAGAGACCATTCTTTTCCCATTGAATTATCTTGGCACCCTTGTTGAAGATCAGTTGATGGTAAATGTGAGGATTTATTTCTCAACTCTCAAATTATGTCTATCTCCATGTAAGTACTACACCGTCAAACCTATTGGAGCTATGCAGTAAGTTTTGAAATCAGGAAGTGTGAGACCTCCAACTTTCTTCTTTTTCAATACTAGTTTGGCTATTTTGCATCTCTTGAATTTCCTTATGGATTTTAGGATCAGTCTGTCAATTTCTATGAGAAGTCAGCCAGGATTGTGATAGGAATCATGTTGAATCTATGACTCAAGTTGGGAAGTACTTCCATCTTAACACAATGCAGTCTTCCCATCCACAGACATAGTATGTCCGTTTATTTAGATCATCTTTCATTTCTTTCAACAATATTTTATATTTTTGAGGCATTGGTTCTTACCTCTGCCTGTTCATTAAGGTTATCTGGGGCATGTTTTTAAAATATGAATGCCTAGTCCCCACTCCAGATTTGAATTAGAATCTCTGGATGTTGGGCCCAGTCATTGATATTTTTAAAACCCTTGCCAGGTGATTCCAATGTGCAGCCACTACTAAAATAATGGACACACCAAAGGTAGTCAAGTTTCAAGCAAATCTCTTGGAAATACTATAGTGTGCTTGTAGGCAAACCGATGAAGTTAAGGTGTTAGAACTGGCTTGTAATTTACTTCATACAGAATGTCTCAGGGTCAGTGAGAACAAAAGGCCAAGCGACAGACAATGGTAAATTCCTACCTATTTAGGATGACAAAATAGATGACAGATTATTTTTTAAGACTTGTGAGAGTCATCAGAGGCTGGGAAAGAAGCAACAGATGAGCAGGGACCCGTCATTGCAAAACTATTTCACGCAGCCATAGGGACAGTGGCTTTTACAGAGTAGATTGCATCGGCTCTCCGCACGGCCAAAGCTTTCCTGAGTATATTATTTCAACTTGGATTTCTCTCAGTAGAGGAAAGGAAAGAGCAAAGAAAAAACTGCTTATCATCCTTAACGTGATGGGTCACTGAGAAAATGCAAAGGAATGTTGAAGGGGATGATGATGGAGTTGAGGCCCAGCTGCTGCGTCATCAGGTGTAGTTTCTCACCAAGGATGTGTTTCTCACCGAGGACCAATCAAACAAAGGCAAAGAGGGGGACCCTGCCAAGCTGGTTCCGGGACGGAGAATGGATTTGCTACAGCAGAAGTTCTGATTCAGACAGGGAAACGAGGCTGAGAAGTGAAGGGGAAGCCAGAGAGCGGAAGGCTGTAGTGGATTTTCTCCTGTAGGAATTAGGGAGCCCAGGGAGAGTTTTCAGCAGAAGGAAGAAACTGGTGACAATGTATAGCACAGATCCAAAGGAAACTCAGTGAAGGGAAAGTGTTGGGAATTTCACATGAACAAGCCATAAAGAAGAGCTGGAAACTGACTAAAGGGCCCAGGAGGCCGTGCCCAGCAAGCCCTGCCATGGAGCTGAGAGACCGTCGGTACCATCCATAGAAAGGGGTGGATGATAGAGCAGGCAGGCACTGATGCAGAAGAAAATGTCACTTTTAGTCTTCATAAATATGAACAAAAAAATGAGTTACCAAACTAAAAAATGTTTGGAAATCACTTAGGGATGCAGAACTAATGCTTCATAAAGTGTCTGGGCGAAAGAAAGAAATTGGGAAGGGCCTCAACTACATGACAGCTGAAATCTTAAGAAATAGCAGAAATCTGTGGTAACAAGGCTAGGAAGTGAAGGTCAGAGAAATTAGTACCAAACCGAACTGACTTGGTGGGAGGGGACTAGTGAGAGCACCAGTAGCAGAGTGCGGACACAACCGGACGTTTCTGGATGGCAACTTGGCTGTGCATCGACAGCTTTCCACATGCATAGACCCTTTGTACTTTACATTTCCTGAAATATATTCTAAGGAAATAATCAGAAGTACCTACAATTATCAATAATAATATTTCTGTACACTGAAGTGTTAGTTAAAGAAAAAAGAAAGAGGGGTGAAATAGAGAAACAACGTCACTATAGGGCAAGAGAAGATTGACTTAAAAAATTATAGCACCTTTACGTTGAGTTACACTGTGTAAGCATTAAAAACTCATGTCTTAAAAAAAATCTAATGATATGGAAAATTACCTCAATATAACTTTAAATGAATAAAGCACTTTTCAAATTCATACATACAGTATGATTCTAATCTTGAAGACATGTCTATATGTCATTGTGTGAGTTGGGTGGTATCTAAGCATGATTAATAAAAAGGCTGAAATACTCCAAAATTAATTAGTGATTAGAAATTAGTGATTTCTGTCTAATAGAGCTTCGAGTGATTTTTATCTTTCTTTATTCTTTTTTTTACATTTTTGAAATTCCCAATGAAAACGTTACTTTTATAACTAATAAAAATGTATCTTTACTAAATGTTATAAATATCTGATATGATAACTATTTACTTATAAGTGTTTTTTTTCTCTTTTTTTTAGAGACGGGGGTCTCACTCTTGTTTAGGCTGGTCTCGAACTCCTGAGCTCCAGCGATCCTCCCACCTCGGCCTCCCAGAGTGCTGGCATTACAAGCGTGAGCCATCAGGCCCCGCCTATAAGTGGTTTTATATAACATCATTTTTTATTGCTACATATTAAACACATGCTAACAACTAAGCTTCTTATCACTGAAACATTTCCCCCATAGTTACCGTCAGCAGTTCTTTTTCAGCTTCATCATGAACTAAATCGATTCCCATTCTCTTCTCTCGGTGAAACAGACATTCTCGGGCTACCTACAGACACAGAAATGATCGAAAGCACTAATGTAACTGACTATACTCAGTGACTAGCAGTTCTAACAACTGGTTCAAAAGTAAGTCAATCGATATTCCCAACACCAACTTCCCAAACCATTCTGTAGAAATCTAGCTTGAAACAGACTGTGACAACTAAGTAGATCTGTGCTATTAATACTAGTTAAAAGGTAAACAGTTAGCTCTTCAAAACAGTTTGAAAATATTCCTAATTTGGAAAGTTGACAAAATGAAGCAGATGGCATCTACTTGATCCCCACAAATTAGCATCTGAGAACACTATACTTCAGCATTAGTTTCTTCAAGAGAAATAGTTTGGTAATGTGCAACACAGTCTTCAAGACATTATTTCTAAATATTTTCTACTGAGAAGAGTGAGGAAGAAATGAATGATTATCTTTAAAGACATCAAAATATTTGTGCAGCCAAAAATCCAAGTGATTATTTTTAAAGTGCCATTTATTGCTTTCCCAATTATAAAAATAATGTCTTTATTTACAAAAGAGGAAAAAATATAGAAAAGTATAAAATACGATTGAGTTATTCTCCTGTTACTGTTTTGTTTGTTTTAACAAAATGGAGGTTATAATGTCCCTACAATTTTATATTATGCTTTTCAGGATTGACATTAAATAGTAAACTCAAGTCATGAAATATTCTTTGAGACAAAGTATGTTAATGACTCCAATGGAAAACAGCTTAGATTGCTAATAATAAATTATGTATGAAAGAACACTATGTAGCAGTTAAAATGCTTTTTTCAAAGACTATTTCATGACATAGGACTACTGTAGAATGTTAAATTTTTTAAAAGCATATAATTATCATGAAGAAAATCTTTGAGTGAATCTCTAATTTTTAATAGTATAATTTACATTTAGTAGAAGAAGAATTAATGGGTTGAGGGGAGCTCTGATTAATATATATTACTAAATTGCTTTCCTAAGAAATTTCCAGTAATGCACACTCCTACTAGTAATATAGAAAAGTACCCATTTTCTCCTCTTTTGCCAACCCTATATGTCTTAAGTTTTCATTATTGCAAGTTTGATAGGCCAAAGATGGTTACCTCGTTGATTTAATTTGTATTTTATTATTAATTGGCTTCAACATTTTCCCCTTATATCCATCCATCAAATGTATTTTCTCTTTTGAGGCTTATCTGTTTATGTGACTAACTCTAATTTTAATCAGGACCTTCTGATACTGTATTGACAGTAAATGTCAAGCACACAAGAACACATGTCTGGACAAAAACTGCAGAAAAAAAATTCAAATTAGAACCATCTCACTGAAAGTAGTCATCACTGAAAGGGGTACTAAGAGAAGAAATCGAGTCTCCTCTGGAAATTAAGTAAGAGGGTCAGTGGCTATCATTTTAAGGATACTTTCAATCTTTGAAGACCTGAGGGCAGGGAGGCAGGGTGGGCTATAGAAGAAACCAATAACCCTCAGAATGAGCCGAGGCTCAGAGGCTCAGGGAGGCCCAGAAGACCTGATTCTAAACCACAGTTCATGACAGACTAATTCAAAAAGACATCATTAGCATCCTATCAACCTTTCTCTCTGAACTTCTGGGAGCTGTGTGTATCTGTATGTGCCTGTGCTTAGTGGCGGTGGGGCGGGGGGTGAACGATAGGGAGTGACAGTGTGCAGGGACCCCCAACCAACTCCATGGTAACATGGCTACTGGCCTGACCTCAGTCTCATCCCTCTGTTTAATCAAATGCATTCCATCTCCTAAGATGGTCTCATGCGATCATTTCACTGTGCCTCGAGATGGAATCATCACATATACACAGGAGGCATTTCATGACACAGACTAAAAGAATAAAGTTTTTTCTCAAATATTTCTTATCTTAATCTAGGGACAGCAGTGATCAAGCAGCCTACTTAAGAGATAAGGAGATGATATTTTCACTGTAAAAATTATGTGTCCTGCTGATGTCTCTTTAATTAGCCATCTTTGCTTTGGCATTTAGAATTCTTCCTTAAAGTGGTTGTTCTGTATCGTGTGCAAAAAATGGCAGTGGTTTTACCATTACTGAAACCATTTATTGATTCATTGATAGGGGCTGGGCTTCTACAGATGAAGCAAAACATAATTCAATATATAAATAGCCTCAGTTGGTTATCATAATAACGACACAGTGCTTTTTATCATAAGGTCTTACTCATATTTACCTGAAGAGGGGCTTCCATCTCCACCAGAGCCCTCTCTAATCTTTTCTTCACATCAGTAAGTGCATTTGTCTCTCCAATCATTTCATCCAACTCATGGATGATTTCAGATTTCCAAAACCCTATGTCGTTGACGCGTTCTCCCAGATTTTGCGTGCTGTCTGTCTGGGTTTTTCTGGTTTGTTGATATTTGTCTTGAATCAGGCGAGATGTATCCACTCTTAGTCTCTCTGAATTATGTCGGGAAGTGTTGGATTCTTGATAGTTGCTTAAATTGGACCTGTACCAGTCATCAGGGGTGTATCTTGTGAAGAGAGTGGTTCTGTTGGAGACAAAGGGAGGTATGGTGCTCTCGGACACCCTCTGTGATGTGGTGCAGTACGGGGCCAAGGTCGGTAAGTTGGAGGCTACTTTGTAATATGTGCTCGGTCTCCACGGAAGGCTCAAGCTATGGGTGAAATTGGAATGGGGAAAGCGGTTCCTATAGCTTGACGTTATGGTACTGATGGCTGGTAGAAAGCTGGTTGGCGTTGGTCTAGGGTGGGCATAAGTTGCTGTTAAAGTAGAGCCTAAACACTCCATGATACCCAAACGCTATTCGTAAATCTCTCCTGTTAAAAAAAAAAAAAAAAGTTAAAAAAAACAGTCACATAAATTAAACTCTGGTGAAACACACCAATAAAGGCCACATCTGACTTAGTATCAGTTGCAGTGGTCCTAAACACCTTAGCTGTTTGTTCTAATTTACATGTTATCCACGTTTACCAGAGATAATATATTTCAAAAATATTTTTTTCATTTGTTCCTCTAGATTGTATTAAGATCGCATTTTTTTTTTTGATTGCCCATTTGAATTTTTGAATGTTTTAGAAGGCAGTACTGGAAGAAATTTGTAGCTATAAACGCTTACATTTAAAAAATGAGAAAGACTGTCTTCCATGCTACATAAAAGTAATATTGTCGAAACAAATATTGTAACAAATTCAAATTAAGAGCCTGAACTATGCATTTTAACAAATAAAGATTCAAGTCTTGGCCCTGCTATGACTCACTTTGTGACACTGGGAAAATTACTTAACCTCTCTATGCCTCAGTTGCCTCATCTATAAATAATAGGGACAATAATGGGACTTCCTTCTTTGGACTGTTATGAGTAGTATTAGCAGCACTAGGGAATTGCTTGGCAGACCCCTCCCCGCCAAGTTATCCTAAATAAACACTCACTCTAGGTAACAACGGTGTGGTTGGTATGCAAACACAGCTCAAGGCAAGCACCCAGTCTCTTTTCCTGGCAACTTGCCACCTCTAAGTACCTCCCATATAGAAATTCTAGGGCAGCAACAAGGTAATGAGGATTAAGACAATGCTAAGTATTTGGAATGCTTAGCACAGTGCTGGGCACATAGTGAGTGCTCGGTATATGTTAGCCTTTTTAATCAGCAGTCTCCAATCTTTTTGACACCAAGGACCGGTTTCACGGAAGAGAATTTTTCCACAGGCCAGGTGGGAGCGTGGAGCTCAGGTGGTGATGCCAACAGAGCGACGGGGAGCGGCTGCAAATACAATGAAGCTCACTCATCCACCCCTCACCTCCAGCTGTGCAGCCCTCTAGGTTCCAAGTTTCATGGAAGACAGTTTTTCCACTGATGGCTGGGATTGGTGGCGGCAGGTAGGGGGAGCTCAGGCAGTGACTAGAGGCCCGGTTCCTAACAGGCCACAGACCCCTGTACCGGGCCACTGCAGTTTTAAATTACTAATACAGAGGAATCTATAAAGTAAAAGGTAAATATCCTTTCTCCCCCCAAAAGTAAGCTCCTCAGAAGCAGCCACTGTGAATAATTCATTAAAAGTTGCATCTTTCCAGATTTCTCCTATTCATGTACTAACATATGTATTCTTTATATACTACATACCTCTACCTATGTACCATTTATATATATATATATATACACACACAGAGCTTTATAATATAAAAACTGAATTATTCTAATCATTGTACATGTCACTCTAGATCATGCTTTTTTTTACTTAAATATAATTTTTGGATGCCTCCCCTGTTAGAACATATAAACCCACTTCATTCTTTTTGCCAGTTCCACTGTCTGGAACTTTTGGTCATTATTATTCCAGAAAGCCAAGAATGCCACAAACTATGCCATATTTTTCAGCATTTTTTCATTCTGTTTTGGGCTTAATGTCTATGGCCCTGCTTACTAAAAATGAAAAATAAAATTAGATCCTATTCTATGCACTGCTCAGGAAAAAAAAAGTCCTTCAATGATTATTTAAATAGCTATGCCTTGAGGCCTTTGAAACCCAAACCACAAAATAATATATTTGTAGAATTGTGTTCAAGTCAAAATCCACTCAGACCATATGATGAAATACCTGCCCATGACCCTATGGGCCTGTATGACCCCCCAGCTCTCTGCCTGTTTCCCAAATTCTTCCCTCTTACGGACCCTAAACACCTTATACTGGCCAAGCTTAAAGAGTGATAGTGAAAAAAGAAAGCCTTAGTTACCACTTGCAGTTCTTCACTTCATTTTGAAACTTAAACTGTTTCAAACAGCAAAGCAAAGTACTTGAGGCCTTAGGGTCCTTATAATTGCCTTTAGTCCAAACCCCTTCCCCATGTCAGATCTATAAATAATCTAGTTTTCTTCTAAGCAAGAAGCTCAAGTGGGGATGGACCACTCCTACTTGTCTTTGCTTAATTCTTGACAATAAGAGATCCAAACACCCAATGGCTCATGTGGTTCTTCCACCATGGAATTCCAAGTGCAGAATGCCAAGTGAGGTTTCCCAACACCTGTTATGTTGGCATCGTGAAACAGTTCAACCCCTGTTTGCCAAATATTGAACTATGAGTCATCTGCTTCGAGGGGTGATATGTAAAGATGCAGAGGTTGATAAGCCAGATGAGATATGTGGGCTGAGATAAATCAACACAGTTTATAAAGGCACACAGTGATTTGTTTTTTAATTAGGGATGGGATATAGCTTAGAATCTGGAATCTGAAGGATAAAGCTCAGTTGTTTAGATATACTCAAGTAGAGCTCCTCATGTATGGCAGTAAGTTTTATATGGTGACACAACATTTTACAGCCACAACTAAAGTTTTGGCTCCAGCCAGCCATCTTGTAAGTTATTCAGGAAGACTGAATAAAAGTCATCACACGGGGATATTTCACCAAAGTATTCCACTGTCAGGTACTTTTGGTCATTACTGGTCAAGAAAACCAGGAGTGTCATGGCCTAATAAATACTTAAAAACTCAAAATACATTTCTGCCTCCAATCATAATAGACTAATAATAACTAGACTTAGTCCCTTACATTTAAAGATCTAGACAAAATATCTAAAAGAACTGTTTTCAGACATTGGCAAACAGACAGCACATGACTCTGGTCCCTGAGAGAAGAGAACGGAGTAAGGTGAGCTCTCAGATTGGCGTGGCGTTGTGCCTGGAGGCAATTTCCAGACCAGGGGAAAAACAGATGAAAACCAAATAGAGCCTGGCAGCCTTTGTGAGTTGAGAAAGTGGTCAGAATTTGGGGAGGCTGAGACAGCTAGATGTGAGGAAGGACTCTGGAATAAAGTGAATCTGTGTAGGGATCCTTGTGAGTCTTTGCTGAGTAGTAGGCTTCACACACATCTAGGGATACTCCACAAACCTTGGCAAAGAGTGGTGGTACAGTTGTTGGCTGAACAATTTCTAGAACTCACAGAGGGTAGAGATACATTATGAATTCAGACTAACCAGATTGGAGAGTCATTGGTGATCACCTAGAGCATTCAAGGGAGAGCCCCAAGAAGCCACACATTAGAAGTAGGGCCCAACTATCCCTGGAGTGAAGGCAATGAAGACTCACCTTAGCAAAGCTTGAAAACAACCCTCAAACAGATCAAACCAATTCACACATAACTGTGTGACATCCTCAATACACTCAAATATGTAATATCACAATTGTCTAGCACCCAGTCAAAAACTACCAGATATACCAAGAAGCAGGAAAATGGGACCATAAAGAAAAATCAGTCAATGGAAGCAAGTCTAGAAATGGCAGAGATGATGGAACTAGTGGACTATGTACAAGTATTTAATACAAGAATATAATGAAGAGAGAAATGGAAGATTAAAAAAGAACCAAATGGAACTTTAGGGATAAAACATACACAATTTCACCATATGGGATTAACAGCATATTAGAAATTGGAGAAGTAAAGATTAGTGAGCTCAAATCTAACTGAATTGAAAACACAGAGATTTTTAACTAAAAAAAGAAATGAAAAGCACCTAAGTAATCTATGGTTTAACATCATGTATTTGTAGTGTAATAAAGAGAAGACAAGGGACAAAAATATTTGAAGAAATAATGGCTGAGTATTTTCCAAATTTGATGAAAACTATAAATCCCTAGGTCCAAGAAACTCCACAAACTCCAAGAAGATAAACACACACAGACACACACACACACACACACACACACACACCACGGCCATCACCACCATCCTAAAGCTCATCATGATCAAAATTTCTGAAATCAATAATAAAGAGAAAAACTTAAAAGCAGAGAAAAAAAGGATACATTAAGTAGAATGGAACAAAGATAAAAATTAGTACTGAATAATTGCCAGAAACTATCCAAGTCAGAGGACAAACATTTTTGGAAGAAAGTGTAATTCTAAAATTCTGTATCTATTGGAAAAATCCTTCAAAAGTGAAGATAAAATATTTCATAAAAATACAAACCAAAAGAACTCAGCTGCAGCAGACCTGCAATACAAGAATTGTTAAAGGAAATTCCTCAGGCAAAAGGAAATTATACCAGATGGAAACTTGGATCTATACAAAGAAATGAAGAATGTTAGAAATGGTAAGCATGTGTGCTAATATGAAAAAAAAAAAACTTTTCTAACTTTCAAATTTCTTTAAAAGATGATTGCTAAAAGTAAAAATAATTTTAAAAATTGTGGAGTTTATAAAATAGAAGTAAATTATATAGTAACAATAGCACAAATGATTGGAGGGCTTAGATGGAAATATAGTACCATAAGGGTCTTGTAACTGAAATGGAATAATGTTATTTAAACATATACTGTGATAAGTTAAAAATATATGTTGCAAACTTTACAGTTTACAGCTCTCAAAATGTAAATGAAAGACCCATGGGCATGCCTAAGACATCTTCAGGGGTGAAGAGGCCAAAATTATTTTCATAGTAAATACTCAGTTGCTATTTGCCTTTTTCACCCTCATTATCTCAAATTTACATTTATTGTAAATTTACAAATTTACAATAGAGTTTTCCTGAGGTGACATAATAGGTGGTATCACAACAGACTGAATGAAGAAGATATGAGAACCCAATTACCAACCTACAAATTAAATAACTTTGGCAAAAATATAACTCTTCTTACTAAACTTTTTTTGTTTCAGAAAATAGTTTTTTTTAAAAAAGTTACTTTTCTTAATATATATTGTTTATCATAGCTATTTTTAATAAAGAATTCATATTTTTTAATTTGTCAGTTTTAATTTCTAATATAATAAATTTTAATAGGTATAATCCACATAAATAAAAGATCTTTGAGGTCCTTAATACTTTGTCAGAGTGTAAAGGGGTCCCAAGACCAAAATGTTTTCAAACTGATGACCTGGAGCAATCTCTAAGAATATTTTAAAAAAATTTTAACTAATAAGTCATTAGTGAAGAAAATGATGGAAGACAAAAAAGACACATAATTAATCCAAGAGAAAAGAGGGCCAAAAATAAGACAAATAAAAAACAAATATTGATAATTACATTTATAATAAATGGTCTAAATAGTCCAATTAGAAGGCACAGATTGTTAGAATGATTTTTAAATAGCAATATTGAACTATAAACTGTCTGGGAAAAAATCTCATTTTAAATATAAAACATAGATAAGTTAAAAAAATAAAACTGTGGAGAAAGACATACCATGTAAACACTAATCAAAAGAACGCTAAAGTGGCTAAATTCTAATATCAAATCAAGTAGATTCAGAACAAGAAATATTATCAGAGATAAAGAGAGAAATAAAAATAAACAGATCAATCAAAGCAACATAATCTTAAATGTCTATGTTAACATGACTTAAACACCTGAAGCAAAAACTGGCAAAACTAAAATGAGAAATAGACAGATCCACATTATAGTTGGATATTTCAACACTCTTCTGTTAGTAATTCATAAAACAAATAAACAGAAAATTGGTTAATACATAGAATATTTGAACAACATTACAACTAAGTGGACCTAATTTACATCTGTAGAACACTCCATCCAAAACAGCAGATTACACACTGTCCTCAACTGCACAAAAAACATTCACCAATGTAGACTATATTATGAACCATAAAACACATCTTGATAGATTTAAAATATTGAAATCATACAATGTATGTTCATTGATCATATCAAAATTAAATTATAAGTCAATAATAGACAGATATTTGGAAAATCCCAAATAGAAAATTAAATAACTCCTTTCTAAATAACTCATGAGTCAATGAAGAAATCTCATGTGAAATTAGAAAATATTTTTCATGGAATGGGAATAAAAACACAGCATATCAAATTTTGTGAGATGCAGCTAAAATAGTGATTACAGGGAAGTTTAAGTGCTCATCTTAGAAAATAACAATGAGGTAAAATCAGTAATCTGTGCTTTCCTCTTAAAAGGATAGGGAAGAAAAGCAAAGTAAACCCAAAGTAGAAGGAAGAAAATAATAAAGAGAGAAATATCAATGAAATAGAAAATACATAGAAAAAATCAATAAAACCCTATCAATAAAATTGATAAACCACTTGCTGGAATCATCAAAATAAAAGAAGACAAATTACTAATATCTGGAATGAAAGAGGGAATGTTACTGCATATCATGCAAACATTAGAAAGTTAATAAAGCAATATTGTTAACAACTTTATGCCAAGAAATTTCACAACATAGATGAAATAGAGAACATTTTTGAAAGATACAAATAACCAAAACTGACTAAAGAGAGATAGATATCCCAAGTAGCCCTATCATAATTAAAGAAATTGAATCTATAGTTTAAAATCTTTCCTCAAAGAAAAGTTTTGGCCTAGATAGGTTCACTGGTTAATTCTACCAAACTTCTAAATGGAAAAAAAAAAAGCTGATTCTGGCTTATTTTGGTGGTGTCCCTTTCACGATGTTTAAATTATTCTCTAAATTCTAACTCAGTCATTTCCTAAGAGGGTATGTGTAGCACATACTAAGATCATTAACTGTTGCTATAAATATCTCGTATTTGCAAAAATAAAAAAAACTGAACAAATTCTTTGGAAAAATGACTGAAAATAGCCATGGAAAATCTCCTAAATCATGCAATTGTTTTTTTTTTTTTATTATACTTTTAGTCATAATGCTATGGTTTGAATGTCCCCTCCAAAACTCATGTTGAAATTTGATTGCCACTGTGACTGTATTAAGAGGTGGCACCTTTAAGAAGTGATTAGGTTCTTGAGGGCTCTGCTCTCATGAATGCATTAATGCCATTATTGCAGGAGTAGGCTCCTGATAAAATAATCAGTTCCACCCTCATTTTTTTGTATCTCTCACACACTTGTCCTTCCACCATGTTAGGACACAAGAAGCCCTCCCCCCAGATGTGGCCCCTCTATTTTGGACTTCCCATCCTCTAGAACTCTAAGCCAAATAAACCTCTGTTCTTTATAAATTACCCAGCCTGTGGTATTCTATTATAGCAGCAGAAAACTGACTAAGGCACATGACCAAAAAGCATTTTAAGAAGTGAGACAAGTGCTACAAAACCAAATACAGTGCTTGACTAGGTTCATTTAGTGTGTGGTCAATAGTTGTTTACATACAGAAAAAAATGCTTTAAGAGTCTCTATAAATATCAGCATGCTAAATATAGAATCAATCACACAGAGATTTTAGGAACTGGAAAGCTCCATTTACAGTCTAAAGGTGGCCTCAAATTATATAAACATATTTTATTAGAACATTTAGGCAAGACTTTAGGATCATAAATATTTTAAAGTACAAAAACCAATAGATCATTTGCTGCAGAAGACACAGGTAAAGAAAGTTTACATGATTTGCTCCACATCCTGCCCCAGATCAGGGACCAGCATAGGCCTGAATGTCTCACAAGCCCCTTTAGTTCCTTTAGTCATATCTACTTAATTATAGCTTCAAATTGGAGCAGACATAAAACACTGCTGCCAATACATTAACAAATTCCAGAGTTAGAAGAAATTATATCAGATTTCTTGTTTAAGTAATTTCTCTTTATGTATATATTAAATAAGAGTGCAGGAAAAGTTGATCTCTCTCTTCCAAAAGAAAAAAAAAAAGTTTGGTAAGGAACTCTATTCATTGATGTATATACATTACTACACATTGGAGCGCTATGTCATAGTATCTATTAGTAAAGTTGAAACCACACATTGCCTGTGGGACTTTTTTGAGAAGAGTCTTACTCTGTCGCCCGGATTACAGTGCAGTGGTGTCCATCATAGCTCACAGCAACCTCAAACTTCTGGGCTCAAGCAATTCTCCTGCCTCAGCCTTCCAAGTAGCTGGGACTACAGGCACGCCACTATACCTGGCTCATTTTTCTATTTTTTATAGAGATAGGGTCTCCTTCTTACTCAGGATGGTCTTGAACTCCTGGTCTCAAGCAATCACACACACACACATCCTGCCGTGCCCGGCCACTTTCTAATATTTTTAAAGGGAGTGAGCTAAAAGTCCATTAACAGAAGAAGGCATACATAATTTGTGTAAATTCATACAAGAATTACCATGTAACAGTTACAATTAATGACCTAGAGCATGTACAGCCTAATACTATTATATCAACTTAAAAAATAACACTACATATTGGCTTTTGGAAAAATAAATTAGTAATAAAAGTATAAAAATGTGCAGAGTATAAGTAAACACTAAAATCTTGTAGGTTAGCACCCACAGGGAAGGAGTGAGGGAAATGGGAATTCCAAGGACTACATAGGAGGCCTCATTTGTGCCTGTAATAGGTTTTTTTTAGTTAGTTTTGTTTGTTTGTTTGTTTTTAAGATAGGACTGGGTACATGAATGCTTGTTCAGTCTACTTATTGTGTGAGGTATTTCATCTTAAAAAAGAAAAAAGAGTAGAATATTCTATCAGATAACCTTAAAACACCACCTATAAAACTATTTTCTTGCTTTTTTCACAGTGACCAAACTAATTATTTTATCCATTTCTAAAATGATTATTTCTCTAAAACTCATCTAACAGCAATGGCCTTGGGCAGTCAGAAAACAGTAGCTTTGATCTGAATTTCAGGAACTCTTGTCTGAGTGGCCAGGTGCTTGTACTGTATCCCCTTGGCTGCAGATCAGAAGACCCGGCTAATGAAGCAGAAGGAACAAGAAACAGTGTTTGGGGCGCCCAGCACCACACTGGAAAGCACAGCACAGCTGACAGGTGTAAGAACGTAAACGAGTTAATGTGGAGGGTTCAGACGCCCTTTTCTGGGTCCGCATTTGGAAATGATTTCTCAGTCCCCGAAAAGCATCAGAAAGGTAAATTACAAGAGAATGGGAGACTGGGTAGAAGATGCCTGTGGGTTTGTTTTGTTTGGGCGGGGAAGGGAGGGTGAGATGGAGAAGTGGAGTTGGGGGCAGGTATTTCGGGGTCTCCGCGACCTCTCCGCGGATCCTGAGGCCAGATGCTGGAGCCCTGATTGGTCCCAGAGGCAGGCAGGAGTCGACGAGGCCACTCACCTGTCAGCAGATGCCTGGCGAAGGGCGGGGAAGGGAGCGGTGGGAGGGAAGGGTCGCAGCCCTGCCACCTACCGCTCTCTGAGGCTCGGACCCCTACCCAACTGCCCTGGACCCGCCTCGCCCATCTGTGACGTCAGCGCCAGCGGACCACTCAATGGCCGCCCCGGCCTGCTCGCCGGGAGCTGATTGGCTGGTCAGAGGAGAGGCGGGAGGAGGAAGCTGCTAGGCAGGAGGGAAGCCCGGCGAGCGGGGTTGCCATGGACGCTCTCACGCTTAGTAACCGTGGCCCCGGGAGGGAGACCTGCTCAGTCCCGGAGGTGAAAGGCGAGAAAAGCGACCCAAGGGAGAGGCCGCAGTGATTTCCCCCGCCCCTCCTGTGGCACCTGATTAGGAATTCTTCCAGCTCCGGAGAATTTGGCGCATCCTAAGGTGCACCAGAGCTGTCTGGGACGTGAACACCTGTCCTGGGATGTGCCAAAGCCCCCACCCTTTCGCCTGTCCTATCCCCAGCAAAGTTCTTCCCATGACGGGATTATCTAGTGATCTTCCCCTCCCTCCTCACTCCAGGGAAAAGTTTTGGGGCTTTCTCTCTCTCTCTTTAGCAAATATTTCTGTAAACGGTAGCCCTTGCTATTTCATCCAGGCACTGGGCCACGTGTTTTACATAAATCGTCGTTCATCCATGCAACCTCCTTCCAACCCTGTAATAGGAGTTTATATTTTACAGATGAGGAACCTGAAGCTTGGAGAAATTTATTGACTTAGACAAGCTCACCCAGTGGCAGAGCTAACACTAAACTCCAATCTGTCAAACTTCAAGACACTTGTCCCTTGAGGCAGCAGTCTGTGTGAGCAGCAAGAGAATTCACTGAATTGCTGTGGTACCTACTAATGCTAAAGAAAATAAAGCCCTCAGTTAATCATTTTTGTTTTTCTGGAAACCCCTGTGTGACACTCCATCCAAGGGTGAGGCTGGGGGACTTGCCAGAATAAGGCAGGCTGGCCAGGCCCTATGAGGCCTTAGTGAAGTGACTACGGGTTGGGGGCTTTGCCAATTCAGAAACTTGACACCATCCATGTACCAGGTTTATTAGAGGCTAACTCAGGCCAGCTGAAGTAGAAAAGTTAGAATGCTGCCACAAGTGCTTACACTCAGCAACATGGCCCCTCTAACGATGACAGGCCCAGAATATTTTCCCCAAGCAGGAAAACTACAGAAAACACCCAATGCTCAGAGGCTACTCATGAGGCTGAACAAGGCTCCCATACCCCATACCAGAGCACTGCAAATTTGTTCCTTTTTTCCCCCTAGTTCCTCATCAGCAACTCTTTCTATATCTGGCCTAAGAAACATTTCACTCTGAGCTATCTTTTTTATTACTTCTTCTCATGCATAATGCTCTGCATTTTGCATTAATTCTCAGGGTTCAGGATCGGTCTTGCTGATGCCTATAAGCTGTAGACAACACAGTAAATGCTACCATATTGGTTCTTTCAGGCAAAATCTTGGCAACCATTTTAAAATGTATTTAATTGCCTGCAAACTCTTTAAAGATATTGCACAGTCTTTGTGCTTTACACACATCAAAATGCCCGATGTCATTGCTAACTGAATGTCAAATTTATTCAATGAATACTTTAAAAATAAACAGGTGAAACTATAGCACAGTTTGGACTTTTGAAGGATATATTGTGTTAGTGAATTTTAAAAACTTCAGGTTTTTAAAATTTCAGGTTAATTTTGGACCTCCACAGAATGAACTGAATGATTTTTCAAAAAAATAATTTAGATAACCTCTCAAAAAATTGTGCCATTATTATCATGTCTTTGCCAGAATTAAGAGGTTAATTCTCACCCTTCAGCTTTGTTTTACAATGGAGACTTCCTGCAGTACTTATTTGTCTCTGTTTATAAACAGAATAAAGCCAAACCACCTGCTTTCAGCTATGCAGCCTCCCCTTTCTCAGCAGCTCCATAAGTTCAGGGCCGAGTCTTTATCTGTCCATCACTGTATGCCCAGTGTGTGGCTTCCCACCTGCCACATAGGAGGTGCTCAGTCAATGTTTGTTGAATGAAAGCATGAATGTGTGCAAATTTTGCCTATTTTGTAACTCTGCCTAAGGGGCACCCTGCCTGAGCCATCATTATAACTTCCTTTCCTGGGACATTTTCACCCCTCTGCCCTCTAGTTACCTCATCTCCTCTCTGGTCTCTCCGGGGCTTCCTATCATTCAACCCATCACCCTTCATCAAGATGCCATCAGTCCCTTCTCAGCCATATCATACGTCCTCCTCAGAAACCGAGGACAGGCCTACCATCTTCAGCCCTAGACACCCACCCACTGTCTCCATCCTCATGGCTGGCTCAGCCACAGCCTGCTTCTTCCTTGTCTCCTCTAGCACTGATGCTAATAATCACAGCCTTCCTGTTCCCCTGAGCGCATCCCCTGCCTCCCTCCTCCTCACTTACTGCATGCTGCCGCACTGGCCTTCGTTCAGGATTTTCAATGCTCTGCACTGTTTCCCACCTCAGGGCCTTTGCACATGTGGTCCCCTCTGCATGGATCCCTCTTTCCCCCCAAATGTCATTCCTCCCAGAGGTCATGCCTAGTCACTCACACTCAACTGGGCTACCCACCCTACTATACTCCCCCAACTCCTTTCCTTTGTGGCATTTATCACTGTACTCAGGGTTTTTTAAATTATTATTTATTTGTGTGATTATTTAACTAACATCTGAGTTGCCTTCCAGAACACAAGTGTCAGGAGGGGCAAGTAGGAACCAGGGCTATTTGCCCACCACTGGCTACTCAGCAGTGCACCTGGTGTGGCACTGAGGAGGGTGCGATCTGTGAGGATGTACATGCCACCTCTGACCACTTCAAAGGGGTGAAAAAATAAAAAATAAAAAACCTGCCCCACAATTGAGCTCAAAGTTCTACAGAGGGAAGGGGTTAGAAGCCAGACTGTTTCTGGTTCCAAACTGTGACGTGAGTGGTGAGAAGGAACCCCTGGCTTTGGCACACCTGCTCCAACGGTCATAAGACCCAGGGTCCTGACAGAAGTTCCATATACGTTTATTTGATGTCCTTGCTACATGTCCGGTCCTTTGCCAAGTGTTATAACAGAAACAAAGTAGAAGTCATGGCCCCAGTGGCAGAACAAGAAGATCCTCCAAAGTACTGGAGGCCAAAGAGAGTGGGGATCTGAATTCATTCAGGGGTAAATCTTATCAAAACTGCTCAAAACCCTTTGCTAGTTCCTCAGAGTTTAAAAAAGGAGGTCTGAACTCCTCAGATCAGCATCCAAAGCCCTCCATGGTCTAGTCCCAGCCTGGCTTTGCAGCCCCTAGTTCCCACGCCATGACCCAAACATGGGTGAACACTTGACCCTGCTCCAGCCTCTCCATGAATGTCCTGGCATCTTTCTGCATCCATGACTTGCTCATACTATTCCCTCTCCCTAGAGTTCTCTTCCTCCTCAACTTTGCCCCAATTTTGTACAGTCTACTCATTTTTACATGTCAAGGTCAAATGCTACCTGCAAAACATTGTTTGTTTTACTTGTCAAAATTAATGTATTCTTCTGTGTGTTTGTTTTCATGACATGTATAATCCATTTGATGTTAGACTCATTTACTGACGTTTCTGTGTCTGTAGACTGAGCACTCCTTGCCTCTGAGCGTGCACACCCCCCACTATCGCACTGCACTAATACAAATAATAGTTAATACTTACTAAACACTCACTCTGTGCCATATGTCATGCATTATGCTAGGAGTTTACATACAGCATCCCATTTATTGCTCCTAATAACACTATGCGATAGGCTATTATTATTTCAATTTTCTAGATGGAGGCTTGGAGAGGTGAGGTAGCTTGGGCCAATGCCACATGGACGGCAAGAGGAAGAGCTGTGCTTTGATTCCAGATCTGTCTGTCTTTTAAAGTCTGTGTTCTTTACCTCTATAAGTAAATAAATCAACTTGAACTAAATGATAAATTAAAAACAAAGTAACAACCATGAAGAAGTAGGTTTTAGTGATTACACCGTGCCAGGTGCCACTCTTTACATCCACGAATTCCTTTGACTCTCCCAACACCTGAGAGGAAGGCATCCCTGCTCCGGCACACGTCAATACATGCTCATGGCCTGTTGAATTACCTAGTCTGAGACTGACGACAGCAGATACAGCCAGCACTGGGATGGAGGTCCTCCGTTAGGAGGTTTTAAAGTCAATTTTTGTGGGAGTAAACACCTTTAATAAGGCAGTCTAAAGAACACCACCCTCTCAGATGGAAGAGTGAGTAGCCCGCAGAGCAGGTTACAATGGCCAGTCCAGGAGAGTTTAAGCAAAACCTCCTGCAAACTCTAGGATTGGGGTCATTATGGGCAATGTTTGCTGTTAGCACAAAGTCTGATGCAACCAGGAGAGCGTGAGCTGAGATGCCTGAAGGAGGCCCACAGCTACTTTGTGAGATCCTTGAAAGTTCACAAGATCATAATAGAACGGTGGGCAAACTTCTGCTCCTCCAGGACGGCAGTGCTGAGACAATGAGGGGGCTGCTTGGCGAATGTGCGGGTGGACAAGACAGCAAGCCCAGAGCCTGCCGCAGCTGTGTCCAGCAGGACAGGGCGGCCCTGGGAGGCTGAGGTGCAGCCAGTGAGTTTCCCCTGCTCTTTAGTATGGGAAAAAGAAAATTCTTATTGCATTAGCTCGGTGTTTCCCAAAGTGAGTTCCCTAGACCATTCAATCAATTAATAATAGTTCTATCATCAAATAAATTTGTGAATTTCTGGCACAAAGAGAGTGAAATGGGTTTTTGTAACACAGGAATTCTCAGTCTGTAATGTGCCAATTTGTATTTTCCCACAGGATTCTAATCACAGAGTTTTATAAACTCAGTAGCATCTCCAAGGACACTAATAATGTTCCACTGAACACAGTTTGAGAAACCTGCTTTAGCATTAATGCAGCAGTTCCAAAGGTTAGAATTAAATGTGTCCTAAAAATATGTTTTGGTGAGAAAAAGGAAAATTTATGTCTATGTCTAGCTAACTTCAGACATTCTCCAAAGCAATAACTGATTTATCTATATATTCAGTAAGAGAAACTCCATTGTGATTTGATGACAGTTTTCCTATTAAGTATCTAGTCTCGGAGAGTTTGTGTACGGGTATGGGAAAGGGTGGCTCATAGAAAAGTAGGAGGAGAAAAAGAGTAAGAGAGATGAAAGAGGTACAGTCGTCCCTGGGTGTCCTGGGGGAGGGGGCGGTGGTTCCAGGACCCCCAGGGACACCAAAACCCTCGGATGTTCAAGTCCTTTATATAAAATGGTACGGTATTTGCACATAACTTACACACATCCTCCTGTGTACTTTAAATCATCTCCATATTACTTATAATACCTCATACAATGTAAATACCATGTAGTTGTTATACTGTATTATTATTTGTATTATTTTTTATTATTGACTAGGTTTGTTTTTTTTTTTAATATTTTCCATTCACAGTTGGTTGAATCCAAGGACGTGGACCCTGCAGGGACAGAGGGCTGGCTATGTGGGAGCATAAGTGTCTCGGGGGGTGGGGAGTCTTTAGGAAAAGGAAAAAGAAAATATTGCCTTTACAGCCAACTGTGTCTAATCTGCTTATTCCTTCTAAACCCTTTTAATTCCATAATTACATTTTATAGCTGTTTATACAAGGAAATTGGAAATATTTGCAAAGTGGGAGAGGTAATAGAAATGTTTGCCACCTAAATTTTAGAATAATGTATATTCTAGAAATGTGTTCTTTATCATTGTTCTTGGAAATTACTTAGGAAAAAAGTTGTGACATTTTATCCAAATTCACACCAATACATTGATTTGCATAAAGATCAGTGGTGTTGTTTTCCTTGAGTTCCACGTTAGGAGTCAGAGCTTTTAGAAACAGCAATGTCAATCTGTGAACCGGATGTGGGATCCAAATGGATTTAACATACAGAAAATAATACTAATATTTACAGGAAAGGGTTTCACAGAGGACTGGTTAGGAAACTCGATTGGGTGTATGATGCATTCATTGAGAAATTTTATCTTTGACAACGGTAATATCAGTTGTCACTGTTATGTTTTGTTTATGTTACTAAGCGATTTGTAGGGGTGTGTATCGTAGTCAGCTTCTTTAATTGAACAGACGTCTTCATAGCATGAAATTGCAAGGCACACCTTCTTGGGAGTACTCCCAGAGAGCCAAGGTATGTAGACTCAGTCAAGGTTAGAAATTACTACCTAGGCGCCTTGTTTAGCAGATGGAAGAGCTGTGATTTAAGAGGTTAAATGACATACCCAAGATCACATTTTCGTTTGTGATCAGTCTCCTGACACAGCAGAAAGTGGTGGGCTTCCACGGGGCTCTCTTCCTGTTTCCATGAGAGCCATTATGTTATTGTCATGTTTTCACATGTTGTCTCACCTGTTAGACCATAAGGATAAAGTCAGTGCTGTTCCAGCCTTAGTCACAGGAACCATGTTTGAAGCATCTGCTCTGTGCCAGCTTCATACAGATCGTTGATACCTTTCACATAGCCCCACAAGATTGATAATAGTATTTGCCTTTTACAGGGACTTAGAGGTTAAATAACTTGACCACATTAGCTAGAAGGTGATAGAGTTGAAGTTCAACCTAGGACTGTGTGACCCCAAAGCCTGTAATCTTTCCCCTACATCAAATGGCTGTACCCTCTTCTTTTTATCCTCAACAACTACCATCTACCATCAAGCCTGGCCTGTGGTGCACTCCTGGTACCTGCTGAATGCGCGAATGAATGAATGAATGAATGAGCGCCATACTCGGAGAAAGAAGGACCAGCTTTCCTCCCCCACTGGTGATACGTTATTGGGCAAATCACCCCAGGTCAGTTGGCCTTCCCATCAAAGGAGGATATGATATTAATAATGCCTCATGGATCTGAAGGGAGGAGAATTAATCAGATGTTCTGTTGAAGTCCTTTCCAGAAAATAGGGTGAAGTTTGGTGCTCACTTGTGAACAGTTCTGGGGGAGCCCCTCAGGAATGGCACCAACTTCTATAGGAGTTCCTGCTTCTCTTTCTCCCCTGGGAGAAGCAGGACGCAAGGGAGAAGAGCTCTGGCCTGGGGGTGCCAGGTGAGGCGCATTACGCACAGTCAGCAACCGCTCAGCCGCTGAGACGGCCGGACAATGAACTGATCTCCACTCCTGATGGCTCTTCTGATATGATGTGGGACTGCCCGGGAATTTAATCTCAGAATTCCATTTAGAAGCTTCTGGTATTATTTATTGATAGTCCTATGTCATAAATTAATCACTAACAGCAACAAGAATGACTCATATTAAACACTGTAGGGAGATTCTTTATAATCTAAAGAAGGAGATAGAGACACAAACAAGACACTTATGAGGGGAACATTTGGTTTCATGTTGCTGAGAGTCATGGTAAATGTTGAGTTATGAATAGTATTGGGTTATGGATTGTATTTTTTACTATGTATTAAAAAAACAGGGAGCTATATCAAGGCTACTGAAAAGATCTGATATTCGAGGGAATTTTGTAGTAGGTTAGATTCTATAGAAACCGTGTGTTATTAAAAGAACATGGCTGTTACTAGCAGAAGGACACTAACTGGGCTGAAAGGCTGATTTTTATCAGAGATACACTGTATTTCATCCAGATAAGCCAATAGGAAAATTAGTTTTAAAAAGTAACTTCTGAGCTCAGCTACCCCTGGGAGGATGTTAGACTTGTCTTAAGGAGACAGAGCATGTCAAACAGAATTAGAGAGTCAACATCTCTAATTTACCATCATTTATCAATCACTGAGCAAGTTTTAGCCATCAGTAGCATGCAAGGCAATGAATTCTGAGAGGTGACTGGCAGTGGTGTGCTGGAACTGGCTCCCACTGGCCTATTGGTAAATTTTCAGGAATTTCGCAAGCTAGTTAAGCACAACCATTATAAAAACCCGAATTATATAGATTTACAATGTAATAAATGATATTAAAACAATGGCAATAAGTACTCAAAACTCATCACTTTGTAATTATTTCACAATATTTTACTACTTTATATCTTTGAGCTTATTTTCATCTGTAGTATTTTTATGATGGAAATACTTCATAATGATGCACTACAGAGCGCCTCTTTGCAACTCTGAGTTCAGCAACATTACATTGGTAGCTTGAAATTGACTATGGTGGAAGTATTTATACCATGGAAATCATGAAAAGCTACAAATCAAAGCTTTATTTATTGTTTCATTGATTGTCTAGACTCCAGAAAGTGATAGAAAAATGCTCTAATGCACATTAAACTAAAAAGTGTCTCCTGTCTGTTGCCATTGTGACAAGTACAAGAAAACATTGAAGCTATAGTCTCCCACTATTTGAAAACAATTATCTGATCCATTGAAGAAGTCATTCAAGTCATCGAGTGAAGTTCCAACATATGTCTTTGTTTTTGTCTTACTTGTTAACATAAATGAAAATATCACCCAACATTCATGTTGGAACTCCTCTTGTTCCCCAATTGCAACTATAGGTTGACTAGAGATACAAGAGTTTAGCAAAAGCCAGTAAAAGAATTCTGTATAAAATCCATTGGCTATATGGAATTTATAATTGAGTATTTGTATATTTTATTATTATTTATAAATTATATGCTATTCATCTGTTAATATCATTAAAATGTGTAATAACTCTATGTATATACATATGCCTACTTTTTTTCCCCAGAGAGCCAGCTGTTAAATGTTAGCAGCGCTGTGAATGGGCCCCATTCCTGTCCTTAGGAGATTACTGCCTGGAGAGACGGTGCAGGCTCCTGCATGGTCAAAGCCATCAGAAAGAAGCCCTGTCTCTTGGGAGATTGGAAGAGGAAAAAGCATTGTCAGCCAGGGAGGCCTGAAGCGTTAGTTTACAGGCTGTACAGAAATCCTGTAGGTCTCTAAACTGACAAGAGTTTGTGGAAATAAAAGTGGAGTTAGATATAAATAATATGCTGTATTTTTATAAAATATTTGAAATGACATTTCTCATTGGTTTAATAGGAAAGTTTATTTTTGTTGACACTGTTGAAAATAGTTTATCTTTTGTTTATAGACTGGAAACATCCAGAGCCTGGCTCATGCTCACTAGAGTCTGATTTGCGTCGATCTTTATCTGATTTATGTTGCTGCAGCGGCCGTTTCTGAGAGGCCAGACCGAGGAGAGGAAAGTAGCAGATAGCAGACTGCGTCTCCCACACCCTGCGCGTGAGCTTCCAGTGCGGTTTGTGGTTGTCACAGCCGGGCTGTCTAGGAAAGAATATGTTCAGCGCCAGCCTTGACCATGGTCCGTCGGTGGAGGAAGCTCCTCTAGCTAATTCCTTAGGTGGCCGTGGCAGATGCTGTCAGTGCTCCAACACAAGTCCCCTCAGATCCTTTGGTCTTTTTTTTTTTTTTTTTTTTTTTTTAGCATAATAGACTCACCATGAGCTTATTCCTACATCTCCTTGAAGAAGGATTTTCCTCAGGCTGCCAGAATCTACTTTGCTTAAACAAGAAAACTCGGAAGTGCCCGGAAATGTGTGCCCCAGGCCAATCCGCAACCAAGAACGAATGAGTTCAGGGGTACAAATACCCCAGTTCCTTTACTCCCGATGAGCACCTTTCTGACGTGTGACCTGTCCTGTCTCCAGAGTGCTGCCGAGAGGACTGAACCCAACTTGCCCTCCTGGGACTTCGCTTGACATCACACTCCCACTTCCCCACATCTCTCCCAGTTCTCCCCAGTAGAACGTTTCCTGATAAATCACTTTCACACTCATCCTCAGGGCCTACTTCTGGGGAGCCCAGCCTAAGACAGTGGCCGTGTTTCGTAAGACGTGTTCCCCACCCCTGTCCTGCACTCATTGGCCATGACTGTTTGGGCCACACATGGGCACGCAGCACAAAGACGGCCCCTCTCCAGGCTGGTCGGCAAACTGAGGTGGCCTAGCGTGAAAGCCAATCCAGGCAGAGCCTCTCTCTTGGAAGGCTGATCTTGCGTCACACAGACAGTGGCTGAGGCATCATGTCTGATGTTGCAGAACCCTCGCCGAGATTCATCCGCTTGGTCTCCAGGGAGCAATGGGATAACCCTGCCACTGAAGCTGTGGACTAAAAACCTTAAGGCTTTCCCTCTCCCTCCAGCTGACTGAATGGACCCTCTCTCGGCAAGGGGATACCCTAAAACTGAGTTACTAGCCATGAGAAGGGTGGTCAGACAGGCCCATCATGCCCCCCTCCCTTCTTGGAGATATCCTTTGAAACTCACTAACGGCCCAACAAACCTGCAGGCCCTCAATTTACACAACAAACATATGGGTGGTAGGTTGTCTCTGATTAACAGACTTCCTTATCTTAACTTAAAACATTCCAAGCCTGTAGACAAAGCTTCATTTCTTTAACCAATTACAAGTCAAAGAGTCTTTAACCTTTGACTTAACCTTATATAACCCACCTATAACCTGTAAGCCCCCCCGCTTTGAGATGTCCCACCTTTTCTGGCCAAACCAATGTATGCCTTCCATGTACAGATTTATGACTTTACCTATAATTCCTGTCTCCCCAAAATGTATAAAACCAAACTGTAACACAGCCACAGCAGTCCACTTGCTCAAGGCTTCTTGGGCATGGCTCCAGGCCATGGTCCTCCAATTTGACTCAGAATAAACCTTTTAAATTATTTTACAGAATTTGGCTTCTTTTCTGTTGACAGAGCCCTATTGCTTTCTGAATGACTTTCCGGTTTCCAAGCATTCTCCCGTTTCCATGGGATTTCTTGATTCTATAATCCTTCCTATAATCCTCATTACTTAAGGGAATTGGATGTCTCTGGTTCTCAAAAATACAAGCTGGGAATCACCTCATTGATAGACCCATTTTCTGGCCTCTCATTCTCAGATTCTTTAGGGAAAGAGCCCTGAAAATTATCAAAGGGGCCATAATGATTTTAGTAGAAGCAACATGGAGCCAAGTCAGTAATCAAATGTTAGAGAAAGAAGAGATGGAAGGAAATTTGTTCAAGATATTAAAAAGCTGAAAGGAAGCAGACTAGTGCTTTTGCTTGCGGTAGAAAAAGCAACTGAACCCCTTTTGTCTTCCACATCCCCTTCTCTACTTGCAGCAGCCAAGATGAGGCCATCAAGTTGGGGAAGAGACAGCAGAAACAGTGAGTGAAGACGCTATAAACCAGGAGTGCTAAAGAAACTACGTAAATGACGAATGTTGAACCCTTTGGCTTAGAGTTGCCTTTGGAGCCTTTGTATGCCTTTTGCTCAAGAAAGCACTTTAGTTCTAGTGATGAAAGGACCAAGCTAGAACAGAACCCAAAACACGCTGTCCGAGCTCAGTCTCTACCTAGATTCAAAAAGAGCTTCTGACCCAGCCCAGCTCACAAGAGTCTAAAAAGAGACAAGAGCTCCGGGCAGACATCTTTGTGCAGAAATGCAGGTGGAACAGTCTTTGGGATATCAGGTGAGGTCGGGTATGGAGATGACAGTTCCCAACACTACAATCCTCCATATGGAAAATGGAAAGCCAACATTTCACAGACATGAGCAAATGCAATTCATGTTTGCCTGAAATCAACATCCTCTCCCCGACCCCTACCCCACATTTCTCTGAAAGGCCCGAATGTTTATAGCAGCACAATTCACAATTGCTAAGATGTGGAAACAACCCAAATGCCCATCAATCCATGAATGGATTAGTAAAATGTGGTATTTGTATACCATGGAGTATTACTCAGCTATAAGAAATA